>JARHVA010001615.1:2560000-3264197 GCA_037957365.1 Torreya grandis | reverse complement strand
CCAACTCCATTTTCTCAAATTGGTCCTAGCTAAGGGTTTAATAGGGTTTTAGGCTTGTTTTTGGTCTTAAGGTTAGTTCATAAAGTTTGGACATCAAAATGATAAAATATTCTCCAAGGATGATATTTAAGGACCCTACTAACCTCTCCTAACTCATTTTCCATCCATTAAATTCCTCATGAAAGATATGAGTAATCAAACTTGCCTTATCAAGCTTGTTTTCACCTTTTCTATATAATTGAGAGAGTTTAGGGATTAAAAATGGATTTCTTGTGATTAATTTTACCTAAAAAGGCTTTAAAACATTTTTATCCACCCCATAAACATTTTATAATAGTATATAGATCATATCAAACACTGGAAAAGAAGATGACCTCTCATTTGGCCTTAGGCTTGACCCCCTGCCTAACAGGCTTGACTATACCTCCAAGGGTTTTGATAATATTTTAAAAATTCATACTCATGTAAAGTTTTTTCATTATTTTCCTAAGTTTCATACAATTTTTTATACCTTCCTATAATGTTTCTATATCTCATGGCTTCACTTTATGTTCTATTCCTTAAGACTGCATACTTACGCACCTAGGGAAGGACCCTCTATTTGAGACAAAAAAGATGGAACTTCTCCTATTTTTATAGAATAAAAATATATTTTATAGGATTATTGAAATGGTAAGGATTATATCCAAAAAAAATTGTCCCTTTACTCTAATCATAGACTTTCCACCTTCATCAAAACTTCAAATAGACTTGTCAGGAAACCTGTTTGTAAGGTTCAAGACTATGGACTATATGTTGCAATATTGGAGTGATTTATCTACCTATTTTAACATGATAGGGTCATATATGTATTATAAAAACATGGTATATATATCTCAAATCCATTCATCTTACTAGTCTTTCATCTATATCTCTCATACACCTTGAGCTCTCAAATTGTGTGCTTTACCTTGACTGAATATGTTTGCCTTAGACATGAATCTATAGGTGTATTATACAATGGTTTAACCTTGAGTAAAATTTTTAAAACATCATTCTTCTCTCAAGGTTGATTTTTGTACTTTATTTGATCATTTGAGATTATTTCTATGCCTTGACAATTTTCATACCTCATTCCTCAGTTCACTGCCTGTATCTATTCCTGACCTGGGTGTAAATTGTATTAGATCCATATGAGATCTGAGTGTGATTTATTAACATTTTTGATATCTAATTTGGGTTATCATTATTTTTATTAAATTTATCATGACTTTTCTTAACATATTAGTCTCTTTTCAACCTCTTTTGCAAGCACCTTGAAACCCAAAACTGAGTTTTCTCTCTTAAAGTAACCCCTGCCTGTAAGTGACTTCTCCCATTAAATAGGAACCTATTTATGTTTTTTAAACACACTCATAGAAAAATTTAGGCCAAAAAATGTGTGTTAAAACCTTTTATTAACTTGAAATTCCCAAAATATCTCCTAGATGTAACCTTTTCCCACTAAAATCTTGGAACTTGTGCCAAGTGATAAATAAGGAGCATATGAATTATTAGAGAAGCAGTGTGTTCTAACACATGTTTACATACTTGGGTTAACTTACTTAAAACACACCATGGATTGAGACCTTGAAACTATTTTTAGGTGATCTTTTGTGAAAGGCCACCTGTAGGTGTGCTTGAGACTAATTGAGCTTGTGAATAGATTCATTATGAACCCCCTTAGCTCATAAGTTACATTCTTGAATTATAATTTACCTTGGATGTCTCAAGAAACCATATAACATCAAACTTGAGGTCACTATTTTCATACCCAACTGTAGGTGGGTATTTCTAAGCCTAAGACACCCCTATAGGTAGGTTATAGAGACAAAGCACAATACATCAATAATATCCTAATGAGCCTTATGTTCATTGACACATAATTCAATTAATAAGTATATTTAAAACATGAGAGTATGTTTCACATGCAAAATTTTGTGTCATAGGTCACTTCAAACTTAAACTTGAAGATTTCATTGCCAACAATCAATGTTTTTGGAGGCACCTTTAGGACCCCAAACAACCATTGTCTATAAATTATCTTGACCCCATTCTTGGTATAGTCCTTCTCTTTACCAAGTGATACAAGGTTTATCTATCTATATAAATTAAAACTTCTTGATTACCTTACTATAATACATCACAATAAGCCTTTGGATATTTGTTTCCCTATTTAGGGAAAAAGGGCTTAAATTATATCCTTTCATGCTTGATCCAAGTTTTTAATTATATCTACCCACTTGATGTTTCAATTAGGTCTGTCTTGAGTTTTTTTATACATTATATGGTTTGAAGTAGGATCTTACCATGCTTTAATATTCCATACCAATACCTTCAAGGCTCTACGAATGCCTTCTATAGGTGGATACTTTCACACACATGTAGTGAAGACAATAATGGGAAGTGTGTATTACATTTGCCTTTGAAATGGGTTCTAGGCCTCTGTGTCTATCTATCTCTCTCTCTCTCTCTCTCTCTCTCTCTCTCTCTCTCTCTCTCTCTCTCTCTCTCTCTGTGTGTGTGTGTGTGTGTGTGTGTGTGTGTGTGTGTGTGTGTGTGTGTGTGTGTGTGTGTGTGTGTGTGTGTGTGTGTGTGTGTGTGTGTGTGTGTGTGTGTGTGTGTGTGTGTGTGTGTGTGTGCGCGCGTGCGCGCGCGTGTGTGCACACGTGTGTGTGCATATGTGCATGCGTGCATGTGTGTGCATGTGTGTGTGTGATAAAATTAATTAATCACACTTCAAATAGGTTTATATCATCACTAATAATTTCATTCTTATCATGACATTACTCTGAATACCTGTAGATACATGTTAATGGCTGACTGAATGTAAAAGTTACAAATGACTGTACACCTCCTCCTTTTGTATCAAATGAAACTTGGATCACAACTTAATGATGATAAGGATACACAATTTATTTTAAATATCAATAAAAATTATATAAACATGCCATATAGGTTCTATACACATGGTTTACCATGACTGACTGTATATAATAGTCACAAGGTTAACTAGCTTCATTATCTTTATGAATGCATCCTATTGGGGTATGCTTTGGAAGATTATCTTGGAAGGTGAAGGGAATTATTATAAAATTAAAAAAAATTAATTAACTTATCACAACGTTCTGAAACCATGGAGAAGCACAAAGTTCCTAAAAATAGTGAAAATTGCCCATTGCACTTGAAAGAGACCAGTCTATAAAGTTGAAGTGAAATGCTCATCAAATGAACTTGAAACTTGAAAAAAATCATAGGAGGAATTTAGGAATAAATTATACATATTATGGAATCAAATTCAACAAGTGGATTGTATGGAATCTTCCATACCAAATCAAAACCCATAGGGTGCATGAAATAGCTAGCTCATTTGCATAGTCAACTTGTTAACAATGGTTCATAAATCTCAGACCACCATTATTACTCAACCAAGAATAAAATGTAATATTATTGAGTTTATAATATACCTATAATATAATTTTTCCTAAATTCCCTTGTGCTTACCATACCAAATACAAAATTACAAGTCACTTTTGTGTGTCTAGAAAACCAAGAGAAGTGCAAGATAGTTTTGATCAATAAATGACACTTTAAGAGAATGTAAATCACTGATATGAGTGTGTGAAATATTAATTCACATTTAATGAGCTTATAACATGTGGCATGCTTCCCAAGGAGGTTATACAAGTGCTAAACTCACCTCTTACTTCAAGAAAACTACCTTTTTCTGAGTAACCTATTAATTTTAAGTTAGTATAAATTACCAAAGACTTCTTAGGACACATGATATTACCCATTTGGCACTTCATATTTCCTAATAAAAATGTACAAAGCATTATATGCACCTTTTTTTACCTTAAAATGACCTAAAATGATAAATAGACATAAAAACTAATTAACCAAGGCTAGTATAACATCAATTGACACTAATTAACATATAATAAACCCCATGAAAATATATTAGACCCCCTAAAACATCTAAAATCATGTTTCTACCTAGGGGTGCCCCAATTTGACCTAAAAGTCAAATTTGGTCAATAATTAGTTGGTTAAGGAGACTTATTGAATATGTCATGATTTAGATGTAGCATGTTGATCTAGATGACACTTTAGGACATGATCCAGGCAACACTTCAGGTAATAATTTGGGTGATGGTCCCACCCCAATTGGTGGTAGAACTTCCTGGAGCCATAACTTTTTCACCATAACTCCATTTGACTCCCCATTTGAATCGTTGAAAATATAAGAATGAGGGGAACACTATGAGGTGGCACAAAGATCTACTTAGTGGGTTTTAAACCCATAAAACCAAATGGAAGTGCCCTAAATTTCCATTTTAGTAGTGCAGTCTAAAAATAGTAAGTTTTTAAAAATAGTAATTTCTCAAATTCTGTATTATTGTAATTCATGGAAGTCAAACCATTTCATCTCCCTCTAAATTGGTGACCTTCCACATCCTCTTCCTACCTTCAAAAATAGGTATGTATAGATATGTAGCCTAAAAATTAAAATATGCATCTTTTCTTAGAGATAGGTATATGGTGTATCTACAATTTTGAGCAATAAAACATCTCTTCTCAGAGATAGCATTATTATTTATGTGTTCTTGAAATATTCTTCAATCAAGACTTTTGAGTTTTGGATCACATGGAATAGGGGGAGCTAAATCAAATAGTTTTAAAGGCTTAATAGGATGTGTATGATGTGAGGGGGATCATATGTGATATGTTCCATTCATGATGAAGATGTGGAGATGTTTGTTACAAATGTGAACTTAAGTAGATCGATATGATGACTTGATCAAACCAAGTAATGTATTTTTACAATGTATTGAATATTCATGCATGGAAAAAGGGGGAGCTATATAAGGTGAAAAGTCCTAGGACTAGAGGACTATGTGGATGAATCTGTGGGGATCATATGTTCACTTTGTCATTAATGGCAAAGGGGGAGAAGAAGAAGAGGTTGCCATCAATGACAATGGGGGAGATTGTTATCCAGTGTGCTTTCATTGATGTAAAAGGCTTGATGTCATGTGTGCATTGATGTCAAGGATAATTAAAAAGTGATGATGTAATAGTGTGATTAGTTTCATTTATGTCAAATAAGTTTAATCAAGTACGTTGGTGTTGTTTTAGGTTAAGGAGAGAAGACAAGTATGTGAATAGTCTGTTGTCATATGCTCGATAGCCTAGTGTGTTTAGTAGGTTGAGACTAGAGAAAAACAAATTAGTATCTTTGGAGCTTGGAATGAGTACATATGAAATGTTGATGATGATTTGATATCTTTATAATAAGTTTACAAGTGCTTTCATTAACCAAGCATAATTGGTGGTCCTATACCTAGTATGCATAGAGACCTAGTGAGGTCAAAATGAAGGGTTACATTTATATTTCAATATGGTAAATCCATTATAATAATTAAATGATGTGTGATATGTTTTTTCAAAGGTGTTTTCATAGTTTTGTGTCCTAAGGAGGAGGAGAAAGCAAGATATCATGTTGGAAAGTTTCTTATGCATACAAAATGAAGGTTTCCTAGCTCGATAAGAAGTTTATGATGATCATTTGATTGTGTAAAGTTTTCATGGTGACATTATCATTTTTGGAAAGATGTAATATGGACATAATAATTATTTTTTAGTGGAATGAGGGACAAAGCTTTATGAACATTCATTTAGAGTGTAAACTGGTCAAAACCCTACTATAAACCCTTATAGTGGAGAGATTGCAAGGATGTGAAAGGTTAGTTCCTAGAATGGATTATTTTATCAATTTTTAATATTTTAATCTGTATATTACTCCTCCAATCACATCTATGTGGTATTGGTGTGTTAGGATAATGAGCAGAAGGTATACAAATATGCTTGTTTCTAAAGATTTTAGTACTATAAGAAGAGTTGATTGAGTCAACACTTGAAAGTGGATAGATGTTAAAGATAGAGACTTTTTATAAAATTCCATCAGGTAATTTTATAATTATTTATCCTCTATTTCAATAATTTTTATCATCCAAGTCTGCTAGTCTCTAGAATCTAGATAGTGAAAATAGTGAATAATAACCAAGCAGAGTGAAAAAGTGTTTAGGGATGTGTTTTAAGTGAGTAGGGATGGATAAAATGGTTTGAAGAATTTTTTTAAGAACTATTAATAGTTTTCCCTTGGTTTTAAATTATTATAAAAACACTATCTCCATACACTAGCTAGAAGGAGCTCAAAAAGTGACTTATCTATATGAGATAAGATATTGGAAGCTATGATAGTGAGAATGATCTATAGGAGTAAAGTTTACATTGAATCATATGACTTGTGTGTTTTATTATGATATAATAAGGTTTTATGAACTTATACATGCATTTTAAGATAAATTAAGTTTCTTCACAAGTGATAGAAGTCATGTTCACCATGACTATATTGTTGGAAGAAATAGGCAGTTTAAGTGACTACTTTGTAGAAGTGAGTTAGAGGTTGCTTGAGTATATTTTAAGAATAAAATGAATATGGATATGTTTTAAAAGTATAAAAATCTAATAATAATAATTTTATGTCATAATTTAGCCCTAATTATATTTGGAAAGTCAAAATGCTTTAACTGTATTTTGACTATGTGTGACTAGTCTAAGTGGTCCTATTGCAAGTATGGTTTGAAGGTTATTTGCCTTGTGTTATTGTTTCAAAATACCATTATGATTTTTTTTAATCCTTTTATAATATTCCTAAGTGGTTTTATGATATTATTTGATGTGATAAGACATGTTTCTATCTCAATTTGTTAAGATAGTTTTTTAGGTGCACTGACAACTCTGATTAGTCTTTTAGCAAAGATGTTTTTGAATATTATTTTTCTATGTTAAAGTTTCTGAGGAACATGAATATATTTTTGAGGTCATTAAGGACATATTAACTCAAATTTTTCATGTTTTTATTTGATAAAATCATCTGTGTGCTTCAGTTTTAGAAGACAATGTTTTCTATGTATTAAGGTATAAAGAGAAAGGAGACCTAATTGCTAGGTTCAAGGTGTGAGTTTGCATTATAAATAATTTGGACCCATGTGGATGATTTAAGGTACCTATTAAATTTATATGAGAATTTTTTTAAGTGTTGGTATAGGTTTAATGGTCCAAAAGGTTTAAGGTGTAATGTGTGAATTTGAAGGCCTTATTGGTTTAGGTCTCAACTAGGCCTAATGGAAGATTTGGGGTCTTAGGGGAAATGGCCAACCTATGAAATGAATTGTCTCACCTATGTAATGTGTTTTTGGATATATTATATGAATTAATAAATTAATTAAAGTATCTTGTCTGACCAAGATGGGTTAGACCAAGAGAGTGGTATAAGTACAAGGCCTATTTGGCCTATTTGTGCTAGTTGAGCAAGTGTGGAGGTAAGTGAAGGAGAGAGACTTTAAAAGAGAAGATGTATTTAATTGAGTAATATCATAGAGTGAATATGATAATTCATGTTTTTATTATAAATTTGGTTAAGGTGGACATATATGTCATTATACCTAATAAGCCTAGAAGAGGTTAGTTGAGTGAATAAGCCCTAGAGGCTATTTGTGTGAGAGTAAAGGGTGAAGAGTGAAATTAGAGGAGGTAATAGTTAGTTGATGAATAATAAACATGTGTTCAAGATGATAAAATATTAGAGGTAACTTAGTGGGTTCTTGGTTACCTAAGGGAGTATAGCCTTCTTGCTAATTGGGGCTAGTTAAAGGTCAAGTGGGTGCTTGAATAAATTAAGGGGTGGGTGATCTTTGATTAGTTGGTGATGGTATAAATGTTAAATATTTTTATTATAAGACTATATTCCATATTTTATGGGTTAGTGGGTTTTATCCCCCATAAGGGTTTCCCACATAGATTATGTGCTCATGTGATGTATGTGTTTATTCATACTTTAGATGTATGTGCTTTGGGATGTTATTGCTACATCAAGTTTATGTATGCTTCATGAAATGATGTTTGGAATTGAATATTCATTTTTGTATACTAATTAACCCCCCATCTCATTAGATACTTATAACAAAACATCACAACTAGATTTGGTACCCTTCTTTCTTTAGTTTGTGACAATGAGCCAGCATTCCAATTAGTTGAATTCGTGGAATGGACCCATGATAATCAAATCACCATCAAGTCATATTCCACACATTAAACACAAGGAAATGGATTGGTTAAATCAACAAATAAAAACTATATTGATGCCATTAAAAATTCAGCAATAGATAAACCTGGAGATTTGTATAATCTACTAAAATATGTACTATGGGTTGATCGAACAAGATACAAGCAAGCTCTTAAAGCTTCACCTTACTTGTTGGTATATGGATGAAAACCAATTTTTATAATGATGCTTAAATTTAAAACATAAAAATTTATGTAGAATTATATGGAACCAAGAGAAAGAGTGGATTCTTAATTATTAGACATAATAGAGACAAAATATTCAAGGACTGAAGCATTATAGAATTTTAGTAAACATTAAGACATAGTAAAAAATGGTTTGATAGAAGAGAAAAATTCAAAGCATTCAGATTATCTAACCTAGTGATTCTATGGGATAAAACCAATGAAAATAAAGTACAACATGGAAAGTTTACCCCATTATGGATTGGACCTTATCCTATTTTAGATATCTTAGGTAACAGTGATTTACATTTAAGGGACCTCCAAGGCAACAAGTTAACATGTGTAGTCAATGGATAGTTTTAAAAGCACTAATTCATGGTTTTACCATTTGGATATGTCCCTAAATAATAATAAGTGTTGTGGTAAAAGTAGGAGTATAATATATTTGCCACTTTTATATTTATCTTCCCTACTTTTGTAGTTAGTTTCCTTGCTTTCTAAGTTAATGTCTCCTATTTTCATCATTTTGCTTTCCTTAGTTTAGTTCCTTTTTTTTATATTATATGTCATTTGTTTCATGAAAATATAATTTACTTCCCATAGTATACTCAAGCAAGTACCCAATCCATTAGACTTCCTATACATATTCAAAAGCTAAAATTTTAATCTTTGAGAAGGGTTTCAAAAGAAAAAACTAGTTTGAGAAGGACATCAAACAAATCACACAAATGAGTTTGCTTACAAGTTTTACACCCTTGTGTTTAAAATTTTTAGAACTCAAGTATGAAATATAAAATTAATCATGGCCATGTTACCATTGAATACTTCTATTAGGTACATAAAAGTTGCTCTCATTACTACATAAAAATTTAGATAGTTTTTCATTTTCATTGGATCAAAAACATAATCATGTTAATACTTGTTTGAGATAATAAAAATTGATACGAATGTAGATGGTAAAGATAATTTGGTAAATTTATGTTGTTATATATACCATATCATTGTGTTTTCTATTCTCCTTCTTCCAATCATATTCTACAAAAAGAAAAAGAAAAACAAGGACCAATACATCCTAAAAGAGTGATCAATCAAACCTAAAGAAAATATAAAGGTGATCAAAGGATCAAATAATTAAATAAGATATGAATCGTGTAAGAATACATGAGGAGGAAAGAAAATGTATCTCTATCGGGACTATGGATACCTAGTTGGCAGTCGAGTAATGCCCAAAATTCTCTTATTTTAGATATATTTTCAAAGAAACCATAATAAAACCTACATTTATCCCAAGTATTTGATAAAATAATCACAAGGGTAAAAATAAATCAATTCCTCACACACAGATCTAGGATATGAGCTGATGAGCATTTTATATAGATCATTATATCTAATAAAAAATATGCATAAGTGTTGCCTTTTGGTTATATATTGCATTGCATCTAATAGTTAAGGTGTTATCTAAGTAGGAAATGAATGAAATTTATCCTTTGTTTATATGTGATACATTGTTGATTCCTTATCTTGTTATTGTGTCTAATTTGGATGAAATGAACATAGTTTTGTGTACAAAAATACATCCATATGGTGGGATTAATTTGAGAAGACATCAAATAATTTTGGCAATAGTTTTGAGGACTCAAAAAATGAGATCCAAAGATTTGATTCTTTGAATATGCTCTAAAGATGTTCCAAAGGCACTATAAAGATGCTTCAAAGATGTTCTGAAGGTGTTTCAAATACCTGTATAGAGTGCTCTAAAGATGCATAAGCATGCTCCGAAGATGCATAGGTGTGCTCTAAAGATGTCCAACTAGATCCTACTAATAAAGATAGTGATTCTAAAGATATATATAATATATAAATAGATATTACATATTTATATATCTTATTTTAGACATTAATATTCATAGTAAAGGTCTAAAATTATCTAGATATATTTCTATTTCTATTTTGTAAAACTAGATGTAATCTCTTCTGATCTATATTAATTATTTTCTATCTATTGTTAGTTGAGTTAGTTTCAATTCCTTCTTATAAGCATGGGATCTGATTACTAGATCATCTATATTTTAAATAAGCAAATTTGGTTGTTTATATCACCAAATTTTGTATTCCATGAATAGATGTTGAGATGTGCTTTAAATGCATGTCTCTTTTTCATTCCAGCTAGTTAGAAAGTTGTAAAAATTAGTTAATCATTGAGTTAATCATAAGAAACATTCCAGTGTAGTTTCACATATATGTATATGTTCCATTGATAATTAAATAAAATTTAGCATTCCTATTTATTATTGAGTAAAATCATTCTTGTTCTAAGGAAGGAACAAGGGCCCACTTCTCTTCAAAGATAAAGACAAAATGGTACTTTTAGTTTATAAGTATTTATTTAATTCAAGTATAATTCATTCATTGCAAAGTGTGCTTTCATTTTAAAATCAAATATTTATTTCCTTTCAAAGCAAAGAGTGATTTATTTTTAATACAAGAGTGATTTAGTTTTGAATGCAAGTGTGATTTCCTTTTCAAAGCAAAGTGTGAATTTCCTATTTAATGAAAGCATGTTTCCATTACATGAAAAAGTTGTTTCAATTCAATTCAAGTTATTTTTTTAATGCAAAATTGTGTATTTCAATTCCATATAAAGTAAAGTATGTTAAACTATCTCCATATTCAAAATTTGTTAAGAATAGTTTGAGTGACAGTAGACAATATCATCACATTCTAAAATATCAAATTATCCTACCCAACTGGGTAAGTTGAATGAGGACACCATAATGTTTTATTCTAGATATTTAAGTTATGTATGGTGATGGTGTGAATGCTATAGGAGATCTTCAACTAGCAAACCTTTTATATTTACTTTTATACAAAATAGAGTTAGAATCTTATTTCTATTCTTAAGATTTAGATATCATAACAGAGTAAACCCTCAAAATAGTGAACTATAAACTCCAATATCCAATAGTCTCATTTAATATAGCCTTAGATACTAGCCCTAGTAAAAGATGACACCAATCCATTTATTGGTTAAATGAGAAGGATTAAAGATAACCTATCATTTTTGGCATCATTTCTGGGGACTTCATCAATAAGTGTTAGTGAGATCTTACATTATAATTATATAGGTAAATTCAAAAACATTCATAAAACTCAAAAACACAAAAGTAATTTAGGATTATTTACATTTATAAACTTCCCAAGATATTCTCAATGATGGTTTATCTCTAAGGGATCCCAAATAAATCAAGAAAAAGAGAGGATCCAATCCTTGATGGAAAGATCAAGAAGTGAAATAAAGGTAGTTGAAATCTGTATACAAAATTTTTCTAATTCCTCTCCTGGATAACGTTCATCCTCATAAATATATCCTATAAGAAGAATCATATTCAAGATAACTTCTCCTATAGGGAGAATTGATCTTGAAAATCCTCTTTTGAGAATAGTTAAATTTGATCCACAAGATCTACAGGAAGAAGATATGATCAGAAATGAAGATTCTCCTCCTGAGATAGACCATAGGTTGAGAACCTAAGAATATAATTTAGATTGTATTGATGACCAAAGTTGGGGAGAAAATATGGGAGACAAACATGCACATGTAGAAAACCTTGATCGACAACCCCAATAAGACAAAAAAAAATCCTATCCAATCATCTTAGGTCCTAATGATAGAATTTCCATGAAAAATATTTAACCATCCATTTTAGCTACTTTATAGGTAAATCCTCAAAAAATCCAGATCAAATCCTCTTTGAATTTCAAGTTCTCTACCAAACATATGATTATGTCATAGATAATCAAAAGTTGAAATTATTCCCATCTACACTCAAAGGTGCAACCATGAGATAGTTAATGGGCCTTGAGGGTAATTCCATAACCACTTAGGATGAAATGGAAATTGTATTTTTAGATAAATATCATGATTATTTTAGAGTTATATAATGGAAGGAATACTTTTTCAAGATAAAAAAATGAATATGAAACCTTAGAAGATTACCTTGATAGATTTATATTTACCCAAAAATAAAGTGGTTACCAACTCACTGAAGAGGTCATCAAGACAATATTTATTAAAGTCTTATATGATGATGAACATGATGATTTGAACCTAATGGGAAAGGGTGACATTGAAAAGTTAACCTTTCATCAATTTTTAGCATTATATACTAACTACTCTAGAATAAGAACTAGCATAAGGAAATCAAGGTTAAGAAAATCACCTGAAGTTGGACAATTAATGGAAGAATTTTCTAATTTCAAGATAGACATTATAATACAGTTTACATCCACATTAGATGGCCTCAAATCAAAATCCAATGCTACTAACACTGAATAGTTGTCAATATATTATCCTAGATGTAAACACAAACATGCGGTAAAAGATTGTCCTTTAGACAAAATAGAGGTATGAAATATTTGTGACCTAGACCATGACACCAAGAATTAAAAACACCTTCATACCATAATAAACCAAGTAAAATAAGTAGCATATATAGTTTAGGATGTGAAATTTATCCAAATATAAGGAAACCAGTACTCCCACCCTCAAAATCAATTTGGTCTAAGATTTCCTCCCAATCCATGGATGACACAATGGGTTAGACAAGTCAAATCATCAATATGGGGACCACCACAACCATACCCATGGGGTACCCAAAAAAGGATGATATATATGTGGGTAATGCCTTAAAATCAACAACCACATTGGGTACAAAAGTCACTACCTCAATGGTCAAATCAACAATATCAACCACAAAGAAAGTTTCCTCTATAGAAGGCCTTGATGCCTTCACAACCACAGCCACCACCAATTGAGTAACAAGTTAAATAACCATATTTACCTACCCAACTAGTGTAAAATTATAATAATAGGAAAAATGTACCTATTAATGGAGCTGATCAAGATATTAATACTGCAAACAATTCAACTAAGTGTAATATTGTCTAAATCAGATCAAGGAAGGTAGAAGGAGATTCACCCATTACCATAACCAAAATTTCCAATGATGAAAACACTCCTGAGCCACCTGTAGTCCAAAAACCAACTAAAGAAAAGGTATAAGCTATAACCACACCAACTACAATTCAAGATCCCCCTACTGTTCCATTTCTTGAGAGACTTAAGGAGAAGAAACCTAGGGAATATTTTGAATTGATGCATGGATAAAAAGAGATGAAGATAGAAATTCCATTATTAAGATCCATTAAGGATATTTCTAAGTTGAATCAAATAGTTAAAGGATTATGCATTAAAGCACTAGGAAGAAAGAAGAAATATCCTAAAATAATTCAGATAATAGGAAAAATTATTGATTTACTAGAAGGAAACATACTTATTCCTAAACATGGAGATCCTAATAGTCTTGTGATGATTGTGACAATTGGGAATAATTTTATTCCAAATGTGTTTGTATATCTAGGTACTTCCATCAACATAATGATTATCAACATAGTAGAGTCTTTATCTCTCACAGGGATTCAACCTATCACTACAATATTGTAAATTAGATTAATCAATTACTACCCTTGAAAGAACCATAGAGAATGTACCAATCACCATAAAGTCATGGGAATACATTATTTATTTCATGATCCTTCAACCTAATATAAAGAGGGTAGGATATCTAATCATTCTTTTTAGACCTTGGTTAGCTACAGTTTCAAAATGAATTGACTATAGATCTATAAACATGACCATTTATAATAGAATTCATGTTAAATATATATCTCTCTATC
Organism: Torreya grandis; assembly: GCA_037957365.1. Classification (NCBI taxonomy): domain Eukaryota; kingdom Viridiplantae; phylum Streptophyta; class Pinopsida; order Cupressales; family Taxaceae; genus Torreya; species Torreya grandis. The sequence continues at coordinate 3,250,088 of JARHVA010001615.1, read as the reverse complement.
CACCTACTAGACCTTCAATGGGTCTTTCTAAACAAATATGGTTGAATCATTATGAAAAATACTAGACTAGTATGTCTTCCTTACCCATGGTTACCATCAAATAATATGCCCAAGATTTTAAGAAACAAATAATAGAATATTTAGACCAAGAAATCCTAGCTCTAAAGTCCAACAATTTTACTCTAAAGTTTAACATTTTTTTTCTAAAGTCTGGGAACCTAGCTTTGAAGACTAGTATCTTAGCTCTGAAGACTAGTATCTTAGCTCTGAATACTAGTAGCTTAGCTCCTAAGACTAATAACTATGCTTCAAATATGAAAAATCACAAGTGGGAAGAATTTACCTTCATTATTGAGAATCAATATAATGTTATAAGATCACCAAATATGATATCTAGTCTACAAGATATTCAACAAGCCATAGTTAACTGCGCTCAAAATGGGCAAAATTCATTTTTACATGATATTCATTGTTCATTGACCAATATGTTTTTCAAAAGTGAAACATTTTACAAGGAGGTAGGTACACTTCACATGTTACTACCACACACATGTCCATTGAATGCCTTGATGAGTGAATATAAATAGTTAAATTCCATTATTCTAAGCACTAAATAGATTGCAATCCAACACAGTAAACTATTGAATATCAACACTTGGTTAACTTTACAATAGGAAAAAAAAAATTTGATTTATTATTACAACACAAAATATTATTCTTTGGATTATAGTGATATGAAAATAATACATCCTAATGTTTATACACATCACATCTACATTGAAAATGTTAGACTAGTCAGACAACCACAATGGATAATTAACCTAGCCTTAAATATATTGTTAAGAAGGAGATAGAAAAACTATTGTAAGTTGGTTTTATTTATCTCATATTTGATATTCAATGGGTTTCACCTCTAGTCATTGTGCTTAAAAATAATGGAAAATAGAGATTGTAATGAAATTACTTAGATGTTCGCACATAATGATTTTATATTACAAAAAATAAGCAAATATGAGAGATCGCACATCAATAATTGACAACAGAGCATAATACTAGATAATATAGTAAAGCCACTTCAAGGGGGTGACCTCCACAATAATGTAGTAAAAGAAAAATACTTAACATGATGCTCAAATACTAACCACTACCTCTTATATATATTCTACTTATCCATGGTTATTCCATAGGTTAACCTAACTAAGAAAATAGATAAATCTAACAAGAATATAAAAGAGGTATGTAAGCCACAATTTGGCCACACATATCCCAAGACATGCCAAAGATTAAGGGCATAGCATGCCCTTCCCCTTTAAAAAAATATTGTCCTCAACATTGAGTCAACTTTTTATGTTTCCACACAAAGGATTCATCCTCCCAAGTGGCATATTCATAGGGTAATTATTCCATTTGATTAGGTACTCCCTAATTACTCTAGACCGTAGCTTCTTAGTGTGAATTTAAAGGATCACCTCAGGATCAAGAATAACTCTTCCTTCCTCATCCAATTTTGGTATCTCATTTTGAGTAGTAAATTTGTGTCCAATGAATTTTTTCAAGCATGATACATGAAATATTGGATGTATGCGAATGGAAGAAGGAAATTCTAACTTGTAGGCCACACTACCAATTTTTTACAAGATTTGATAAGGCCCATAATACTTAGGGGACAAATTGTTATCCTTTTTATATTACTTCAAGGACATCTGCTTATATGGATGTAAGCCAACAAAGACCTAATCACCAATGCCAAAATAGCTCTCACTCCTATGTTAATTTACCTATTGCTTCATGTGATTTTGGGCCATGGCTAAATTTTCATGCAAATTAGAAAGGACCTCCTATTGATGGTGAATATGTTCTTCAACTACACAAACCTTAGGATGGACCTTCAAGGTTAAATTTATGGATCGAGGGTAATATCTAGATAGTGCCAAAAAAGGAGACATTTTGGAAGAAATATGAATAGAAATATTATACCACCATTCAACAAGTGGCAACCAATCAACCCATTTATCTTATTTATTAGAAATAAAATAAAAGAGATATCCTTCTAGACATTTTTTGACTACCTTAGTTTTTCCATCTGATTGAGGATGATAGGATGAACTATGAGCAAACGGGGTGCCCAAACATATAAATAACTTAGTCCAAAAATTTATAGTGAAGATGGGATCTCTATCACTGACAATGATCTTAGGGGTACCATGCAATTTATGAACTGTATTGAGAAAAGTAGAAGCTATTGTACTAGCAACAAATGGCTATGATAAATAACATAAATGAGCATAATTATTGAGATGATCTACCATAACCATGATAATATTTTGACCATCAGATCTTGGTCACCCTGTAATGAAATCCATAGACACCTCTTCTCAATGTTGGCTAGGGATGGATAAAGGCTACAAAAGACTTGGGGTTTTGATGGTTTATCCTTTATTTTTTTGATAGATCATACATTCAGCTACATATTTCTTCACATCCCCCTTGAGTCCTTCCCAAAAAAAATCCTCCTTGATTTTATGATAGGTTTTCAAAAATCATGAATGACCCCTAATTAGAGTTGCATGAAGTTCTTAAAGAATTTTTTGTTTAAGAAGAGAATTTTTACACAGATATAATCTATCTTTATAATATAATACGTCACCCTTCCATGTGAATTTTCCAAATCCAACCAAACCTTGTTGAATATTTTGAATCAAATCATGGGTAGCACTATCATTGTCCCATTATAATCATGGTTCCTCTAGTCAATCTGCCTACAAAATGGTCATAGCATATAACAATGCCTCAATTGATTCATCCTTCATGGATAGGGCATATTCCACTATATTTTCCTTGCCTTTCTTGAAAACTATTTCAAAATAATATCCTAACAACTTATTTACCCATTTTTGTTGTTCTTCAAATGATAATCATTGTTCCAAAAAATATTTTAGACTATCATGATTAGTCTTTAACTAAAAATCATGACCCATCAAATAAATCCTCCATTGTTTAATAGCATGCAAAATGGCCATCATTTGATTCTCATAAATGGGATTTTTTATTTTTTAACCTTTAATTGATGACTTTAAAATGCAAGTGGTCTACCTTCTTACATGAGTACAACACCCATACCAAACCCAGATGCATCACATTCAACCATAAAAGTCTTGGAAAAATTAGGAGTATCCAACATTGGAGTGGTACACATAGCCAATTTCAATTGTTCAAATACCTTGGTAGCTGTATTAGTCCATTGAAATGAGTCTTTCCTCAATAAATATGTGAGTGGTGATAAAATTCTACCATAATTTTTGACAAACCTATGATAGTAACCAATTAGCCCCAAAAATATCCTTAGTTGTTTGATTGTCTTAGGAATCGGCCAGTCCACCATTACTTGGATTTTTTTAGGATCCAATTTTACTCCTATATGTGAAACCAAATGACCTAAATATTTAACCTCATAAGCTCCAAAAATACATTTGGAAGGTTTGGCATACAATTGATGTTGTTCCAAAATTGAGAGTACTTTTTTCACATGGTGTAAATGGTCTTCTTAATTTTTACTGTAAATGAGGATATCATCAAAAAATACCAAAACAAATTTCCTAAAAAATGGCCTTAAAATAGTATTCATCAAACTTTGAAAGCTGGATGGCACATTTTTTAGCCCAAAAAGCATAACCAAAAACTCATAATGGCCCTCATGAGTCCTGAAAGCAGTTTTGGGTATATATTAATCATGGATATGGATTTGATGATACCTAGAACATAGATATAACTTGGTAAAATAAAGAGCACCATGTAATTCATCTAAAAAATCATCAATGATAGGAATAGGAAACATATCTTTAATAGTGTACTTATTGATCTCCCTATAGTTAGGGCACATCCTCCAAGTGTCATCTTTCTTTTGCACCATGACAACTGGTAAAGAATACTCACTTTGGCTATGGTAAATGATTCCTACATCCAACATCTCATGTACCATATTTTGAATTTCACTTTTTTGGGCATAGGAATATCTATATGTCCTGATGTTAGGTGATGTACTAGTAGGAATAAGTTTGATAGCATTATCATGAATGTGGCTAGGTGGAAGTCCTTTTGGCATGTCACCAAAATAACTGAATGGGAATCAATCACTTATTGTAGATTAGGAGGCATAGATGGCTGAGTTGGATGAATTTCCATGGAAAAAAATCAAGTTACAAATCCTTAAATACCCTTTTGGAGAATATTTATAATTTGATGGGAGCTAAAGTGGTGAGACACTGTACTCCTAGAATAATTTCAGCTCTCCCCACAGGAATAACAAACATAGGAAAATCCAACAATTAGTCTCCCATGGAAAACTTAATACTATGGCATTTTCTTGAGCAGATGACAGTACCACCATCTACAATTATGACCTAAATTTTTTGATTAGGATAAATGAAATAGTTTAAATGAGTAGCCAACTTATTATTTATGAAGTTGTGTGTACTCCCAGAATCAATCAAAATAGTGACCTTCTATTTATTTAAGAAACCCACCACCTTAAGAGTTTGGGGAGTACTAATACCTGAAAGGGCATGATAGGAAATAGTAGGTTGAGAGTATTAAAACTCCTCCTTAAGACCTTCTTCATCCTCACCAAGTGCCTCATCATCATCATCATCATCCTCATTGGTGCCTTTGATGTAAAAAACATCTTTTTAGCACAATGATGGTCTTTGCTCCATTTTTTATTGTAACCATAACAAAACTCTTTGTCACACTTCTCAATCTGTTGAGGTGTCAGTATAGTGGGTTGAGGATATGATGGTGCTGGAAAGGTGATATCATGACTATTAGTGAAAGTTTTCCATTTGACCATCTATTTTTCCTCTACCATATGTTCCCATGAGATAGATCCTAATATCAGTGCTGGGTTAAACATCTAAACCTCGAATTAGATGTTATCTTTGAGGCCACCCAAAAATAGATCAGTCAAATTTTTCTCAATAATGCCATCCACCCATGGGGATAGATTATAAAACTGATGAATATAATCCTTCACAATTATCATTTTCCATAGTTTGGCTAACTGATTGAATTAGTTATTAGAGACATTATTCTAATAATCAGATAATAACTCATCTGCAAAAATAGACCATGTAACAAAATCACCATTCTTTTTATTTTGAGCACACAACTAATGATACCAAGTGAACTGCTCAGGTTCTAGATACAAATATGCCACTATCACCTTCTAAGAATTGGGATTTTGATGTAGATCAAATAAATTTTTAATTTGGGTAATCCAAGTGAGAAGATCCTTACCATCAAACTTACACATGCCCACTTTGGGCAACATCAGTTTCACACCATAATTAGAGTTGTTAGTATTGAGAGGAAGAGGGACCAAATGATGAAGTGGAGGGTTGTTTGATTGTAACTGAGATGAAAGAGTAGCCAATGAAGTAGTGATCTAATTCAATTGAGTGTGAACCCAAATAATCTCTTTGTGCATCCTTGAAACATTAGTTTGAACTGTAATAAAGTCATCATACTATACCAAGCCTTTTATGTCAACTTGAAGCTAAGAAATCAACAGGTCAAAAGTTCTAGATTCCATGTCATTGATAAGACTCTTAAGAGTTTTTTCCCCCCTTTTCATCCCCATGTAGAAGGATTGGCCATATACAGATCCTAGGAGGGTTTTTGCCCTATAAAAATATGTACCAAGAGATAGTACCATTGTGATTACCTTACCAAGATGAATCCAATGACTACCTTTGCACACTAGGGTAAACATTTTGACATAAAAAAGTGTACCGGTAGAATATATTTTTATGGTCATCTCATAAAGATGAATCCAAATACTGTAATTGTGCAAAGCAAAAAAAAAATTCCAAACTTTTTTTTAAATATATATATTTTTAAAAAGTGTTTCAAACAATACTACACTAACAGAAAAAATTAATTCTTCCCAGATTACAAGTTATGTTTTTTTGCTCATTCCTCTCATATGTCATGCCTCACCAATTCCAAAAAAACAACACCATAAGAAACTTGCCCAAATCGAATCTCTGATACCAGTTGTAATGAAATTACTTAAATGTTCACATATAATGATTTTAAATCACACATAATAAGAAAATATGAGAGATCATATAATAATAATTGACAATAGAGCAGAATATTAGATAATATAGTAAAGCCACTTTGAGGGGGCAACCTCCACAACAATGCACTAAGAGAAAAATAATTAACATGATGCTTAAAGACTAACCACTACTTCCTATATATAGTCTACTTATCCATGGTTATTCCATAGGCTAACCTAACTAAGAACATAGATAAATGTAAAAAGATAATAAAAGAGGTATGTAAGTCACAAGTCAGCCACACATATCCTAAGACATGCCAAAGGTTAATGTCATAACAAAGAGTTTGTGTAGACTATATAGAAGTGAATAAAGCCACTATGAGAGACTATTTTCCCTTTCTTTTTATTGATCAAGTTTTGGAAAATTTGGCAAGAAAATAGTTTTTTTTTCTTATATGAATTCAGTGGATACAATCAAATTAGAATAGCCCCTAAATATCAAGACAAAACTACATTTATCTTTCCCTATGTAGTATATGCCTATATAATCCTTCCTTGCACCTACTAACTTTTAGAGAGTAGTGTTAGCTATATTTTTTGATCTTACAAATGATTTTTTTGTAGTTTACATAGATTATTTCACTATCCACATTACTATATTTGATGAAGCTTTGAATAATTTAGATAAATTACCTACTAGATGTGTAGAACACTAAGTATCTTTAAGTCATGAGAAGTGCATCATAATGGATGATGAAGGGATAGTCTTAGGACATCATATCTCTTCTCAAAGAATTAAAGTATATCCCAAAAATATTGAGTTAATTTATAATATCCCCATTCCACAAACACAAATAGATGTTAAAATTTTTCTCAGTCATGTAGGATATTAAAAAATATTTATCGAAGACTTCAGTAAGATAATTTCATCTATGTTTTATTTTTTAAAAAATATAATGAATTTTTATGGAAGGATAGGTGTTAAGAAGATTTTGAACATTAAAGAACAAAATCATGACTGCTCTAGTCTTGAAAGGACCTAATTGGGAAAAGCCTTTTCATATCTATACTAATGCTTCCAATAATGCATTAGGAATAGTTCTAGGTCAAGGAGATGAGGGTGGAAATATGTATGCCATTTATTATATCATCAAAAAATCTTACTCCCATAGAGAAGAACCACACTACCATAGAAAAAGAATTTATTTTTATTGTCTATGATATAAAAAAAATTAGGCATTACATTACTGGTTATCAGGTATTCATCTATATAGATCATTCATCTATTAAGTACTTAATGAATAAACCAATTGTAGCTAGGATAATAATTATATGGTGATTGCTATTACAATAATTTGAAATAACCATCATATAAAAATTAGGGAAGTATAATTTTGTTGCTAACTTTTTATCTAGATTGATTACTACAGGTGAAGATGAACCTATGAAAGACTCTTTGCCAAATGAACAACTATTTTCTATATCTACATATTCTTCATGGTTTACAAAAATGCAAAATTACTTAGCAACATGGAATTTTCCTCATTCCTTCACCTCTAAAGAAATAATTTTTTTGGTTAGATCTATCTCTCATTTCAAATGGTTTAAAGGCATGTTGTTTAAAATTAGACTTGATCATATACTTTGTAGGCATGTCAGAGAAGATGAAGTGCATGACATTATAAAAGAATGCCATAGTGAACTAAGAAGAGGACATTATTCAACAAAAATTACCATTCATAAGATCCTTGGTGTAAGTTATTATTGATCATCTCTTTACAATACTATCAAAAGGTTTGTGTGACAATGTGATCCTTGCTAGAGGATGGGTAAGCCTAATCTGTCCTTTGAAATTCCTTTCCATCCTCAAATAAGTTTACAACTATTTCAAAAATGGGGTTTGAATTATGTTGGACCAATTAACCCACCATTTCAAGGAAAATAATATTTATTAGTGTGTACTGATTATTCTACTAGGTGGGTTGAAGTGTAGGCACTCACCGTTTCTACGGAAGAAATGGTTTTTGACTTCCTATATCACAAGATCATGCTGAGATTTAGATCTCTTAGATCTATTGTTTCATATCAAGGACCTCAATTTATGTTTAACATGATCAAGGATCTTATAGAATTATACCAAATCAATAACAACAAATCCTCACCATATCATCCCTAAACTAATGGGCAAGTGGAGGTCACCAATCCAGAGATGGAAACATTTTAACCAAAATAGTGAACAATAACAAAAAAGATTGGGTAAAAAAGCACCTAAAGTAGTTTGGGCATATAATACAACATGAAAAATAACTACTGGATTCTCTCCATATGAACTTGTGTATGGAAAGAAACCTTTATTACCAATATAATTTTAATTACAAACATTAAAAACAACAATTGATATGGGAATTGATATTGATGAAGCACATAAAGAAAGAATCGTGCAATTAAATAGACTAGATGAATTGAGAATGGATGTACTCACTTGAACCAACATGGCCTAGAAGTAGAGAAAGTAATGGCATGATACTTACATCAGAGAAAGATATTTTCAAGAAGGAGATTGGGCACTTCTATTTGATTCTAAATTATATAATTTCAAGGGTAAGCTTGGGACAAGATGGTTGGGACCATACCTAATAAAAACCATTTTCAATAATGGCTATGTCTAGTTTCAACTAATTAATGGTGACCAAAGGACACTTTTGGTCAATGGTCATAGGCTTAAGGTGTAAAGAATACCTCTCATCAAGGAAGAGTTATTAAGCATAATGAAGACTAGTTTGACCTTGTGGAAGAACCTAGTTCTTCCACTAAAGCCAAATAACCTTTGCATCAGACATCCAATAAAGGAGGAGTGCTAAAAACTAGAAAATTATGGTTCTCCTTCCTTCAAAATTTAAAAAATTAAGAATATAAAAAATGATAAAATAAATAAAAATACTGAAAGGTGAAAACCAACAAATGACAATTTTTAGAGGAAACTTTTAAAAATAAAATATGAATTGTTATCAACTAACCTATCTCCTCAAACTTGTTTATCCTTGAAGGACACATGACAACTTTGCAAGATAGGCATGGATCTATATGATAAAGGTACAGTTGTATTTCTTTCCCAAAAATTATGGCATTTTTTTCATGTCATGAATGTGTGATCATTAGGTAATCAATTTTTTTTTCAAATGGACAACTTCTGGTGATGCCACATGGATGTTATGAAGCCAACATCATCACCACATTAAAATATTTAATATGAAGTTATTTTAAAAGAACCTTTTCAAAAATATATGATGTGATGTAAAAATTATTGTGATTATTACTTCATGTGATGCCAATTATGACCGCTTACACCACATCATTGATAATGACCAAAAAAATGCTTTCCCATTAAATCTTGCATGCTTTGAAGTGCTCCACCATAATTATTTTCATAATTTCATGATATTTATTTATTTGATATTCATTATTGATGTTATCCATTATTGCATCATATCCCTAATTTCTTGCCTTCCTTTGTACCCCATGCAATTTTGAGCTCCATTTTTCATAGTGTAATTAGGTTTTCAATCAAATAGTGATAGCTCCAAAGATAGGAGGAAGGAAGAAGAAAAGTGAACCAGAATCATCAGACACATTAATTTAGGATAAATCAGCTAGATATATTTTTGAGTTGACCAGATGGTTGAATTTCTTAAAAATATTTTAGGGATTTCAAGAATATATTATGCAATAATTATTTGAAAATTTTGATGAGTACCATTCTATTATCATAGGTAAACACATTTTAATGGATCTTTTTGTGATCAGTGCACTCTCTGTAATTCCTGAGGAGGGTGTAATTGTCATAGATAAGTTAAGTTTTGGCAACTTAAATCAAATTTTCATTGAAGGAAATGAGTTCCATCCTAGATTGGTTAAATCCCCATAAGGTCCAGCCAAAAAAATTATGAGAGATTCTTCTATATCCATGGTAGAATGTTGCATTTTGTGTTATGAAATATCTTATTTGTGATGGTCAATTTATGGTGGTTGGTAGAGATTCCATACAAATCTTGTTCAATTGAGGAAAGGAGCTACTAGAGTAGATTACCAAGTAAATCTTCCATATTTTCTTCATAATACCATAATTAATGTTTCTCAAAAATTAAAAATATGAACATGGTTCATTAGACACCATGGTTTGGTCAACCTTATTTGTTGGCATCATTTTATGTAAAACCTAAGTGTGAAAAGGCTTGGTCCTCTTTTCTCCATAAATCTTCTCATATTTATATTAAGAAACCAACATACCTTAATTTTCCTTCCCCCAGAACAAAAAAAATTAAATATGTTGTGTTTAAGATCAAAAATATGAATGGGGGTTTCATCATAAAACCCTAATCCTCTAGTCAAACTTTGATGAAGTCACTGGCTCATTTTGTAGGAGGAAGAAGAATGAGATGTATAGGCAGCTAAAATTTTGGGAATCTTAATATATCCCATAATATTTATATATGATGAATAAGTAGCTAAAGAATAAACCCATGCATAATAAATTATATTTGAATAAGAAACCCTTATAGAAGAAATTGAGGCTCAAGAAGTAAAAAGGCCTTTACCCTCTATAGTTGATAAGGGTGAAGCTCCATGTATAGAATAAGTTCCATCATCCCCCCTCCCCATTATACTAATGAGTAAGAAGAGTTGTGACATGTCATGGATCTATCCCATCATGAATAAACCATTTAGAAACAATAGGATAAGTTGGATTTTCTCTATTCAACACTACAAGGTAAGAACCAAACCATTTCCAATTTGGAAAGATGTGAAGCAATTGTTGCTCAATTTAGGGAATATGAAGTAATTCTTATAATAATGAATGATGAACAGACATGAATACAAAATTAAATGTTTTATAAAAATCAATAATTGAGTAATTTACAAAATTTCATTGTTGATAAAGATACCCAAATTGTTAATTTGAAAAATTATATTATTTATAAAGATACTCAGATTAATAATCTACAACAATCTATTTTTGGTAAAAATGCATTGGTGGCACAATGAACTACTCATATATAAGAGTTAACCACTCAAACTATTGAGTTATAAGCCTCTTTACAAGTTATGTAGAGGGAGATGATGGAAATATAAATACAAACTAAAGGACCTATAAGAGATATTCCTTCCTTCCCCCTTCCACTCCATGAAATGGTTTTAATTTAGAAGAAAGTGTTAGAGGTAAAATCACTAAGAGGGGTGGGGTGAATCAGTGATGATAGATAATATAATTAAATTTCCAACTCTAAAACATTTAGTACATACAATCATAATGCATAAAAATTAAGCATTTAAATGAATAAGGAAGATACAACAAGATCAAGCACATAACACATGATATAAGTGGGAAACCCTCTTAGGGGATAAAACCCACTAAACCATACAAGATGGACTACAGTCCTATAATAACAAGATCCAATTTAGACCAGAATTAAATAATCAAGGAACACTTGTCCCTTAATTTAGTGAGACAAAAGTCCCATAAGGAGCTACTACCCTTGTCTAGCTGAGCACCCACAACAACTAGACCTTTTAACAAGTTTCACCTTGTAAGGAGGAACCAACCCCCTAAACAACTAAGAAGCCACCTAAATACCTTCAATAGATCATATTTAAAACCTATTTATACTCTTCAATTTATTATTACAACCTTTGTTTTCACTCTTTACACTATGCTCTCACTCAAATAGCCTTTAAGGCTTACTTGCTCAATCTACCTCTTCTAGGCTCATTAGGTCCAATGACCTATGTGTCTTCCTACACCAACTTGATCAAACAAGAATGACTAATAATCTTCACTCTATGATGGTCCTCAATGAATTTTACCTTATCTTTAAGAGGTTCTCTCATTTGCTTAGCTCCACACACACTCAACTAGCACGAATAGGCCAATTAGGCCTTGTACTTATACCACACTCCTTATCTAACCCATCTTGGTCAGCCAAGATGCCTAATATACTTTTTGTACCTTTGAAATAGTTATTCATACATATTACATGTAGAACCACAAACTCCTTAGGTTGGCCAATACCTTATTAACCTTAAACCACCATTAGGTCTTGGTGAGACCTAAAACAATTAGGCCTTCATACTCGCATGTTACATGTGAGACTACTTAAACCACCTTCATCATTTTACAATGATTATAACACATAAAACATGTCTAAAATATCTCATTTATCACTCTCATATGGGTCCATGCCACTTGGAACACCAACTCAACACTTGAACCTACCAATTAGGTCTCCTCATTCTTTAGGCCTTCATACATAGAAAACACAGTCTCAATCTTATGAAGCAACTACTGAAATATTCCACATAGACATATGATTAAATAATATGGGTGAAACCTTAAAGACCTTTAAAACACCTCCATGTGACTTAGACACTCCAACACAAGCTTGACACACTTTAAACAACTTTCTCAAAATGACAACTTAGACTAGTCATATACAATCAAGATATTTTGAATCTTCATATCTAATCAAGGGAAAATCATGTTAGGTGTGGAGCCTGATTATATTTTAGGATCAGAGGTTAAAAATATAATATTATTTAAGCTAGGTTTTGGATACCATTCTTTGTAATTTTGTAGTCAATCTGGGCAATTGATTAAAGGTTTCTAGATCTGATGGTAGACGTTATGTTTAGGTCTTTTTACCCTAAAATGTATTATTACATGGCTAAGATGAAAAAAAAATTGTACATAGAGAGGAGGTAGAAAATATAGAGAGGTGTAATAGGTTTTGTTACAAGATTTGTTTCTCCCTTGTATTACTGGAAATAATATACTAGACAAGTTTAGTGGATGTAGCCCATCTTGGGTAAACCACGTTAAATCTGGTATCTCCTATTTTGTGCATGTTTATGACTATTTTTTGTATGTTTGATTGATTCATTTCATATTTTCTCTTTTATATGATTTGGGGATAAATTTGTGTTTTAATTTTCTCCTAACAAGTGGTATCAGAGCAAATGTTTTGTTTGCATAATTTTAAATCACAAGAAGAAAAGGGTTTGACCTCGAGTGGGAGCTGTGGAAGATAAAAATAAATCTAAGGTAGAGAAGTTCAATGAATAAAACTTTGGATTATGGAAGGTGAAGATGGAGGATTACCTTTACCAAAAGGACATGTATTTGACATTAGGAGGGAAAGCCAAGAAGCCATCAAAAATGTCAAATGAAGCTTGGGAACTATTGAATTGAAAATCCCTTGAAACCATATGGTTATGACTTGCATATTTTTTAGCATTAAACATATCATAATAAAAGAAAACAAAAGGTATTATGAGTGCATTTGGCGAGTTATATGAAAAACCCTCTGCCTCAAATAAAATGTTTTTGATGAAAAAATTATTCAATATGAAAATGGTTTAGTACATAATCATTTAAATGAGTTTAACATAACTACTAATTAGTTACATTACATAAATATTGATTTTGATGATGAAGTTAGGGCTATTCTCATTTTTTTTGCCTTACCTGAAAGCTATAATAACTTGGTAATGGTAGTAAGTAACTATGTGTCTAATAATGCTAAACTAAAGTTTGAAGATGTGGTGGGTGTTATCCTAAGCGAGAAAATATGAAGGAAAAGCATAGGTGAAACATTAATATCTAGAAATGCATTAACAATGGAGAATAGAGGAAGGCAAAAGAATAGAATAAGAGAAAATCATGGAAAATCAAAAGGAGGTGCAAGATCTAAATTAAGAGGCAAGATAGAATATTGGATCTGTGGCAAGCTAGGACACACAAAGAAAGAGTGTTGGTTTGGAAAGGATAAATTTAGTAAGGACCAATAAGAAGGTAATAGAGAATAAAATGTAGCATGATGTACTAAAAGATGCTCTTATAATTTATTTGGATAATATTGATTAATCTTGGGTTTTAGATTCGAGTGCTTCTTTTCATGCTACCCCTCATAGACATTATTTTATAGATTATATTCAAGGTAATTATGGGAATATTTATCTTGGTGATGATGAACCCTATAGTATTGTTGGAAAAAGAAGTGTTTAGTTTAAATTATAGAATGTAAACACTTGGGTGTTGAAAGATGTTAGGCATGTTCTGAGCTTGAGGAGGAATTTGATCTCTACAGGGCAGCTAGGTAGTGAGGTTTATATGGTCACATTTACAACCAAATCATGGAATGTTTCAAAGGGTTCCTTAGCGATTGCAAAAGGTAAGAAAGTAGGAACATTATATTTGTCTATAGATAATGTTAATTTATCTTGTGTTGTAGCTACTACAGGTAAAGATGTAGCTTTGTGGCATTATAGACTTGGCCACATGAGTGAAAATGGAATGAAGACCCTACATGCAAAAGATAAATTACTAAATCTGAAAGAATTAGATATGGACTTTTATGAACACTAATTACATGGGAAACAAAAACATGTGAGGTTTGTCAAGGTTGGATGAGCCAGGAAGGAGCAGAAATTAGAGCTTGTGCATATAGATGTATGGGGACCAGCTCAGGTATCTTCACTTGGTGGTTCAAATTATTATGTTACCTTTATTAATGATGTAAGTAGGAAGGTTTGGGTATATTTTATAAAAAGGAAGTCTAATTTTTTTGATATATTCAATAAATGGAAATCTTTAGTTAAAAATGAAACAAGTTTAAAACTAAAATGTCTCATATCAGATAATGGAGGTGAGTATTACAGTAACACTTTTGACAATTACTATTCATAAAGTGGAATTCATAGATAGAAAACTATTCTAAGAACACCACAATAGAATGGTGTGTCAAAAATAATGAATAAGACTATTATGGAGCATGCTATATGCATGAGATTACATGCAGTTTTACCTTTATAGTTTTGGTAGATGTTGTAACTACTATTATTTTTATGATAAATAGAGGACCTTTGAGTGATTTGGATGGTGGAATACCAGAGGAGGCATAGAATGAAAAGAAGAAGGTAAACTATTCTTTTCTAATAATTTTTAGTTTTGAGTCATTTTCTTATATTGACAAAGATCATAGGAATATGTTAGAAGCTAAGTCTCAGAAATGCACAGTTATTGGTTATGGAACTGATGATTATGGATTCCAATTGTGGATTATAGAAGATAAGAAAATAATTAGGAGTGGAGATGTTGTGTTCCATTAAAAATTCATGTACAGGGACCAATTATAAGAAAAGAAGAAAGAAGAATCTAAAAGGGAATATATAATATTAGAAAACATTATACAAAAACATGTCCCAGAAGTTATTGATCAAAATGTGCAACAAGAACAGGTACCTCAAACCCCTGTTAGAAGATCTGCAAGAGTAAGTAGACCACCTAATCATTTTTCTCCTTCTTTATATTATTTCTTACTTACTAATGGTGGTGAGTCAGAAATCTATAAAGAAGCAGTGCAGATTAATGCCAAAGATAAGTGGGAACAAGACATGGATGAGGAGTATGATACTCTAATGAAAAACTAGACATGGGTTTTGGTGGAGCTTCCCAAAGGAAAGAAGGCATTGCAGAACAAGTGAGTATACAGGATAAAGGGTGAGAACAAAGGTAAAAATAAATGGTAGCTACATTATTTTACTTTTCTATGTAGATGATATGATTATAGTTGGTTCCAACATGCACAACATTAATGTACTCAAGAAACAGTTAAGTGATAGCTTTTCTATGAAGGATCTAGGTGTAGCTAAATAGATCCTCGATATGAGGATAACTAGAGATAGAAAGAATAGGAAGCTAGAATTATCATAGGGAGAGTAAATCAAAAAAGTGTTGGAAATATTTAATATGTAGGATGTAAAATCAGTTAGGATACCTTTTCTGCACACTTTAAATTAACAAAGGAATAATGTCCTAAAACATAAGAAGAAAAGCACATGATGTCTAAAATTCCATACTCATCATTAGTTGGTAGTTTAATGTATGTAATGGTGTGTATGAGGATGGACATTGCACATGCAGTGGGATTGGTGAGTAGGTTCATGAGTGATCTAGGAAAGGAACATTAGAAGGTGGTAAAATGGATCCTTCGTTACTTAAGAGGGACCATAAATACAATGTTAAGTTATTGTGGATTAGATGTGACATTACAAGGATATGTTGACTCAAATATGGTAGGTGACTTAGATGGTAGAAGAATCACTATAGGGTATGTGTTTACAGTAGGTGGTACAATAGTTATTTGGGTATCATAGTTACAAAAGGTTGTGGCACTTTTAACCATAGAGGTTGAGTATGTTGCTACTACAAAAGAAAGTAAGGAAATAATTTGGTTGCAAAGGTTGATGGAAGAATTGGGACATAGTCAAGAAATATGTACTCTACATAATGATAATTAAAATGTAATCCATCTATCCAAAACCTTAGATTTTTAATCTAGAATAAAACATATTTAGTTGTGGTATCATTTCACTCATTCAGTGATAGAGGAAGAGAAACTAAAATTGGAAAAGATACATACTAGTAAAAATCTTGCAGATATGATGACCAAGGTAGTTACTAGAGATAAGTTGAATATTTGTTCAACTTTAATTGGTATTCATGGGTGATAATTAAATTAATGAACTTGTCTAGGTCCAGATAGTATAGTGGATGCAGTAGCGGTGGAGTTACTACAATCAGTCTCCAAGTGAGAGATTGTTAGGTGTGGAGCCTAATTGTCTTCCAGGATCAGAGGTTAAAAATTTGATGTTATTTCAGCTAGGTTTTGGATCCCATTCTTTATATCCATGATGGCACGGTGGGTTACAAGGGGGATTACCCCCTTTGCTAGGTCTGGGGGGCTATCCTTGAAAATTTTCCTTGTAAAATTGTAATTTTGTAGTCAATTTGGGCCATTGATTAAAGGTTTCCATATCTAATGATAAAAGTTATTTATAGGTGTTTTTTCCCTAAAATTTATTATTACATGACTAAAATGAAAAAAAATGATTGTACACAAAGAGGAGGTAGAGAAGGTAGATAGGTGTAATAGGTTTTATTGTAAGATTTGATTCTCCCTTGTATTACTGGAAATAATATAATGGACAAGTTTGGTGGATGTATCCCATCTTGGGTGAACCACATTAAATATGGTGTCTCCTATTTCGTGCATGTTTATGATTTTTTTTGTATGTTTGATTGATTTGTTTCATAGTTTCTCTTGTATGTGATTTGGGGATAAATATATGTTTTAATTTTATCCTAATAAATCATGATAAAAAATTCATTATAATAATACATTTAGACTTATAAGACATATCCATACTCATTTTATTCTTCAATTCTAATCAAAACACCTTTAACTCACTTCTACAACATGGTCAGTCAATCTGCCAGTGCATTCAACAAACACAATCAACTTTTAATCAATTGTTCATACTGAATATGGAATGGTAAAATATCCAAAAACACACACAGATTTACCTCATGGAATTTGGAGCACTCTCTAATAGATATTCCATCTTGAAACATCAAAAAACCATCAATAACTCTTCAATTATCCTTCTCTGGTCACTTGTAAAACATGGTCAAATACATATTCAGCTTTGAAAATCAATATATTTGAATGTATGAACATTCAAACATTATAATGAGATTATCTATATGTGACTTGAATTCCTATTCAACTTTTATTTTTACATAACCTTCAAGTTCATCTTAGATCAAAAAATATAAGCAAAATACTCAACACTGGTCTTTCCTATGTTAATTTAAAATACCAATGGTCATTGGTCAAACACTAAACATCAAATATTTCATCATCACCTCGTGCTCTCTGATAGATTGAAAAAATATACTCCATTGATCTTCCTCAAAATTTTATTAGCTTTAACTATCAATGTTGATCATTGATCTTTGATCATAACTCTCGAGATCATGCCACTTGGCATCCTCACATGCTTTCTATGTACCCTACTAATAGTCTTTGATTTTATGCCACTTGGTATCCCCGCATACCTTATAAGTAATATATTAACTTATTAAATTAATACGCACCATTAATATATATCTATATGATCACTATTGATCTCTATCAGATAATTTTCATGCTCATTGTACATCTACTGCTCAACCTCTATGATTGTGACACATGCTATCAATGTGTTCATTCTCAGGTACCATTGAAATTTTGACTAAATACACATTATTAGATCACTAATAACAAGATAAATTTCTCTATTAGATCGTTAAATGGTCATATTAATTTTTCATTGTATATTTTTGATGCGATTAAATTCTCACCGTTAGATCTCCCTTTGCAAATTTGGCCAAGTATGGGAACTTAGTGAACTTTTGTCTAAGAATCCAACTTTGCACTATTATAAATTTTGTTGCACTCAACCTCATAACCTAAAATTTAAGCTATATGATATTTTTACATAGGGGAATCTATCCATTTATCATTTTGCTCTTGAAAGCTTCACACATGTGAGATATGATGTCATCAAACTACTTGCTTGGATTTATCTGTCAAGATGACTACTTGTGCTTAGACACTCATATGACTGCTATAATGAATTCTTTTCATTTACATGAGCACTCCAAGCACCCATAGAACTCCATAGGGTCTATGCAACATTTCCATACCATCAATATCATCCACCATCTACCTATCCAAGTCAAACATTAAAGAATAATGTAAGAACATTGAAGCTCATTGAAACACACTTTGTCATTATCATTCTAACACACATGAATCATCATTAAAATCCTTGGTCACCTTGGATAAATCATTGAAAAACCTCCAAAAATATCCCCCTTTGTCATTGATGTCAACACCAATATAAAGCTTATGCTTAGACTATGTCTCTCTCTTTAAGTATTTACTCCCCCTTTTACATAATGACAAAGTAGGCTCAACTCCTAATCTTGCAGACTTGAAAAGACTTCAAGAACCAATAATATGAAAGCACCATTTCTAATAGATGATAAAAATTCCATTTAATATTGTGCATACCTCTTCTCACCTTGATCTTATCAAACATGCTCCATTACTACACTCTATCAGAGTTGTTGCTAGAATCCAGATAATGTGAATGCAATAGAGACGTGATCACACAAGATGAAGCAAGTGCACACCACATAGATTCTAAAGCAATTTTAAATTATACAAGAAGCTAAATTGCACAAGACAAAATGGAGAAAACTAAAATATGATTAACATGAGATGGCTAAAGTGAAGAATACATATAAGAGAGCATGTAAGTAACTCCTCCACAAAAAGTGGCCAAGGCACCCCAAGAATAGACTGTAACTCCTCCATGAAAGGTGGTGACAAGGTGTTAAGAATAGAGAAGTAACTCCCATCAAGGGAGTTACTTATGACATTCTTATGACACCTATGACACATATATGACACACATCTCCACATAAGCTAGCCTATCTCACAAATGTAGGAAAACTCCATGTATGCATAATAAATACAATTTTCCTAATTAAAAAAAGGGAAAAATAAAAACCTACACTAATACCCCCCATGAGCGTAGCTTAGGTGGCCAGTGTGGAAATATAAAATGGGTCCTGTCAACTAGGCCTAATGAGGTACCCATGTACAAATGCAATCTCCAATAAGATAGAGAAAAGGAGAAAACCTGTAGGAAAAAACTTCCACCCAAAAGAGAGACATAAAAGAAAGAAGAGGCTAGTGGGCCCCCCAAAGATGATGTTATTGTAGATGTAGACCACACCCCAAGAAGAGCTCATAGATGAATGAAATTGCTCTCGATGAAAGTTTTGGTGAAGATGTCTGCAACCTGCTCTGAAGACTGGAAAAATATCAAGTCAATGACCTGACTATGAATAAGCTCCCGAATGAAATGCATGTGAATCTCTATGTGCTTGGTCCACTAGTGCTAAACTGGATTCCTGCAAATATAAATGGTACTTTGGTTGTCATAATAAATGATGGTGGGCTACCTGATAGGAATGCCAAACTTAAAAAGAATCCCTTGAAGTCAAATAGCCTCAGTAGCTGCATTAACAACTCCTCTATACTCTACCTCTGTGGATGATATAACAATAGCATTTTGCTTCTTTCTAGACCAACTGATAGGACTAGAACCTAGAGAGAAATTGTAACCAGAAGTGGACTTCTGAGTCTGTGAATTGCCAACCCAATCTGAATCTGTATATCCAACCAAGTCAACCTCTATGCCAAATCTGTAATGAATCCCATATCTATGTGAACCCTGTATGTAATGCAAGATCCTCTTAGCTGCTTTCCAATGCAGCTCATGAGGTTCTTGCATGAATATGGAGACAAGTCCCACTATATATGATATGTCGGGCCTGGTGTGAGTCAAGTAGATGAGACTACCAACAAGTTGTCGATATCGAGTGGCATCAACCAATGGTGAAGAACAGTCAGCCTCAAGCTTGAATCTTGATAGAAAGGGAGTCGAAGATGACTTGTAATCAGCCATGTGAAATTGAGTCAATAAATCAAGAGCATACTTAGGTTGTGTAAGAGAAATCCTTAAATTTGACTGTGAGATCTCGATGCCAAGGAAGTAGTGCAATAAACCAAATTCTGTCATGTCAAATCTATCCTAGAGAGATGCCTTCACCACTACAATAACCAATGAAGAAATCTCGATGATCAAAAGGTCATCAACATAGAGAACCAAAATTAAGAGCGAATCATCCTGCCATAAGAAGTAGACATTGGGGTCATAATGGCACCTAGTGAAACCTGCTATGAGAAGGAAGGAATCCATCTTGGCATACCATGCTTGAGGGGCTTGTTTGAGGCCATAGATAGATTTCCTAAATCTACATACTAAGGAAGAATATTAAACAAATCTTGGCAGCTACTCCATGTAGATCTCCTCCTCTAAGTCTCTATGAAGAAAGGCACTCTTCACATCCATCTGGTGCACATCCCAACCATGTGTTGCAGCAATAGCCAAGGTGATTTGGATAGAAGTCATCTTTGAAATGGGTGAAAAGGTCTCTGAGTAGTCAATGCCTGCCACCTGTAAGAAACCCTTGGTGACCAGTCGCGCCTTGTACTTATCAACTGACCCATCTACTACAAACTTGGTCTAATATATCCACCTACATCTAACCATCTTTCTTCCCTTAAGAAGTGAAGTCAAATCCCAAGTGTGATTTTTTATTAAGGAAGAATATTCTTCCTCCATAGCACTATCCCACTCAGGTACCCCTGATGTCTCTCAAAAATTATATGGATCTAAAATTGAAGCAAAGAAGGCATGTGGATATCTCTAAAATCCCCCTAGTACATTTGTCATCTGTGGGATCTCCTGCCCAAGTGCCAACACTCTCAAGTGTCTGTCTAGCCCAAAGTGGCCTGGAAGTGGGTGAGTCAAGTGTTATCTCCTCATCCTCTAACTAACTAGAGGTGGATGACCCTACATCACTATCCTCATTATCTAAACTTGAAGAAGAAGATGTCTCTGGCTGAAGAACCTGCTATGGCTGATATGAATCTGATGAGGAATCATCATGAAGAAGTAGATCTGATGAGGGAGAAGAAGTGTCAAGTGTTGAGTCTCTAGGACTCTCCTAAAAATGGACACTTCTCTCGATGAACAACTCATGAGTGACTAGATCTAGAAGGCAATATCCCTTAATACCATCTAGATCTCCTACAAAGATGCAAGGCTTGGACTGATGTTCCATAGCTTTGCATTTCTTCTTTGGAATGTGGGCCATGGCTGGGGATCTGTAAACTCTGAGGTTCTCAACATCAGGTTTCCTTTTATGCCAAGCTTTAAAGGGTGTTATCCCTTTCAAATCTTTGTGAGGAACCCTATTTTGAATGTAACAAGCACAATTGATGGTTTCGGCCTAGTACTATGGTGATAAGGATTTGGAGTGAATCATACAACTACCCATCTCTTTCAAGAACCTATTTTTGCATTCTGTAACCCCATTCTATGAAGGACTATAAGTGATTTTACGTTGCAAATCAATCCCCTCTATGGTGCAAAACTACTCAAACTTGATGCTAACATACTCCCCTCCATTATTAGTTCGAATAACCTTGATGGATTTCTCACTCTATTTCTCAACAAGAGCCTTGAAGTCTAGAAAATTTTCAAACACTTCAGACTTTTTTTTAAGAAAATATATCCAAGTGTACCTAGAGAAATCATTAATGAAAGTGAGGATGTACTTGGCCCTTTTGAAAGATGGTTTGGGAAAGGGTCCTGATACATCACTGTGGACTAACTCCAAAGGTTGTGAAGCCCTCCAAGATTTGCCTTTGTCAAATTTTGCTTCGAGATGCTTCCCAAGGGAGCACACCTCGCAAATTCCTTTTGAGAATTGGACACGAGACAAGCCAATGACCATGTCATGTTTACAAAGTTGTTCAAGGTAGCAGTAGTTAAGGTGGCCAAATCGCTCATGTCACAATTTGCTAACTTCATCTGAATGAGTCAGCAATGCTATTAGAGAAGAATCTAATGCAAAATGTGAGAAGGTGTATAACCTTGCTTGGTGATTTTCCCTACCCACTACCACTGTAGTATCACTATGCAACTCCCTAATAGCAACTGAATTTGGTGAAAACTCAACTCTCATGCCTTGACCAATGTGAGTGATTTGGTACACTGATAGGAGATTGGTTGAAAGAGAAGGAACACTTAGAAAATTATTGAATTTTACTCCTTTCATTTCAACTGACCCTCTCCTTGTAATAGAAACTGATGTGTCATCACCCAAACTAATTGAAGTCATGCTACAAGGCTCTAAAGATGAAAACTCAACTAGTGAAGAGCCCATGTGGTGAGAAGCACAAAAATCAATGACCCATGATGTTGTAGAAGATATAGTAGCTATAAGGGCCTTGCCCCTTTCTTTTTCCTTACCCTTGCCTTCTGCCTTGGTAGAATCTTGGGTAGATGAATTCTGCTTGATGGACTCAGGAACACCTATGTTGTTTTTCTCTAGAAGATGAGTTAGGTGATCTGTTTATTTTTTCATGCATTTGTGTTCATCATGCCCTATATTTTTACAATAGGCACACTTAACCTTCTCCTTATTAGGTTTAGCAGTGGAGGAGGAAGACGCAATATTGTTTTTGGCAGGATTGTTGTTTTCTTTCTTCTTCTCATGGTCCTTGTTCTTTTTCTCCTTCTCCTTTGTTGAAGTCTTATCCTTTGTTGAAGTCTTATCCTTATCATTTCTATCTATCAAAGCTTGGGGTTGAGTAGACTTGATTGTGCCAATTTGAATTAGCTTATCTTGCTCCCTAGTCAAGTCAGCAATGAATGAATCCAAAGAAGGCATTTTCCATGTAGTGCCAAGGGCACTTTTTGTGGCATGGAAAGTGGAGACAAAGACTGAATAGCTTGGACCTAACTTTGCGAGAATAGAAAGAATGAGTTGATCATCTTTCTTCTCTATCTCACATTCTTTAAATTGAAATCTAAGGGCCTTAAACTTAGTGAAGAAGTCCTATAGGGTGTCAAAGTTGCTAGGACCTAGACTTATGAGTTCGTTTTCGAGCTCATGACCTCTCATCTCATCAAGCTTCCCAAATAAGTTTTCTAGGGTCTCCCATATTTCTTTGGGAGTCTTAGAGTTTTCTAAATGAAAGAGAAGTTTTGGAGACATAGACAAGCTCAGTAATCCATAGGCTTCATCACTACGGTTGTACCACTTGACCTTTTCAGCATCAGTGTTGGGTTCTACTTCAGTACCCATGGTGATCCTATACAACCCTTTGCTTCTAAGAATGATTGACATTTTAACCTTCCATTCATGATAGTTGAAGGGTGTTAGGGGTTTAAGTTGAAAATAATCCATTTTAAGTTGAATATAGGTGAAGTTGTGTTGATTGTAAGTTGTAGAAAGGAGAATGAAAGCAAAGATTAGCAAGTTGTGAAAAGTAATCACACCCCCCCCCCCCAAATATTGACCCCCCCCCAAATATGTAAGTGCACGCTCAAAAGACATAGGGATCAGCCAAGAATGCGTCTTAGAGTAATCAGTGGAAGACTTAAGCAAACAGGATGTCGGACTCAGCCGAAAATGCATCCCGAGAGACCCAAATTTTAGGCACTTTATAAACTAGTGCCTTTTTGACAAATAACAAGCCTACACTATGGAAAATGTAATTACAAACACTTTTGCAAAAAATAGCACCCAAAACCAAGCTACCATTTGCAAGATATTAAAGGTTCAATTTTCTCGTAAACTAGTGTTTTTGCAAAAAAACACTAAAACATTTTAAAAATGCCTGTTTTGAGAGAGAAAGTGGCCTTCCAACCACTCATTGGATTCGGCACAAAATGAGGAATCTAAAGGATGTTTTTATGAGGGGGAATTGGCCTCCTACCAACCCAGACTTCACCTTTCATCTTTGTAGGTTGAAGATAGAAGTTTAAAAAAACCTCTAAACTATTTTTTTTTTGAATGCTAATTTCCAATTTGTCTTTAATTCAAAAAATAAAATTACTGACTTATGAATATCAAAAAAATTATTGGATAATAGCAGAATTATCAATCAAACAGCAAGAGAGAGAAAGAGGGACCACCACATGGGCGTTGGAAACCAAAAAGGGAGCGCCATTTTTAAGAAAACTACTGGCAGAAAAAACAAATGAATAGTAGATGTGGCAGAATATTCTCACAAAAAACAAGGGTGCACATCTAATTTCCAGACAGCAGAAAGAAAGCAGGCACTAGTACCCCAAAAAAGGGTGCAGTTTTGAATTTGCTTGCAAAAAAAATTGTAGACCTGCACACTGGACGCCGTACGGCCTGATGGAGTGGCTGGAAGGATTGTTGGAAGGATATTGCTGCTTCTGCTTAGCATGGAGTTCCAAAATCTTGGCACACACCAAAAGAATTTCTAGCCTTGTAGAAGCTTGGTGTAGCTGTGCAGAAGCTTGGCATCGTTGTTGCTAAGTGCTGCACCTGGACTGACTATGTGGAGTGCTGCTCCTCCCTACACACAACAATGGCACCCAATATCTTGCAACAAAGTCAGCCCCTCCAACGTCCAAGAAGTAAACCAGATTGTAGAGATCTTATCTTTTTCTTTTAGAATGACCAAAAGAAAAAAATTCTTCTACCTTTGCTAAAGCCACAATAGCTCTAGACAAGATGTCTTGGCAAATTATAACTCAGAAGTAATTTTTTAAACAAGTTTTTGTATGGATTTGCATGAGTTTTCAAAAAACTCTACCAAAACAACAGAGTTAAGCAACAAAAAAACTACTAAGAAAGCAAAGTAAGAATTTCAGAATAACATAACCAGACACGATTACCGGAGTGCCTCTGATACCATATCAAAGTTATTTCCAGAATCTAGATAATGCGAATGCAATGGAGACATGATCACATGAGATGAAGCAAGTGCACACCACATAGATGCTAAAGCAATTTTAAATTATACGAGAAGCTAAATTTCACAAGACAAAATGGAGAAAACCAAAATCTGATTAACATGAGATGGCCAAAGTGAAGAATACATATAGGAGAGCACGTAAGTAACTCCTCCACAAAAGGTGGCCAAGGCACCCCAAGAATAGACTGTGACTCCTCTATGAAAGTTGGTGACAAGGTGCTAAGAATATAGAAGTAACTCCCATCAAGGGAGTTACTTCTGACATTCTTATGACACCTATAACACATCTATGACACACATCTCCACATAAGCTAGCCTATCCCACAAATGTACGAAAACTCCATGTATGCATAAGAAATACAATTTCCCTAATAAAAAAATAGGGAAAAATAAAAACCTACACTAAAACACTCTTATTCGATCACACATAGTTTTTTTGAAGTCAAAACATACATGATGAACTTACCTTGAAAACATTAAGAGGGACTCCCCCTATGTCACCTAAGCTTAGGCACCCTTTGAGCATATTTAGGCCATCTTCAACCATGAAGAAATATCACAATGGCTTCCATACCTTCTCTCTTAGATTTAACTACATAGTCCTCTAATCCTAAGACCTAACCAACTACAAAGCTCCCCCTTTGTTTATGCATGAGGATTCAATACATTTTCAAATCACCTAACTTGGTTTGATGAAGTCATCATATCAACATGTTTGAGTTCACATCTATAACAAACTTCTTCATATCTCCACTATGACTGGAATAACTCACATATGTTCCCCCTCACATCATGCATAGCTCTTCAAGACACTCAAGTTATCTGAGTTAGACCCCCCTAAATCTAGACTCTACATTCCTAAATTGGTCTCCTCAATCCATATTTCATGGAATCTTCCATATGTCTCCATCAAATAACACAAGGCATTAATTTTCAAATCACTGCAAGACAACTTAGTCAACACACAGTTAGGCTAGGTCTAAGACACCTCATACATTATGACAAACCTCTAATCACACCTTAAAGGGATATACAAGATGTCATATCATTATTATAACAACATATCTGAGCTCTCCAAGAAACCACAATAGTCATCAATCCCCTCATGGAACCATTCATCTCCTTAACAAAGTACACATGCATATTTGTTTGTCAATGTTCCTCAAACTCCATTCCACTATTTTGAATCTTGCACTTTGGAATCCTTCTTGATCCAATAGGATAATATTCCATATGATAACAAATTTTATAAGATATTTACAATATCAACCAATCACCTTTGTGTTTTAAAATTCATTAAGACACAAAATACTACCAAGCACCTTTACGGACAACTTGTAGTCAATAATAGGTCTGAGAGACCTTATTCACATTAAGGAACCTCTAATAAACTTTTGTGTCATTCATGAGATTGTAACTATGAAAGGAAAAACATGAAATCATGTAATACATTACTCTTGGTTCATTTTATTTCTCACCAAGATATCTTCATCTTCATGACAAGGAACATAAGCAGTTCTACCAACTCCAACCCTGTCTTCATGCAAACTCAAAATTTCTTCATCTTCAGAATACAATGACCTCCATGGCATACTTAAATTAACATATATAAAACTTTGAGACCTTATATATGATATAAAAAATATGATAACACATTCTCCTCATACTCCTATCAACCTTGCCTTCAGTCATCCTTGATTAGACACCTAGAGACCTCCATTACTTGGATACAATCCTTGCACACACAACTTCATTTTTCATCATTTTGACAAACAAGACCATCTTTCAAAGATTGACAAAATTTATGAATTTAGGATCACTATCCCTGAATATATCTTTTGAATCATTCTACCATAACACTTTAGAGCATATTCATAAAACTCATTGATCCCCTTTAACCAAGCACATCTTTAGGGCACTAAACTTCCACATGTCCTTCCACAATAAGCCAACACATATTATAATGACCTTTATTGTCTTTTAATATCAATCAAAAACTCAACTAACATCTATTATGATTCCTCTTACTTGTCAAGTGTCTCCTTGAAGCCTAGATAGAGATAGCCCTTTGACATATAGGGACTAAAAGTCCCAAAACTCATGAGACTCCCATATTTCCATACCTTTATTTGACTTGTAGTCCTACCCCATCAACCAATCGATTTTAAATGGATGCTTGACTTCATTCTTTGCTTGACATTTGTCAACAAATGTTTTCAACAGATGTTCTTGTCTTTACTTCATGTCTATCATAACAAACAAACCATCTATGATCTCAGTATTATCTCTCCTAATAGACTTAGGTCTCCATAACCATGTGTGACCTCTTCCTTACACACTAGGGATCCATACACCTTGTTTTGATTTAAGAACTCATTTAACCTATTCTTACAATATCTAGAAATATGACCAAATTTATGAAATCTAAAACAAACAACATCATTCATACCTTTTTATTGATGATGGTTGCGATCTTCCTTTGACTGATTTCTTCTCCTCTTGCAATCTCTAGCTGGGCTTCTTTCTTTCACTCTAAGATCTTGATTGAACTTATCTTGACTAAATGGTCTTTACTTATAGAACCTATAAATGTGACCAACTCAATGACAAATATAACAAACAATGTCTTCCATACCTTTTTCTTGAATATGGTAGTGATCTCCCTTTTACTAATTGCTTCTTCTTACATAGTCCTTTGCCATATGACCAATAATATGACAAACAAAACAATGACACATAAAATATTTGGCATACCTTAAAGCATTTGGCTATTTGATTAGATTTTTTATTTTTTTCATAACCTAATTTATCTTGTTTACTTTCATGCTACCAATCTATTTGTCTTATCCTGATTTCTTTTGATCTTCTTCAAGCTTGCCTATGTTGATTATGACCTTTTCATGCTCATCCTTTAGGAAAACAAGATTAGTCTTTAATTGAACACATTCATCTTCTTTAGCTCTCATTCTTGAACTTGTAGCCTCTAATTGAATTTTGAGAACATGGATAGTCCTTCTTAGCTTCTATATCCATGTCATCCTTCAATCTACATGCTTGACCTTTGAAAGACTTGATCAGCTAGTTATTCTTCTTCTCCTCTCTCATGGACTTACCTGACAAACTCCCCTCAAGAGACCTGACTTATGCTTCAAACCTTTGATCATATTCTTCATTTTATGATCCTCTTATTTTTTTCCTTCAGTTCACTAAGTGCACTCATGAGCTTAGATTTTAGATCAACATCAACTTCTTCTTCTTCTTCTTCTTCTTCTTCTTCTTCTTCTTCTTGATTGTCATGACTAACTTCTTCATCACACATGATGTCTTCTTTCTTTGAACAACTTTCCTCTTTTAAACTCAAATTTACCTTGGCATCTTCTAACTGAACCTTGAGATCTTTGATAACCTTCTCATCCTCTTCAACATCTTTCTTCAAATTACATTTTTTAATCTTCAATTACCTTGATTATAACCTTCCATTATTGATTCTCTTTCTTTAACTGCTTAGCCATCTTTGTACATTGGATCACCTTCAAGTGGTTAAACTTGTAACAAAGGTCCTGCTCTGATACCAATTATTATAGGTATAATCATTGAGAGGGGGTAAATCAATGATGATAGATAATCTAATTCAATTCCCAACTCAAAAACATTCAACACATATAGTCATGATGTATACAAATTAACCATTGCAATGAACAAGGAAGATATAACAAGATTAAGCACAACACATGATATATGTAGGAAACGCTCTTAGGGGATACAAACTATTAAACCCTACATGATGTAATATAGTCCTATAATTACAAGATACAATTTAAACTAGCATCAACTAATCAAGGAACATGTGTCCCTTAATTTAGTGAGACACCATTCCCATAAGAAGCTACTTCCCCTATCAATCTAAGCACCCACAACAACTACACATTTTAGCAAGTTTCACCTTGAAAAGAGGAACCCACCCCCTAAATAACTAATAACCTACCTAGATACATTGAATATATCATCTTGAACACTTTTTACTACTCTTCAACTAATGATGACCACCTATATTTTCACTATTCACCTGCTCTCACTCAAATAGCCTTTAAGGCTTACTCACTCAATCTGCCTCTTCTAGGCTCATTAGATCTAATGACCTATGTGTCTTCCTGCACTAAATTTATACAAGAATGAATAATCCTCTTCACTCTATAATGTTTCTCAATTACGTACACCTTATATTTCAAAGGTTATCTCCTTTTTTTAGCTCCACACACACTCAAGTATCACAAATAGGCCAATTAGGCCTTGTACTTATACCACACTCTTGTTCTTACCCATCTTGGTTGGCATAAATACTTTCCATACTTGTTATACCTTTAAAATAGGTCCTCATACACATTAAATGTAAGAAACACACACTCCTTAGGCCATCCAATACCTTATTATCCCCAAACCACCATTAGGTTTTGGTGAGACCTGAAACATTTAGGCCTTCATAATCACACATTACATGTGAAACTACTTGAACCACCTTCATACTTTACCAATTATTTTAACACATAAAAAATTTCTATAATATCCCATTTATCACTCTCATATGTTTCCATGCCACATAGAACACCAACTCAACACTTGAACCTACCAATCAGGTCTTCTCGCTCTTTAGGCCTTCATACACAAAAAACATAGTCTCAAAATTCTGAAGAAATTACTAAAATATTTCACATATACATATGATTAGATCACATGGTTTAAACATTTAGGACATTTTAAATTACTTCATGTGCCTTAGACACTCCAACATAGTCTCTAAGCATTCAAAACAGCTTTCTCAAAATGACCACTCAAATTGGTCATATACAGTCAATATATAGTCAAGTTATTTTGAATCTTCATATATGATCAGGAGAAACTAATGAAAAAAAATTCCTTATAATAATCCAATGATACTTATAATACATCTCCATACTCATTTTCATCTTTAATTTTTTTTAGAACACCTTTAACTCACTTCTACAACATGGTCACTCAATCTGCCAACACAGTCAACTTCTAAGCAATTTTTCATACTAAATTTGGATTATTCAAAACTCCAAAAATACAATAATATGGACCTAATTTAATATATAAAACTCTCTAATATATATTTCATCTTGAAACATCAAAAAACCATCAAGAACTCTTCAATTATCCTTCTCTGGTCACTTGCAGAACATGGTCAAATACATAATCAACTTTGAAGCTAAATATATTTGACTATATGAACATTCAAACATTATAAAAAGATTATTTGGATGACACTTGAAATAATATTCAGCTTTTATTTTTACATCACCTTCTAATTTATCCTATATCAAAAGATATAAGTGAAATACTCAACACTAATCTTTTTTGTGTTAATTTCAAATACCAACAGTCACTGGCCAAACATTAAACATAGAACATTTTATCATCATCTCATGCTATCTCATAACTTGAAAAAATATTCTCTTTGATATTCCTAAAAAGTTTCCTAGATTTAACTATCAACAATGATCTTTGATCTTTGATCAGAACTCTCGAGATCGTGCCACTTGGTAGCCTTGCGTGCCTCTATGTACCCTAATGACAGTCTTTGCTTTTACACCACTTGTAGCCCCACGTACCTTCTGATCACTATATTAAATAATTAAATTAATACACACCATTTATCTCTATCTATATGATCATGCCCTCACCATTTATCTCTATTTGATAGTTTTCACACTCATCATAGATTTGTTGCTAAACTTATGTGATTGTGACACACATCATCAATGCATTCATTCTTAGGTACCATTGAAATTTTTACTAAATACACACCATTATATCACTAATAAAAATACCACTAACTCTATTATATCCTTATCTGTTTAGATTAATTTCATTCCATAGATCTATGATGTGATTAAACATTCTTCATTAGATCTCCCTTTGCAAATTTGGCTAAGTATGGGAACTTAGTGAACTTTTATCTAAGAAGCCAACTTTTCACTATTATAAAATTTGTTTTACTCAACCTCATGACCTAAAATTTTAATAATATTATCTTCTTACATAGTTAAATCTATCCATATATCAAACTACTCTTGGAACCTTCACATGTGTGAGATATGATGTCATCAAATTGTTTACTCAACGTTATCTATCAAGATGATTACTTGCACTTAGACACTCATATGACTACTCTAATGAATTAATTTCATTTCCATAAGCAATATAATCAATCATAATAATCCATAGCATCTCTAAAACATGTCTATACCATCTATATCATCCACCATCTACCTATCCAAGTCAAACACTGAATAACCATGTAGAAACACTAAAGCTCATTAAAGCACACTTTGTCATTGTCATCCTAACACACATGAATCCTCATCAACTTCCTTGGTCACCTTGGAGACATCATTGATAAACCTCCAACACAAATCCCATCATAAAATTTATATGTTGGATGAAAAAATGCTAAGATTAAAGTGAAGTATCAGCAACAACTGCAAAAATCTTAGACCTCCATTTAGAATATTTGTGTAATTTTTAAAAATTATTATCATACAAACAACCTTCCTCTATATATGTTCTTTTTCTTCATGAAAAAATATAAAAATGGTAGATAAAATTGATTTATCCTAGATTTTCTCATATTATTGAAGATGAACATGTGTTTATAGATGTCCTTCTCAAGAGTACCATAGAAAGACAAGATGAAATTTATGAATTCTATATTTTTAACATGTTATTAGGTTATCAATTTGGTATTCTAGTGAATTTATTTTTGGGAGAAACACAATTTTATGATTTCCTCTCTACTCTAATAAATCAGACAACATGGCAATAAGCACATAATAAAGTTTTGGAATTATATAACACCATAGGTCTATGTATGAAACCCCAATTTATAGAGGCTCAAAAGTTTCTTGCTAATTTTCAACCCATGTACCGTATGTACATGAAAAATAAATACCATGAATTATTGAGATCTAATGTGGCATATTTTATAGATTTTATGAGCCAACATTACACCAATTCCATCAATGTTAGCATAACCTAGTGGGATACTTTACTTGTAGCTTAAAACCTAGGGAAGTCATGAGTCCCACCATAATCAGATGGAGACTTAGGAGAGCTCGAGTAATTGCATAAATTATCACTTAATTTTTAGATGGAGTCTTAGATGTATGGATTGGAATGAGATTCAGGCCTTCAAATCTTATTTATCCTCTATCCCCATAATGGAGTTGGCACAATCAGGGGAAATTTGAATTTTTGGCATGGTTACACACAATAGTAAAATGTTATGGATTCTTGTCCAGAGGTCATCATGATTGGGGGAACTATTTTTATATGTATGATCTCAGTCATCGATTAGAATATGGACATTTGGATTGAAGACTAGTTCTTCCACTAGGTTTGAAAGAGGAATTGCAAAAGGTAAAGTGTGGGGGAGAAATGATGGGAATTTTATATATCTCATTATATCTAATACAAACTATCCATAAGTGTTGCCTTTTGGTTATATATTGCATTTTATTTAATAATTAAGGGCTTATCTAAGTAGAAAATGAATTCAATTTGTCCTTTGTTTTTATGTGATACATTGTTGATTCTTTATCTTGTTATTATGTCTAACTTGGATTAAATGAGCATAGTTTTGTGTATAAAAATATAACCCTATGATGGTATAATTTTGAGAAGACATAAAATAATTTTTTCAACTCTTTTTGGTAGTAGTTTTGAGGATTCAATGAACAAGATCCAAAGATTTGACTCTCCAAAGATGCTTTTAAGGAACTTTGAAGATGCTCCAAAGGCACTCCAAAGACTTATATAGAGTGCTTCGAAGATGCACATGCATGATCTGAAGATGTCCATTTGGATCTTACTGATTAATATAGTGATTCTAAAGATATACATTGTATATAAATAGACTTTATATATTTAGATATCTTATTTTAGACATTAATATTCATAGTAATGGTCTATTTGTATTTCTATTTTGTAAAACAAGATATAATCTCTTCTGATCTAGATCCAGATATATTTGTATTTCTATTTTGTAAAACAGGATATAATCTCTTCTGATCTATGTTAGTTATTTTCCATCTATTATTAGTTGAGTTAGTTCCAATGCCTTCCTATAAGTGTGGGATATGATTCCTAAATCATCTATATTTTGAATAAGCATATTTGGATGTTTAGATCTCCATATTTTGTATTATGTGAATAGATGTTGAGATGTGATTTAAATGCATGTCTCCTTCTCATTTCAGCTAGTTAGAAAGTTGTAGAAGTTAGTTAATCATTTAGTTAATCATAAGAAACATTCTAATGTAGTTTTGCATATATGTATATGTTCCTTTGATAATGAAATAAAGTTCAACATTTTTATTTAGTACTAAGTAAAGTTGTCCCTATTTTGAGGAAGGAGCAAGGGCCCACTTCTCTCCAAAGATCAGGATAAATTGGTACTTTTAGTTTATAGTTTAGGAGTATATATTTAATTTAGTTATAATTCATTCACTAAAGAGTTTGATTTATTTTAATTATGGGATTTGATTCTTAAATCATATATATTTTGAATAAGCATATTTGGACATTTAGATCACCATATTTTGTATTATGTGAATAGATGTTGAGATGTGGTTTAAATGCATATATTCTTCTCATTTTATCTAGTTATAAAGTGTTATAAGTTAGTTAATCATTGAGTTAATCAGAAGAAACATTCTAGTGTAGTTTTGCATGTGTGTGTGTGTGTTCCTTTGATAATGAAATAAAGTTAAGCATTTCTATTCATTATTGAGTAAAGTCATTCCCATTTTTAGGAAGGAGCAAGGGCCCATTTTTCTCCAAAAATCAGGGCAAATTGGTACTTTTTGTTTAGAGTTTAGAAGCATTTATTTAGTTTAGGTATAATTCATTCACTAAAAAGTGTGATTTCCTTTTCAAAGCAAAGAGTTATTTCCTTTCAAATCAAAGAGTCATTTTTTTAATTGCAAGAGTGATTTCTTTTTGAACTCAAGTGTGATTTCATTTTCAAAGCAAAGTGTGAATTTTTTATTTAATGAAAGTATGTTTCTATTACATGAAAATGTTGTTTCAATTCAATTCAAGTGAGTTTTATTTATGCAAGAATGTGTCTTTAAATTTCATGGAAAATGAAGTTTGTTAAACTATCCCCATATTCAAAATTTGTCAAGAATAGTCTAAGTGACAGTAGACAGTATCCTCACATTCTAAAATATCACACTGTCCTACCCAATCGATCAATTCAAGTGAGGACACCATAATGTCTTATGTCATATGTTTTAGTTCTAGATGTTGATGGTGTGAATTCTATAAGAGATCTTTAGATATAAAACCTTTTAGATTTATTTTTTTTCAAAATAGAGTTAGAATCTTATTTATGTTCTTAGAATTCATTGATACCAATCCATTGATTGGTTAAATGAGAAGGTATAATGACAGCCTATCATGAGCAAAGCAAGTATGTTGTATCTTGTTGTTAGGAGTCTCTTTTATGTTTCTAATTCAATTATTATTTTTTTAAATGGTTTGTGTTTGATTTGGAATTTATAACCAAATGTTATGGGTTATTGAATATTTGGGAGTATTCCCCTGTAAGTCATAATTTGTAGTGATCAACATACCCCGATTCATTTTTTGAATAGGGACCCACTATTTTTAAAAAATTCTAGGCCTATCTTGGAAGTCCTCTTTCATAAGAGCTTTATATGTTTCACCTAACTTTGTTATATAGTAAATGTAAATGGACATATTTTAAATATTAAGACTAGCCTACTAATACTCTTTGGAAGTTTGTCATATACATAAGTTTTATAAATATGCATAATTCGTAATGTTTTTGGATTTAAATGAATTGGTATTAAAAACTTTTGTTTGGAAGTCAATTTTTGGCATTCTTCAATCCTTTGCACCTATATAAACCTTTACAAAAAATGTTTTTAGAATTTTTTTTTCATAGGTTTTGTTTATAACTACTATTTACACATTGGGTCCTTGTAAATATATATAGCATATATAAAAATCTTTGTATTTATGCCCATCACAAGTTTGCTCTTCAAGATCCTAGTTTTCAAAACTTTTACACTCTGGAAAAAATGTTTGACATTTACTATTCGAAGAAAATATTTGAAATTTGGTCTTTGGAATATGCTTTTCATAATTTGGTCTTTGGTGAAACTATTTGACATTTACATCTTTATTAAAAATGTGTAGTAAAATCTTTCAAAGAAATCTTTCAGAACAGGCCTTCAGAACCTTTGGTTTAGAAAATGCTTAATGAAAGGTCTCAACTAGAATTTGGTCTTCAAAAAAAGTGAAGGGATTTTTTTTTTGGAACTTTTGATTTATAACTTGGCCTTTATAAAAATGCAACCCCTGAAGCCTCCATAAAAGGACCCCCACCATAGGTTTTTAGAACTTTTGTTTGGAAGATATGTTTGCCCCGTAAGAATTTAGGTTGACTATATTTTAATGCCACATCTAACTCCTGACTACAAAAAACCTCCATGGCATATCTAAATAATAAAGTGAAAATATTGAAGGGAATATGCCTAGAAAAATAAAATGATGTGGCATTCTTCCAAACGTCTACAATGTTTATATAACATACCCACCAAAATAAAGTGGCAAAGTTTAAATTGAGCAAGTTAAATGAACTTAGAGATGTTGGGCATTAATGGTGCATGAAATGGAATTGAATACCAAACATTATATCAAAAAATTGAAAAAAAATGATGTTCTCATTGATCACAAATGAATTTGAGGTCATTTTCATCCACGAGAACAAGCCCTAGTTACTTATCTAAAATTTTAAATGCATATAGAAAAGGAAATCCACTAAATTGAAGAACCATAACTCTGTCAGATTATCAAACTAAATATGTATTCATAAAAGACATTTAGTGGATCCCTACCATCATCCAATTTTTTTTTATCAAGGATGTTATATAATACAAAGACACCATTTTTTATTCAAGAGTATTTAATGATGAGTATCTCAACAACTCGACATTATGGGATGTAATTCACCATGTGAATGCACATACTTAACACAAACATAGATGCACTTGTATTTGAATTTACACCCTCTAAAGTGATAAGGATTGCAATTTTTAGTGGCCAAGCCTGATGTTATGTCATGCATATACCTACTACGAGACCTATTCTTTGCAAGTAAGGTGATTGGGAGTACTTCTTTACATCACCTAGAAAACAAAACCATCATCACTTGAATCTCAAGAGATGAATTCTAAATTTATTTATGTCTTCCATTTATAAATGCAACATATGATTTATATAGAGTTGTAACATGAAAAAAAAAACAACTCAATTGACAAAACATTGAGCAAATGGATCATTCTTGGAGAGACCATCATCCTCAATGAGAAATAACCAATACCTATAACCAAGTTTTGGATAGGATTTCTCATTAGGATGTCCATCTTGAACTAGTTATATGCCTACCCTAACATTGAATTCTTTTGCATTGAATGGGTTCCATTTCTAGATTTACTAATGATCTCAGAGCTAACATTTTCTCTAATAGAGGTAATCAACACTAAGCTACAAGGGCAAGTTTTGTGCAAAGATAAAAAACCTATGGGAGTCCATTTTTATATGATTTCATACCTCCTATATGTTTTTATGGGCATAATATACATGCACAATAGGTCACTCTGGATCCCAGCTCCATATTTCATCAAGAATCATATATGTGACTCTTACTCTTTCATGCATATATATTCCTACACTAGAAACATATCCCAAATTTTATAAGTTTTGTACCCTTAGGTTTGGAGGGTTATTCATGAGTAGCTACTTCTCAGAATATATAAGAGCATAGCTAACACATTGATGCATAGAGGGGACTATTGGTTATACCTTGACTACATCATGATCATGGTTGTTGGCTATA
Source organism: Torreya grandis (assembly GCA_037957365.1). Classification (NCBI taxonomy): domain Eukaryota; kingdom Viridiplantae; phylum Streptophyta; class Pinopsida; order Cupressales; family Taxaceae; genus Torreya; species Torreya grandis. The sequence continues at coordinate 3,212,761 of JARHVA010001615.1, read as the reverse complement.
AGGTTACTCCCTTATGTCTCCCTAAGCATGTACTAAATAAATTAAATGAGAAGGAGATATTATATCATATATGGTGTGGAATTTATGAATACTTTAAGAATAAGAATAAGAGTGTATTCCATGAATCCCATCTAATGATTGGAAGGATGTGTTACATCAACCATAAGTACCTTGGGAAGGTTAACAGATTTAGATAATACTATTCATTAGCCACCCTTTTGCATAGAGACTTGGACCCTCATTGTCAAATTAAAAATCATATTCGAGGCCTTGGTATTCTAGACTAATATGAGCCTTATGACCATGGCTTAATTTTTCTTAATGCCAAGAGTGATGCTAGGCCCTGGAGAGGGCACAGGTGGTTGGACTAGGTGAGGAAATTATGAAGATCATCCAAGGGGAGCCCTAAATTTTAATTATGGATGCACATGTAAAGATTTCACCTTTAGGTATATGGTGTTCCATATATTTTTGGATCAATATACCCTCCCAATCATCAATGGAATAGGGATAACCTTCTCAAACACCACCCATGGAAAATAAAACTATAAATTAAGAGCCTAGGGTGACTAGAGCTCCCAACATTTCATATTCCCTTGGGAGAGATAAATATGAGGAAACTTATATTGACTCTTTAAACTCATAAGATCATGCTCATCCTACTACTACTTTAACACAAGTGACTACAAGTGTGTAAGTCTCAACTTCCCTGACTTAAGTGGATACAACCTCAATAGAAAAGGTGATTATTTTTCTATAAGAGAAAAACAATAGCCCATGGACCCCCTATGAGTCCAACTATTGAAGAATCATCTAAAAAAGGATCATCATGTTAGGAGAAACAATCTACAAGAGGTGAGTCCACTGATGAAGAGGAGTTATAGAGGAGAAAAGTCCTAATCCTCTAGGAAACTAAAGGAAAAACACCACTCCATGGAGACTAGTTAAGTGAGGGTGTAATCCCAACTGTATTTATAATTCCTTTTGTTTCTACAACCCTAGTTATATCATTTATCTCTCTTATGTATGTATTTTTTTAATCCTATTTCCCTCATTTATAGTGTTTTACCCTCCCTATTTATGCCTAAATTAGAAGTTGATTCTTATAATCCTAGTGTCCAACCATGCCTAATTGTTCTAAAAGTAGAAGATGTTTCCTCTAGTCATGTTGTCTCTAAATTCTCAATAGTTTATACCAATCCATTTGTGTCCTCAGCATCTATTATTCCCACTTTTATTTTATTTACCTCTATTGTTACCTCATCTACCCCTAAGGCTTAAAATGGGTCATCTAAGAAAGCCAAGGGAACATTGGCAAGTTCATAGCTACATGTGTAATCCACTCAATAAGTCTTGTCAATGCCTTCTCTAAGTTATTCCTAGAATACCACTGTAGTATCATCCAAGAAGGTTGGGAATAAGAAGGTATATACATTCCATCCTTTGCCCTAATATGGTTGGATTGATTAGTCCAAGATTATTTTTCCTTTTATTCTAGACCCATTACATGAAGAGGCATTAAAACAATATTCATATGATTTGTTCATTGAGATTATAGTCTAGGACACTCAACCAACTGACTCAACTCAACTAGTAATCCAACAATGTGTAACATCTTTAGAATCTCAAGTCTCTCAAAGGCCAAACCTCACCATCACTAAGATGCCCATAGTAAGCTCAATTTTTAATAAATCCGTAAGGAGTATCTAGAGGGTAAAGAAGATAAGGATTGAAGATTATGCTATAAGGGGTACTATTCTAGAAGAAAGATTTAGAGTAGGTTAGAGAATAACAACTAACTATCCATATAACGAGGATTTTAGATCCTATATTGAAAAACAAAATGGTGCTTTACTTGAGCTCCATGAAGGGATAAAACAAGCAAGAAGAGAGATAGAATAAGAGTTGGAGTAGGTTAGAGAATAACAACTAACTATCCATTTAACATGCAAATTAAAATAGATGTACAAATCACAACTTTGAGGCTATACAACATTTTAGATGTCATTGCTTCAATGATGGCTGAATTATCCCCTCAAATCATTGAAGCATAAAAATTGTTTAATTATTTAAAGGAATATGATAATAAATTAATACACAATGAACAAGGCATTTATCCATCTAGATTTAATGACACCATTAGAGGCATCTAATGCCCTCAACTTGGTTTTCATTAGAAAACAAGAAGTGGGGGAATAGGTGATAGTTGTAGAAGTAATAATGACTAAGTGCACAAATTATGAAAACCTTATTTTTCAAATTTTGGAGGAGTTGAATCTTTCATGTCCAAGGGAATATAAAGGTAAACTAATAAGTAGAGTTGGTTTTGACTAGCTTCTCCAACAAGCCTCAACCAACTTCAAATAAAATCTCAAGGATTAACATTTAAGTAAATTGAGGTTGACTTGAATTTTGCATGAAAGAGGTCATAAAAGTGGACATATTTTAGATCAAATTCTAGAGCACTAATGAACATGCACACCTAATGGAGTATAAAATCATGGTACAAAGGCCCCTACTTTATAAGAAGATCCATCTATCCAGCGAACCCAACTAAGTTTTAATTTAATTATTAGGATTAATTTCACTACAAGCACACTCGGTTAATAGTCTATATGCTCAACCTGTTATTCCACCACTAGGGTGTTTAACTGATACTTAAAACTCATGCCTAATAGTGGAGTTTACCTCCATTGAGATCTTAAAATGTTAGAGGCTACCTCGTTAAATATGTAAGTGTACATAAGACCTACATTAAAAAATTACATTATCTATCACATCAACATCATGTTTCATATAGATATGACATCAGTCTATTCTATGATATGGATATGTAATGCATCACATATATCATTCATGTCATGACTGATATTATGTACATTTGGTCACTTTGGTCATACCATACATATTGTGTATACAATATAGTAGCATTGATCATTTATAGACTTGTTCAATCATTGTTAGACTCATTCAATGGATAGAGTGAACTAGATATATCAAATAGAATAAATATACCTTGGACCTTATCTCTTTTCACCCTAAATCTATATATAAATCCATATGTGGTGTTGGGGTTCCAATATATTAAGCCAATTAGACTATATATTATGCTAATGCAAATGAAACTTTATATCTATACAGTGGGAGGTGGTCACATGATCATGTCATTATTTATTGATGAAATATGGTGTTATCATATCAATCATTCATATTTGTTATATTAAAATGATTCTATCATATTAGGTATGTAAAATGACTGGCATTAATTCATTCACTTGGTAGGGACCTATCCTATATAGATAAGTAATGTGGATATGGCATTGATTCATTATGTATATGCCCATATCTGATGAATCAGGGTGGAGTAAATGGTCAAATAATTATTCCCATGACTCAAATATTGTAGGTTCAAACCATTCGTACACCTCACCCTCTTTAGATATAGATAAGGATAAGTAAGTGCCCATATATAGATAGGGTTTGTTAATTAATATAAAAAACTAATTAATTTATATATATACATATATATATATATATATATATATATATATATATATATATATATATATATATATATAGGGGTGCTCATTTTTTGTAGATATAAATAGGGTTTGCCAAGTTCCCATATATAGATAAGGGCTCTAGATTGGTTTAAAAATTAAGTGCTTGATTGACCACATATATCTAATCTGCACCTGTCCCTATAGATTTATTGATATCAAATATATAACATCAATCATCAGTGATTGATATGTGAGTGATGCATGGATAATTTTGTTATGTTGTTTAATCTATTTAGGATATGGATAGAGCATATATAATATGGGCACACTAGTGGGTGGTGGTTATCTCCTTTATTTATATATATGGGGCACCCCAATACACACACACACTCTTTCTCTCTCTCCTTTATTTATATATATGGGACACCCCAACACGCACGCGTGCGCGCGTGCGCACACACGCACGCACACACACACACACACACACACACACACACACACACACACACACACACACACACACACACACACACACACACACACACACACACACACACACACACACACACACACACACACACACACACACACACACACACACACACACACACACACACACACATCATCATCATCATCATTTGTAGTTGAGGGAAAAAAAGAGATCCCATAATAGGTAAGGGGTACTCTTTTAATGATTGAATCTATATATCTATCTGGTGAGGGCACCACATAGAGATTAAGGGGGATTGATTGACGTATCTATATATAGGGGAAATCAAGGGACCCACATTATAGTGAGTGATTTGAAAAGTTCCCTTTATATTTATATAGGTCATAAATAATATATCTTGAACTAAGGGATGAAACCACACTACATTAATTCCTTGAATTGAGGGATGACATTCAATAAAGAAGGGTGACTATGTGATATATTAATTAAGGGACCCTAACCTAATAATTGGCATATATTTACGTAAAAAGGATTTCAATGTTAAAATTTATGACTTGAAATCCCTAGATTCAATATTAAATCCTAAAAAATGACCAAGTACTGACAATATTGGATTTTGAAAAATTATCTCCCAAATCATAAGTTGTATAGTTATGATACCAATTTTAGAAGATGCAAAGTGACCCTAATTTATTAAATTTACGTATACTTGTATAAGGAATATAAATATAAAAATGTAAATATCAACTTATACTTAACATTTATTTAATTGAAATACCACCAACCCCCACTCCACCCTCCCCCCTCCCTACCCCACCCCCCACCCACAATATAATTGCTCACCTTTTTGCATTCTAAGGAATTATACGTTCATCCTCTTAGGCTTGGTGTTTATCAAGCTTTAAAATTTAACACATAAATGTTATAAAAAATACACATTATAAGGTGTATGCATTACTAAAAACATCAATGGAATTATCCCCCAAATCCATTCACTTACCCAATGGGAAGGGGACTATCGATCTATTTCTTTCGATTCTTATTTTTTCACTTTTTGAATCCAGTATCTCATTACAATATACAAATTATTCCAAATTTAGTAATATTAGATATGATGCAATATTTTCATACATTTCTATGACTTCAAAATCATTTTTTCCTAATCCACATGAATTTTACTTCTAAAACTAATGGGAGATGTCGAGGTCCCATCTATGAGAGAAATGATGTATGTGATCACATCTAATTACATTTATGTCTACTCCTAAATCCATCAATGTATTTCTAAAATCCTACCCATTTAGTTTCATATCCTATAAAATATTTTATTCTTCCATTTATAGGTTGTTTTAAAAGCAATTTTTTTTCAATTTTGCATTTTCATTACCCCATGTATCCTTTTCCCTTTCTTATTTTTTGATTCCTTACTAACTCCCTAAATAAATTTGTTAGTAACTCACTTTTCAGCAACTCTTCCCAATCTTTCACCACTTCTTTATTTTTTTGTAGTCTATTATATGCCAAAATTTCCATTTTTTATCCTTACTTCTTTCTCTTCAGTATCAACATAAGTATTTAACCCTAAAATATATATTAATGAATCTAGAGTTAAATGGAGTAGAGATAGCATAGGGCACAAGTGTGATAAACTATATATAACAAATTGATTAATTACAAACTCAGATAAACTTATACTGGACTTTACTATTTTGAGTTATATTGGAAAATAGAAAGTACATTTTTTCTAGATATTTAAATGATAATGAAAATAGGATACTTAGTTGGTTCTAATGTTAATACATATTTAGATCTAGACCATGCCAAAACCATATTGGAGGTAGATTCTAGAACAATCATCAAATTCTAGATTAAACACTTTTGTGGCCTTAGACACTTACATCACCATTAGATAATTACATTGTCATAGATGTCTAACTTATATGTAGGTGTCCAATACGAACTAATTATTGGTTTTATGTCACCTTCACTTTGGTGTATTCAAATATAGGTCATTTACTATCATTCCTCCTCAAATGATCAAACCTTAGTTATTCATCTTCATAATGACCTTGGAAAAAATGGGTTAGTGGGATCACGATATCGAGAAAACACCAAATACCACTATATCAATGGGTGTTTCCTACATAACCATTACTCTGAAGATCACCTTAGACTAATGTATTTCTCCCTAACATGTCTTGTGTGTGCATAAGGGTGAAATATGTGGAAATAAATTACATATGGTGGCCTATCTTGTAACTTAATATATAAGACTCATGGAATGATCATTCACTACTTCATTACTATAGAGGGATTGATCCTATGATTTATATAAAAATAATAAGGAATAGGGTAGCTTTTTTAACTCAAATTATTCTTGGCAATGGACTTGTGAAATTGGTAGGTCTTTCTAGGTGAGTTATAAATGAGGATTTATTGTGTATATATACCAATATTTTTAAAAAATATCCCGCATTAAAGCACTTAGGCTAATCATAAGGACACATTACAATTACATATTTGATGACTTTATGGGACTAGACACATGCATTAGCACAAGACACCTACATCAACATAGGAGTCTATATAGGATGCAAGTGTCTAAGGAGATGAAAAATAAGAACAAATCCAAAACTCTCAGAGATGGATAATGAGAATATTTATAGCATTTTGAGTATTACAAAAGGTCAGAGTCATCAACATAAGATGGGTTAGATTAAGAGATAAGCAAATAGGCACAGGGATAGATAATGTAAGCCTTTTGGTAATGGGAAGGTCTTATGAATTAATAAGAACAACTAATGTATGCATTTACCTAGTGTACAAGACTGAGGTGGTATATAATTCAAAACTAATATATACATTTTCTCCCCATTAATCTAGTATTAAAATTAATAGTTTAAAGGAAAATAAATGCATACTTGAGTGTGTATAACACACCTTTTCTATGCATGAGCCAAACTTGAGTGATTTTCTAGTGATTGAATTACAACCAAGAATATTCTATAGTATATAATCAATGAATATAATATGAAATTTAAAGAATTTAAAATTATATAAAGTATAGAGAAAAAGGTTTAGGAGTACACCTATGTATCGATGTAACTGCCTTGCCTTTTTGTAATTTGATTTGAAAAATATGTTTCATTATGATCATATAGTTGATATTAGGACAAATGTAAACATGAATAGGTGAATATATAGATATATATATTGGACGTCACGTGCACCCAACCTTGGAGAAAAAGGTGAGCTTCCACACAGTAGATGAGATTAGATCAACCATGTAACCCAATCATACTTATAACTTGGTGAGTGTGAGTTGATCAAAATCAACCCAAACTATATATCTAGTGAGGTTGGATGATGTAATAAATTATAACCTATAAACTTGAAAATATTTAGTGATTTAATCACCTGAACCATATCAAAAATGAGCTAATTACTATAGTAGATTAGCTCAATACAGTCCGTAAAATTCTAACCTGGTGAGCTAAAGTCTATAGAATTATTTTTAAATCTAAAACTAGTTTTTATTTTATAATTTAGGTGATCTTTGCATAAGATATGCACCTTGTATATGTCTCATGTTTAAACTTAGGTATAAAAATGGTACCAATGTATAGAATTCTACCATAAATGTGTATCTAAATCATATAACTATGTAGAGGGATTGATCTTATGATTTATATGAAAATAATAAGGAATAGGGTAGCTTTTTTAACTCAAATTATTCTTGGCAATCGATTTGCAAAATTGGTAGGTCTTTCTCGGTGAGTTATAAATGAGGATTTATTGTATATATATACCAATCCTTTACAAAAATATCCCACATTAAAGCACTTAGGCTAACCATAAGGAAAAATTACAATTACATATTTGATGACTTTATGACGCTAGACACATGCATTAGCACAAGACACCTACATCAACATAGGAGTCTGTGTAGGATACAAGTGTCTAAGGAGATGAAAAATAAGAACAAGTCCAAATCTTTCAAAGATGGATAATGAGCATATTTATAGCATCTTGAGTAGTACAAAAGGTCAGAGTCATCAACATAAGATGAGTTGGATTAAGAGATAATCAAATAGGCACAACGATAGATAATGCAAGCCTTTTGGTAATGGGAAGGTCTTATGAATTAATAGGAATAACTAAGGCATGTATTTTCCTAGTGTACAAGACTGAGGTGGTATATAATTCAAAAATAATATCTACATTTTATCCCCATTAATCTAGTAATAAAATTGTTACTTTAAAGGAAAATAAATGCATATTTGAGTGTGTATAACACACCTTTTCTATGCATGAGCCCAACTTAAGTGATTTAATAGTGACTGAATTACAAACAAGAGTATGTTGTAGTATATAATCAATGAATATAATATGAAATTGAAAGCATTTGAAATTATTTAAAGTAAAGAGAACAAGGTTTAGGAGTACACATATGTATCGATGCAACTGCCTTGCCTTTTTGCAATTTGATTTAAAAATATGTTTCATTATGATCATATAGTTGATATTAGGACAAATGTAAACATGAATATGTGAATATATAGATATATATTTGAGGTCACCTGCACCCAACCTTGGAGAAAAAGGTGAGCTTCCACATGGTAGATAAGATTAGATCAACCATGTAACCCAATCATACTTATAACTTGGTGAGTGTGATTTGATCAAATTCAACCCAAACTATATAACTAGTGAGGTTGGATGATGTAATAAATCATATCCTATAAACTTGGAAATATTTAGTGATTTAATCAACTGAACCATATCAAAAATTAACCAATTACTATAGTAATTTTCTCAATACAATCCGTAAAATTATAAACTTATGAGCTAAAGTCTATAGAATTATTTTAAAATCTGAAACTAATTTATATTTTACAATTTAAGTGCTCTTTGCATAACATATGCTCCTTGTATATGTCTCATGTTTAAACTTAGGTATAACAATGGTACCAATGTATAGAATTATACCATAAATGTGTATTTGAATCATATAAGTATGTAATTTGGCCAATTTGTAACTTTCTAAGTATGGATAACATGTATTCAAAACATTCCCCCACTAAAATATGAAACTAAGAGCTGGTGTAATTATCTAGAACATTGTTTTCATAACATTCCCTCATTATATATCTTAAGCTTTGAACTATGATAAATCTGGAGAGCATGTTTCCATAACATGCCCCCACAACATATCTAAATCTATGAACTATGAAAAATATGGAATTCATGTCTCTATGGCATGCCCCCACTAATATGCCCCTCCTTTTGAGGTGAGGGGAAGTATAGATTGGTAGTCACCTTACCCCAAAAGGTTATGATAATTGTATAATCTATGTATGAACAATGTAGCATATAAAAGTAACATGTCTATGTATATATCATTGAAGTGCATATAATGTTATCACATTAATCCCTAAGATGAAGATATGGATCATGGAAAAATATAGATAGTAACATTACATGATCAATAATAAATCACGCACACACACAAGATCACTCAAAAATAAAATCTAAAGACAATGGTCTAAGGATACCTCAAACAAGGGTCATGTTTAACTTTTGCACAATTGAATGGACATGACTTAGTCAAATGTATAAAAAGTAAATAATGTCATGTTAAAATGTCTATACAATGAACAATGACATATTCAAATGACAAAATAGGTAAACATAGGAATAGGGGCATCAACTAAAGGAATATGTTAAAATTCTCAAACAAGCAAGACAAGACACTCAAGGAAGTGCATAAAATAAAATATTGAATAAAAGAAACCAACATAAGCATATCATACTAGTCCGTAGATTTATTTTTTTATAAAAAAAATGTCAAGTGTAGACAAGACATCAAATTCTTGTCACTTTCATGCCAAGATTACAAATCTAGATGAATTTATGTAATAACGTATAAATTGGACCAAAATCACCGAAACACTATAAATTGGTTGCACATGTCACATGCATGTGCCAATTTGTGTCCATGTATCCTTGATTGGGGAAATGCATTTTATGGAATTTTTATCTTCTCCTAATTCACTTTAGGTCAAATTGTGACAAGGAAAAATGATGCTTTAGACTTCTAAAATCTTCTAATTTAGATGCACACATCACGTGCATGTGCCATTCCACATCTATAATACACTAACAAGGGTATTAACCTATACACAATTGACACCTTCCTCTAATTCAAATCTGGTCAAATTATGACTAAGTAAATTGACATTTCTAACTAGTTTGATTAAACAAGAAACCAATTTCCAAGAATTGTAAAAAGACTAAGTGAAATTATTTAAGCCAAGCAAATTTGATTAAGGGCTTAAGTGAGAAATCCATGGAAAGCTATTGAATATCTATTATTAAAAATTCATAATTCAAAATATATTGGCCGTGATGTCACTGATGACATCATCATAGGGGTGTCATCCACAAATCATCAATGGAGATAATTATTAGTTTAAGGCTTCCCATCCCTTATTAATGTTCCATTCTTCCAAATATTGATGACCATATTTATTGTTTGTTCCTCCAAAATTGAATGGATTTGTGAACCTCTATCTTGATCTTGAGATCGAGGGATAGAAATTAGTTAGCCCATTATGGAAAAGCTATAAATACATGAACTATGGCCATAACCTTTAACCTTCTTTTGTGTAATGTTACTATGCAAGAATATCTTTGAGAAGTTATTTTTGGTATAGAGAAACTATGCAAAAATTTCACTAGAGAAATTCACTCATCCTTTCAACATTGATTAAATCAAGAACCAAATCTATTGGTGTAAGAAGAGATGCATGGAGATGCTTCTTCTACCACATTGAGGAAGACTTGGATCACCAAATTTGGCCATAAACATGTTTAATGGACCAATCTTAGACGAAGGACACTTGGGGAAGGAATTGTCTATGTTTTCTTATCTAAGCTTCTTGACTCCATTAATCTATGCCCCTTGAGGGAGTAGGCCTACAAAATTATTTTATTTATGCTTTGTCATTTGTTTTATGTCTTGAATGCATTAACTAACTTGCTTTGCAATCTTATTCTACATTTGCGCATGCTCAGTAGGACCACAACCAACAATATTATTATAGTTACTAATTACCTTCTTTTTTTGTCAATTTTTTTTCTAACTTTTGTGAAAATTGGCTAAAAATTGAAGTTTTCATTTTTAGGTATGTTGACTGTGGAGTTGTGAATTTGTCTATTGTGTATCTATGAATTTAGAGCCAAAAATTATGAAAACGTGATGGAGAACTATGAATTGACCTTAGGAAACTATGAATTGATCCATGTTTGTACCTCCACTATGTATCTACAAATTCATAGAGTTTATTTACAAAATTGTCTTTGCTAGCTACAAATTCATTTTACAGGTTTTAGGGATTTTTATGTTTTTTTGATAAATTATGAATTTTGAAATATTAACTAGGAAATTGTTATCTCTATTTGTGAAATCATTATGTTCTATTCTATGTTGTTCTATATTTCATTTTGTATATTTTTTGGAATTATGAAATCATAATGAATTCACAACTACAAATCCATTTGAAAACTATGAAATCAAAGCCTAAAGTTATGAAATTGCCCAATAAAATTATAAAATCATCTAATCAAGTAGTGACATTATTGAGATTAATTGTAAAATCAACAAGGATAATTTCAAAATTATTAGGTAACTGCAAAATCATTCCCATAAGGTTTTTTGTGTGTTTTCTGGTTTCCTATGTTTTTTATTCACCTATAATTTCATAGTTTAGACCCTAGTGTGTAACTTGAAATCATTCCAAATGGATAATTTTTATGGCGTGAATGTAAGTTGTAGGTTGCCTTCTATATCTAATCAAGTGCAAATTAATCCCCTAATCCTTATTGCATGGAATTAAGTGAAGAAGGAATATGTTAAACACATTAATGCATTCATTTCACATTTAATTTAGTGCTTTAAAACATAAAAAATAACTTTCAAAGTTATAACAAAGGCCAAATTTCATTCATATTTTGATAAGTGCTTTTAAAAAGAATAAACACATTAGACTTAGAGCTTTTAAGAGTACTTTACTTTTTTTTCTTCATTTTTAAATCACTTTGTTAGTTTTATTTTCATAAAATATTGCATATATGCTCTCCCCTTATCCCTTTTAGGTAACTTGGGTGACCCAAAATGCATTGTTCTACTTTTTGTTGATTCAAAAACCTTAAAAAATGTCACATATGTTCTCACCTTGTTCTTAGGGACTTGGGTGACTCAAAAATGACCTAGATGTTCCATTTTTATTTTCTACATTAGCTTGCGAGTGGGAGTTCATCACCTCATCATAGGGTCTTTAAGAATACTTTGTTTGACCTAGGGTTTCATCTCCCAACACTATTCTAACCCCAATCTCCAGTGAGGTATATAAATTTGGATTACCATTGGATTGGATAGTGGCTAAGCAATTAGCCTGATAAGTCTATATACACATAAAAATTTTAAACTTTATGAATTAATGATTCTTTCTCTCTTATAGGAACCTATCGAGTCTCAAACTCTCTGAGTGCACTCCTTAAAGGTTGGACTAGGAAAGGGGTGGGTAGACCATTGGTGATTCATAAGATTGTTGTTCCCTATACCACCACTTGAAACCAACATAAACCTCTCCTATGAATTTATCTAAGATTTGACACCTCACTTACACATTCCTTGGAGAAACTCACCCCCTCAAATAACACCTACCTAAGCCAAAATAGATTTTTGTAATTTACCAAACAAATTTGGTCTCAATCGACCCTATTCTTAAAAATAAACACGTTACAAGATTAGGTCATCCCCAACCAACCTAGTCTAGGACCTAACTACTTTATTTATTAAAAAACAAGGTTGATTGGGCCGAATCTGTCATCTAAAAATTTAGAAGAGATTAGGGTTAACCTTTTTGCATTTTGATTAGAGAGAAATAGATATAATCATTTATTTGCACATTTGCTTGTATACCATTTTACTTGAGGAACCATTGCTTAGAGTTTCATACTTTCATTGCAGAGAATAATCTTGTCTTATGTGAGAAGTCTTTTGGATGCATATGATAAGCAAGAATGTAGCATTTGAGTGGGTCATGCCACAAATGGAATTAAACCTTGGTGGATAATATAAAATTTAAATTCATTGATAGTTTGAATATAGTTGACCCTCATTCTTGATTTTGAGTTGGTAATAATTGGATATCAAACACTAACCCACACTTTTTAGATTGAATATAGGTGCCCCTTAAGTATGGCAAAAGAATTATTTGTCTTACATGGATCATATCAAATTTTTGGAAAGAATGATTTATTTTTTCTTTTTGTGCAAACCAAATTTCATTTAAATATAAATATTATTTCTTGAATGGCCTTCATCATTGCATTTACTACACATCTGGAACAAATTACATTTTGAGGTCTATCAGATCTCAATTACTTATCACATTTTTATACAAACATAAGTGAGAACTTGAGAGTTAACATTTACATCAAAGACACCAAGACTATAAAAAAAAGGCCTTTATTTTATTTTTTTGTGGATTTATGAAACCGAGGATGGAACTTAGTGGATATCTATAAAAAAATAAAATTCTAATGGTTTATGCACTTGTTTTACATACATACAAAATATTAAAATTTACATGGGATGATCTTGGATGATTATATTGGACATGTTCTTTTGAGGATGTATAGAATGGAGGAAGGAATTTGTTGTCACACATATATTAAAAAATATTTTCCTCCTTATGGAAACATACTTTTCCACAACAAACCTGGGTTTCAATAAAATCAATAGAACTCATATAGGACTAGGAAAAGTCTTTTGTGATATATCTCATTCCTAGAACTGTATATGTGAATAATGTATATTTATAGGCAACTTATGTATATAACTTCAAAACGAGTCAAAATTAAGTCTTGATGCAAAATTTAGTCTCCCTTGAGAGATATTTGCATTAACACCTTTGTAATATGATTGTGATATATTTGTGATAGTGATTATTAATTAAAGGGAGATTTAATCTATTAAATATTTTAATATATTTATCCGAGTCCAATATTCCTTATGGATAAGGTTCATTTGTTAAAGTAATGAGTTGTTTTTATTAATAATAGAAGAAGTATATATATTAATATATAGAAGGTACAATAAATAGATAAATATTATAGAATACGCATTTAATATCTTCAAAATTACAAATCAAACTTGGACTTATGATTCATAAAATACTGCACAATATACTTAGGCCTCACCCTTCTAACCTATTCAAATAGGATTGAATGCAATAATATAAAAAATGAAATATATTTGAAAAGGAAAGAATTAATGCTCTTGTTTTTATTTTGTTAGTATAATGTTTGAAATTTCTAAAAATATAAGATTGGATTTGAGTAGATTAAGAACTTAAGTTATGTTTATTAGCTTTCCATCTTTAATAAAAATAATAATAATAATTTATTTTGTTAATATAATGTTTGAAATTCATAAAAATATAGGATTGGATTTGATTAAGTTATATTTATTAGCTTCCCATCTTAAACCAAAAAAATTAGAGATTTTTATAGATATGTGTTAAACATATAATGATTATAATTTAAATGATTTATATTTTTCATTAGAATTAATTAATTAATTAATTTTAATAACAAATTTTTAATGAGTTAGTAGATTAAAATCATTTAATATTTAAATAATTGGATGTGAATTTCATGATTTTTATATGTTTTAGCAATAAAAAAATGTTTTTATTTTTATTAAATTTAAGATTTTTAATTTTGTTTTATTTTGAAAGAAAGTATAATTAAAAGTTAGAATAAATATACAAGTTTTATTAAATACAAACTCATCAAAATACTAAATTATATTTCCCATAATTTGTGAAACTTATATGAAACAAAATAACTTTATTTTGTTATATCATAGAAATTTGAAAAAATTATAACAAATATGTTTTTTTTTTTTTTTTTTTGGGGTTTGGGAAGTCTTAATTTAATTTATAATAAACAAAAAAATTAATAAATATTTTTATAAATATATATTAAGCATATAATTTGTGTACTTAAAAATTATATATATATATATAAAATAAATAATTAATTAATATTAATAATAAATATTTAATTTTTTAATACATTGAAATAATTGAATGTAAAGTTTATGGTCTTTATAATAATTATTATATTATATTAAATTATATAAAGTAACATATTAATATATTAATATTATATATATGTATAATTATTAATGATATATTATTATAATAGTATTATATATTATTATATATGGGGTTTGATAAGTTGTTAAATTTTAGTTAATAAATTTTATCGTATGTCGAGATAGGATTGGATTAGAGTTCTAGAATGATGGGGAGTGATGTTCAATGATGAAAGGTGACAATGCTCAAACTTAAGATATTTAAAATGTAAGTGACGACATATAAATTCTATATTCTATTTAAAATAACTATGTTTACATGGATGCCAAGAAAATAAAAGCTCCCAAAATTAATAATAATATCTATAATAACAATTATAAATATTGCTTGCTTATACTTCCCTCATTCATTTGTCGCTTCCACAAAATTTGGTTTGCTTTGCTTCTCTTCATGCATGGCATTTTGAAGATTGGAAACCTTTACTCCCAAAAATATTTTTCTTTGTGATTTAAGCCTTCGCTACACACTGAACAATCTTTCTTCATAGAGGACCTTGTTCATGTGACAGATACCGCATGCCAAGGGACTCATATCATACATCAAACACAAATTCACAGTGATGGTTAGATTTACATGGCTTGCTCACCCTTTTTAGAGTGGTAACATCTTTGATTTATCGTTTTATGTTGTTAAATAAGAGTTTATTTGATTGTGACATCGTTGCATGTTTAATATATAGCTCAAATCATAATGCAATGTCGTTAATCTGGGGACAACCCATTGATGTCACATAGTCTATCTTCTTCCTTCTATTCATCAATGTTACCAATATATTTACAATTTGATTCAAATAAAAAAAAGAAAAATATCTATCAAAAAACTTCACTAAAAAGAAAAAATAAAAAATTATATCCTTCCGCCATTCCTTGCACCATAAGAACAACTGCTACTAAAAAATTATGAAAATGTTGTAATAAAACTAAATTTCCCTCGAATGCTACTATGGGTTATTAAACGAGGGTTATAACGCATGGGAGGAGGTTAGAAATAGCGCGCTCAAGAGAGTTATGGCGTTACATGGAAATGAAAAACAAGAAAAGACGGAACGTTGAACAAAAAGCAGCAGAGACATGCCAAAGAAATAGGATAGGAGAACTGTTTTATTATTATTATTATTTGAACGGCTACGATTCCTTGTAAGTTACAGAGGTAGCAATTGAACGTACGCCTGAGATCAAAGATTCCTTCCTCCTTTTTATTGAACTGTTAAGATTGCATTTAAACTTTCGGGCATGTATAATAAATACCACACAAGGGTCATGGCAATGTAAAATAAGTCTGTTAAAACACTTCACTCGATTCGGTCATAAAAATGCAATGGAAAACACATCAAAGATTCTTTCGTTCCCTTTCATTTTGACGCCAATTTGAGAATTGTACGACGTGTAACACTTTGACTCGACTCGGTCACGACAATGTAAGATTAGCGTTAAAACACTTTGACTCGATTCGGTCACGACAATGCAATGTAATCACAATCGGTCGCCAATCACAGAGCCTCCACTCAGTCGCGATTCACAGAGCCTCCATCTCCGAATGATTCATTGGAATATTCAAATATGACGGCCTTCCCAATGACTATTTATATTTCCTCTCTTCAAAGATTATACCCAACAAGTTTGCAAACATAGATTTCAATATTATCTACTTGATAAAAACAGAGTTATTTATTTTTTTCCAAAACAATCAGAATATGGCATTATATCAGTTAGCCATTGGCAATTGGAAGGACGCTGGATATTATTTATCAGCAGGTAATCATAATAGAAATGGATATGGAGAAACCAAAAGCCAAGAGCAACTTGGTAGCATATGGAGAGATATCCAGGGTGCCAACCATTGGAAAGGTTTGCTTGATCCCATTAACCCTCTTCTCCAAGACGAGATTCTCAGATATGGTGACTTTGCACAGCAATGTTATGATTCTTTTGACAATTCTCAATCTTCGAAATACAATGGGAATTGTAAGCGCAGCAAAAGCTCACTTTCACAGAGATTGGAATTGCTTAGATGTGGGCGTGGGTATCAAGTCACCGAATATATATACGCCAATACCCGTGTTTTGAACTCCTTTTTCGGAGAGGATTCAAGTGACATTGGCACTTGGATTGGATTTATTGCTGTTTGCAGTGACCCAGATGAGATAAAGAGATTGGGAAGACGTGACATAGTTGTTGCCTGGAGAGGCACTGAAACTCCCAATGAATGGATGCAAAACCTCAAAGACATATTAGTTCCTGCTACCACATCTCAGGCTACAGCATGCTCTGACATCCAAACCAATATTTCAAAACCAGATGCTAGGGTAGAGAAGGGATTTCTCAGATGTTATACATCCACAGACGAGGACTCTGTTAGCTGCAGGTTCAGTGCAAGAGAAATTGTAGTCGGTGAGATAACACGGTTATTGAATGAATACCAAGACGAACGACAAGATTTGAGTATAACATTCACCGGACACAGCTTGGGAGCTGCGTTGGCACGCTGAGTGCGTATGATATCAAACAAATCATGAATGAAAATGGAATGGGCTCAATACCCGTGACAGTGTTTTCTTTTGCCTCTCCACGAGTGGGAAACCTGCCATTTGCCCAACATATGGAAGAGATTGGCGTCAAAGTTTTGCGTTTGGTAAACGAAAAGGACTTGGTTCCCAAAGTTCCTGGAGTTTTTGTAAACGAGAAAATGGGATGGCTCACTAAAATTCTGCAATGGCTGCCGTGGGCATATGTTCATGTGGGTGTAGAGATTACTTTAGATAGTAGGAGCTCGCCTATGCTGAAGAAAACGTTTAATCCTGCAACCTTCCACAACTTAGAGGTTTATTTACACCTAGTGGATGGGTTTCAAGGCATGAAGAAGCTGCCTGTCAAATCATCAGGAAGAGATGTAGCCCTTGTTAACAAGAACTCTGACTTATTAATTGAAAGTCTTCAAATCCCTCCCCACTGGTGGGTGCAGAGAAATAAAGAAGTGGTGAAACTTATAGATGGGATATTGGTGTACTCTCCTACAACTCCCACTGCTGTTCCCCTTCCTATTACTCTTCCTCTTCCTCTTCCGGTTTTACACACCCTTCTCCAATCTCTTATTACTCTTCCTCTTCCAGTTTTACACAGCCAGCTCCAATCTCTTCTTTGAATAGTTCACACCTCCATTCTGGATTTAAGAGGTTATTCTCCTCCTATTTGTCTCCTATTATCTTTTTCATTGATATATTTATTTGATTGCCATGAATCAAGATAATGTAAGACTTTTAAAGAATTTGGGTAAGATGTTGACTTATATCGAATATTCAAATTTGATGATGTGTTACTGCAAATATTTTAATCAAACAAAATACAACAATTGATTGTATTAAAATGATAGATACAATCTTATTGTTTAAAGCAATAATATTTCCATAATCCATGAATTACAGTAAAGAGCTTCTAGATTAAACTGTGTTCATGTTTTTGACCCGAAAAAACTTAAACACAGTGTAATCCAAAAACTTTCTATTATGACCTTATTGTTAATTAAACCCTCAGAAGGTATAAAAATTTTAAGTGCTTTAACTATATTTTGCAATGTTATTTCTTCATTTAAATTAAATCATTATATTAATAAATGCTTCTAACTAAAACTTAAATAATAGTATGACAGCGTTTACAAATAACTACTATGAATGAATCATCATCCTATATATATATATATATATATATATATATATATATATATATATATATATATTTGGTTTAGAAATTTTATTTTTTATTTTTAGGTTTTGTCTAGTGTGTTATGGCGTGCTCTCATATCACTTCTTTTTTTGTAAATTATTTGTATGTTATGGTGTGCTCTCATATCACTTTATTTTTTTGTGAATTATTTGTATATTTATGTTAAATTAATATATAGATATATTTCATTAAATATATATATATAAATTTTAAAAATTTAATAATTTTTATTAATATTTTATTAATTTTTGAAATATATAATACATTTTTTTATATATAAATTTGTGTTAATTTTATAAAATAGATTTTAATTGTGTTTTTATAATTTAATTAATGAAAATAATAAATATTTTTATTATGAAAAAAAATGAATCTATTTTAATTTTTTTTTAATATATAATATTCTCCTTTTCTAAACTAGAGAATTAGTACGCTGATTATATTTATTTTATTTGAGATTGGATACAACAAACAAAAGAGAAAAAGCTTTATTTGACAACCTTCCCAAATGTTATTGTCTAAAATCCCATAAATAAAACTACGATATTTCCTATACCTTTTAAATTCTATTTGAGAAAATGGTTATATTTCCCCATGGAGAAAGTGACCATTTAGTTAAAAGAGCAAATTAGCCTTCAAAATTAACCCTTCAAATAGAGAAAAAGAAGGCAAGCCCAATAAAACAACGCTTTTTGAAAAGATGAACATGTCTTCATGTGGCTACCAAATCACTATTTACATGCCTTCATGTGGCATCCTAAAAAATGAATGTAATCCATCTCTCGAATAAGAAAGGAACGGTTATGTCCACTATGCACATCCCTATCGATGAAAATATAATATTTGTTAACACAAATATGTCCAATTGTATACACTAAGATCACTCCAAAAATATGTGAATGGATTATATTTTATTGGTGATACATTATGAAATCATTGCAAGTTTATCGGGATTAATTGCAGTTTTGAATAAATGAGCGATTAATTGTGATTGCATTATATTTTTTTCATGATACATTATGATATGATCGCAAGTATATTTAGCTTAATTCCAGTTTTGAATAAATGAACAATTAATTGCTCTAAAAGTTTTCTCAAATATGAGAGTTTTCCGCACAGTCGGAAAGTGTCAATGATAAGATAATTGGAGTGATTCTTTGCAGATATGGAAATGGATATGTCATAAATGAGAGGATTTCAATTCAATTTTAATTATAACATGTTTTTTATTTACATATCTATGCTTTTTTCAGAATTGTATGTTAACTAGCTAAAAATGTAGCCTTCTAGATATTTTTTTGGAAGAGACAATTAAAGTTGTAATATACATTTTTGGAAGCATTTGTTTTATATACTTAATATTTTTCATATTAAAGATCTAATTTAATAAAAAAATATTTTTTTATAAAAATTAGAGTAAAGAAATTAAAGTAATAAAATTTGTTTGCAGGAAAATTAAATTCGTAGCAAGAAAGAAATAAAAAAATTATGATTAAATGAACACAATTTTTAGTTTATTTTAATTTATAATAAGAAGTGACATCAATATTCTTATTCTCTATTGATTCAAAAGTACAAGGAAACATAATCATCAATAAGTTAGAATGTTTCTTTCAAGAAGTGGCACCTCTCATGACCCTTAACCATAGGTCACAATGCTCCTAGCCTATGTCGCTTGTGACCCTTAACCATAAGTCAACCCTCACATATGTTTCTTGATCCTAACAAAAATGTTCTTTTGACCTATTTTTGAGTCTTACAAATTTATAGTTAGATATAATAAGTTGTCAAATACATAAATGACCCAAATAGATTTATAGTAATACCACTATATCAATGGGTGTTGCCTACATAGCCATTACTCTAAAGAGCACTTTAGACTAATGTATTTCTCCCTAACATATTGTCTTGTGTGTGCATAAGGGTGGAATATGTGAAAATAAATTACATATAGTAGCCTATCTTGTAACTTAGCATATAAGACTCATGGAATGATCATTCACTACATCATACATATAGAGGGATTGATCCTATGATTTATATGAAAATAATAAGTAATAGGGTAGCTTTGTTAACTCGAATTATTCTTGGTAATGGACTTGTGAAATTGGTATGTCTTTCTAGGTGAGTTATAATTGAAGATTTATTGTGTATATATACCAATCCTTTACAAAAATATCCCACATTAAAGAACTTAGGCTAACCATAAGGAAACATTATATTTACATATTTGATGACTTTATGACACTAGACACGTGAATTAGCACAAGACACCTACATCAACATAGGAGTTTGTGTAGGATGCAAGTGTCCAAGGAGATGAAAAATAAGAACAAGTCCAAAACTCTCAAAGATGGATAATGAGCAAATTTATAGCATTTTGAGTAGTAAAAAAGGTCAGAGTCATCAACATATGATGGGTTGGATTAAGAGATAATCAAATAGGCACAACGATAGATAATGCAAGCCTTTTGGTAATGGGAAGGTCTTATGAATTAATACGAACAACTAAGGTATGTATTTTCCTAGTGTACAAGACTAAGGTGGTATATAATTCAAAAATAATATCTACATTTTATCCCCATTAATCTAGTAATAAAATTGTTACTTTAAAGGAAAATAAATGCGTATTTGAGTGTGTATAACACACTTTTTCTATGCATGAGCCCAAGTTGAGTGATTTACTAGTGACTAAATTACAACCAAGAGTATGTTGTAGTATATAATCAATGAATATAATATGAAATTGAAAGCATTTGAAATTATTTAAAGTGAAGAGAACAAGGTTTAGGAGTACACCTATGTATCGATGCAACTGCCTTGCCCTTTTACAATTTGATTTGAAAAATATGTTTCATTATGTTCATATAGTTGATATTAGGACAAATGTAAACATGAATATGTGAATATATAGATATATATTTGACATCATGTGCACCCAACCTTGGAGAAAAAGGTGAGCTTCCACACGGTAGATGAGATTAGATCAACCATGTAAACCAATCATACTTATAACTTGGTGAGTTTGAGTTGATCAAATTCAACCCAAACTATATATCTAGTGAGGTTGGATGATGTAATAAATCATATCCTATAAACTTGGAAAGATTTAGTGATTTAATCAACTGAACCATATCAAAAATTAACCAATTACTATAGTAATTGCCTCAATACAATCCGTAAAATTCTAAACTTATGAGCTAAAGTCTATAGAATTATTTTGAAATCTAAAACTAATTTTTATTTTACAATTTAAGTGTTCTTTGCATAACATATGCTCCTTGTATATGTCTCATGTTTAAACTTAGGTATAACAATGTTACCAATGTATATAATTCTACCATAAATGTGTATTTGAATCATATAACTATGTAATTTGGCCAATTCATAACTGTCTAAGTATGGATAACATGTTTTCAAAACATTCCCCCACTAAAATATGAAACTAAGAGCTGGTATAATTATGTAGAACATTTTTTTCCATAACATTCCCTCATTATATATCTTAAGCTTTGAACTATGATAAATGTGGAGAGCATGTTTCCATAACATGCCCCCACAATATATCTAAATCTATGAACTATGAAAAATATGGAATCCATGTCTCTATGACATGCCCCCACTAATATGCACCTCCTTTTGAGGTGAGGGGAAGTATATATTGGTAGTCACCTTACCCTAAAAGGTTATGATAATTATATAATCTATGTATGAACAATTTAGCATATAAAAGTAACATGTCTAGGTATATATCATTGAAGTGTGCAAAATCTGATCACATTAATCCCTAAGATGTGGATATTGATCATGGAAACATATATATAGTAACATTACGTGCTCAATAATAAATCACACACACACACAAGATCACTAAAAAATTAAATCAAAAGACAATGGTCCAAGGATACCTCAAACAATGGTCATGTTTAAATTTTGCACAATCTAATGGACATGACTTAGTCAAATGTCCAACAATTAAATAATGCCATGTTAAAATCTCTATACAATGAATAATGACATATTCAAATACTAAAATAGGTAAACATAGGCATAGGGGCATCAACTAAAGGAATATGTTAAAATTCTCAAACAAGCAAGACAAGACACTCAAGGAAGTGCATAAAATAAAATATTGAATAAAAGAAACCAACATAGTCATATCATACAAGTCTATAGATTTATGTTTTTATAAAAAAATGTCAGGTGTAGACAAGACATCAAATTCTTGTCACTGCCATGCCAAGATTACAAATTTGGATGAATTTATGTAATAACGTATAAATTGGACCAAAATCACCAAAACACTATAAATTGGTTGTACATGTCACATGCATGTGCCAATTTGTGTCCATGTATCCTTGATTGGGGAAATGTATTTTATGGAATTGTTATCTTCTCCTGACTCACTTCAGGTCAAATTGTGACTAAAAAAATGATGCTCTAGACCTCTAAAATCTTCTAATTTAGCTACACATATTACATACATGTGCCATTTCATATATATAATAACCTAACAAGGGTATTAACCTGTACACAATCGACACCTTCCTCTAATTCAAATATAGTCAAACTATGACTAAGTAAATTGACATTTCTAACTAGTTTGATTAAACAAGAAACCAATTTCCAAGAATTGTAAAAAGACTAAGTGAAATCATTTAAGAAAAACAAATTTGATTAAGGGATTAAGTGAGAAATCCATGGAAATTTATTGAATATTTATTATTAAAAATTCATAATTCAAAATATATTGGCCATGATGTCACCCATGACATCATCATAGGGGTGTTATCCACAAATCATTAATGGAGGTAATTATCAGTTTAATGCCATCCATCCCCTATTAATGTTCCATTCTTCCAAATATTAATGACCATATTTGTTGTTTGTCACACCAAAATTGAATGGATTTGTGACCCTCCATCTTGATCTTGAGATCAAGGGATAGAAATTAGTTAGCTCATTATGAAAAAATTATAAATACATGAACTATGGCCATAACCTTTCACCTTATTTTGTGTAATGTTATTATACAAGAATATCTTAGAGAGGTTATTTTTGGTATAGAGAAACTATTCAAAAATTTCACTAGAGAACTTCACTCATCCTTTCAACATTGATTAAATCAAGAGCCAAATCTATTGGTGTAAGGAGAGATGCATGGAGAAGCTTCTTCTACCACACTGAGGAAGATTTGGATCACCAAATTTGGCCATAAAAATGTTTAATGGACCGATCTTAGAGGAAGGCCACTTGGGGAAGGAATTATCTATGTTTTCTTATCTAAGCTTCTTATCTCCATTGATCTATGCCCCTTGAGGGAGTAGACCTAGAAAACCATGTTCTTTATGCTTTGTCATTTGTTTTATGTCTTGAATGCATGAAATAACATGCTTTGCAATCTTATTCTACATTTTGGCATGTCCGGTGGTCCACAAGCCACAATATTATTATAGTTACTTCTTACCATATTTTTTTGTCAATTTTTTTCTAACTTCTGTGAAAATTGACTAAAAATTGAAGTTTTCAATCTCAGGGATGTTGAATATGGAGTTTTGAATTTATCTATTGTGTATCTATGAATTTAGAGCCAAAAATTTTGAAAACATGATGGAGAACTATGAAATCACCTTAGGAAACTATGAATTCATCCATGTTTCTACCTCCACTATGTATCTACAAATGCATAGAGTTTATTTAAAAAATTGTCTTTGCTAGCTACAAATTCATTTTATAGGTTTTAGGGATTTTTATGTTTTTTTGATAAATTATTAATTTCAATATATTAACTAGGAAATTGTTATCTCTATTTGTGAAATCATTATGTTCTATTCTATGTTGTTCTATATTCCATTTTGTAGGTTTTTTCGAATTATAAAATCATAATAAATTCACAACTATGAATTCTTTTGAAAACTGTGAAATCGAAGCCTAAAGTTAATAATTACCCAATAAAATTACAAAATCATCTAATCAAATAGTGACATTGTCGAGGTTAATTGTAAAATCAATAAGGATAATTTCAAAATTATCAGGTAATTGCAAAATCATTCCCATAAGGTTTTTTGTGTGTTTTTTGGTTTCCTATGTTTTTTATTCACCTATAATTTCATAGTTTAGACCCCAGTGTGTAACTTGAAATCATTCTAGATGGACAATTTTAATGGTGTGAATCTAAGTTGCAGGTTGCCTTCTACATCTCATCAAGTGAAAATTAATCCCCTAATCTTTCTTGCAGAGAATTAAGTGAAGAAGGAATATTTTAAACACATTAATGCATGTATTTCACATTTAATTCAGTGCTTTAAAACATTGAAAACAACTTTCAAAGATATAACAAGGGCCAAATTTCATTCATATTTTGATAAGTGCTTTTAAAAAGAATAGACACATTAGACTCAGAGCTTTTAAGAGTAATTTACTTGTTTTTATTCATTTTTAAAGCACTTTGTTAGTTTTATTTTCATAAAATATTATAAGTATGCTCTCTCCTTAACCATTTTAGGTAACTTGGGTGACCCAAAATGCATCGTTCTACTTGTTGTTGAGTCAAAAACCTAAAGAAATGTCATGTATGCTCTCACCTTGTTCTTAGAGACTTGGGTGACTCAGAAATGACCTAGTTGTTCCATTTTTATTTTCTACATTAGCTTGTGAGTGGGATTTCATCACCTCATCATAGGTTCTTTAGGAAGACTTTGTTTTACCTTGGGTTTCATCTCCCAACACTTTTCTAACCGCACTCTCTAGTGGGTTATATAAATTTGGAGTACCATTGGATTGGATAGTGGTTAAGAAATTAGCCTAATAAGTTTGTATACGCATAAAAAAATTTAACATTTATGAATTACTGATTCTTTCTCTCTTATGGGAACCTGTCGAGTCTCAAACTCTCTGAGTGCACTCCTTAAAGGTTGTACTAGGAAAGGGGTGGGCGTACCATTAGTGCTTCGTAAGATTGTTGTTCCCTATACCACCACTTGAAACCAACATAAACCTCTCCTATACATTTCCCTAAGATTTGAAATCTCACTTACACATTCCTCAGAGAAATTCACCTCCTCAAATAACACCTACCTAAGCTAAAACATATTTTTGTAATTTATCGAATAAATTTGGCCTCAGCCAACCCTGTTCTTGTAAATAATCATGATACAGGATTAGGTCAACCCCAACCAACCTAGTTCAGGACCTAACTAATTTATTTATTAAAAAATAAGTTTGATTAGGCTGAATCTGTTAGCTAAAAATTTAGAAGGGATTAAGGTTAATCCTTTTGCATTTTGATTAGAGAGAAATAGATATAATCATTTATTTGCACATTTGCTTGTATACCATTCTACTTCAGGAACCATTGCTTAGGGTTTCATACTTTTGTTGGAGAGAAGAATCTTGTCTTATGTGAGAAGTATTTTGGATGCATAGGATAAGAAAGAATGTAGCATTTGAGTGGGTCATGCCATAAATGGAATTAAACCTTGGTGGATAATATAAAATTTAAATTCATTGATAGTTTGAATATAGTTGACCCTCATGCTTGATTTTGAGTTGGTAATAATTGGATATCAAACACTAACCCACACTTTTTAGGCTAAATATAGGTTTCCCTTAAGTATGGCCAAAGAATTCTTTGTCTTGCATGGATCATATCAATTTTTTTGAAAGAATGATTTTTTTTTGCTTTTTGTTCAAACCAAATGTCATTTAAATATAAATATTATTTCTTGAATGGCCTTCATCATTGCATCTACTAAACATCTAGAACAAATTACATTTTTAGGTCTATTAGATCTCAATTACTTATCACATTTTTTAAAAACATAGGCGAGGACTTGAGAGTTAACATTTACATCAGAGACACCAAGACTATCAAAAAAGACCTTTATTTTATTTTTATGTGGATGTATGGAACTGAGGATGGAACTTAGTGGATATCTATTAAAAAAAAAAATCTAATGGTTTGTGCACTTTTTGACATACATACAAAATATTAACATTTACGTGGGATGAGCTTGGATGATTAGACTGGACATGTTTTTCTGAGGATGTATAGAATGGAGGAAGGAACTTGTTGTCACACATATATTAAAAATTATTGTCCTCTTTATGGAAACATACTTTTCCACAACAAACTTGGGTTTCAATAAAATTAATAAAACTCATATAGGACTAGGAAAACTCTTCTATGATATATCTCATTCCTAGAACTATATAAGTGAATAATGTATATTTATGGTCAACTTATGTATATAACTTCAAAACGAGTCAAAATTAAGTCTTGATGCAAAATTTATTCTCCCTTAAGAGAGAGACATTTGCATTAACACCTTTATAGTATGATTGTGATATATCTATGATAGTGTTCAATAATTAAAGGGAGATTTAATCTATAAAATGTTTTAGTATATTTCTCTGAGTCCAATATTTCTTATGGATAAGGTTCATTTGTTAAAGTAATGACTTATTTTTATTAATAATAGAAGTATATAAATTAATATATAGAAGGTACAATAAGTGGCTAAATATTATAGAATACGCATCTAATGCCTTCAAAATTACAAATCAAACTTGGACTTATGATTCATAAAAGAGTGCACAATGCACTTAGGCCTCACCCTTCTAACCTATTCAAATAGGATTGAATGCAATAATATAAAAATGAAATATATTTGAAAAGGAAAGAATTAAAGCTCTTGTTTTTATTTTGTTAGTATAGTGTTTTAAATTTGTAAAAATATTGGATTGGATTTGATTAGATTAATCACTAAGTTATGTTTATTAGCTTCCCATCGTTAACCTAGAAAAAACAATTTGTTTTGTTAATATAGTGTTTGAAATTGATAAAAATATAGAATTGGATTTGATTAAGTTATATTTATTAATTTCTCATCTTAAACCAAAAAAATAGAGATTTTTATAGATGCATGCTAAACATATAATGATTACACTTAAAATAATTTATATTTTTCATTAAAATTAATTAATTAATTTTAATAATAATTTTTTAGTGAGTTAGTAGATTAAAATTATTTAATATTTAAATAATTGGATGTGAATTTCATGATGTTTATATTTTTTAGCAATAAAAAAATATTTTTATTTTTATTAAAATTAACCTTTTTAATTTCATTTTAAAAGTAAGTATAATTAAAAGTTAGAATAAATATATAAATTCTATTAAATACAAACCCATCATAAAGCTATATTATATTTCCCAAAATTTGTGAAACTTATATGAAACAAAATAACTTTATTCTGTTATGTTATATAAATTTGAAAAATTTATAACAAATTAGTTTCTTTTCTCGAAGTCTTAATTTAATTTATAATAAATAAAAAAATTAATAGAGGTTTTTATAAATATATATTAAGCATATAATTTGTATATATTAAAATTATATATATAAATAATTAGAAATAATTAATTAATTTTAATAATAAATATTTATTTTGTTAATACCTTAAAATAATTGGATGTAAAATTCATGGTGTTTATAATAATTATTATATTATATTAAATTATATAAAGTAACATATTAATATATTATTATAATATATATTAATATTATATATATGTATAATTATTAATGATATATTATTATAATAGTATTATATATTATTATATATGGGGTTCGATAAGCTGCTAAATTTTAGTTAATAAATTGTATTGTGTGTCGAGATAGGATTGGATTAGAGTTCTAGAATGATGGGGAGTGATGTTTAATAACGAAAGGTGACAATGTTCAAACTTAAAATATTTAGAATGCAAGTGACGACATATATATTCTATATTCTATTTAAAAAAACTATGTTTACATAGATGCGAAGAAAATAAAAGCTCCCCAAATTAATAATAATATCTATAATAACAATTATGAATATTGCTCACATATACTTCCCTCATTCATCTGTCGCTTCCACAAAATTTGGTTTGGTTTGCTTCTCTTCATGCATGGCATTTTGAAGATTGGAAACCTTTACTCCCAAAAATATTTTTCTTTGTGATTTAAGCCTTCGCTACGTACTGAGCAATCCTTTTTCATAGAGGACCTTGTTCATGGCACTGATACCACATGTCAAGGGACTCATATCATACACCAAAATTCACGGTGGTGGCTAGATTTACATGGCTTGCTCACCTTTTTTAGAGTGGTAACATCTTTGATTTATCTTTTTATGTTGTTAAATAAGAGTTTATTTGAATGCAACATCGTTACATGTTTGATATGTAGCTCAAATCACAATGCAATGTCGTTAATTTGAGGACAACCCATTCTATCTTCTTCCTTCCATTCATCAATGTTACCAATATATTTACAATGTAATTCAAACAAGGAAAAAAGAAAAATATATACCAAAAGACTTCACTAAAAAGAAAAATGAAAAAATTATATCCTTCCAACATTTCTTGCACCATAAAAACAACTGCTAGTAAAAAATTATCGAAATGTTGTAGTAAAACGAAATTTCTTTCGAATGTTACGATTTAGCGGAGGGTGATTAAACGATGGTTATAATGCACGGGAGGAGGTTGGAAATAGCGCGCTAAACTGAGTTATGGCGTTACTTGGAAATGGAAAACAAGAAAAGACGGAACATTGAATAAAAAGCAGCAGAGACATGCCAAAGAAATAGGATAGGAGAACTTGTTTTATTATCATTATTCTTTGAACGGCTAGGATTCCTTATACGTTACAGAGGTAGCAATTGAACGTACGCCTGAGATGAAAGATTCCTTCCTCCTTTTTATTGAACGTTTAAGATTGCGTTAAAAGTGTCTGGCATGTACAATGCAAAATAAATCTGTTAAAACACTTCACCTGGCTGAGATTAAAGATTCCTTCGTCTCTTTCATTGAACGCCAATCTGAGATTGCATAAAAATTGTACGGCGTGTATAGTTCACTTGACTTGGTCACGACAATGTAAAATTATCGTTAAAACAGTTTGACTCGATTCGGTCACGACAATGCGATGTAAGCACAGTCGGTCGCCAATCGCGGAGCCTCCACTCGGTCGCGATTCACGAAGCCTCCATCTCCGAATGATTCATTGGAATAGTCAAATATGACGACCTTCCCAATGCCTATTTATATTTTCGCTCTTCAAAGATTATACCCAACAAGTTTGCAAACATAGATTTCAAACAGAGTTTTTTCTTCTTCCAATTAGCCATTGGCAATTGGATGGACGCTGGATATTATTTATCAGCAGGTAATCATAATAGAAATGGATGTGGAAAAACCAAAAGTCAAGAGCAACTTGGTAGCATATGGAGAGATATGCAGGGTGCCAACCATTGGAAAGGTTTGCTTGATCCCATTAACCCTCTTCTCAAAGCCGAGATTCTCAGATATGGTGACTTTGCACAGAAATGTTATGATTCTTTTGACAATTCTCAATCTTCGAAATACTATGGGAATTGTAATCGCAGCAAAAGCTCACTTTCACACAGATTGGAATTGCTTTAATGTGGGCGTGGGTATTGTTGTCCCCAAAAACAGACTTCTCATTTTTTGGGACAACATGTGAACTATTTTGGTTCCTTAGACCAAAATAATCTTTTCCCTTCTCGAAATCTGTTATAAGCATTCAAATTCCTCATTTTTCAAGCTTCTCAGAAATCTACAGACTCTGTAGGCTTAAACCTATGGACTCTGCAGGGTTGAATCTACAGACTCTGCAAGAAAAAAATCTACGGACTTTGCAGGCCAAGTTCAACGGGCTTCACAAGTTGATTTATACAGACTCTGCAGGAAAGAAGCAAGCTCTCAACACTTAGGCGATTTCAAAGTTGGTTCAATGACAAGGCTCAACCAAAAGAGTTCATCGGCAAGCTTCTAAGAAAATAATGAACCATTGAACCGTTGAACCTTGAACCATTTTGGTTCAACGGGTTCACAGGTTCAAAGGTTCAACATCAGCAGTAAGAGTTAAGCGCATTTGTCAAGGTTCAAAATTCAACCGCTTCAAGGTTCAACGGCTTCAAAACACTTATCAAAGAGAAGAAGGCTTGAACTATTGAACCGTTGAACCTTAAACCGATCAAAAAGATCAAAAGGACTTAGCCAAATAAAAAGAATGAAACGATTGAACCGTTGAACCTTGAACCAAAGGGTTCAACGAGTTCACAGGTTCAAAGGTTCAACGAGTTCACAGGTTCAAAGAGCTTAGAAAGAACAAGGAAGTGACGGACTAATGGTTCAACAGGGTCAAAGGCTTCTACAGGCAGGTTCAATCAAAAGAACAAGTTTCTGAGGCTTGAACCATTGAACCGTTTAACCATTGAACCACTTTGGTTCAAAAGGTTCAACGGGTTCAACGAGGCTTGTTTCAAAGAATCTTGGTTCAAACGGTCAATAGAAACAAGGGAATGAACCATTGAACTATTGAACCAAAGTTGGTTCAATTGATCGGTTCAAGCGACAAGTTCAAAAGAGTGCCCCAAACGTCAAAGACACAAGTGCCCTTGCGGAGGGAATTTATGTGGCAAAAGTGACTAAGAAAACAAAAACCCAATAGAACTCAGTAGATGCTGTCAAGTGTCGTCTTCCGAGCCTCATTTCACTTTGTTTCTAAGAGCAGCGGATGCTGCCATGTGTCACAATTTGAGATTCACATAAAATTGACTAAGGCAAATTTTCAAGGGACAAACAACCCTTGCGGAGGACACTCAGAAGCCGAAGTGAACTGTTGCAAAAACCCAAAAGGCTAATTTGGAGCTCAAACAGCCCTTGCGGAGGGCAGAAAGGGGGCAAATTGAACAATTCAAAGGCCAAAAGAACAAAGGGATTTCCTTCGGGAAAATTCCCTTGACAAAATAGACAAAGTGAATTCCTTCAGGAAAATGAACAAGATAAAGGACAAAGCGAAATCCTTCGGACAATTTGTCTGAAGGAATTCACCCGAAAAAAAGCAAAACCTGGTGAAAAGACAAGGCAAGGAAGATTTCCTTCAGACAAATTGCCCGAAGGAATTCCTTCAGACATTTTGTCCAAAGGAAATAAAGGATAAAGCCCGCATGAAGAAATAAGCACGAAGGCCATCTGAAGACCGCCTGAAGGGCAGATACCCTTGCGGGGGGCTCTTCCCGACCCAAAGCAGACCGTTTCTCAAGGCCCCGAAGGGCAGGTCCCCTCTGAGAAAGATCAAACGACAACGCCGAAGGAATTGCCGAGGAAAGTGACATGCTCGCAAATGTCAAAGTCGCAACAATGAAATAGCCATTGATCCTTGCAGGTTGAAGCACAGACCTGAATGCATTCAAAGGCTTTAAGGCCAAGGCCAAAAGGAAAAACCGTTGAGAGGAGTGTAAAGAATAGAAATGACTAGAAACATTTGCGCATCATATATGTTTCTAGAAGTAGACTGCCAAGTGGATATTGAAATATGCAAACTTTCAATAGCATGACCTGTTTCTCTGCATTGAGAAAAAAAAATGGGTAAATGCTCCTAAATTCTAGCATGTCTTTTTAACAAAATTTAATGCAACATGATGTGTTACTATTCCCAAGTCCTTCTTGAAGAGGCTATATAAGGGACTTTCTTGTTATTGTGGATCTAACTCTCTCTGATTATCAGAAACAAAACTCTGCCCAAATTGAAAGGCATTACTGAGACTTTGAGCTCAGATTGTTGATCATATTTTGTTATTGAAATAACAAAGCAAGTGACTTTTTAGACTTTATGTTGTGATATCTTTATTGTTGGGAAAACTGTTCTTATGTCTTTTTCCTTAATATATTTTTTGTTCCTTTAATTCAATAAGCAAAATTAGTGAAAGTAGTTAGGAAGGCATCTTGAAGCCAACTGTGGAGAGACTTTGTGCCCCCACAATTACCTTTAGTGTGTTTTTTTTTTGTTTCTATGTAAAAGACCTTGGGACGACTTTGTGCCCTCATTGCCCTTCGTATCTCACTCTTGGGTAATTCAGTGGAGACTTTGTGCTACATCTCAATTTGTTGGTTATTACGATCTAGGTTCCATTTTACAATTACTACAAAGAATATTCTTGTGGTTTGTTGAATGGTACTTCTGAAAGAAGAGGAGTGCTTTCAGTCATTATCCCTAAGATTTCTCCTTTGATTTGCATGCATCATCTTTGAAAAAAGAGAGATGGATGATTTACTCTACCATTGAGTATTATTTTTTGTATATATATATATATATATATATATATATATATATATATATAGGGAACCTCCCCTTGATGAGAGAAGATATTAGTCCCCTTTTGATATGGTAAACCTACACATTTGGCTGACCAATCTTCTTACTTTAGATGATCAGACCTATTTTATTTATCAGTACGTTGATCGACAAAATAATCAACCAACAATTTTTGGTGACTCTGTTGGGGATATAGTTATGTGCATTCTGAAACCTCAAGTTTCAAATGAAATCAGTCTCTACCATTATCCATTATAGACTTCATTCCATTTTTGTGTTATACCCATTATTATTATAACCTTGCCATTCACCTCCACACTAATTGAGAAAGAATGCACAGTTTAAAGCCTTAAGCTTCAAACTAAAGCAAGGTCAATTTTTTTCCATTTTTGTTTCACAATCTGGCAGATTCAAGGTATACACGAAGCCAAAGGGTTAAAGGTATTGTTGACCCTCTATTCGAGTTGGTATAGCAAAGTAATTTTGATCTGTTTCCTTCACCATCTCTCCTCCAACGAATCAAGAGCTTTCCTCCTACTAAAGATCTCCATTGCCAAATGAAGTATCCACTTCTGCTGTTGATAAAGCTTTGTCAATAATTACCCCTCTGAGATTTGTTATTCCTCATTTTCATAGTCATATAATGGCAGTTCAAGGCCCCTGGGGTAATTCTTTTGGTCCTCTCAATCTTACTCCACCTCTACATGAGCTTCCACACAGTTCAAAGAAGAATTTTCTCAAATTCCATGGTGATGGGAAAGTTCATCCTGATGAACACATTGCAGTGTTCAACATAGTCTGTGACATAATTAGAGTAGAATTTGAAGATGTAGCAGTCAGGCTATTTGTAGAAACATTACAAGGTGCTACTACAAATTGTTTTTATCATCTACAGGCTCAGTCAGTAACTGATTGGAATACCCTCAAAGCTAAGTTTGAAGCCAAATTCAAACTTGCAGAAGATGCACATGCACTTTTGGCTCAACTTATATAGATGAAGAAAGAACCTCATGAACCAATGAGGGACTTCATAGCCAAGTTTGACAAACTAAGGAACAAAATTCCTGTAATTGCTCGACCTACAGTTGAGAATCTCAAATGCTTCTTCATTAATTCTCAGTTCCCTGAAGTAAGTTTTTTTTGAGACGTGCTGGTCAAATAGATCTTGCTATAGCTCAACATTTGGCCACTGAAGTAGAAGATGATCTCATCTTAGCAGAGAAAATAAGAAGAGATCCAAATAGAAATATACCTACATCATCTTCTGAATATTCATCTATAGGCACCACAAATCTAATGGTGCAGAAGTTGGCAAATGAGTTGCTTGCTCTCAAAAAGCAAATCGTGCAAGAAATGTCTTCTGCTCCTTCATACAAAGATATGTCAAGAAATACATTTTCAAATCAGTCATATCAGGGCAATGCTGCCAAGAATCAAGGGAAACAAAATCATCTTCCTCTCCCACAAGAAAAACTTGCCCTGAAAGCTCCTCCAACCAATTCAACAATAGAATATCTTGAAGCAGAATCAGAGTTCTCTTTCCAACCTAAAGTGAATCAAAAAAATGATGCTAATCTCTTTGTAGAAAAACAAGAAGAATCAACTGGTGACTCTCACATTAGTTTTTTGAATTACTAAGATGAACCCAAAAGCAAAGGAGAAGCTTTTGATGGATCATATGCAGTGTTTACTAGGTCCAAGAACTAATCAGTCCAGCATGCTGATAAAGGGAAGACAGAGGAGCAACATCAACTAGTAATTATAATTTCTAAGCGTGGAACCACTCTGTCTTACCAGTCAAAGGATTCGGTGATCACCCAAAAGGTAAGTACATCAATTTCACCTTCACCTTCAACTTCTACTTCAATTTCACAAACCAACGCTCCTCCCATCCCTCCTAAAACTCAAAAGGTTGAAATACCTTCCTCTGTACCTAGCTCAATTCAGTCATTTGACATAATCGATCATGTCAAAAAGACAAAAATATAAATGTCTGAATTTGAATATTTGTAGTCCAATCCTGATCAATTGGATAAGTTGGTCCAATGTGTCAAGAACCAAACTGTCCCTGCAAGACAAGAAGATAAAAAAGTAACTCTTTATTCAGCAAAGAACATGCCCATTCTGAATAATCTTGTCATTACTCCTCCAGTTACCCCTAAAAAAATAAAAAAATTCTGTATTTCCCTGTTAATAAATGGTCACAAGCTAAATAACTGTATTATAGACTCAAGGGCATTTGACAATGCCATGCCTACTAAAGTAGCTGAATCTCTTGGCCTCACACTAACCAAGACATTTGAGAGATGTTTCTCCATGGAAAACAAGTAAGTACCATTGATGGAGAAAATCAAAGATGCCAAATTTGTAGTTGCAATGTTTTCAGACAAGAGAATCAAGATGACTGTCTTAGTGGCTAACGTCCCAGCATCCTATAGCATTTTGCTTGGACAAAAATTTTGCAAAGACGTAGGAGGAGAACTAAGCATGGACATGTCTGAGGCAAAAATCCCTGTCAAAGGCGTAATGAAGAGGTTGCTCTCTGAAAAGGAGGCAAAATATGTAGTCACCCAGAAATTAGCCCCTGAAGCTCAATTTTTTTTTGAATCCTCAGGTATGGATTACTACTTTCTATCTACAGATGAAGTGCATGAAACATCTGATAAAATTCTTGAAAGTGTCAACCCAAAAATCAGTTCAACTAGAATAGCAAAAGAACTAGTAGGTTGCAATACAAATGAAGGACCCTCCTCTCTAATGAAGGAAAGTCTAAAGAAAAATCAGTATCTAATGAGGTATGGACTCTGAAATTCAATGGCAGTTGCTCCTCTACCAGTTTGAGAGCTGATATTGTGTTGATATCTCTTCAAGAAGATATGTTTCTTTCATCTTACAAATTAAAATTTAGCAACACTAACAATACAACTGAATATGAATCTCCATTGCTTGGATTGAAGGCTGCTGAAGACAAAATCATAAAGTTTTTTCATGCCAAAGGGGATGCTGAATTAGTGGTTTGTCAAGTGAGGAACTTATATCAAACCAAGAATGAAAGATTATGCCACTATCACAACCTAGTTTGGGACCAAATTGAAAGTTTTGATGCTTTCAACATTTCTGCCATACCCAGAGAATCTAATGACAGAGCTGATGCACTTGCTATTTCAAGAACTCTTTTAGTTTCTCACTCAGATTTCAAAAAAGACATATATACTATTGTGCTAGTTTGTATACCAAGTGTTCCTAACAATGTTGATCATTAGCAAGTATTCAATGATGATCATAAAATCATTACCTTCCTGAAAAGAAAAGACAATTTCGAAAAACTACATTTTGAAGGCAATGAATCTCAGAAGTATGAATCAGCCTCTGAATATAGTTCAGATATAAATGAAAAATTATTATAGCTAAAAGGAAATAAAATTTTTAAAGGCCTGGTTTCTCTTGAGAAACTGTTTGACAAGCATGATAGATTCATCAAACAATAGCAAACAGATTCAAGTTTCTCTCAGAAATTCGATCAAGTAAATCTGACTACTAAAGAAAATCCCAAGATGGTTAACATTATAAAGTGTTGCACCCCTGAAGAAAGATTCAAGTTCACCACTTTACTCCATCAATACATGGATATCTTAGCATATTTTTATGACGACCTGAAGTCTCTTAGCGCTGATGAAATCTGCCATAACATTTCTCTTAAGGCTGATTCAATGCACTATAAGCAAAAATACAGACAGTACAATCCAAAAATATTAGGTACTATTCTATCTGAGATACAAAAAATGTTAAATGCTAGAATCATCTTCTCAATCCATCATTCCACATGGATTGCAAACATAGTGCCTGTAAGGAAGAAGAGTGGTGAAATTCACATTTGTGTAGATTTCAAAAATTTGAATCAGTCATCTTTGAAAGATAATTACCCTTTGCCAATCATAGATCAAGTGCTTCAAATAGTGACAGGTTCAGAGATGTTATCAATGCTAGATGAATTCTTAAGATATAATCAAGTTAAAGTTGGTGAAACAGACCAACACAAGACTGCATTCAACACACCTTGGGGTACATTTGCATATAGAAGAATACCTTTTGGCTTGATAAATGTTGGTGCCACCTTTTAGAGAGCAATAGACCTGGCTTTCAAAAATGAGATGGGTAAATTCATAGTGGTATACCTTGATGACTTAACTATCT
Source organism: Torreya grandis (assembly GCA_037957365.1). Taxonomy (NCBI): domain Eukaryota; kingdom Viridiplantae; phylum Streptophyta; class Pinopsida; order Cupressales; family Taxaceae; genus Torreya; species Torreya grandis. Next base: position 3,175,495 of record JARHVA010001615.1, on the reverse strand, counting down.
TTTCAAAGCATCGATCTGATCATGTACGCCACTTACAACAAGTGCTGAAGCGCTGCCACCAGAATGGTATTTTCTTGAACCCTAAGAAGTCTATTTTTGGAGTAACAGAGGAGAAACTCTTCAGACACATTATGTCTAAAGAAAGAATAAATATTGACTCAGATAGAGTCAAGTCTATTCAAGAGCTTAATTTGCCTACAAGTAAAAATGTTGTTCACTTTTTCTTCAAAAAAGTGAATTTCTTACGAAGGTTCATTCCCAAATTTGCTGAGAAGACTAGACACATTGTGAACATGATGAAAGAGAAGACCACCTTCAGCTAAACTAAAAAAGACAAGTCAGCATTTCAGGATATCAAGACTGCCATTGCCCACTGCCCTACCTTGGTTTGTCCAGATTACAACAAAGATTTTATCATATACAACTATGCTTCTGAATACACGCTTTTAGCAATTTTTGTTCAACAAGAGAAAGAAGGTATGGAATCTCCTATTTTTTTAATGAGTTGCCCTCTCAAAACCTATGAGATAAAGTATTCAAACATAGATAAGCATGCCTATGCAGTGGTAAAAGCAGTCAAACATTTTCGCTTTTATATCCTGAATTCACACACTACTGCCTTAGTTCTTGAAAATACAGTCAAGTCCATATTAACTCAGCAGGAGTTTGGCACAAAAGAGGTAATTGCATTAAAAATATCTAAGAGTTTGATCTAGACATCAAGCCAACAAAGTTGGTTACGGGAAAAGGCCTATGCCAATTAATTGCTGACAACGAGATAGAAAATACATATCATGTAAGAGCTAAAGTGGAAGATACACCAACAGTCCTTTTTGTCTCCACTACCAATGAGTGGTATTCAAGTATTGCTCATTTCCTTACTTATGGTGAATGCCTTGCTCATTTGTATTATAAAAAAAGGACTATCAATTTGAAAGCAACCAATTTTATCTTTTGAGACAACGACTTGTACAAAAGAAGCATAGATGGAGTATTCTTTTGATGTGTAGACAAAGAGCAACAAAGCCAAATTTTGAAATCTTTCCACAATCTAGCCTGTGGAGGACTTGTTTTGATCCTGTAACTACTCACAAGATTTTGCGAGCCAGAGATTACTAGCCAACTCTTTTCCAAGATGCATATAAGTGGATGAGAAAATGTGAACTTTGCCAGCAATTTGTTGGAAGACCCAAGTTAGTTGCCCTGCCTCTCAAGCCAATGATCATAGAAGAACCTTTTTAGCAATGGAGTATTGATTTTATTGGGACTATAAACCCATCTTCAAGCGCTAGACATGATTATGTCATTACAGCAACTGACTATTTCACCAAGTGGATAGAAAAAATCTCAACTAATCATGCTACTTCAGAAGTTGTATGCAATTTCTTTAAGGAGAATATTATTTCTAGGTTTGGAGTTTCAACCAAAATTTTTACTGACAATGCAGCTTGTTTCACCTCTCAGGAGATTACACATTTCTATTTCCATTATGAAATTACACTCTCCCATTCTTCTGATTATTTTCCACAAGGGAATGGACAAGCTAAATCAAGCAATAAGAACCTAGTAACTATCATCAAGAAGCTAGCAGATGACAATAAAAAGACATGGCATAAAGCATTGGTTAATGCTCTATGGGTAGACAGAATCACACCAAAGAGAGCAATTGGTATGTCTCATTTTCAACTTCTTTATGGTATCAATGCTGAAATACCAATCACCTTAGAATTCTCAGCCTTAAAATTGATAAAATCAATTAAAGATCAGACATATGAAAGCTCTTTTGATAAGAGAATCATGTGCCTGACTGAGCAGGATGAACAGAGAACCATGGTGGTGGACTAAATTGCCGCTCATCAAAGTTTGGTAACGAAACTATTTGACCAAAGGGCCAAAAATCGTGATTTTTAGATTGGGGATCAAGTCTTGCTGTAGGACAAAAGTAGAGAACTAAAAGAGATGCATGGAAAGTTTGACTCCCTTTGGAGAGACCCATTTATAATTCATCAACACCATGGTGAAAATAGCTTTCTGCTAAAATATCAAGATGGCACACTCTTTTCTCTGCCTCACAATGGGCAGCATCTGAAACACTTCAACTCTTGAAGTATCAGATCATTACATCTGTACATATGTATATTTGTATAGTTTTTAATTCTATTTTGTTTTGTTTGTTTCTATTTTTTTTATGCCTTCCATTTCTGGGTAACATGACTCCATAGCTCAATGGTACACATGAAGACACTAGAGATTCTGAATTCTACTCCCTTCAATTCTTTTTTATAATTGATAGAAGTTCCCCAACTGGAGCCAGCTGTTGTCCCCAAAAATAGACTTCTCATTTTTTGGGACAATATGTGAACTATTTTGGTTCCTCAGAGCAAAATAATCTCTTCCCTTCTTGAAATTTGTTCTAAGAATTCAAATTCCTCATTTTTCAAGCTTCTAAAAAATCTACAGACTCTGCAGGCTTAAATATACAAACTATACAGGCTTAAATCTATGGACTCTGCAGGCTTGAATCTACGGACTCTGCAAGAAAAAAATCTACAGACTATGTAGGCCAAGTTCAACGGGCTTCACAGGTTGATTTCTATGGACTCTGCAGGAAAGAAGCAAGCTCTCAATACTTAGGCGATTTCAAAATTGGTTCAATGACAAGGCTCAACCAAAAAAATTCATCGACAAGCTTCTAAGAAAAGATTAAACCATTGAACCGTTGAACTTTGAACTATTTTGGTTCAATAGGTTCAAAGGTTCAACATCAGCAGCAAGAGTTAAGCGCATTTGTCAAGGTTCAAAGTTCAACCACTTCAAGGTTCAACGGCTTCAAAACACTTATCAAAGAGAAGAAGGCTTGAACCATTAAACCGTTGAACCATTGAACCATTTTGGTTCACAGGTTCAATGACCAAATGGTTTAACGCGTTTGGTTCAAAAAGATCAAAAGGACTTAGCCAATAAAAAGAATGAACTGATTGAACTGTTGAACCTTGAACCACAAGATTCAACGAGTTCACAAGTTCAAAGGTTCAACTAGTACAATGAAGATCAAAGAGCTTAGAAAGAACAAGGAAGTGACGGACTAATGGTTCAACAGGTTCAAAGGCTTCTACAAGCAGGTTCAATCAAAAGAACAAGTTTCTGAGGCTTGAACCATTGAATCGTTGAACCATTGAACCACTTTGGTTCAAAAGGTTCAATGGGTTCAAGGTTCAACGAGTTCAACGAGGCTTATTTCAAAGAATCTTGGTTCAAGCGGTCAATAAAAACAAGGGAATGAACCATTGAACTGTTGAACCAAAGTTGGTTCAATCGGTCGGTTCAAGTGACAAGTTCAAAGGAGTGCCCCAAACGTCAAAGACACAAGTGCCCTTGCAGAGGGAATTTTCACAGCAAAAGCGACTAAGGAAGGAAACAAAACTCGACAGAACTCAATGGATGCTGCCAAGTGTCGTCTTTCGAGCCTCATTTCACTTTGTTTCTATGAGCAATAGATGTTGCCACGTGTCACAATTTGAGATTCACATAAAATTGACTAAGGTAAATTTCCAAGGGACAAACAGCCCTTGCGGAGGACACTCAGAAGCCAAAGTGAACCATTGCAAAAACTTGAAAGGCTAATTTGGAGCTCAAACAACCCTTGTGGAGGGCAGAACGAGGGCAAATAGACCAATTCAAAGGCCAAAAGAGCAAAGGGATTTCCTTCGAAAAAATTACCCCAACAAAATAGACAAAGTGAATTCTTTTGGGAAAATGAACAAGACAAAAGACAAAGTGAAATCCTCCGAACAATTTGTCTGAAGGAATTCACCCGAAAAACAAAGCCAAGCCTGACGAAAAGACAAGGCAAGGAAGATTTCCTTTGGACAAATTGCTTGAAGGAATTCCTTCAGACATTTTGTCTGAAGGAAATAAAGGATAAAGCCCGCCGGAAGAAAGAAGCCCAAAGGCCATCTGAAGACCACCCAAAGGGCAGATACCCTTGTGGGGGGCTCTTCCCGACCCAAAGAGGACCGTTTTTCAAGGCCCCGAAGGGTAGGTCCCCTCCAAGAAAGATCAAATGATAAAGCTGAAGGAATTGTCGAGGAAAGTGACGTGCCCACAAACGTCAAAGTCGCAACAATGAAATAGCCGTTGATCCTTGCAGGTTTAAGCGCGGACTCGAATGCATTCAAAGGCTTTAAGGCCAAGGCCAAAAGGAAGAACCGCTAAGAGGAGCGTAAAGAGCAGGAACGACTAGAAATATTTGCGCATCAGATATGTTTCTAGAAATAGACCACCAGGGGGATATTAAAATATGCAAACCTTTAATAGCCTGACCCGTTTCTCTGCATTAAGAAAAGAAAATGGGTAAATGCCCCTAAATTTTAGCATGTCTTCTTAACAAAATTCAATGCAACATGATGTGTTACTATTCCCAAGTCCTTCTTCAAGAGGTTATATAAGGGACTCTCTTGTTATTGTGGATCTAGCTCTCTTTGATTATCAAAAACAAAACTTTGCTCAAATTGAAAGGCATTACTGAGACTTCGAGCTCAGATTGTTGATCATATTTTGTAATTGGAATAAGAAAGCAAGTGACTTTTCAGACTTTGTGCTGTGATATCTTTGTTGTTGGGAAAATTGTTCTTATGTCTTTTTCCTTAATATATTTTCTGTTCCTTTAATTCAATAAGCAGAATTAGTGAAAGTAGTCAGGAAGACGTCCTGAAGCCAACTGTGGAGAGACTTTGCGCCCCCAAAATTGCCTTTAGTGTGTTTTCTTTTTGTTTATGTGTAAAGGACCTTGGGACGACTTTGTGCCCTCATTGCCCTTCATATCTCACTCTTGGGCAATTCAAGTGGAGACTTTGTGCTACATCTCAATTTTTTGGTTACTACGACCTTGGTTACATTTTGCAATTACTATCAGGAAGATTCTTGTGGTTTGTTGAATGGTACATCTGAAAGAAGAAGAGTGCTTTCTGTCATTATCCCTAAGATTTCTTTGATTTGCACGCATCATCTCTGAAAAAAAAGAGATAGATGATTTATCCTACCCTTGAGTATTATTTTTTGTTGATGAGAGGAGAGATTAGTCCCCTTTTGATGTGGTAAACCTACACATTTGGCCGACCAATCTTCCTACTTTAGATGATCAGACCTATTTTGTTTATCAGTACGCTGATCGACAAAATAATCAACCAACAGGTATCAAGTCACCGAATATATATACGCCAATACCCGTGTTTTGAACTCCTTTTTCGGAGAGAATTCGAGTGACATTGGCGCTTGGATTGGATTTATTGCTGTTTGCACTGACCGAGATGAGATAAAGAGATTGGGAAGACGTGACATAGTTGTTGCCTGGAGAGGCACTGAAACTCCCAATGAATGGATGCAAAACCTCAGAGACATATTGGTTCCTGCTACCACATCTCAGGCTACAGCATGCTCTGACATCCAAACCAATATTTCAAAACCAGATGCTAGAGTCGACAAGGGATTTCTCAGATGTTATACATCCACAGACGAGGATTCTGTTAGATGCAGGTTCAGTGCAAGAGAAATTGTAGTCGGTGAGATAACACGGTTATTGAATGAATACCAAGACGAACGACAAGATTTGAGTATAACATTCACCGGACACAGCTTGGGAGCTGCGTTGGCAACGCTGAGTGCGTATGACATCAAACAAATCATGAATGAAAATGGAATGGGCTCAATACCCGTGACAGTGTTTTCTTTTGCCTCTCCACGAGTGGGAAACCTGCCATTTGCCCAACATATGGAAGAGATTGGCGTCAAAGTTTTGCGTTTGGTAAACGAAAAGGACTTGGTTCCCAAAGTTCCTGGAGATTTTGTAAACGAGAAAATGGGATGGCTCACTAAAATTCTGCAATGGCTGCCGTGGGCATATGTTCATGTGGGTGTAGAGATTAATTTAGACAGTAGGATCTCGCCTATGTTGAAGAAAACGTTTAATCCTGCAACCTTCCACAACTTAGAGGTTTATTTACACCTAGTGGATGGGTTTCAAGGCATGAAGAAGCTGCCTTTCAAATCATCAGGAAGAGATGCAGCCCTTGTTAACAAGAACTCTAACTTATTAATTGAAAGTCTTCAAATCCCTCCCCACTGGTGGGTGCAGAGAAATAAAGAAGTGGTGAAACTTATAGATGGGATATTGGTGTACTCTCCTACAACTCCCACTGCTGTTCCCCTTCCTATTACTCTTCCTCTTCCTCTTCCGGTTTTACACACCCACCTCCAATCTCCTATTACTCTTCCTCTTCCAGTTTTACACAGCCAGCTCCAATCTCTTCTTTGAATAATACACACCTCTATTCTGGATTTAAAAGGTTATTCTCCTCCAATTTGTCTTCTATTACCTTTTCCATTGAAATATTTATTTGATTAACATGAATCAAGATAATGTTAGACTTTTAAATAATTTGGGTAAGATGTTGACTTATATCGAATATTCAAATGCAATGATGTGTTATTGCGAATGTTTTAATCAAACAAAATGTAACAATTAATTGCACTAAAATGATAGATACAACCTTATTGTTTAAAGTAATAGTATTTCCACAGTCCATAAATTACAGTAAAGTGCTTGTAAATTAAACTGTGTTTATGTTTTTGACTAAAAAAAACTTAAACACAATTTAATCCAAAAACTTTCTATTATGACTTTATTGTTGATTAAACCCTAAAAAGGTATAAAAATTTTAAGTGCTTTAATTATATTTTGTGATGTTATTTCTTCATTTTAATTAAATCATTATATTAATAAATGCTTCTAACTAAAACTTAAATGATAGTATGACAACGTTTACAAATAACTATTGTGCATGATCATCATCTTTCATATTCTCATATATATATATATATATATATATATATATATATATATATATCACATTAATCTATTTTATTATATATTATATTAAATTTATATACTTTATTTTTTGTTTTTAAGTTCTGTCTAGTGTGTTATGACATGGTTTTATATCGGCTTATTTTTTTGTAAATTATTTGTATGTTTTGGTGTGCTCTCATATCACCTTTTTTTTTGTGAATTATTTGTATAATTCTATTAAATTAATATATAAATATATTTCATTTTATATATATATATATATATATATATATATATATATATATATATATATATATATAGTTTTGGTGTGCTCTCATATCGCCTTAATTTTTTATGAATTATATATATATATATATATATATATATATATATATATATATATATATATATATATATATCACATTAATCTATTTTATTATATATTATATTAAATTTAGATACTTTATTTTTTGTTTTTAAGTTCTGTCTAGTGTGTTATGACATGGTTATATATATATATAATGAAATATATTTATATATTAATTTAATAGAAATATACAAATAATTCACAAAAAATAAGGTGATATGAGAGCACACCAAAACATACAAATAATTTACAAAAAAATAAGCCGATATAAAACTATGTCATAACACACTAGACAAAACTTAAAAGCAAAAAATAAAGTATCTAAATTTAATATAATATATAATAAAATAGATTAATGTGATATATATATATATATATATATATATATATATATATATATATATATATATATATATATATATATTAAAAATTTAACAATTTTTATTAATATTTTATTAACTTTTGAAATATATAATAATTTTTTTATATATAAATTTGTGTATAATTTTATAAAATAGATTTTAATTGTATTGTTATAATTTAATTAGTGAGAATAATAAATATTAATATTGTGAAAACACTGAATCCATTTTAAATCTTTTTTTGAATGTACAATATTTTCCTTTTCTAAACTCAAAAATTATTATGCTAATTGCATCTATTTTATATGAGATTAGATGCAACAAACAAAATAAACAAAGCTTTATTTTGTCAACTTTCCCAAATATTATTGTCTAAAATCAAAAAAAAAAAAAAAAAAAACTATGATATTTCCGATACCTTTTAAATTCTATTTGAGAAAATGGCTATATTTCGGAGAAAGTGACCATATAGTTAATAGCAAATCAGCCTTCAAAATTAACCCTTCAAATAGAGAAAAAGAAGGCAAGCCCAATAAAACAACGCTTTTTGAAAAGATGAACATGTCTTCATGTGGCTACCAAATCACTATTTACATGCCTTCATGTGGCATCCTAAAAAATGAATGTAATCCATCTCTCGAATAAGAAAGGAACGGTTATGTCCACTATGCACATCCCTATCGATGAAAATATAATATTTGTTAACACAAATATGTCCAATTGTATACAATAAGATCACATAATATTTTCGATTTTACGGTAGACTGTGTAGTAGGAAATAAATATAATATACTTCAAAGATATGTGATTGGATTATATTTTATTGGTGATACATTATGAAATTATTGTAAGTTTATCGGGATTAATTGCAGTTTTGAATAAATGAGCAATTAATTGTGATTGGATTATATTTTATTGCTGATACATTATATGATATGTTTGCAAGTCTATCTAGCTTAATTCCAGTTTTGAATAAATGAATAATTAATTGCTCTAAAAGTTTTCTCAAATATGAGAGTTTTCCGCACAGTTGGAAAGTGTCAATGATAAGATTATTAGAGTGATTCTTTGCAGATATGGAAATGGATATGTCATAAATGAAAGGATTTCAATTCAATTCTAATTATAACATGTTTTTTATTTACATATCTATGCTTTTTTTTTTAGAATTGTGTGTTAGCTAGCTAAAAATTTAACCTTTTAGATATTTTTTTGGAAGAGACTATTAAAGTTGTGATTTAAATTTTTGAAGGTATTTGTTTTATTTATTTAATATTTTTTATATTAAAGATTCAACGCAATAAAAAATATTTTTTTATAAAAATTAGAGCAAATAAATTGAAGTAATAAAATTTGTTTGCAGGAAAATTAAATTTGTAACAAGAAAGAAATAAAAATATTATGATTAAATGAACACAATTTTTAGTTTATTTTAATTTATAATAAGAAGTGACATCAATATTCTTATTCTCTATTGACTCAAAAGTACAAGGCAACATAATCATCAATAAGTTAGAATGTTTCTTTCAAGAAGTGGCACCTCTCATGAACCTTAACCATAGGTCACAATGCTCCTAGCCTATGTCTTTTGTGACCCTTAACCATAAGTCGACCTTCACATATGTTTCTTGATCCTAAAAAAAATGTTCTTTTGACCTATTTTTGAGTCTTACAAATTTATAGTTAGATATAATAGGTCATCAAATGCATTAATGACCCAAATAGATTTATAGTGAAAAGAACCAAATACAATATATAGAAATACATATGATTGCTTATTAGAATTTGACTTGTTTAATAATAAATAAAAATTAATTTGAAAATATACACAAACCAAATAAAACACTAATTAATTTAAAAAATACAAATAATATTTATTTTGTATCATTTACATCTTTTAGGTGGTTTTATATCTTAACAAGGGTGTTGTGTCATTCACGAGTTAAATCATTTCTATATTTAAATTTTGTGTGTGTTTGTATATCATATCTCAGAATGTCAAATTCAAATATATTATTTTATTCCCAACATAAATTATAATATCAACAAGGAAAACTAATGAATATAATTTTTAGCTCAATATGCCAACACAAACTATAGAAATTGCTAAACAAAAGAATTGGTCTTGTTCTATTTGTCCCTTTGAATACTAAACATTCTTATTTTTAAATTAAATTGTTATATCAATAATCTATATCAAAAAATTTATGATATGCAGAGTTAACCATCAAATATAACCCCATTAATCTACCATCCACCAAAGTAATATTATAAATTTACCTTTTCTAATTTCAAATGATGTATAGATGCAAAACAATCTATTAAAACATATAATTATTAGATTGAAAATAGAATCAACTAACACAATATCTTGCAAGGATGTTCTGTCATTCATGGGTTAAGTCATTTCTATATTTAATATTTTTGTGTGTTTCTAAATCATATCTTAGAAAATTAGATTCAAATATATTATTTTGTTCTTAATATAAAGTATAATATCAATGGGGAAAGTCATTATATATAATGTGAAGCTTAATGAAAATGATTTTTTAGGTTAATATGCAGACACAAAAAACAAAAGCTAATGGACAAAAACATTCCCGTTTTACTTGTCCCTTTGAATGTTCAACATTCTCCTTTTTTAAACTAGTGAATTATTGTGTTGATTGCATCCAATTTATTTGAGAATGAATGCAACAAGAAGAAAAGATACAATTTTTTTTTCAAACCTTCCAAATTCAATATATAATAAAGAATTTGTTAGCTTTGAAGATTCAAATTCTAGTTTATTTGTGGTAGCTATGATAAATTGACTATTTATATAATCCCTATTCTCATCTATATATTTTAAAATTTCTACATGCTCAATCAATTCTAATATTATTATCTAAACTCTTATAAATAAAACTTTTATATTTTTTATACCTATTAAATTTCATTGGAGAAATTTCATTTGAGAAGATGGTTTTATTTCCCCATGAAGAAAGTAACCATTTAACTGATAACAAATTAGCCTCCAAAACTAAATCTTCATATTTAGAAAAATGAAGGCAAGAATTGTAAAGAGACTCATTTTTAAAGCATTGGCATGTCTTCATATGGATACCAAGTTTATATATATGTTCGCACACACACAATTAATGATATGTTAAACTAATTATTTGGTGTGAAACGAAAAGATATCACTATTTTACAAGGTTTTTTTACAATTTGCACATATCCAAATGAGATAATAAGAATTATATGGCAAGATATAGTGAATGCATGGTGAGGAATTTAGACAACTCAAGAATGGGCAAAAGATCTCAACAAAATTTCTTACTAGATTGTTCAGAATCATTTGTGATACCACTTTATGCCTGAACAAAATTCAATAATATTAACCCATTTGATCTTAAATATGCTTTAGTGATAAAGTCTTATTCACATGAATTTTTTATGTTATTCATTTAAAATGTAAAACATGTCATTAAAAAAATTATGTATACAATGTGCTTATTGATTTAATATGTTAAATTTATTCAAGAATGAAAAGCATCACATATAAGTTACATATCTATTATGAGATAACCCGATACAAAATATTAGAAAAAAACTAAGCTTATTGAGAAGGGATTGCATTTATAAGGAAAACGGAGTGGAAAATAAATATACTTCAAAGTAAAACATTATATCTATCACAAAATCAAAAGAGTGATATGTAAATCTCATTCATTAAAAAAAATTATATTTAAATTTAAATATAACTTTAAAAAATTATAATTGTATGAAGGAGATACAATGTAAATGTCAATAAAATAATATTAATTAATATCATTTAAATGATAGAAGATTTATAATAGGGAATTTAGTTATTTCTCTTCTATTTTCATAATGTAGATGTATGTTCAATTTTATATTTTTGGTCTTTCAAAGATGACAATCTTAACATTGCAATGAAGTCAAGGCCTTGACATTCAGTAGTATCAAAATCAATTGTTTGTTTTTACAATGTTACTTCCTATAACTTATATATTTTTAGAGAATACACTATTTTGAATGAAAAGGACCACCTTTTATCTAGAATGGATATTTGAATTTCACTTGCATAATTTATTCAAGGTCTTGTTCACTGTAACATCCCAAAAGGGATTTACTAGAATAATGCAATAAATTATTTTTTAAAAATAATTACATAACACTTATTCTATCATTATATTACACTATGAGAATATAATTAGTGATATTAACATACTGCTAATAATATTAAACATATGTAAACATTTAACAATAAAATTTACTGATCACTAGCATTATATGTAATGTATCATAACTGCAAAAGGAAAGTAATTACATTAAAATCTAGCCACAACTGGTACAATGATACATCCACTATTATCAATGTATAGTAAGTAATAAATTATATTTATAATATGCATTAAGCCTCAACATAAATTAAACAATAGATACAATGCTCTACGGAGCACGAGTTACTCTAATTCCAATATCTCTAATAATCTCAAGTGTAATCTCTAAGTAAGTATTACAGTGGGGAGGGAGAGAATCATTCAAACACTTTTCCACACCAACTAAAAACCATTGATCCCCCACACAATCCTCCAAATAGAGATTATCCCTCCCTTTATGGATGGGTAGATAGTGATAGGACGAGAATCTAAAGAGACATGTTAGTACACATGTGCTATAAGATTCTACTATATGATGTGTACCATAAATAAAATATGTTCTAACATAATATCCCACAACATGTAAATCATACATATGAAATGATAATGTGACCAAAGTTTTAAAATAGATATTGATCTCTAGGATCAGTCAAATTCATACACACCATTTGATTGGATCACCCTCATCTGACATTGGTGATGCTAAGTAAGCTAGTGAAGTCCATCTCACTGCTTAGTTAATACCAACAATTTGAGATTTGGTTAAAGTCTATATAACCAATAGATTCATACTGATTAATTCTTACTAGAAAGTATAACTTAAGCTAATTATAGGGACAATCACTTTACATATATTTAGTCTATCAAAGATATGAATGAAGCTTATTATTATTATTCATCACATATACAATAATCATAAAAAATAAGTTTAGTTATCAAATGGGTGAAATACAAACAAATAATACAGAATCTACTTTCCATAAGTAGATGCAAATGTAATAAAATCAACATTCTCAAAAAATATTGCACATATTACTCTATTATAGCAGTAGCAATAAGAAAATTAACTTATAAATCCATAGTATAATCATTCATTTCATTATACCTATTGGGAGGCTTTATGCATAAATGCATAAAATTAAATCACCCTAAGCTTTAAGTTTTTGGCTTCATTATTTAATCAAAACTATAACAATAGGTATTCATCCAATATACTTATACCATATATATATATATATATATATATATATATATATATATATATATGCCATGGAATTTTCCATTTATTTTAAGACTATATGATTCAAAAACCTTTTTATTAACAATCACACAAATCTTAAAAGGGTATCCATATTTATTTAAGCCTCTAACTCGATTCACAGTAAACTTCATATTAGATGTGGTACGATTTTGACCTAAAAACCATTCCAAATATAATACCTTGTTTATTCTTTATAAATAATTTTTTCAACTATGAACATATTAATGAAAAATAAAATATAATAAGCATAAGACCAACACTATGCTTTGTTTTATCCATTATAAATTTATATCCTTACTAAAATTCTTAAATGAATCTTAAGATTTAAATTTATTGCTAAAACATTCACAAAATACTTTACTAATTTGAAAACATTCCAAAGGAGGTAAACTTGTTCATAATCATCCATCCATGCCTTTATACAGTTGAATTATTTCTTAATTGAATTTAGAGGGCGCTTTTCACTATAACTAACTCCTCAATTCAAATGTTTAGTAACATATCAAAGATATAAGCTTCCATGTGTTTTATTATCTAAACTTACTCTATTCTGTATCTTCCTTATCAAAACATACTATATTCCATATGTTCCTAGTTGAGCATAGTTTGTTTCGTATTGTTTTCACCTTAATTATTAAAAATCAATGTCATTCATTGAACATATAAAATTTATTTAAAGTTATAATAACATTCAGTCATAAAATATAAATGCTTACTCATTCTTTGATATATCACACAATTTGACTATTTTCTAATTCGTAATGTTCAATCATGGCTTCACATAAATTTATATGTTTTATATTTCATGAAACCAACATATATATATATATATATATATATATATATATATATATATATATATATATATATGTACATATATATATATATATATACATATATATATATATATATACATATATATATATATACATATATATATATATATATACATATATATATATATATATATATATATATATATATATATATATATATGTCCTATTTACATATACACATAGGTCATATATAAATATATGCACCTATGACTGGATTTTTTTCTTTAATAATCAAATCCGTGTGTGTGTGTGTGTGTGTGTGTGTGTGTGTGTTGTTCATAATTTTATATGTTGAATTTTACATAGTCATTATTGAGTTGACAATCTATTCATCGACTTTAGAAACAATAAAATGTAACAACATTATTCAAAATTCTATATTGAATCATTTGGAAATTATTTTAATTTAGACTTAGCTAGTAAATAACATTCCATACCTGTATATGTCCCTATTCACAAACATATATATATATATATATATATATATATATATATATATATATATATATATATCAAAATAAAAATGATTGTATCTATTATTCCATAACTTGAAAAAAGATATAGCAAGTATATGCCTTCCAGAGGCAAAACATAGATGACCATGAGCTCAAGGAAGGGAAAGACCTGAAGAAACCAATTTAATAATATTTTCCAGGGGGCCAAATAGCCTCGACCAAAAAAAATTGAAAAAGAGAGTAAAACATTTTCCATATCAGCATCCAACAAAGGATGATAAACAACCAATTTAGTTGAGGGTAATTACCCTTTCGGTATGTGTACCATCACCGTTCAATAATTTTATGTGTAACTTACATGTGTCAAGGTTGCAATCTCCCTTTGCTAGTTCATTTTCTCTATAATTATGTTCCTGAAAGATGTGTATAAAGGTGTGTGAATGGAAGTGAGTAGCCATGTCCAATGCCCTATTGATGAGGCATTTGAGGATGATGTGTTTGTATCTTTCCCTCCTAGTCATCCAGTCAAAATTAATTTTTGAGTTGGAGTACACATTGAAAGTAGCGATCCCAACGTCCCTAGAAATGGTGAGGACAGAGATCATTGCCTAAAGCTCAGTGAAAATATTTGATTGGTACCCCATGGCATGATTAAAAGAGATTTCCTTGTTCTAAAAATAGATTATGCCCCTAGCTCTGCTAAGGCCTAGGTTTCCTCTAGATGCTCCATCACAGAAGCAATGTGGAGTAGTTAAATCCCTCACTAAGGGAGGAATGATCTACTTATGTGGAGTGTGTATGGGTAGTGTGGGTACCACAAAAAATATGAATTTGAAAAGAGACATGTAGGGGGTATGCCAATGGTTTTTAAAAATAGCTTCACTGCATTTTAACCAAATACTCCAACAAAGTCAAAGTGGCAAAGATTCATAGTAAATGAATAGTCCCTTATGATCTTGCCATATGTTCCACGCCTCAATAAATTTGTCACCCATCTACTTTGGGCAGTCACCTTGTGTAGTCTCCATATCCCATATATCCTTTTAGAAATTACAAGAGATGAATAGGTGATCCATAGTTTTAGAATTCTCTATGCAAAGTAAACAGATGTTTGGTTTGATCCATCCCCTATGCCCCAAATTCTCCCAAATGAGAAGGCTATTATGTAGGGCTAGCCAAAATTGGATTTTGGTCTTAAGAAGATCTCACATATGACATAAGTCCTTCCACCATATTGGGGTATTTTATTCTTGTCGATGAGGTCTGAGGGCTTGATACTCAAGTTTAGTAGTGTATGTGCCTCCATCTTGGTTATACACCCAACATAGTCTGCTTAGAGGATCGTTGAGTACAACATTGTTTGAGATAAGACAAGCCTTATATATCTCCCTCAAAGAAGCATATGTTTCATTAAGTCCAAGGATATCCACTAATTTTCGCCTAGATTTCCAACCACCCATCAATGAAGAGTTGAAAGAATTAATAAGGGAAAGTATATTAAGTCATTATAAGGAAACCTAAAAGGTGTTGGTGAAGTGAAGCCTAGATGGAATGTTGATGGCTTCATCCTTTCCAATGTGAATATTAGACCCATCCCTTGGGTCTTAATCCAAAGAATACTCTATGATGTGTAAGCTTTGAATGATGGATTTCAAAAAGAGTGATACACCTGTATGTCTTTTTTGTCACATACGAATCCATTCCATTAGAGAGAGTGGATATATATAATTTTGATATAAAATGTTCTACCATAGCTCATGTTTTGTAATTAATTTATAGGCTCCCTTTACTGCCAGTTCTTTGAAAAATAGTTTTAAGTCCTATAGGCCCCATCCTCCATCAGTCTGTGGTGGAGAGATGATGCTCTATTGAACGAGATGAATGCCCTTATTACTTTTTTTTCTAGACCACAAGAAATGCAAACATAACTTCTAGATGTTGTTGATAATCATTTGAGTAACAAATGTCAGAGACATCTAGTAAACTAGGATGTCTTCAATATTAATTTTTATAAACATCAATCCACCTACCATATAAATCTAATGATTATACCACAAAAATGTGTTGTTTCATCTTGTCAATGAGCCATTGCCAGTCCACAAGATGGTAATCATTTGACTTGAGGTAGAACCCCAAGTATTTAATGCACTAATCAGATGACATAATGGTGAAAGGTAAGACCGTATGAAGAGGGTCCCTAATAATAGGATCAATATTGAAATAATATTATGCAAATTTTTGAACATATTCTATCCCATTAACAGTAGTGAAAATCTTCAATATTTGATCCAAACAATTTACATCCTAAAGAGTGTCATTCCTGAAGATGAGAATATCATTCCATAAAAAAAATGTGTGTAAGATAAGTATCTAAAGATATCTTAACTCCAAAAAAGTTACTAGCAACATGTTCATGTGAAATGTGTTGACTGAGTACCTCGATAATGACCAGAAAGAGAAGGGGGAAATTGGACATCCTTGACGTATTCCATGAGAGGTGGAGAAAAAGGAAGATGCAGTGTCATTGATCAATAATGCATAAGAGATAGATTGATAGAAATCCTCAATCTAATTTATGAATTATGGATCAAACTTGAACTGGGTAAGAATAAGCCTAATATATAGCCAGTTAGAGTAATCAAAATCTTTGGAAAGGTTTAGTTTTAGCATGAAATCAGAACATGCTTTAGTTTTGATTGTGTGCAGGGCCTCTTGGGTGGTACCAATAGCATCATGTATGTGTATAATATATAGAAAACATTTTTTTTAGGGGAAATATATTCTTTTAGATGGGCAGTAATGATCTTTGATATAATCTTGTAGATGCAATTGCATAAATAGATGGGGTGGTAGTGCTCAAAGGAGGATAAGTCTTCATCTTTTGGAATGTTTGTAATAAATGTAGATGATAAGGGTGCATGGATTTTACTAATTAATTTATACTCCCCCACTATTGTGAGAATTTCATCTATAATGAGATCCCAGAAACCTATATAAAATTTGATCATCCAACCATCTAGACTAGGTGCTTCCCCAACTAAAAAGTGTGTATGGTATTGAGCAATTCAACCACAGTGATCAGATGAATAAGGACCTAAATATATTATGCAGTAACCCATCCATTAAAAAATGAGGATACTTCTATGATGTCATGAATATTTTCCCATGGAGGATCCATAAAGATGGAATTGTAGTGTGAAATAATAGCTTGTGAAATTGAAACAAAATCTATACATTCTCACCCATTTTGATTCCTAATGTTTTATATAGTGTTTTTTTCCCTCCTTACCATTGCCTAAGGATAAATTTTTTTTGTATTATCATCCCTTTAATTAAGCTATTTGACCCTGCTCTTCATACACCACTTAACTTAATGCCAAGAAAGTAGTCTCACCTTTTCTACCTCTAATATGTCGAGTTCCTACAAGATATCTTCCCTAAAATTATTGACACGGAGGGAAACCAAGTGTGTTTTGATATTTTATTCCACTACTATGAGATCACTCTCACTTTCAATACATTTATTTTTGGCCCAAAATTTAACAACCTCCTTTACTTTTAGCAGATTTATTTGAAGCCAAACCATAATAGGTTCATACAAATCAAAAGAAAATGTAATCCATGTCTCCTTTATCAAATCATCAAAATCCTCATATTGTAGCAATCGGGGATTTAACTTAAAAGGTGTGAGTGGTTTAATCGATCCCATAGATAGTTTTATCTTGATAGGATTATGATCATAGGAATGTAGCTTCATAATAGTAGATTTATATGCATTAATTTTAAGGATGAGAGCTTATTTGAGCAAAAACTAGTCCAGCCTCTTTGAGATACCTTGTGACCCATTCCTGTGATTATACCAAGTAGGCTAAATCTTAATGGGAGCCACATCCACCAAGCTATGTTGTTCTAGATAGTTTATTAAGTAATCAGCCAATGGGTCTTGTCTTGCATTAACTCCCCATACCTTAGAGTAGTGTGTAGTCAAGTTAAGTTCACCACCAAGAATAATATGTGGCTTGTCTACTAAGCCAATGTTCTCCAACTCCATCCAAAATATCTTCCTATTATGAGAAGGTGCATAAACATTTATAATGTCCACATCTAGGTTGAGCTCCATGGAGAATAAATTCCCATGTATGTAATGTGCCTGGGATGTGGTTGTTCTCATAACCATGGATTCATTCCAGATGAGAGCCATGCTTACAAATTTACCAATGGAGCTGAATATCAAGAAGGTTTAATTTGGAAGGCATTTTTGAAAGTGTCTTTGTGCATCCACATAGTTTCTTGAAGCAATAAGAGATAGGGCTTGTGTTTGATAATAAATCTATAGAGGGATAATTATTTGGAGTCCATCGTTATACCTCTAATGTTGTGAGATGTAATGATCATATGGGTAACCACTTAGGGGCTGAAATGTTAAGGGCCCTGGTGATAGTGAGTTATTTTCCTAAATGGACATCATGTTCTGCAACCTATTGAGATTGGGATAGTAGAAAAGGTATACCTCTATTTGTCTAGTGAACCTTTATCGAAGAGGCTTCCAAACCACCTATAAGAAGAGGATAATTTGAATAGTTGTGTAAAGTTATGGATTGGGATCTAGTCATATATCTTCGCTCCACATTATTGTAATAGGTTGAATGAGAAGGAGAGATGAACTTCTCAATGGACCTTTTCCTAGTTTATAGTTCCATCTCATTGAGCTATTATATAGAAGTGTTGAAAGGTGTCCTATCCACATCCCTACCTAGAAACATATTCTAGGAAGGCACTAGTTGTAGACATGTTTGACTATTTTGGACTATATCTATGTTGAGAGTGTTGTTAGTGAGTAGACCCACCCTAAAAGAAGATTTCCCATGGCCCAAATTTGATACATTTCTAATGGTATAGTGCACAAACAAATTTGTAACTATAGTTGTTTACTATAGAGTCATGATTCCAGTAATATGCTCCACAATCAAGAAATCATATAAACTAAGAGATATAGAAGTGGTAGATAGAGAAACACCTTATGAGTCAACCAAATTTTTTCCCAAAGTAAGAAGGAGGTAGGATGGTGAGATGATCCATGGTGGAAGGTCAACAAAGGGATATGTGGGTATCTAGATAACACTGTCGATCAACACAGGATTCAAATTAGAAGTTCCAGGTGCATCTGGATAAGTAGTGTGGTTGGGTGCAATATATATGTACATGAAAGCCTATGGTGCATCATTCTTTGCCTCTGTACTATTCCTTCACTACTATGAGCAAGTTGTAACATTGTGCTTAAATTTGGTCATACATTGGGCTTTAGGATGACCATATAATATTAAAAGTGAGCATTTGAATGGGATGTGATTTAAATCCAATATTTTTTTGATGTGATTATCCCTAGAAACAATATCTAATACATCGAGTAACCCATTTGAAATATCCATCTCCACACATATGTTGGCTACAACTATGTTATAGATATTATATGTGTCAACATTAGTTTAAATAAATATCCCTAGTGTATCCACAATAAGCTTTAATATCTATTTTTTCATATTTCAATGGGAAAACCAAGCAATTTAACCCATAGTGCCAAAGCGTGGAGTCACTCCTGATATGGGTCAAAGTTTGCATGCCATATAAAAATGGTAATGGTTGTATTACCCTATAACTAGGGTCCACCTTGTTCTATAATCTAATGGTACTCCTTTAAATTGAAAACAAAGGTAATATAACCCATGGCTCCTCTATGTACATTATGAGTGTAGTTTAGTATTGGGATCTAAGTTTGTTACATCCAATGAAGTAGATATAACTCCTTAAATATTCGACCATGCATGCATCCAATGAGAGATTATTCCATGTAATATATACCTTATCTTGAAAGATATTGGGGTTGATGACAACCTAAATGGGGACGTCTTGATATTCTCACATTTATGCTTCCTTTTCCTATGTTTTTTAATTGTAAGTGGATAACCAAAGGATGAAAATGAGGTAGGGAGTGTATGCAAACATAGACCTGGTAGATTAGTGCTAGTTATTTCCTCTACCTTGATAGAGGGTGTTTTAATGTGAGATCTATGACATTGATCATGTGTCATTGATGTAGAATGTAGGATCTGGTCAAAGTATGATCCTAACCAGTGTTGTTGATAGCCTTGATGTGTTTTTTCATTGGTTATTACTTATGATTCAATCTTCCCTGAGCATCGATAGACCACTGAATGGTCTTGTGTGTTTGTACATGGTTGTTTCTATGAAGTTCTAGTATCCTATACGATCCCCTATATTTTCCCATCATTTTTCTATTGGTCATCCTCATTATCCATCATCCTAATAGCATAAACCATCCCTATATATATATATATATCACACACACATATACATATATACACACACATATGCATATATATGTGTGATATATGTGTGTGTGTGTGTGTGTGTGTAATATATATACATACATATATATACACACATACATATATACACACACATACATATACATATGTATATATACATATATATATATATATATATTTATATATATACATACATACATATATATATATATATACATACATATACACACACCTATGTGTATGTGTGTACATATATAGATACACACACACACATATATTTGTGTGTGTGTATATGTATGTGTGTGTGTGTGTGTGTGTACACACACACACACACACACACACACACACACACACACACACACACACACACACACACACACATGTGTGTGTGTGTGTGTGTGTGTGTGTGTGTGTGTGTATCTATATATGTACACACATACACACAGGTTTATACCCAATAGGTCATTTCTATATTTTTTGAGTTTATAAATATATGTATATAAATATACACTTCTTCTAAAAATATTTCACCCATGAATATATCTCTAAGGATTCAAAACTCAATTATAAATATATACACAATAGTATCATCTACCAAGGGTTTTGATTTAAGTTAGAGCAAAGTATTTTTATGAAATTAAATCCATTATACCCTAATGACTCAACACCCAAAAACAAACTAGTTTTTAGTCTTAGGGATTTAGAAATTATTTTATCTTATTTATGTGGATGATTGACCCATCCACAAGGCTAAGCCTATGTTTTATTACAATTTTTCATAGATTTCCAAACCTTGGGAATTCAAAACATAAAAATTAAACCTAATATCAAATGAAAGTAATTACTTCACCAACCTAGTAAGTCACTTTTAAATATGAGAGAAGATGAAATTGAATTCTTTTTCCTCCTTGCTCTATATTTTCCTTGTCTTCTTCACTGTACCCCATTATCATTTCAACTTGCCTCTTATTCTATTATACTTTGCCCATAGATCCTTGCATGAAATCTTTCCTAATTTGTAGTCACCATGAAATAATTGTGTTTTTCCATTTTAATAGTGATTTAAAACTAGTTAACTGCCATTAACCATGCTTAATAAATATATAATTCAAACTGTCCTATTTTTATTTAATCAACAATATATTCATTTCAAAATGGTGCATGTTACTGTACATTACAAGTATGTGTATTTCACTCTTAAAAGTCCTCTTAAAACATTATTAGCTATGATAAGTGTTAATTCCACTTCAATGTAGACTATCCATGACAAAAAGTTTAGGCGTAGATCTTAGGATAATTTAACCTCCTTCAATAACTAATAAATGTAATTATCTCCTTTATTTTTATGGTAATATGGTTAACACAATGTCAATTATATTTTTATATCAAAATGATATAATAGACAATTATTTATTTTAATCATAACAAGATAACCATTTGTGTTATTACTAGTTTATATAGGTTAACTATGTCTTTTATTATTTTGGCGTATATTGATATTCTCAAATATCAATAATAGAAAGATTAATGTTCTAAAACATTGTAAATACATTTTGTTAGTATACATATAATAGTAATTAGATATCATCTACTAGAATTATTCTCCCATAAACATAAATAAATATAAGTAAAGTAACCTTATAAAATCATATTACATCATTAAGCACTAACTCTATGTAAAAATATACACAATGCAATCAAATACAATATTTATTCCATATCTATGTACTAACATTTATAACATGAAAACTATAATGTTTAACTACAATTAACTTTAAAAACATAATAACTCTAACAATTCAAACACACAATGTATATACATATAAAATCTAATGTGGTGTGTGTATGGGTTTAGCAGTTCCTCTGTCACCCTTCACCATCTCCACCTACATCACCCTCTTTGATGATGCTCTCCCTCTGTCATGATCTAAGGGATGAAATATCCTACATCCAACTCATGAAAATAAGGTAGTTAGTCAAATACATCATAATATATATCATAGAACAATGTTGTAATATCAAATGTAGCATAATCATTACGTAAAAAATTCACAATAAGCCAATTCATAATAATGAAATCATGAAATCCAAGTAACATACATTTGTCCCATAAAAACATATGACTTAAAATTTAGTTAAAAAGTAATAAATCAATTTAACAAACATAATAATCAATAGATAATTAGGTAAATCAGCTTAGTGAGAAATCAGGATGTAATATTCACACTTGTAGCACCCTCATAGGATACTCAAAACCAACTATATATATATATATATATAAAGCATACCAACAACATGTTAAATTTTTGCATAAACATGCACATGTTTGCATATCATTGCTTCATGATAAATTCCTTAATTAATCTTCTTGGATTAAGATGGGTAAGTTATATGAGTTACGATAACACTAACATGTGTTGGGTTACGATCCTAGGACATGTGGGTTATGGGCTCATGAGGTAAAAAATAATATTTACCCTAAAAAAATGACATATATTTACCCAAAATGGATGTCAATTATAAAATTTACTCCTTGAAATCCCTAGGTTCAATATTAAAATCCCCAAAAATGATTAAGTACTGACAGTATTAGATTTTGAAAAATTATCTTCCAAAATGTAAGTTGTATAGATATGAGACCAATTTTAGAAGATGCAAAGTGACCCTAATTTAATATATTTACTTATTATTTTATAAGGAATATAAATATAACAATTTGAATGTCAACTTATACTTAACATTTATTTTATTAAAACAATCCCCCCCACCTTTTAATTGCTTACCTTTTTGCATTTTAAGGCTTTATACTTTCATACTCTTAGGAACACATCCATTTTTATATATTTTTAAAATGCATATGTATTTATATATGATTAAAACATGTACACACTCTAGGCTTGGTGTTTATCAAGATTTAAAATGTAACATGTACATGTTATTAAAAATACACATTATAAAGTGTATGCATTACTAAAAACATCCACAAAATTATCCCCCAAATCCATGCACTTACCCAATGGTAAGTGGACTATCAATCTATTTATTTTGATTATTATTTTTTCACTTTTTGAATACAACATCTCATTAAAATATATAAACTATTCCAAATTTATTAATATCAGATATGATGTAATATTTTCATACATTTCTATGACTTCAAAATCATTTTTTTCCTAATCCACATGAAATTTAATTCTACAACTAATGGGAGATATTGAGGTCCCATTGGCTAGATAAATGTCATATGTTATCATATGTAATGGAGGTTTTCCTAAATTTTCCAAAGTAATCTATGGAATTATGTTATGTCCACTCCTAAATCCAACAATGCATTTCTAAAATGCTACCCATTTAGTTTCACATCCAATAAAATATTTTTTTCTTCCACTTATAGGTTGTTTTAAAAACGTTTTTTTTTTCAATTTTGCATTTTTATTACCCCATGAATCGTCTTCCCTTTCTCATTTTTTGATTCCTCATTTAACTCCCTAAATAAATTTGTTAGTAATTCACTTCTTAGCAACTCTTCCCAATCCTACACCACTTTTTTTTTTTTTTTTTTGTAGTCTATCAATGCCATTTTTTTCATTTTTTATCCTTCCTTATTTTGCTTCAATATCATCCTAATTATTTAACCCTAAAATATAGATTAATGAATCTAGAGTTTAATGGAGTAGAGATAGCCTAGGGAATAAGTGTGATAAACTCTCTCTATAACAAGCTAATTAATTATAAACTCAGAAAAACTTATACTAGAATTTATTATTTTGAGCTGTACTAAAATTAGAAAGTATAGTCATGCTAGATATTTCAATGATAATGAAAAAAAGATACTTGGTTTTAATGTTAATACATATTTGGATCTAGAACATGCAATAACCATATTAGAAGTAGATTCTAGAACAATCATCAAATTCTAGATTAAGCATTTTTATAGCCTTAGACACTTGCATCACTATAGGATAGTTACGCTGACATAGATTTGAACTTACATGTAGGTGTTCAATATGTAATACACATTGGATCTATATGTAACTACCTAGAATATTCTTGGTTTTATGTCAACTTCACTTTATTATATTTAAATCTAAGTCATGAACTATCATTCCTCCTCAAATGATCAAACCCTTGTTATCCATATTCATAGTGACCCTGGAAAAATTGGGTTAGTGGGATCACGATATCGAGCAAACACCAAATACCCCTTTATCAATGGGTGTTTCTTGTATAGCCATTACTTTAAAGAGTGCCTTAGACTAATGTATTTCTCCCTAATGTGTTGTCTTGTGTGTGCACAAGGGTGAAATATGTGGAAATCAAGTACATATGGTGGCCTATCTTGTAACTTAGCATATAAGACTCATGGAATGATCCTTCAGTACTTCAGACCTATAAAGGGACTGATCCTATGATTGATATAAAAATAGGAAGGAATAGGGCAGCTTTGATAACTTAAATTATTCTTGGTAATTGACTTGTGAAATTGCTAGGTCTTGCTAGGTGAGTTATGAATGAGGATTTATCATGTATATATACCAATACTTTCAAAAAAATATCCCACATTAAAGCACGTAGGCTAACCATAAGGACACATTACAATTACATATTTGATGACTTTATGGCACTATACATATGCATTATCACAAGACACCTACATCAACTTAAGAGTCTATGTAGGATGCAAGTGTCCAAGGAGATGAAAAATAATTAAAAGTCCAAAACTCTAAAAGATGGATAATGAGTAGGTTTATAGCATTTTGATAAGTAAAAAAGGTTAGAGTTATCAACATAAGATGGTTTGGATCAAGAGATAAGTAAATATGCACAAAGATAGATAATGCAAGCCTTTTGGCAATGGTAAGGTCTTAGGAATTAATACAAATAACTAAGGTATGTATTTGCCTAGTGTAGAAGAATAAGGTGGTATATAATTAAAAAAATATATCTACATTTTTTTCCCATTAATCTAGTAATGAAATTGCTAGTTTAAGTGAAAATAAAATGCACATCTGAGTGTGTATAACATAACTTTTCTATGCATGAGCCAAATTTGAGTGATTTACTAGTGATTGAATTGTAATAAAGAGTATGATACAATATATAATCAATGCATATAATATTAAATTGAAAGAATTTGAAATTATTGAAATTAAAGAGAACGAGGTTTAGGAGTACATCTATGTATCAGTACAACTGACTTGCCTTTTGGCAATTTGATTTGAAAAATATGTTTTGTTATGATCATATAGTTGATATTAGGACAAATGTAAACAATAATAGGTGCATATATAAATATATATTGGATGACACGTGCCCCCAACCTTGGAGAAAAAGGTGAGTTTCCACCTAATAGATGAGATTAGCTCAACCATGCAACCCAATCACACTTATAACCTGTGAGTGTGAGTTGATAAAATTCAACCCAAACTATATATATGGTGAATTTGGATGATGTAATAAATTATAACCTATAATATTGGCAAGATTTAGTGATTTAATCCCCTAAACCAGATAAAAAATAAACCAATTACTATAGTAGATTGGCTCAATATGGTTTATAAAAGGCCAACATGGTGAGCTAAAGTCTGTAGAAGTATTTTGAAATCTGAAACTAATTTTTATTTTATAATTTAGGTGCTCTTTGCATAACATATGCACTTTTTATATGTCTCTTGTTTAAACATAGGTATAATAATGATACCAATGTATAGAATTCTACCATAAATGTGTATCTAAATCATATAACTATGCAGTTTGGCCAATTTATAACTGTGTAAGTGTGGATAACATGTTTCAAAACATTTCACCACTAAAATATGAAACTAAGAGCTGGTAAAATTATGGAGAACAATTTTTCATAACATGCCCTCATTATATATCTAAATCCTTGAACTATGATAAATGTGGAAAGCATGTTTCTATAACATGCCCCCACAATATATTTGAATCTATGAACTATAAAAATATATAATCTATGTCTATATGACATGACCCCACTAATATTCCCCTCCTTTTTTGGTGAGGGGAAGTATTATCTAGTAGTCACATCTCTCCAAAAGGTTAAGATAACTGTATAATCTATATATGAACCATGTAGCATATAAAAGTAACATGTCTAGGTATATATCATTGAAGCATGCAGAATGTGATCAAATTAATCCCTAAGATGTAGATATGGATCATGGAAATATATAGATAGTAAAATTACATGCTCAATAAGAAATCAAGCACACACACAAGATCACTCAAAAATCAAATTAAAATACAATGGTCCAAAGATATCTCAAACAAGGGGCATGTTCAAATTTTGCACAATTGAATGGACATGACATAGTCAAATGTCCAAAAAGTAAATAACGCCATGTTGAAATGTTTATACAATGAATAATGACATATTCAAATGATAAAATAGGCAAACATAGGCACATGGGCCTCAACTAAAGAATATGTTAAAATTATCAAACAAGAAAAGAAACTCAAAGAAATTCATACAATAAAATATTGAATAAAAGCAACCATCATAAGCATATCATATAGTCCCTAGATATATGTGTTATAAAAAATGTCAAGTATATACATAAAATTATTATCACTAGCATGCCAAGATTCCAAATTTGAATGAATTTCTGTAATAATGTACAAACTGAACCAAAATCACCAAAACACTATAAAATGGTTACACATGTCACATGCATGAGCCAATTCATTTCCATGTATCCCTGATTGAGAAAATGCATTTTATGGAATTGTTATCTTCTCCTGATTTACTTCAGGTCAAATTATGACTAAGAAAAATGATGCTTTAGACCATTGAAATCTTTTAATTTTATTGTATATATCATGTGCATGTGATAATTCACATGTATAATTACCTAACTAGGGTATTACCGTATACACAATTGACACCTTACTCTAATTCAAATCTAGTCAAATTACAACTAAGTAAACTAAAAAATTTAACTAGTTTGATTAAATAAGCAACCAATTTCCAAGAATTACAAAAATCCTAAGTGAAATCATTTAAGTAAAGAAAATTTTATTAAGGGATTAAGTGAGAAATCCATGGAAATTTATTGAATATTTATTATTAAAATTCATAATTCAAAATATATGGGCCATGATGTCACCCATGACATCATCATATGGGTGTCATCCAAAAATCTTTAATGGAGATAAATATCAAGATTAAGCCTACCCATGCCTTATTAATATTCCCTTCCTCCAAATATTGATGACCATATTTATTGTTTGTCCCTCCAAAATTGAATGGATTGTGACCCTCCATCTTGATCTTGAGATGAAGGGCCAAAAATTAGTTATCTCATTATGAAAAAGCTATAAATACATGAACTATGGCCATAACCTTTAAGCTTCCAAATCCAAGCAAAGTAGAAGTTGTACAAGCTTAATGACATTGACACTAGGTGTAATATATTCAATGGTTGGTTATTTTAGGTATAGAGAAATTATGCAAAATTTCACTAGAGAACTTCACTCATCCTTTCAACATTGATTAAATCAAGATCCAAATATATTGGTGGAAGGATATATGCATGGAGATGCTTCTTATACCACATTGACGAAGACTTAGAGTACCAAATCTAGGCACAAACATGTTTAATGGACCAATCTTGGAGGAGGTCCACTTGCAAAAAGAATTGTCTATTTTTTCTAATCTAAGCTTCTTAACTCCTTTAATCCATGCCCCTTGAGGGATTAGGCCTAGAAAATTATGTTTTTTATGCTTTGTCATTTGTTTTATGTCTTGAATTAATGAACTAACTTGCTCTGCAATCTTATTCTACAATTTGGCACACCTAGGGGGACCACAAACCACAAAATTATTAAAGTTAATTCTTATCATCTTTTTTTGTCAATTTTTATTTCTACCTTTTGTGAAAATTGACTAAAATTTGAATTTTTTCATTCTCGGGTATGTTGACTATAAAGTTGTAAATTTGTCTATTTGTGTATCTATGAATTTGGAGCCAAAAATTATGAAATAATGTTGGATAACTATGAAATCACCTTAGGAAACTATGAATTCATCCTTGTTTGTACCTCCACTATGTTTTGTTTACTGTGAAGGCTTCTATGAGAAATTTAACTAGATTACTAATTTTTGTGACAATTTTACTTGTTTTTAAGTCATCTTGTGATGACTCTATGAGTAGTCATTACCTTAAGTGGATTTTTTATCATGTCTTTTTAATGAAACTCAAAAACTAAACTTGAATTTTTTAATAAAGTTAACTAAAATGTATGTACAAGATATAACTGAGATCCAAATGCTTAGATAACTTTTGAATATATTAAACAACCAAGTAGTAGCATTGACAAGTGTTCTCACATGAAGGTAAAAAGTTTCATTACATTTCATAGAAAAAGAACCTCAATAGAATTATAAGTATATCTTAAATTTATTACAAGAAACTATGAATTAATCCCTATTTGTACCTCCACTATGTATCTATAGCCAAGGCAAAGTTATACAAGCTTAACAACATTGAGACTAGGTATAAGATATTTAATGGTTAGTTATTCTTGGTATAGAGAAACAATGAAAAAATATCACTAGATAACTTCACTCATACCTTCAACATTGATTAAATCAAGAACCAAACTATTGGTGTAAGGATAAATGAATGGAGACGCTTCTTATACCACATTGATGAAGACTTAAAGAGCCAAATCTGGGAATAAAAATATTTAATAGATCGATCTTGGAGGAGGGCCACTTGGGGAAGGGATTTTCTATGTTTTATTATCTAAGATTCTTGACTCCATTAATCCATGCCCCTTGATGAGTAGGCCTAGCAAATTATATTCTTTATGCTTTGTCATTTTTTTGTCTTGAATTCAAGAACTAAATTGTATTGCAATCTTATTCTATATTTTGGCACATTAGGGGGGACCGTAACCCACAAAATTATTATAGTTACTTCTTACCAACTTTTTTTGTCAATTTTTATTTCTATGTTTTGTGAAAATTGGCTAACAATTGAAGTTTTTCATTCTCGGGTATGTTGATTATGGAATTGTGAATTTGTCTATTGTGTATCTATGAATTTGGAGCCAAAAATTATTAAATCATGTTGGAGAACTATGAAATCACTCCAATAAAATATGAATTAATCCCTATTTGTACCTCTACTATGTATCTACAAATTCATAGAGTTTATTTATGAAATTGACTTTGGTAGCTACAAAATCATTCTACAAGTTTTAGGTATTTTTATGTTTTTTTGCTAAATTATGAATTAGAAAATATTAACTACAAAATTGTTATCTCTATTTTCAAAATCGTTACCTTTTATTCTATGTTGTTTTATATTCCATTTTTCAGGTTTTTTGGAATTATGAATTCATTTGAAAATTATGAAACTGAAGCCTAAAGTAATGAAATTTCCCAATATAGTTACAAAATCATATAATCAAGGAATGATATTATCGAGGTTAATTATGAAATTTATAAGGATAATTATAAAATTATCATGTAACTTCAAAAAAATTCTCATAAGTTTTTTTGTGTGTGTTCTAGTTTCCTATGTTTTTTATTCGCCTTTAATTTCATAGTTTACACTCAAATGTATAACTTGAATGTTATGAACCCTTGATATATCTTCTCTTTAATTTGTTAGTTTAGTATTTTCTATGGATGCATATGCTTTTTAAGTCATCTTGTGAGAATTTGTTTATATCCCACATTCATGGGAAGTAGTAGTTGCTTAAATTAGAATTCATATATAAGTAGGTGTTGAGGCCAATGAAGGCATCCATGAATTATTTGTATTGAGCTTGCTCAAAGGAGGTTGCCACCTCAAAGTGGTTTGAGATCAATATAATCCATTTAATGATTCTAATTAATTTATAATTTTGTTATTTCATGTGTTTTTATTGATTTGTTACAGGAGGATCCTTTCATTTGGTATCATAGTGCTTTCTAGGGCCCTAATTTTTTTATAAAAAGTTTAAAATCTATTTTATTGCATATTTTTTTTACATTAATTTTTTCAAAAATTCCTCACTCTGTTCTATAGTATAACTCTAATCTACATCACAATAATCTTTTTCAGATCAGGGTAGAACTTGAATGCATAACTATAGGAAGTGCTTGGGTAAAAGCTTTAAAACTCATTATGAGGAGTACCACAGGAACCCCAATGTATCTAGCCTATTGAGGGGACCTGACAAAAAAAAGGGAAATGATCCCCTCCTAATTAATTAGTCCTTATCCATTAGGAAAACCAAGATATGCCACTGAGAGATAAATATATGGCTAGAAAATTTCTAGAGAGCAGTACTCACTTAGATGGCATTGGTGGCCAAAGTGATATTTCTAAACCCTTAGGCAACCATTAAAACTTTGGGTCTATTTATATCATTTCATAATATTACCAATGAAGTATCATAAATACCAGTAAAGTATCAAAAATTCACCATAGTAGATCTGTAAATTTGTTTCAACATATTTATAGTAGACGTGTCTTACAGAGCATAGTAACTAGCAACATAAATTGAAATAGAAACAACAACAACAACAACAACAAAAAAAAAAAACATTTTCTATTTTTATCTATTGGCCTCAAAAAATTTCCACTGTGTTCATCATCTCTTTCTACTCCTTTGTCTCTCTTTGACCAAGTTTCCAATTTTTTCATTTTCACTCCTAAAATTACCCTCACCTTCATCAATCATACTCCCACTATGCAAAAAAAATATTAAAAGCCCCTTTATCCCTTCTATTTTGGCCCAAATTCAAAACCTTCTTTACTAAGCATGTCTTAACTCCAGTTTTTCTATCCATTGTTAAAAAAAAAAATTTAGGTCATGGTAGTAACCCAAACATAAGCAAAAAACATGGAGGATGAAATTTCTACCCTCAAGTCCCACATCAAAGATCTTGATGAAAAAATTCTCGACCTCAGTATTCAACATACCACGATGAACAATAGATGACATATAGAGTCTTATTCAAATAATATGTTTTCTTCTTCCAATAATTATCATGGGTTGAAGCTTAATTTTCCTCAATTCAATGGTGTAGATCCAATTAGATAGATCTATCAGGAAGAACAATATTTTAGTTTACATAATACTTTTGATGCCAACAAGGTTCCACTTGCATCCTTTCACTTGGAACTTGAAGCCCTTCAATGGTATCTTTGGTATACTAAGGTTCATGATGAATCCATATGGACTAATTTTTTCACCCTCATTTTGCAACGGTTTGGCCCTACTACTTTTGATGACTTTATTGGATCACTCATTAAACTTTGCCAAACAAGAATAATGAGAGAATATCAAATCAAATTTGAAAAAATAGCAAATCACATAGAGGGATTATCTGATGAATTCTTTAGGAGTTACTTTATTAGTGGATTGAAAGATGTAATTTGATTTAAGGCCAAAATGTTTTAACCCAACACAATGATGGAAGCCTTAAGGTTGGCTAAGTTGGCAAAGGACAAGATCGCAACTCAGTGGTAATTCAAATCTAATTTTGTTCCATTAAAAAATACATCTCCATAATGATCTCAAACAATGAAATCCCTTATAACCACTCCTATCAAGTGTTTGACTGAAGCAAAGATGCAAGCCTATAGAGAAAAACCACTATGTTATAACTATGATGATAAATTCACTTGGGGACATCGATGTGTCAAGCAAAATCTCTACCTATTGGATGTGAACTATCCACCTAAAACTAAATATTGGGAAGATATTTAGGATACAATAGATGATCTAAAATAAGCTTAGTCGACTATAGAACTTGCTTCTCAAGAAGACCAACTAGAGATCTCTCTCCATGCCTTAGCAAGAGTCACTACCCCACAAACCATGCAAGTCAGGGGTTACTTCAAGAAGCTCCCTCTCATAATACTCATTGATTCAAGTAGCACTCATAAATTAATTGACCCTTAGATCACCAAATAGGTTGATTATTTTATCCATCCTTGCTCCAACTTTGAAGTCTTGATTGCCAATGGGGGCACATTACCTTGCAAAGGGAAGTGTAACAATGTGTGTATCTCTATTGGATATTATATCTTGCACTTCAACATGTTTGCCTTGCCCTTAGGCAAATGTGATGCTATTTTAGGATCCTAGTGGTTACACACACTTGGACCCATCTTATGGGATTTTTCTAAACTTTGGATGCAATTTTTAGATAATGGGTAGAAACACACATTGAAAGGATTACAACCTGGATCTCTCAGCATCATAAGTTCACATTGTATGGAAAATATTCTTAAGAATAATTCACATGGTGTCATGGCTCAACTTCATTCCATTCAAATACAACCCTAAACAATCTCCACTACTCCTTCTGACCTATAAACCATTCTGCAATGGTATGCACATTTCTTTGTTAAACTAGTGGGATTGCCACCTTCATGGCTAGAGGACCATCGTATTCATCTCATTCTAAGAAGTGTTCCTCCCAATATCAGGCCTTATCGCTACCCATTTCAGTAAAATACCAAGATTGAGATGCTCATTTGAGGCCTATTATAGCAAGGCATTATTTGCCCTAGTACCAACCCATATTCTTCTCCAATTCTCCTTGTCTAAAAAAAATGGGTCATGACATCTCTACATTGATTTTCATGCACTTAATCACCTCACAATCAAGGATAAGTTCCCAATCCCTATTATTGATGAGCTTCATGGTGCTCATTTTTTCTCCAAGTTATATCTCCAATTTGGATATCACCAGATCTGGCTTCATGAGGATGATAACCTTAAGATAGCATTTTACACACATGATGGCCACTATGAGTTCTTGGTCATGCCCTTTATCCTCACTAATGCTCCCTTAACATGCTAGGCATTGATGAATAAAATATTCTGGCCCTACTTATGGAAATTCATTTTGGTCTTCTTCGATGATATCCTCATCTATAGTAAAACATGGTCTGAGCATCTCCAACATCTGAAGCTCACACTACAACTTCTTTATAACCATCATTTTTGTGTAAAATAGTCCAAATGTACTTTTGGCTAGGATGAAGTGGAGTATCTTGGGCATATTGTTTCATCCCAAGGGATTCAGGTGGATCCTAAAAAAATAACTACTATGACAAATTAGCCGTATCCTTAGATACTCAAGAGTCTTCATGGTTTTTTAGGGCTCACTAGATACTATCACAAGTTTCTCAAATATTATGGGAAGATTATAGATCTGATGACAACTATGTTGAAAAATTATGCTTTTACTTGGACACAAGCTACTGAGTGTGCATTTGAAGAATTAAAACAAGTTATGTGTACTACACCTATTTTAGCTATGCCAAATTTTGGCAAGACCTTCACTATCAAGAGTGATGATTTTAGTAATGGACTGGGTGTTATTCTCCTCCAAGAAGGATTCCCCATTGCATTCACCAGCAAAGCCATTTTTGGAAAGAATTTAGTGCTCTCTACTTATGAGAAGGAAATGATGGCTATTTTACATGCAATATAGAAGTGGTGGCCATACCTATTGGGTAATCATTTTTACATCAAAACTAATCACTAGAGTCTAAAATAATTCATAGAATAATGGGTCTCTACCCCATCACAACAAAAATGGGTCATCAAACTCATGGGTTATAACTATGAGATAACTTACAAGAAGGGTAAAGACAATATTGTGGCTGATGTTCTATCTCGCACATTTGTGGATCAAGCTTCCCTTTCAGCTATTTCCATGCCTATTCTAAATTGATTAGACAATGTAAAACAAGGGTATGTCAATGAATCCTCATTATCTCAAATAATTCAATAGTTGGAAACTAACCCCTTGAATATACCTCATTATTCCTAAGATGGTTCTTCTCTATTATACAAGGGTCATCTAGTGCTTCATCAAAGCACATATCTGCAATAAGCTATATTCTATGAACTTCATGCTTCTCTATCCACAGGCAACTTAGGGTTTCTCAAAAATTATTTGTGGGCATGATGAAACTTATTTTGGAATGGAATAAAAAAGGCAATTCAATAGATGGTGGCTGAATGTGATACCTGCCAACATAACAAGGGTGAAATAATACTCAGCCCTAGGTTGCTCAAACCCTTGCCCATCCTTACTAGAATTTGGATATATATTTATATGTACTTCATTAATGGGCTCCCTAAATTTGGAGGGAAAATGGTGATATTTTTATGGTTGATCACCTCTCCAAATATTGTCATTTTTATGCCCTCAACCATCCCTATACTACCTCCATAGTTGTACAAATTTTCCTGGACTAGATTTTTTGTCTTCATGGTATTATTTCATCCACTATCATAGATTGTGATGCAACCTTTAGCATCCATTTTTAGACAAATCTATTTTGACATATTAGCACTCAGTTGAAGATGAATTCTAGGTATCATCCATAAATGGATGTCCAGACTGAAATTGTTAACAAATGCTTGAAAACTTTCCTTCATTGCTTCACCTTAGAAAAACAACATTAGTGGTCAAAGTGGATCCCTCTCACTGAATGGTGGTCCATTACCTCCTATCACACTTCAACAAAAATGACTCCATATGAAGTAGTCTATGGTTAAGTGCCACCAGTGCTCTTCCATGTTAGGTTGTGGAGCTAAAAGCTTCAACCCTGTGCAAATTGAGGAACAGAAGGTTGCTGAGATCCAGGAGCACCGGCGTCGGCAGCAGGACCGACGTCGGTCGAGACCAGTGCAGAAGGCCACCGGCGACGGCAGGAAGTTGGCCGACGTCGGCAGAACCAGACAAGCAGGGACTGGCATCGGTCGCCTGTGTGTTCCCAAACTACTCGTTTCACGGACAGTTAGTTAAGTGAATGAAGAGTTTGCATGTTAAGACCAGTTAGAGTCTTGGGCTGCGAGGATAATTGTCTAAATTAAGAGTCTAAGTTATTGTTTAAGTTAGGGATCTATTTATAGACCCATTGGCATGTATTGTTAATGCATGAGATAGAAAGGAAGAGTTCCTTCTAGTTTTAAGATCTGTGAGTTGCAGGTTGTTGTAAGCTCATTGGGGATCTACATGTAAGTTTGGTCTTTGAATTGCAGGTTGTAGGTTCATGGGAGATCAGCTTGAAGTGCTATAGAGTGCTTGGTGTACCGGCAGGGTTATTACTGACTGGTTGGTGAGGTGAACACCAATTTTGTGTGTGAGTTGGTTGTTGGGACTATTTTTTGTGTAGGAGAGTGTGTGTGAGAAGAATTACTGTACACTTGAGGTGTGTCGAACCTCTGTAAGGTGAAAGAGTGTGGCGGCTCTTTGTTGTATTCTTTTCTGTAAAGTGTTAATACAAGATAGTGTATTGTCTCTCATATTCTGTGCTATTGGTGAATTCTAGTTACTTGTGTTTCTGGTTATTTTCGCATATTCAATTGCTTATATTTGGTAATCATACTGTGCTCTTTCTAAGGAGAAAGATCCTAACAAGTGGAATTAGAACAGGTGTGTTTGTTCTTGGATTCTCCACCACCCCTAACAAGTGGTATCAGAGCTTTTGGTTGGGATACTAACATATTAGTTTAGATCTGGGTAATGTGTTTTGATTACAGGTTACTCACAGGGTTTCTATTTGAGTGGGAGTTGAGAAATGGCATAAAACAGTCAGCTACGAATGGAAAAGTTTAATGGCAAGAACTACCAATTATGGAGGATGCAGATTGAGGACTATCTGTATCATAAATATTTGTACTTACCGTTGGGTGGGGTTGCTAGCAAACCCTCGGATATGAAAGATGAAGAATGGGAGGTTCTTGATCAGAAGGCTCTGGGATCTATTAGATTGAGTCTTGAATCATCTGTGATTTCCATCTTATCACAGTGTAAGACAACGGTGGAGTTGATGAAATCTTTAGCAAATTTGTATGAAAAACCCTCGGCTTCTAATAAGGTATTTCTTATGAAGTGTTTATTTAATTTGTAAATGTTGGAAGGTGGATCTGTTCATAGCCATCTTAGTGATTTCCATGGTTTGGTAAACCAGTTAAGTTCAGTCAATATTGTATTTGATGATGAAATTAGAGCTCTCTTAATCTTGTGTTCATTACCTGAAAGTTGGGAAGGTTTGGTAATGGCAGTTTCTAATACTGTGTCTCCTTTAAAAGTCTTAAAAGTAGATGATGTTGTGAGTGTGATCTTGAATAAAGAGATACGCAGAAAAAGCACAGGTGAATCATCTGGAGATGCTTTGAGTGTTGAAGGAAGAGGAAGGCCAAGAGAGAAGATAGAGCGTGGGAGATCAAGGTCGAAGATGGGCAGAAGATCCAAGTCCAGATATGGCAGAATAACCTGCTGGAAATGTGGAAAGCAAGGGCACTTAAAGAGAGATTGTAGATCGGGTGAAGATCAGCATGAAGGACATGGAGAAGAAGAAGATGTTGCGGATTACCTTGCACAAGATGCTCTGGTATGTTCTTTGGATAAAGTAGAATCTTGGGTTTTAGATTCTGGTGCCTCTTTTCATGCATCCCCACATAGGGAATTTTTTCATGAGTATGTCCAGGGAGACTTTGGAGAAATTTGTGTAGGGGATGGCAAGCCTTGTCAGATTGTTGGTAAAGGCAAAGTGAAGCTGAAATTGCAGACAGGTGACACATGGGTGTTAAAGGAGGTCATGCATGTCCCAGTTCTGAAGCGGAATCTGATTTTTGTTAGAAGTTTGGGTGATGAGGGTTGCACAGTAACTCTCACAGCGGACTCTTGGAAGGTTACCAAGGGTACACTTGTTGTAGCTAGAGGTAAGAAAGTAGGTACGCTTTATCTATCTACTTGTTTTACTGATTCTCTTTCTGGGTTATCTACTTCAGCTGTAGATTCAGAGATGTGGCTTAATAGGCTTGGTCACATAGATAAGAAGGAGATGCTGGTTCTTGAGTCAAAGAGTATGCTTTCGGATTTGGAAGGCATGGATCATGGTTTCTGTATGCAGAAGAAGAAGGTTACGTTTCTTGAGGAATCCGATGTTAGTGACAAGAACAGGAAAGCCTTGGTTTTCAAAGAGAAAGTGATGGACAGAGTTCAGCACAAGATGCAGAGGAATTCTGAGCAGAGCAAGGGTGATTTGGACAAGGGTTTGATCCAAAAGGAGCTCACGGGAAAAAGTCAGGTCTCACTAGAAAAACATAGAGACCGACGTCGGCAGGAAAATCGGCGTCGGTGTCCAGACAGGGACCGACGTTGGCTATGTGCAGCCCGACGTCGGTGACTCGAGGCAGACAGAGACCAGCATCAGCCAGGGGAAACCGACGTCGGCAAGGAGGCAACCGACATCGATCGGCTGTAGACTGAGATGTGACCGACATTGGTCATTGAGACGAATTTTGGGTGGACAGCTAGTTGTCATGGAGTCTCAAGTGCCCATATGGAGGACTGAAGGTGTAAGTAAGTTCTTAAATTCGTCATTTCCCTTCTTTACACTACTTGTTGCTCACTTATGGTATAGAACCAGAAAGTTGTTGAAGAAGCAGAACAGGTAGATCCAGGAAACAGTGGGAGCTTGGCATGGATGAGGATGTGATTCCTTGGAGGAGAACCAAACAGGTGGTTTGGGTAGAGTTGCCAGCTGGAAGAAAGCACTGAGAGACGAATGGATGTTAAGGATGAAGAAGAGCGGAAATGGATACGTGAGATCAAAGATCAGGGTATATGATCTTGTATTAGCTGCAGGGCAATGGAGGTTTGATCATTGTGTTTCTCTTTACCAGGTTGGATAATAGTAGCTACATTATCCTATTTTTGTATGATGTGCTTGTTGCAGGGTTACATATACAGGTATTGCTGAACTAAAGGTAAAGCTAGTTTAGGTGTATGTCATGGAGAATCTGGGAGTAGCAAGATTCTTTGGCATGAGTGTGTTCTAGAGACATGGAGGTCTTGTTGACTTTGTTTCAGGATGATTGTG
Organism: Torreya grandis; assembly: GCA_037957365.1. Taxonomy (NCBI): domain Eukaryota; kingdom Viridiplantae; phylum Streptophyta; class Pinopsida; order Cupressales; family Taxaceae; genus Torreya; species Torreya grandis. The sequence continues at coordinate 3,136,975 of JARHVA010001615.1, read as the reverse complement.
TGAAACCGGTTAGCACGCCGATGGTTGGACAGTTCACAGAACAGGTGTCTTGATTCACATAATGAGGTTGAGTGCATGGTATGTACTAAACCTAAGTTTTCCCATGCAGTGGGAGTTGTCACAAGTTTGGAGTCAATCCAGGAAATTAATACTGAAGGGTAGTTCAGTGGGACCAGCAGCAGGTGCACATGCTATGCAGGGTCAAGTTCTTTTTCTACATGGTTGTAGATGCGGATGTGGCAGGTAATTTGGTTGACAGGTTTTGCACTATGGATTTTGTAGTGGTTGGTCTTCAAGAGTGATCTTGAGGAGGGATACAAAGCAAAGGGAACAAACTAGATAGAGTACAGGTACAGGTACAAGTTGTAGCTGTTTATCTCCAAGTGGGAGATTGTTAGGTTGTGGAGCTAAAAGCTTCAACCCTTTGTAAACTGAGGAACAGAAGGTTGTTGAGATCTAAGAGCACCGGCATCGACAGCAGGACCGACGTCGGTTGAGACCAGTGCAGAAGGCCACCGGCGACGGTAGGAAGTCGGCCGACGTCGGCAGAACCAGACAAGCAGGGACCGGTGTCGGTCACCTGTGTGTTCCTGAACTGCTCGTTTCACGGACAGTTAGTTAAGTGAACGAAGAGTTTGCATGTTAAGACCAGTTAGAGTCTTGGGCTGTGAGGATAATTGTCTAAATTAAGAATCAAAGTTATTGTTTAAGTTAGGGATCTATTTATAGACCCATTGGCATGTATTGTTAATGCATGAGATAGAAAGGAAGAGTTCCTTCTAGTTGTAAGATCTGTGAGTTGCAGGTTGTTACAAGCTCATTGGGGATCTACATGTAAGTTTGGTCTTTGAATTGCAGGTTGCAGGTTCATGGGAGATCAGCTTGAAGTGCTATAGAGTGCTTGGTGTACCGGCAGGGTTATTACTGACTGGTTGGTGAGGTGAACACCAATTCTGTGTGTGAGTTGGTTGTTGGGACCATTTTTTGTGTAGGAGAGTGTGTGTGAGAAGAATTACTGTACACTTGAGGTGTGGCAAACCTCTGTAAGGTGAAAGAGTGTGGCGGCTCTTTGTTGTATTCTTTTCTGTAAAGTGTTAATACAAGATAGTGTATTGTCTCTCATATTCTGTGCTATTGGTGAATTCTAGTTACTTGTGTTTCTGGTTATTTCCGCATATTCAATTGCTTATATTTGGTAATCATACTGTGCTCTTTCTGAGGAGCAAGATCCTAACAGGTGGAATTAGAACAGGTGTGTTTGTTCTTGGATTCTCCACCACCCCTAACATTCCATATAACCGTAATAGTTCCTCAGTTCAAGTAGTCGACATGATTCTCTGAACTTGGGATCAAATCCTTAGTACCTTGTGGGAGAATCTTCATATGGAAAATAAATAAATGAAATAATAGGCATATCATCACTATTATGAGCATACTTTTCAAGTAGATGATATGGTTTTTATTCACCTACATCCCTACAAGCAATCATCCCTAGAAATCAAAGGGTGTCATAAGCTAGCATCCAAGTTCTATGGGCCCTATAAGGTTATTCAAAAGATTGGGTTGGTTTCTTATAATCTGGATCTCTCACCTTCTTCCCAAGTTTACCTCGTATTTCATGTCTCATGTCTGAAGAAAGTTTTTTGCACAAACACTAGAGTGTAGACTATTTACCTGAACTTGATAATGAAGGATTCATTCTTATTGCATCATAGGTAATCTTGGATAGGTGCACATGACAACTTCACTCCCATTCCATCATTGAGGTTTTAATTTAGTGGCAAAAAATGTAACCAGAGGATGTAACATGGGAACCACTATTTTAGATTCAACACCAATTCCCACATCTGAAGCTTTGAGGACAAAGATTTTTATAAGGAGGGGATGTTATGAACCTATGATATCTCTTCTCTTTACTTTGTTAGTTTAGTAGTTGATATGGATTCATATTCTTTTTAAGTCATCACGTGATCATTTTGTTTTATCCCACGTTCATGGGAAGTAGTATTTTCTTAGATTAGAATTCATATATAAGTGTTAAGGCCAATGAAGGCATCCACAAATTATTTGTATTGAGCTTTCTCAAAGGAGGTTGCCTCCTCAAAGTGGTCTACGATTAATATAATCCATTCAGTGCTTCTACTCAATTTATAATTCTATTATTTCATGCATTTTTATTGATTTGTTGTAGGAGGATCCTCTCATTGAAATAATTCTAGAGGGATAATGTTTGTGGTGTGAAGCTAACTTCCAAGTTGCCTTCTATATCTAATCAAATGCAAATTAATCCCTTAATCTTTCTTATAGGGAATTATGTGAAGGAGGAATATTTTAGACATATTAATGCATTCAATTCACATTTAATTTGGTGATTTAAAACATTAAAAAACAACTTTCGAAGTTATAACAAAGGCCAAATTTCATTCATATTTTGATAAGTGATTTTAAAACGAACAAACACATTAGACTCAGATATTGTAAGAGTATTTTACTCATTATTATTCATTTTTTTAATCACTTCATTAGTTTTATTTTCATAAAATATTACACATATTCTCTCCCCTCTCCCCTTTAGGTAACTTGGGTGACCCAAAATGAATCATTCTACTTGTTATTGAGTCAAAAACCTAAAGAAAAGTCATGCGTGTTCTCCCCTTATTACTAGGGACTTGGGTGACTCAAAAATGACCTAGTTCTGCTATTTTTATTTTCTACATTAGCTTGTGAGTGGGATTTCATCACCTCTTCATAGGTTATTTAGGAGGACTTTGACATGGATTTTCATCTCCTAACACTATTATAACCCCTTTCTCTAGTGGGTTATATAAATTTAGAGTACCATTGGATTAATAGTGGTTAAGTAATTAGCCTGACAAGTCTATATACATATAATATTTTTAAACTTTATCAATTATTGATTCTTTTATCTCTTACAGGAACCTATGGAGTCTCAAACTCTCTGAGTTCACTCCTTAAAATTTACACTAGGAAAGGTGTGGATAAATTGTAGACACTAGAATTATACACACTATAGTTTTGAATGTCAAAACACCCCTAGATTAGAGCATTACCCAACCTCTCACCATGACCCTGAGTTAGGTTAGATAATTAGATAACCAAATCACTAACTTACCCCTTTTTATCCCACTTAACCTTCAACACTCAACCATCAATGGTTATCTTGATTCAATAATCAGGTCCCTTCTCCATCTAAATAAACACAACACGAGCTGTATATAAGATAACACAACATAATTTAATATGTTCACCTTACCCATTGCTAACACATCATGATGCATCAAAATTATCAGCCTAACTTTCTATGGAACCTTCTACCTCTATCTCATTTTTCCTATAAAAGGAGGGGATTAAGAGGTGAATAGGTAATTAATTAAGCATTCAAGCACATAGGTAATCAGGATATCAACTAACAAGTCTTCTTTCTAGCAATTCAATAACTAAAATATATACCTAAACCTCTACCAAAATTTCTCTTGAGGAAAAGTACCATTACTCTTACAAAATTTCTCCAGGATCAACCATCAACCATCAAGCAACAAACTAGGTATATTATATATTTCAAGTTCTATTTGTTTCATTTATAACTTTCCTACCTGAACCAAACCTTTTTGCATCTTATCTCCTAACCCATTAACCTTGACCAGAATCCAAACCATTTACTGACCCATTCTATAATTCTTTTTTGAACATAACCAGAACCCATAACAACTGCTGATGGTCACCTTGATCAATGATGGTCATCTTCAATCACCAATGGCCACCCAACAACTAACGGTCAACTTAGCTGCTAACAATCACCCTAACTATCGATGCTCACTATGGTAGTAAATGATAGAATATTATTTTGACCCACCTACCCTAAGCCAAATTCCACTTTTTGTGTTCCTATCTTTTATTTGATTAATTAGTCTATTTTACTCTATCAAACATTTATTTCTTCTTGTATTCTCTTTCAGTATTTTATGTCATTTGATGCAAATACTTTATAATCATTTCTTTCAACTTAACTATTTTAAGAGTGTGGATTGATATCCTTCTAGTAAGCTCACACTTCTCAGATCTAGCTCATGCTAAGCAATCCACCTTGCTACCCATCTAACAACCCCTTTGCATGAGCGATTTCTTATTTATAGGTCATCCTTCCCAAGATAAAGAGGAGATCTTCACTATCATCTAGATCATGCATGCACAAACAAATAGGTTCTTCTACCACACCCTTATTACTAGTTTCTTACTTATTCCTTTCTAGAAATAAATTGAAATTGAGAGAAACATTCTTTCATGCTCAATATGACTGAGTAACATATGAGTGCCCTTTTCTTCTTTATTCTATGCTCATATAAATAAATCAAAATTTATTTTGGGTATAAAATAAACCTTGCATACATTGATTTCTTGCATGTTTATCTCATTTAGTTAAATTAAAAGAAAATTAATCAATCATAGTTTCACTTATTTATCACACACTATATCAGACCACTTAAATCAATCAAACATCAAATAATCTTGAGACAAGTCCCAAATAGGATTTCATCATCTAGCAGTAACCTTACCCTTTCTCAACAATCCTATTTGGAGGTCATTACTAAGGGAAGAATCAACTTGTCTTTTTGGTTGAGTATAAACTTTGGAAATCAGTATTGGCTAAGCATCCAACACCCTTATTGTTGTGGTGTGTGAAGTGAGGGGATAGGCTCAAATACCAAGCCATGTATTTATTTCCAATATAGATCCTTTTGAGAGCCTTAAACACCTAAAACCAACCATAGACTTATTTTTAGTACCTAATCTACAAACTAAGTTCTTCTTCACACTTTCTAACTAAGGCATAAGCTAAAAGTGAGATAAAAGATATCATAGGATTTTAAATGCAATCTAGTGTATTTCTTGATTGATTTGAGATATTTTTCTTTTGTTTACTTTGTGTTTGAGTTGTGATATTTCCTTTATTCCTTTTTTTTGTTTCTCATATGGTTTTTATTAGACAACAGTTGATAAATCAAACCAACCAAGAACCACCTTCCTCTTCTTCTTCCTCCATGGAGTATACCTCAGATGTTGAGGGTTCTCCCCATCCTTCTACCCCGCCAACCATGCCTCAAATAGTTTCTCAAGGTGATGTGGAATTTTCCACCTTCCTTGATAACAACCCTTTGGCCCTCCAACATTACCTCAACACCTTATCTCACCGTACCTTTGCTTTGGATCCTCTTACTGATCTACCTTATGGGATTCCTCCCCATCTTATGAGAGACAACATTATTGCCACCACCTCTACCCAACCTATGACCACTCAAACATCTTCATCTAGCAATCACCCATCTACTACCTCTACCCAAATTCAAACAAATAACCCAACTAATAACCAAACACCCCTACACCAACTAATAATGCCTCCAACATAGGGGTAACCTCACCTTTTGTTACCCATACTCTATCCATAGTGGGGATATCCTCTACCCCTATTTCCACTATTCCCTATATCAATCCCAACCCACCAATTTACACTCTTCAAAATATGGTGCTCTCTATACCTTCTACCCTTCCACCTATCAATATTAGAGTTACCACTCACCCACAACCAACTAACCATACCATACCTCTAACCCAATCCATATCAATCCCTCAATCTACCAATTCAACCATAACTCCAAACCAACCCACATCAACCCCTCAACAAATAACTATGACACCCTACCCACACTATATTCCTAATCCACAAGGATATATGGCTCCATATTCTACCAAACCTCTTATGCCTATTAACCCTTATGTGGAACCATCTCAACCCTCAATGACCACATACCAAAATGTGTCATCTTATTAACCTTCTACCAGTTATCCATGCATTGTATCTACCCAACCCTAACAAAACTTACCATATAATTATGGAGCTCCCCAACCCCAAATAGATTTGATCAAAATGTTGATGGACAAAATGACAAACCTAGAGTCATCTATCTTTGGAGCTCATAACCTCTTATATTATGACCAAATCTATAATGAGCCTATTCATCCATTCATCTCTTTCCAACCTTACCCTCCTTAATGGGACGTAGCTAAATTTTCCAAGTTCCAAAGTAAGGAGGACCCCCAACAACACTTAAGAGAGTTTCGACATTCTTGATTGCCTATGATAATGATCTTCTCCTTCACACCTTTCCTATGTCTTTATCTGGACCAACATTAGATTAGTATAGTGATATCACTAAGCACTCCATATTTTCCTTTTCCCAACTTACCCAAACCTTTTTAGATCATTTTTTGATTAATATATCTAAGGTCTCCATTACCAACCTCTACTCTATCAGGTAGTTTGATGATAATTAGCTGCCAATTTCGTAGCATGATGTAAATGTCCTACCAACCATCTCTCTTTCTCTTTTCCCCAACCTGATTTGATTAAACTTTTCTCTTGAGCTTGTGACAAACACATTGACCCCACTCTATAGGTTCAGACTTTCAGAAGCTTTGACAAGGATTTTACCATGACACACAAACTAGAGATCAAATCCATCTATGAAGGGAAGTTTAAACTCAAGAACAAAAACTCTAGCTTCAAATTCAGTGACCATTACCTATATAAAATCACCAATCAATCTAATAACCCTGAAACCAAACCAAAGGCATCCACAAAATTAGTTGTCCTTAAAATCACTCCACCTTTAGTTTTCAACCAATGCAAATAAACCAACTCTTCTAACTCCTCCATCAACAAACCAAAAATCAAAACCGGGCTACCCAAAATAATACACTCCATTAGGGGAGTCATATGCTTCAATTTTGGACAAGTTACTCAAATCCAACGTCATACAGCTTCCCCCCATCAAGACTCCTCTATAATATGATGCTTCTTGCCCTATGCCTACTTGATACAATGGAAATGATATTTGTGCCTTCCACCATGTCATTGGATATGACATTAGTAGGTGTAACACCTTCAAAACTATTGCCCAAAACTTGATTGATAAAGGAGAAATTGCATTAGACAATCCCACTTCACCCCCAAATTAATCACTCAACATATTTTTACAACCTTTTCCTAATCATACCCCTTCTACCAAACATGATGACAATAAACTATAATCATCTCATGCTCGTGAGGTCTATACAATCAATGTTATTATCAATGAACCTATCATTGGGGAAACTATTGCCTCAACTACCTCTTCCTCCACTCTACTTGTTAAAGTGGTGGAATCACCCTCCATCCCTTTGGACACCAAATAAAGGAAGAAACCACCTTCCTGCCTTCACTTGATAAGATAACAGACTTACCTACCTCTCCTTTGATATAAATATCAAAGGATGCAACCACTGTCATCATCCCTTCCTCCCCCATCATGAAACCACCTACTCTCTCTTGGGAAACCATTTCAAAAGAAGAGACCCTATTATCTACTCCTTTCATAGAGGAAACATCGTCCCAAATCTTGGAAACTCTCATCAAGGACAAGGATAAGTAAACCACTCCCTTACCTCAACTTGTGGGCCTAATCTTTGAAATAGATGCCCAAGGAACCAAACCCATCTACAAACCCTTCTCTAGACTAGTCTAAAGCCTCAAATTCTCTTCTCAACCCAATATGGATCAAGCCACCTTTTGGCACCATCTTGGGCCCCCTATAAAATAAGAATGAACCTTCAACCACACTTACATACACCATTAAACCAATCATCACCTTAATCCCTGCATCAAATATCTCTCCCTCTAAAACTGTGGAACAACCATCCAAACTACCTCTTATCAAATCCCCTTACACCTCTTTTTCTAAACCCATCAAAAACCTAAAATTACTTCCTACTCCTAGCCTTGTCCACCCATCTTTGAATTTGGATTTAAACCCATCTATTCCACCAAATAAGACCTTAACCAAACCAACCAAGAAGGTGAAACCACCCAAAATCCCACCTAGAACTAGAACCATACCACCTCCTTCCCTCTTACCTTCTATTTTGGGACCCCATCCTTCTTCCATCCTAGGAGCTCATACTTCTACCAAGAAATAAAATCCTCCCAAAACTACCTAAAAATGCTTCCCCATTTTATCCAACCTCTACCTACCCCCTCCAAATCATCAACCTCCCCATCATTTTTGTCCAAACTATCTACCTCCACCTTCCCATCCATATCCAAACCTTCATCATCTCAATCATCCATCTCTAAATATTTTATCTTTAAATCTTCCACCTCAAAACCATCCAACACCAAGAAACCCCAACCAAACCCACCTACCAATACCATTCTACCACCTACAACCTCAATGGTGAATACTACTTCTAAGTAGACTCCCACACCAAAAACTAAGAGCCCATCACCCATGACACCTTTTCTCAAATATTATTTTACCATTTTACAAAGGTTATTACAAACTTATTATATAAGCCTACCACCTATCAAACCCTTTTGACCTGTCACATTCTAAACTACCTTGGTTCAATGATAATTTAATTTGTTCATACCATAGGACACCTAGACATGATACAAAGAATTGCAAATCTCTCCAAGCACTTATCCATAACTTATGAGATGAGAATGATCTATTTTAGATGAAATTTTTTTGAGCCCATTACCAAACCAACCTATCTAACACCTACCCACTCCCCCACTCTCATCTAAGAGTGAGGAGGAACTGAACCAACCTTCTAGCCTAACACCTCCCCTCATCCACACTATCCATATGGTCACCCAATCTCAGACCCAATAAAAGGATAAGGTAAAGGCCAAAGTGTCCATTCCATGGACATATCCTTCCACCCCTCAACCTTACAAATAAACTCAAGCACCTTCGCCAGAACCCAAAACCCAAAATATACATTCTAGGTACCCCTTGTTCCAAACCTTCTGAATCTATCCAGTGAGTAGTTTTAAAACAATTTCACCAAACACCAATGAAGATGAGATTATATAAACTGATCAACACCTCACCCCATCACCACCAAGCAATAATAGAGGCTCTTTAATCTATAGAGGTCTAACTTGAAGACCCTCAACCTCTTACAACCTTTATCAAAACCCTTAGACTTTCTTCCCTTGTTACATTCAATGATTTAAAAATACCTTTTGCTCATCTTGAAGATCTTGATCCTTCCCTCTTTATCACTACATAAATCAATCAAACCCACTTCAAAAGAGTGATGATTGATGGAGGAGATAGTATTAACATTATCTCCTCCCATGCTTATGACCAACTCAAACTGCCCAAGAATATCATATCAAAAACCTTAGTGGTCCTCTATACCTTTAATGATACTATGGCCACAACCTTGGGAAAAGTCATCCTCCACATCTATTTGGAACCTCGAACACTTCTAGATCTCTTCTACATTGTAAAAGGATAGTTTTAATACAATATCTTACCTGGATGCCTTTGGATCCAAGCCATGAGTTGTGTCCCATCCACCTTACATCGATGTGTCAAATTCAAACATGAGGGTCGATTCATAACTATAAGCTAACCCTAGTTCTTTCACTTCTTGAAACATGACATAACGACCTAATGATGTTCTTCTTCCTCACTCATCCACCTTACCACTAATCAAAAACAACACCACCTCTACCATTGATGAAGAATCAACTAACTCATCTATCCTTTCTTATTATATCCCCATAGAGGACCCCTTAAAACCTACACTCTAACATCTCTCACTTGGAGTGTATCATATTTTGGCCTTAGATGCCTTCCCTAATCCTCAAGAGTATGGGAACCTTGACCATGATCCTAACTATGATCCCAATATTAGAAACATCATTCCTTTGGGGATTTCAAACCACCAAACCAACTTCATCTATGAGGGGCTTGATCATCTCCTTCTCACTTCATCCACCACCTCTTCTATCCAACCATTTACCTCTAATTTTTATTATTTGGACAAATTAGAATTTGCCAAATTTTATCTTCATAAGTGTGCATGGAAGGGATTTAGCCTCAGTCATTATGATTAGGGAACCCACAATTTACCTTTGATCAAGACCTAGAAACCTCATGATTTATTTGGCCTTGGGTTTGTACCACCAAAAGAACCCACCAATTCACCCAAACCCATTGCTACCATTTAGGAAGACATCCCCTCCTCAACAACCTCATCTCCTTCTAAATCTAAGGATTTCAAAATCATCCCTCCTAACTTGTTTTAGTCAATACCATTAGTTTGGGCCCCCTAACCTATCAAAAAGATGGCCAAACTAAAACCTTTCCTTTGATTCATCCTAAAATAGTGGAAAACAATTCTCTTACCATCTACACCATCTAAAGTTAGGATAATGATTCCATTCTCACCTATCTTGGTGTAGGGGATTCTTCTACCCATAAATCCCTTCCTCCTAAAAACCAAACCATGTTAAATGAAGCCACTATCGATGTCAACTTGGGTACTTAGGATAACCCTCACATTATAAAGATTGGTCAATCCTTAGATCCCTTAGAGAAACAAGATTACTCCTCCTTCTTTCATGACCACAACATAGCATTTGCTTGGTCTTACCAAGATATTCCCAGGATAAATCCCTTCATATCTCTCGAAAACATCATCATCCATCTCAATGCCAAGCCTATTAGGCGAAAGCTTCATAGGATGCACCCTTGTCTCACCCTTCTAGTAAAATAAGAGCTTCAATGCCTCTTATTCATCAATTTTATCCAACCCATTGACTATTCCCAATGGGTTTCCAATATCATTACCATCACCAAACCCATGAGGGGACTTCACCTCTACATTGAATTTTGTGACCCCAACCTTGTTTTTCCAAAGGATGAATACCCTTTGCCTAATATTGACCAACTTGTTGATATTACAATTGGCCATGAGATGTTATCCCTCATAAATAGTTTCTTAGGATACAATCAAATCTTAATTTCCCTCAAGGATCAACATAAGACTTATTTAATTACCTCATGTGGAACCTTCTATTATAGGGTCATTCCATTTGGTTTGAATAATGATGGAGCAACCTAATATCATGTGATGACCTACATCTTCCATGACCTCATCCACAAAATTAAAGGACTATGTAGATGATCTCCTTGGGAAATACAAATATTGAAAGGACCATATAGACATTATCAAAGTTATCTTTGAACACCTAATCCATTTACATGTCTGACTCAACCTCAATAAATGTGTTTTTAGGGTATTTTCTAAAAATTTCCTTAACTTTATTATCTCTCTTCAAGGAATCGAAGTAGACCCTACCAAAGTCAAAGCGATCCTTAACATGCCACCTTTAAACCACCTCTCCATCCATCGCTTCATCTCTCAGTTATCAGATAGGTGTCAACCCTTTCACCATCTTTTAAGTGGAATAAGGAATGTCAACAAACCTTTGATTCACTCAAATAATACCTCTTTTCTCCACTCATTCTTACCCCTCCTAAAGAAGACCAACCCTTCTATATTTATATCTCAGCCACTAATCATTATTTAGGGGCAATGCTTACTTACCGAGATGAACAAAATAAATATAAATTTGTCCACTATATAAGCCAAACACTTATAGAGTATGAGACTCAGTAAACCCATATAGAGAATTTTTGCCTCACCTTAGTATTCATGGCTACAAAATTTCATCATTACCTCCTCAATCACAAAACTTATATCATCACCCACACTAATCCACTTAAGTACATACACTCTAAACCATACCAAAACTAGTGCATGGCTTAGTGTCTCATGTTCCTAGCTGAGTTTGACCTTGAGTTCCTTTAAGAAAAGTTGATTAAAGGGAAAGTTATTTTTGATCAATTGATCGAAGCTCCTTTTCCAGACAATCAACCACTTCCTTTTGCATTTCTAAATGATTCTATCATGACTCTTTCTTAAGAGGATGCCACTTACCAAATGACCATGTTCTTTGATGGATCAAAATGTTAGTGTAGTGGGGGTGCCAAAATTATTCTCATTTCCCTCAATGGAAAACCTCTCCCCCTTTCTTTCAAACTTGATTTTGAGTGTACCAAAAATATGGATGAGTATGAAGCCCTAGTAATATGTCTCCAAACCACTCTAACCTTGGGAGTTAACATGATCAATGTCTTTGGTGATTCCTAACTTGTGGTCAACTAAGTCAATAGATCCTATCAATGTAATAATGATGTCTTGCAGTAATATAAATATCTAGTCGATGTAATCTTGGCATCATTTGATCATTACCTTATCCAATCTATTCCATGATCCACTAAAAATTTCATAGATACAATTGATTCCCTTGCTTCCCAAATCCCATCTCAACCTTCCAACTCTAAGATTTTTGTCACCATTAATCATTTCATCATACCCTCTTATATCCAATCTGACATCCCTACCATTTTTAGTGTGGATGAATCTCCATTAGACATTTGGCTCAAATAAACCTTGGCATCATTCCTCTCAACCTTGGCATCATTCCTCTCAACCTCTTTAAGAATACCTAAAGATCCTTTATTTAGGCTACCCCTTATTATACCATACTAGGGGGGATCCTTAAGAAATGTGGTTTTGATGGCCTCCTTATTTGTTGCCATTGCAGTCATGAAGATTCCCATGCTATGAAGAAAACACATGATGAAATTTGTGGGGGATACTTTAGTGGTCTAGCTATCACTAAACGTATCCTTCACCTCAGCTACTAGTGACCCACCCTCAATCAAGACTACTAAGATTATGTAAATAAGTGTTTTAAATGTCAACAATATGCCAATTTACATCATACACTGACCCATGGACTTCAAGTATCCAAATACTTTTGGTCCTTATCATAATGGGGACTAGATCTCATTGGGGAAATCAATCCTCATTCTTCACAGTGGCATTACTCCATCATCACCACCACTAAGTATTTCACCAAGTGGGTGGAGGTTATTCCTCTCATCTCAACCAAAGTCAAGAAGATCATTGAATTCTTCAATCATCATATCATCTATCATTTCAATGTTCCCCATAAGATCATCACCGATAATGGAAAATCTTTTAAAAACTAAAAAGTCTAAGGTCTTTGTGATGCATTTAGAATCAAGTTAAGATTTTCCTTACCCTATCATCCACAAGCCAATGGATAGGTGGAAGCCTCTAAAAAAATCCTCGACAAGACATTAACCAAAATGGTCAATGCTTCTAGTCAGGATTGGCATTTGCATATCCCTTTCTCTTTATGGGATTATCACACTAGCATTCAAACCTTTATAGGTGCTAACCCTTTCTCTCTATCTTTAGAGTAGAGTTATTATTTCCTCTTGAAGTCTAAATTCCCTCTCTTTTCACATCCTTCTAATACATCATTTATGAGATCTAATATCATCAAGATCATCTAGCATGACTTGAGTTACTTGATGAGCATCGCTTAGCTATGCTTAACCATCTTCATGTCTATTAATAATGAGTCAAGCATGCCTATACAAAGCACCTAAAAAAATAAGAATTAAACATTATAGATCTCATCCTAAATTAAAATCAACATGTGACCAATATGGAAAAAATCAAAAGAGGCAAGTTTGCTTTAAATTGGTTTAAACCCTACATCATAAACCACAAGTATGGATCAAGAGCTTATCATTTGTCCTCTTTTGAAGGAAAACTAGAACCTGAGCCTCTCAATGTTTTGAATCTACATATTTTATTATATTAAAATTATAAAACTAACCTTTTATCTAATTTAAGCTTGTCCCTTGATTTATGATATTTTTCACCTCCCTCTCACCTTCATCCCATTCCCTTGAGGACAATCGATTAAAACATAGAAGCATCTGATTAACCATCATAGTCATAGCCTAATCTTGAATATGGGTACCATTATCACTTAAATTTACACTCTTTTAGGAGATGAAAATATCTCCTCATATAAGTGGCACAATGGAATCACCTATAGGCTTGTGGGTAGCCTAAGGAATGAGGTGAGTCTCTAGATAGGACTAGCTCCCTTGATGTACCGCTTTGGATTGAAACTACTATTAACTTGGGGGGTTGAAAAGGGAGAATTATAACTAAATTAAAACTAATATAAGTGAGGTGATACACAAAATAACATTATGACACACAACCATATGCATATTACACTTGAAATCAAAAGACAAATTGAACTTACACTTCTCCAATCTTCATCTTCTCACATCAATGTTACATTGTGAGGTTATGGATGAATGTGAAAATTTAGGAAGAATATAAAAGAGAAATATGAGGTAAATAATGAAAATAATAACTCACTAAATCCTTTAAATATCCTAAAACACTTCACATGCCCTACGAGAAGAAACTTTCCAACTGTAAATAGGATGAAAGAATGATAAAACGTGCTAAGGAATACATAGTCTTCACTTATGAAAAATCAAACATTATAATTTAAAACACTAAGAAAAATAATATAAGATGTAAAAATTAGTTTTATTATTGATAAAAATGTATACATTTTATCAGGTCTTCACCATACTCAGGTGGATCATTCCATACAATGGCCAAAATGACTAGTTCTTATAGAACTTGAGAGAGATAGAGAACAAAATAAGTCAAAGGGTCAAAAGGAAACTTGTAAATATAATATAAATAGCTAATTTTTCATGATAATAGTATATGTGACAAATAATTCAAGGTCTGGAAGTAAAAATGTCAATCCAAGTCATAAACCTCATGAAAAGTGGCATAAAATTCCTCAAAAGTGGCTCAAAAAATTGCCTACATAATTAGCCCTATTTGAATGAATTTTATCTGATTAGGACTAGGTAAAATGATTTAAATTTAATTTAGGGACATAATACATGTCTCTCCATGAATTTTTCACGTAATTGGTCTTTTGGAAACAACTAGAAAAGAACCATCATCATCTATAGTTTAAAAATAACTCCTTTCATGCACCATGTACCTTTGTCATCAAATTTGGATTTGATTTCTCATGAAAATATATGTAATATAGTGAATTAAAATTTTAAATTCCATCCATGGAATTATAATCATTATTAATACTTTAAATTTATCTCACTTGAAGTTTTCCATCCTTTTCACTAGCTTGTCTAATAAGCCAGTTTTGACTAACTGAGTTGAATCTGTTTTTTGAGGTAATTAAGAGTTTATATAGAGTATTAAATTGAAATTATGGGTTATACCAAATATATATATATATATTCCTCCCAAAAAAAATTTCATGTTCAAACTCCTTAAAGAAGCTAAAAAACTCAAATTTGGTAAAAAAGAGCCTATTTTTCACTCCATCTGTACAAATTCATACAAAAAAAAGTATGGGGAGTATCTTATGGAATTAATATAAAATTTACAATCAATATAATGTCCAAAATTTCTCATTATATTTAATTTTCAACTCCATTTTCTCAAAATGGTCCTGGTTGAGGGTTTAGTAGGGTTTTAGGCCTATTTGACCTCTTAAGGATTGTTCATAAAAAATAGACATCTAAACTACAAAAAAATTCAAAAAATATGGCCATAAATACCCATAATAATCTCCCCTATCTCCTTTTTAATCCATGTTATTCCTCATGAAATTTATGAGAGTTGAAACTTGCCCTATCAAGCTTCTTTTCCTTTTTGCACATGCCTAACAATGCTCTCAAGCCAAAAATTGATTCTCCTAAAGCCTTCTATAAAATATTTAAATTTTAACATACCTAATGTCACCATATTAACATTATCCAATATTTTTCAATGCATATTTAGGGTCAAAAGTGTGATTGACCTTCTCTTTAGGCATTAGGCTCGATCCTTGCCTAGTAGGCTTACTTGCAACTCAGAGCCTAAAATGAATTTTGACTATTTCACTTGCATCATAAGAGATTAAAAAAATATAATTCCATATAATACACGTGTTCCAATAGTGTTTAAATAATTTCTAGGGATATAAATTTCATTGTTCTCTTATTTGGTTCTTAGGCCAAAATCTTACCTTTAGGCATGTCTGCAACTTTGGCATTCTAGATCACCCTGTATGGTTTCATACTCTTTTTCATGGTTTATAATGATTTAATATATATTTTTAATCTCAAAATAAATACTTTTAATATCTCCCCAACTTTTGGTCTCATCTTTTGTCATTTATCCCTTATAACTATCAATTTAAGCCTAAGGGAAAATACCCCCTATTTAAGACACAAGAAGGGGTACTTCCCTTGTTTTATCAAAAAATATGAATATTTAGAGTATTATATAGGTGAAAATGATCCTATACACAAAAAATAATCATTTGGTCTAGCCATTTGACCCTTCAACTTACAAAAAACCCAAACAAACCTCTTTAAAAGCATACTATATGCATAGGGTTGACATGTTGGACTGAGTAATGTATCATAAGAACATTTATTATACTTGTTTCCATATGATCAATACCTATAATTTTTCTCATGTTCCTTATGGAGGTTTCCCATCACCTATTCCTTACTTCAACTCTCCACTTTACTTCCTCATGCAACTATGCAGTCAGGACTGAGTGTTACTTGACTGACTATGTTTTGCTTGCTTAGGATTATTATAGGTTATTATACATGTTTTTACTTAAATAACAATTCCAAAAACTTATATCCCTCCCCAAGGTTCATTTTAAGTTTCTTGGAACACCTGGAATATTCTTAAGCATTTGGAAACCTTCATACCTTTCCTTACTTAGTCAATCCTAACTGATAAGGTAACCTTGTTGTAGGTGTTTATGCCTTTCTTAGGACTAATTAAGCTGGTATTTTTTATTATTTAAACCTTAAAATTAATACCAAGGCTCCTTTAATCACTTATTCTATATACCTACCAATTCAAATACTTATTTTATACCTCAACCAAGGTTTTCTATGCTTTAGTCACTTATAGTTGACTGTATGTTGTTATTTTCTCCCTTAAATGTGGTTCTTGTAGGTGTACCTACAAGTTCAAGATTTAAAAAACATTTTAAAATTCCATTTAAATGTTTCCATGGTCATCTATAAATAATTGAGGTTCATTCATTTCAAATCTAGGTCAAACCTACACTAAGGATCCTAATCCTTTTACTCTCTTCCCTTCATAGTCAACTACAGTTGACTATGAGAGGGCCTATAAGTGTGTTTGCCTTGCTAGGCTTGAAACAAGTGCATAATATCTCTTATATCATCCATTATTATTAATCCATGTCTTATATTAATTTTTCCCTTGGGTAACCTTATATCAATCACATATGCACCCTATCTTGCTCACTATTTGTCAGAGATAGACACAGTCAATTTGTAGGTCAAGTATGACCCTATAGGTGAGTACAGAGCCTACACATAGTATAACCTCCCATATTTTTTACCTATTTAATTTTTTATATGAATTTTAATCAAATAAGGTTCAAATATGTCCTAAAATTTTCCACTTCTTCTTTTGGCACCTAAAACTGAGTATAAATTTTGGGGACTGGTTGTAGGTACTTGCACAGGATATGTACGGACTAAAGGGGTGCAGGTTAGTCCAAACACATGCTATGCCTTTTTATGATGATATATTAACCTATGGATTATATTTTACACTATTTTAATCCTATAACCATATAAACCAAGTCTAGTTTGTAACTTTTGGAGATAAAGTCCATTTTGAGCTCTTTCCTGTAGATCTCATTGTCTTAATCTACTACATAGAATGTGATTTTAGAATCCTCAAAACCTATCCTGATTACGTAATTTTACCTCAATATTTTACAAGGTTATTCTATATGATAAGGGATAAAATATTTTCAATTTTATGAACTTCAAAATTTATTGCAACCATGCTATAGGATATCCACAAAACCTCTTAGACCTTTGTTCTACAACTTTAGGGAAAGGGGGCGTGAACTCAGTAAATTTGTGTTTTAGGGTAATCTACACTTATATTATCTATCTAAATCCCTAAAAAATGTCTATAATTAGTCTTAAATATACACTAGGATCTTAAAAATATTTTCATCATCAATATTAACACCTCAAAATGGCTCATTCAATCTTTTGCCAAGTCACCTAGAGGTGTGATCTGACTGTATATATGAATAATGAGCATGAAATGGAAAACAAAGACTATATGAATGGCATAAAAACAATCCAAAATAATTATAAAACTTTTAAAATGAATAATTTTTATTAGTGAGGTCTTATACAAGCTTCATAACACTATTTTAATGTGAAAGTTTCTTACATATACTTGGAAAAGAGCAAACAGAGATCTCTAGAATGACTGATTGGCATGGTGAAAGAGTTTGTGACCACACTTGTCTTTAGGCTCTTTAATTGAATATATATATTTTTATTTGGAAATTAAAATTAATTAAATACATCTATAGGCAATAAAACATCACTTCATTTCCTTTTGGAACCATAACACAAAAAGAAAACCTCAACAATTAGAAAAATAAACTGTAACTCCACTCCTTCACTCCTTGAAAATTGAGTTATTTGTATTATCAAATAATATCCAAATGTGAAAAAAATAATTTATAACATGATTTAATTAATACAACATCCTCTGTAACCAATATTAGCAAGTGAATTATATGGAGTCTCCAAACAAGAGAAAAACCTACTGGGTGCACATATCAACAAGCAGGAAAGAATAGTTAGCTTGTAAAGGATGTTTTATAAATAAAAATGATAAATATTTTAATTATTTAAATATAAATATATATCCCTAAGTTTACTACCACCTCCAAATTTTTTTTGACCTGAAACCCTTCCTATTAGATGCATCAAGCAAAAACTTGAAAGTCATTTCTGCATGCCAAGAATGGTGAGAAGAGAGATGAATGGTTTTGAGAAAAAAATGACACTTCAATTTTAATTAAATAATGGATATGAGTTTTGGGGATATTAATAGTCACATTTAAACCTTTTCTAAGTGTCACACTTCCCAAAAAGGATGTACAAGTGCCATTTTCTTCCTTTTCTTTAAGAAAGCTGACTTTTCTTATGATGAACCTGTAACTTTAAATTACAAATAGTTATTTAAGACTTATAAGGACACATGGGGAATTAAATAAAAAATTTACACCTTCACATTTCAAAATAAACCCATACAAAGCATTAAATGCACCTTTTTAACCCATAAAATGACCCATAATGATAAATAGACATAAAAACTAATTGACCAAGGCCAACATAACATCATTTGAGATTAATTAACATGTAATATACCCCATGAAATTCATATTATACCACATATAAACCTATAAAGTTAATTTTTTACTATAGGTGCTCTAATTTGACTAAAAAGTCAAATTTGGTCAGCAAATTGGTTACTCATAGGGGTAGTATGCTTGCTATACTAACTAGACTAGCAACCTTATTAGTCCATTAGGATTAGGAGTCATCTAAAATTTTATACAAATAATAATAAATTTACCATTGACCATTGATCAAGACAAGACCATTAATGACTACCTCAACACATAAAGCAAAAAACACACAACAAAGAGAGAAAATACACACATGTGCTCAAAACACTTAGGGGAATCAGAGAACAAATTATTATATACAATTAAAAACATAACTTCCTTCTAGATCAAAGGGGAAGTTTGAAACTCTTATTTATTTATGACATGAAGGATTTAGTGAGATATGTAGCTTTTTGATCTCTAGCATTGATGCCTCCAACATTTTCACAATGTTTGCTAATTTCATTGGCATGATATTCAATGAGAACCAAGTAGCTCCAAACAAATTAGCTATGGGGATTAATTCTTCTTATGCCCAAATAGACTCAAATTTCTCATATGATCCTTCAACTATAGCTTCAAATGGTGATTCAAAAAGGCATGCCTTCTTGTCTTCCATAGTGTTCTCAACAAGATTGGGCTTCATCTCAGCTACAAGCTCTTCTAGCTCATCAAGGGGCTTTGCAAATTCTTCCCAATATTGGTCATTGTCCTATAAGGAAGATTCTTTATTAACCTTTTGATATACTTAGCTTTCAACTTGTAAAATATCTTAAAGCTCTTGAAAGAGATCCATTTGCAGTTACCAATCATCCTTGTCCTCTTTGTCATCCAATACCACTACCTCTTCATGCTTAAAATTATCAGCCACAACCTCATGATCAGATATGGAGTATTCTTCATGTAGCTATTTCTTAAAATCTTGGGCACATTCCTCATGGATACACATCCCCTCAAATGTGGAGGCAAGATCTTGTGAATTGTCATTTTTCTTACTAAAGGGAGTCCCTATGGTGATCTCTTCCTCATAATCACTCATGAGGTCTTCTTGATCAGCCATGAATTGAGCATGTTCATCTTCACTTGATCTTATTAGGATAATATCTTCTTCCAATATTTCCTCTTTGCCACAAAGAAATCATTCTTCATTATCAACCAAACAAGGAGATTCAACATAAGAACCTACCTCTTCTTCATCACTTAAGACCTCTTGAGGGATTTCAAATTGATCCTCAGCTATCATAATCTGATCTTGTTTGTCAAGGGTTGCAAGATATTCAACTTCCTTCATCGTGATTCCAAGAATATGCATCTTGAAATTTGGTGACTTAGCCTAATGAGGCTACTAAGGAATTGCATTCTCTTCAAGTAAGAGTTTTAAATTTTCTTCAACCAGTTGCTCTTCTTTAGGTTCCCACACCACAAGTCCATCAAGGTAAAGGGTGATGGGATGATGACAAAAGGAACTAGTTGGTGGAGGTGGGACATAGGGCTCAAAATCATATTGGGAACTCTCTTGAAGGAGGTTATATGGGGTGTGTTTATGCATAAAATCTTCCTTTGGGTTTAAACCTTCCATCACACCTTGAATTAGAAACTTCATCCTTGACTCCAACTCTTCAATTTGCTTGGATAGGTTACATTGGAAAATTCTATCTTGAAGGTCATAGGGATAATCATAGGTATAAGGAATGCATGAGGGTTGACATGGAACACAAGAAGCATCTTGAAGAAGGGTGGGAGGGACTTTCAAAGGACTAACTTCATTTTCTACTTCACACTCTTTGTCAAGGATCTTCTCTTCATTATTTCCCCATGACTCCACTATCTTATTATAGCTTGGAATGTTAGGATTATAAGCCTTTTCTTAAGGAAATGTATGAGGAGTTTGTATAGGATCAATATTATTCTCAACTTCATACTCTTTGTTAAAACTTTTCTCCCCTTTATTTCCCCATGACTCCACTATCTTGTTCCAACTTAGGACATTGGGATTATGAGTCTCCTTTTGAGGTGGTGGGGATATAATATGAGAGGGAAATGATCACTTTAAATCCATTTCCTTGGCTGGTAATATGGAGTGTTTTAAATTTATATTGGCTAACTCAATTTGTCTATCAAGTATTGCTTAAAACACAAGACTAGTCTTTCCAACTCTCTCTTCCACTTGATTTAGGGAAGGATGGCTTTGGAAATTTTGATTAGGTTCATGATTAGGGGTCTATGTAGACACCAAAATCGTGTCTACCCCTTGGTCCTTTCTCCCCCTCTTAGTCTTCTTTGGTCCACTTAACCACTCCCAACCCATGTTTTATTAATTTGAAATAAATATCCTATTTTAAATTAATAAAATCCCTTTTCCCTCTCCTTGCCACCTCACCACCCTTGGATACCCTTCTTGGATTCCCTTCATTCCCCACATGGCCAATATTAATGCCTAGACCCCCATTCCAACTTCTCCCCTTTAACCTCTCGTCCATTTTAATCACCTTCAACCATTTCTTCCTCGGACTCACTGACCTGGCAGTTGGGAAAACAGACGAAAGGCTATTTTTAGCCTTTTTCCTACCTTCCAGCCACTGACGTCAGTCAAATGTCGACCGACATTGGTGATATTACCAGCATCAACAACCTTCATAACGGTTTTTTGCATCTGTTATCCCCTCTTCGCCCCTGCTCTTCGTCCAAACTCTTGAATCCTTGAATCTTCAGTCTTCAACCATCTGCTACTCTGCCAATCAATCTACCAATCTTCAATCCAGAGCTCTCACTCTCCCTCTCACAAGGCTTCTACACTAGCAACAACATCAATTTTCTACACCAACAACAGGTCCTCCATACAAGCTACATCAACAATAGGGACAGGTATCATCAGCATTCCTTCTGCATGCCACAGGTATGTATATTGTCTATGTTTTCATTATGTTTTCAGTTATTACCTTCCAGTAATATCACCCCCCAGACCAGACTGTCAACCAGGCAGACCTAAATCCTTATTTCCCTGTCTCCCTATTTGCCTCCTCTATCCCTCTGTCCCTTTTCAACACTCTGTCTATTATCCCAGACCTCTGCAAAACTATCAAACCCTTAACAAAACCCAGACCCTTTCTCAGACCTGTCCAAAACCATAAACCCATCCAGACCTCTTTTTAGCCCTGTCTACAGACCACAGACTACTGCCTTAACCGACACCAGCTATAGAGACCACTGCACCAACCGACATCGGTAGACTAACCGATGTTGGCAACCTTTACTAACTGACGCCGGTAGGACCATTGATGCCGGCGACTGTGACCAGCCCGACAACATCATTTAGGTAAGCATTTGCTTCCATTTCCTTTTCAGTCTTTATCATTGCAGTCTTTTATCATTTTGGTATTTATTAGACATCCTTTTATCAATCAGTGGGTTGACATCCCTCAAGATTTTACTTCTGGGATCAAGCTTTTGCTTGGCAACCCACCATCTCCTCATCTAACGCCTTCTTTGTCTTAGTTTCTTTCTCTTGCAGGTGTCATCCTCCACAACCAAAGAGGAGTTCTCACGACGTCTGGATAATGGTGTGCATGACTTCATCCAGGTAACATCTAGCCTCAGACCATTTCCCTCTTAGTTTCTCATTTCTCTCTTTGAATGTAGAAAGCGAAAATAGCATAGTAACATTCTGGCACACCCGGTGGGACCTTAGGGTCTCCCTTGGGTTCCTTTTCTTTCTATTCATATAGGGTGCATTAGGTTTCTCCCTTTTCACCTCCTTCTTCTCTTCTAAATGACATTATAAGTAGGATTAAAAAGAACCTTTCTTTTCTTTCTTGCATCATTAGACTAGTCAAAAATCATATCCTTCAACCCTTTCTCAACTTGTTTTCATTCAAACTCACATTTCAACTTGGGGCTTAAAACACATTACACTTTCATTTCTGCTTGCTTGCATTTCTTAGTCCACACCTAGTAATTAACAAACCGCATCATGAATTAATCGTAGATCACTTTATGTTACACATCCGAACCACTTGCACAAACTAAACA
The DNA here is from genome assembly GCA_037957365.1 of Torreya grandis. Classification (NCBI taxonomy): domain Eukaryota; kingdom Viridiplantae; phylum Streptophyta; class Pinopsida; order Cupressales; family Taxaceae; genus Torreya; species Torreya grandis. The sequence continues at coordinate 3,113,826 of JARHVA010001615.1, read as the reverse complement.
TCAAACTCACCTGAGACAAGGCCCGACTGGGATTTCATCCCCCAGCGGATACCTTACCCATCCCAACAATCCTACTTGGATTTCATCACTAAGGGGAAAGCCCACTCTATTCTCTGGCAGAGTCTAATCTCTAGGGAAAGTATATTTTGGCTAAGCGAGACCAGCTTACCACTAGACTTGTGAAGTGAGGGGAGCTTGCTCCTTAGCACCAGGCCATGTACGAAACCTAATCCAGACTCTTGAGTGCCTAAAAAAAACCTGAAACCATCCATAGACTACCTCTTCTAGGACCCTTCTAACAGCCAACCTCCCCAAACATCACTTTTAGGCATAAGCCACAAGATTCTAAAATTTGATTCTTAGGATTTAACGCTTAGGGTCTGCCTGTCTCCATCTCTATTTTTCTGTTCTTATCTGCTTGTTTGAGTTAGTGAGGATGCTCTTTTTCATTTTTTCCAAGAATATTCAAATTCACTAAGTTTATGGAAAACCACAGTCACTGGCATTGGTTTTACCACCGACGTTGACAACCTTTCCTCACCGGCATCAGTTATCTGACCGACATCGGCCCTCTTTCAGCGCCTACATCAGTTTTTTTTAACCGACATCGGTCACTGTCACTGTTCATTTTCCCAAAATAGCAACCTAAAACCCAACCCTCTTTCTACCAAAATCACATTCTGAGTTTCTAAAACTAAAAAAAAACACATTTTCTCAAACCTACCCCCTCTTGCCTTGAATGGTTTTGACACGCAGTCAAACCAAGGCTCTTCTTGACCATGCTAGCCATCAACCGCTTCCATCTTCCCTGTCCCTAACCAGTCCTATAATGGAGTTCCACTCAGAGACAGAAAGAACTCCTACCCTGACTCAGACCCCCATCATCCCTGAAGGGGACCAATATTTTGAAAGATTCTTGGACCTCAATGTCACAGCCCTCCAAAACTATCTCGCGAGGAACCCAACACGAGACCTTTCAGGTGAAGCGGCGATGACGTCAACACCGTCTGCTACCCAGCCTCTTGCCTCAATCATTAACCTGACCATGGCCAATATGCAAAGTTTGGCCTCCCCATCTATTTTTAGACCAACCTCCATCGGGGTTCCATATCCCCCTCAACCACCCACAATTCAAACAAGTTCTACATCATACCAGAACTTGATTATCTCAACCCCTCACAATTTTGTGCCCATAAATGTAGGAGTGCCTACCTATCCTTCTACTAGTGCTACCATTCTTCCACCTTTGGTGGTATCCAGTCAACTTATGCCTTCTACTTCCATGACCCAACCACCCTTGGCCTCCACTTCTGTCCCTGCGACTAGTTACACATATGTTGCGCCCCTACAAGCGCAACCGACTACGTCGTATGCCTCCTCTAGCCTCTTTCAAGTGCCATACAACCTAAGGGGCACCCCATCCACCAATCCATCAGTATATCTCATCAAAGTGTTGATGGACAAAATGTCCAGTCTCGAGACCTTTATTTCTAGTTCACGCAATGCTCTCTCGTATGAGCAAATTTGCAATGAGCCCATTCATCCTTCCATCCCTATCAGACCATACCCCAACCAGTGGGAGCTTCCTAGATTTACTCGCTTCCAGAGTAAGGAAGACCCACAACAACATCTATGGGCATTCAGACATGCCTGCTATCTTATAGCGCATGATGATGCATTGTTGTTACGCACGTTTCCCATGTCGCTTGCTGGCCCCGCCCTTGACTGGTATAGCTCTCTTACCAAACATTCTATTTTTTCATTCATTCAACTTGCCCAATTATTTCTCGACCATTTTTCTATCAACATCACCAAACAAGTCTCAATCACAGACCTCTACTCCATCAAGCAATTCGACGACGAATCAATAGTCAATTTTGTCGCCTGTTGGAGAAGCCTGATTAACCAACTCTCCTTCTCCTTACCTCAACCAGAGCTCATCAAGCTCTTTTCTCGAGCATGTGCCAGGCACATCTCTTCTACCTTGCATATTTAGACATTCTGCACTTTCGATGAAGCTTTCATCATGGCCCGAAATCTTGAACTCTGTGCCATTGAAGAAGACAAGGTCAAATTGCGTAATACTAACGCAAGAACCAATGACCTTTCTTCTCCCAGACCTTCTTCTTTTGCCAACTCCAAGTCCAAAGGGGTGGCCAACACTGTGGTCATTAGATCACCATCCTTGACAACAACTAATCACTCTCAACCGTCTACATCTTCAAGCATCACCAAAAAATTCCAACAACGGTACATTCAGCGTTCATACACTCCGCTTGGAGAATCATACGCTTCCATTTTGGAAAAACTTGTCAAGCAAGGGGTCCTTAATCTCCCTCCAATCTGACCACCTCAATTCGACCCTTCAAAAGCTATCCCTACATGGTATAGGGAGGCCGACTTCTGTCACTTTCATCACATCCATGGCCATGACATCGACAATTGCCGAACCTTCAAAAACATAGTCCAAGACATGATCGACAAGGGGGATCTTGTTTTGGACAACCCGAACGCCCTACCCAACCAACACATTAACATCTTCAAACAACCATTCCCAAATCATCCACCTACTCAAAACAATGTCTAAACCATGATCAATGACCCCCAAGACCATAATATTCACACAGTCAATACTGTCTTGCCTCTTGTCCCTGACCAGTCTCCTTCACAAGTGGAAGACCCTTCTTCCCCTATTTTCTATCATAGGATGAAGAACTCTCTTCTCCTATTAGTCCTCCATTGACCTCTCTTATACTGGAGGGTGCCTTGACCATACCTATACCATTAGCCACACTTCCATCCTTCCTCCTACCAATGGGGGACCCTACCTTGCCTACTCCTCAAAAACAAGTAGAAGCCACCATCACCCCTGCCCTCTGCCCTCTTGAGGAGTCACACTCTCCTATTTCTTCTCCATCAAGAGAAGAACCAATCTCTTCATCCATTTCGACTGAGAAAGACTCAATCATAGTTTCCTCTTGCCTTTTGCCTGAGATTGCTACATCTCACTTACCTCCATCCACATCCGAACCAAAACCCATATCTAACTTCGCCTCACACAATGGTGGTCCTCAACCCAAACCAAAGAAGGCCACTAAACCACACTAGAGGACTCCTCCCCCACCTTCGTCATTACCTTCAATCTTGGGCCCGCATCCGTCCACTTTAATAAGAGTACTTCCTACTCCCATACTTCACAGAGGCAAGTTGCCTCCATTACTCTCTCAACCCATCAGACATATATCTCCTCCAATCCATCGACCATCACCTCTTAAACCAAAGTCATCAACCCCCACTACAACAAAACATCCAGACCCATTAGCAGGTTCTTATGCCTTGCTATTACAGCAATTGTTGCAGTCATCTCGCATCAATCTCCTGCCTCTTAAACCATATCAAACTCTCAGACCAAAACCACCCTGGTTCGATGACACTCACATTTGTGCATATCATCGCATGCCTGGGCATGACACTGAGGATTATTGTGCCCTCAAGGTTGTCATTCGCCAATGTCTGGGGAATGACACCTTTCTTCTCGACCACACTGTCAATAAATCTTCAACACTGCCCCACTCATCGACTCTCAGATCAAGACCATCTTGGTTCGACAACTCTAAATTCTGCCACTACCATCACACTTTGGGACATGACACTGAGCATTGTTGTGCTCTCAAAGCTATCATTCATCAACAACAGAGAAAGGATTTCCTTCTCATCAAGGATCCTCTTGACCACCCCTTCGACAAATCATCAACACCAACCCATGCTTCTCAAACCTCATCACTTAAATCAGGATCTCCATGCTAGACTATGGTCCCTTTGCCACCTTTAACCCCCTATTTGACATCAACAGAGTCAATCTGACCACTAAACCTCATCCGACCTTAACCAATCTATCAAACATTCTCCCTAGCCGCTAGGGGAATTCAACCTTCATCCAAGCCCCAACCAACCTTTTAACCTAGTCTCAACCAAATATCAATCACTCTTTTAATCCTAAACCTCGACCAAGTGTCCATCGACCCGACCCTTGACCAAAAAATCAACCAATCATCCAACCAATCATCGACCAAACAATTCAACACTATATCAACCAACTTTGCATCCAACATCAACCAACACCTGACCAATCTGGAAAGAGGCAAATGGGGCAAGTTTGCTCCTAATTGACTCAGACCTTATCATAATGCACAAGCATGGCCCAGGGACTTATCAAAACCTAAGCCCCTTTTTATGCCTTGCATCTGTGACCATTCTACTATTAGTCGAGTACTCGATCACTTGACATTTTACTTGAGCTCATCCCTTGAGCAACCCCCTGTCATTGTCATTCCTTTTCCTTTCAACCCTGTTTCCCAACACTAGTCACCCCTTTTGTCAAGCAGTAATGCTTTGTCCTAATAAAAGAGAACCCTTAAACTTCTAGAGGCTCGTCCATGGCTAAAAACTTCAATCAGAAAAATATATCAAAAATGGGATACCTATCATATCAAAGGTCATAAAACTCTAAATGTAGACTGCCCCCTTGAAGGACAGCTACATAATTGTTGTATTTACTAGACTGCTCCCTTGAAGGACAACTAGGCCAAAGTCATATCAAAAACATATAAAGCAAAAATATAGACCACTCCCTCGAAGGATGGCTATGACTAAATATTGCTATAGACAACACTCTTTCTGAAGCTTCCCGCATTGATCAGCTTCACAACATGACCACTAAGCAAAAAAACATCCCTATGTGGACTTCCCACATCGATCAGTCCACCGTCAAAAAAAAAAAAGACTGACAAGCTATTAAAGTTATGGACATGCCTATAGTTGTTCTTGGGTCACCTATAAAAGGGGCAAGGTTATTCCTGCCACCAAAAAGGGTTACCCCATCCTCTCATATCACATATCCTACCTATCACCCCAACATACTCAAGGGACTTCGAGCTCATTTAACGTCAAGTGATCCGAATACTTCTCTAACAACAACCATGGTCAACGACGTAATGCATAAACGAGGCTTTTATTCTAACAACCCCTATCTATGGTCTCATTTTGGTCCTCGTCAATGAAAGAGCAATTCGCCTTTCACTTATCTTTCACACTTTGGTCACATCCAACCAAACCTTTTTCTACCCAACTAAACCAACCTCAGCATTTTCAGACCACCAACATCATCATATACCATTTCACATAGTTTTTATGAACACCAATACACATGGAAACTATTGACCAGACACAATTTATGTTAAGCATAAACCAATACTTGCTGAAGCATAAATGGACCTCAATTCATTTTTAGCATACATCCATCACGAATATGGACAATTGCTAGGGATGAAAGACCCTCAACCAATGTTACAGAATACACCATTTGGAAAAGGCTGTAACATATTTTTCTCCTCATCATTTCGACACCTCACCAAACCAATCATCGACCATTTTGTCTCTTCATTCAAACTACATTGGTCTGAGGCCCTGAGACCAGGGCTATGTAGGTAGCACTCAGTTAACACGATTTTTTTTTGGGTTAGCTCGGCCATCCCGTTTGTTCATCTCTCAGATGGACAAACCCCCTTTTTTTCTTCATCACTCGACCTCGACCTTGACCAAGACCAATTCCATCGACCACTTTGACCCTTCCTCCCTTTTTGGGAGAACTACATTGGCCTAAGGCCCTTCACACAAGGGCTATGTAGGCATCACTTAGTATTCTAAGATTAGCTCGGCCACATTCTTTCGTCTATCCATCCACCTCGACCAATGACCATGGAGATTGCGACTATCTCCTTCGACTATGACCACTTCCAAGACCACGTTACCTTGGTTGTTTTTGCATGTATGCTACCTCACAAATGGTTAGCAAAATTGTGCATAGCCTATATTTTTGACCCTCACAAGTATAGGATCGCAAGCCGGTTGATCCCCATTACTTGTGACATTTTCATGTTTCCAAGAGCACTTCTTGAGCCTGAGATACCTAGAACACGATGACCATTGGAGCTTCAGCTTATATTGAATAACCCAATCAGTAGACGACTAAATGTTGGGGCCCAGTTACTTCAATTTTGGCACTCCTCGACCCTCGACCTGTGACAATTTGACCTGACCATCTCGTGAAGTGGTATACGCACAATCACAACTTTTGTAGCATTCATACTCCATTTTTTCCATCCTTTCCATTCACTCTTTATCAAATTAGCCCCTGATTCTAGGTTCCCTTCCCTTGACTCCTACTTTGAGGGGGAATACCTCATCCATAATCAGGGCAACCAACCTCTTCCTATTTTTGTCTTGTAGTTCACTTGAACAACCAACAAGATGAAATCAACCTTATCCCACACCTGGGGCAATCAAATCCTATTTTTGTCTTGCAATTCATCTAGAACAACCAACAAGACAAAAAGGGGAAAATGTAGACACCGAAATCGTGTCTACCCCTTGGTCCTTTCTCCCCCTCTTAGTTTTCTTTGGTCCACTTAACCACTCCCAACCCATGTTTTATTAATTTGAAATAAATATCCTATTTTAAATTAATAAAATCCCTTTTCCCTCTCCTTGCCACCTCACCACCCTTGGATACCCTTCTTGGATTCCCTTCATTCCCCACATGGCCAATATTAATGCCTAGACCCCCATTCCAACTTCTCCCCTTTAACCTCTCGTCCATTTTAATCACCTTTGATCATTTCTTCCTCGGACTCGCTGACCTGATAGTTGGGAAAATGGATGAAAGGCTATTTTTAGCCTTTTTCCTGCCTTCCAGCCACCGACGTCGATCAAATGTCGATCAACGTTGACAATATTGCTGGTGTTGGCAGCCTTCATAATGGTTTTCTACATCTGTTATCCCCTCTTCACCCCTGCTCTTCATCCAAACTCTTGAATCCTTGAATCTTCAGTCTTCAACCATCCGCTACTCTGCCAATCAATCTGCCAATCTTCAAGCCAGAGCGCTTACTCTCCCTCTCACAGGGCTTCTACACCAGCAACAACATCAATTTTCTACACCAACAATAGGTCCTCCATATAGGCTACATCAACAACAGGGACATGTATCAGTAGCACTCCTTCTACAGGCCACAAGTATGTATATTGTCTGTGTTTTCATTATGTTTTCAGTTATTGCTTTCCAGTAATATCACCCCCCAAACCAGACTGTCAACCAGGCAGACCTGGATCCTTATTTCCCTGTCTCCCTATTTGCCTCCTCTGTCCCTCTATCCCTTTTCAACACTCTGTATATTATCCCAGACCTCTGCAAAAATCTCAGACCCTTAACAAAACCCAGACCCTTTCTCAGACCTGTCCAAAACCATAAACCCGTCCAGACCTCTTTTCAGCCCTGTCTACAGACCACAGACCCGTCCACAGACTACTACCCCGACCAACGCCGATCGTAGAGACCACTGCACCAACTGACGTTGGTAGACTAACCGACGTCGGCAACCTTTACTAACCGACGCTGATAGGACCACCAATGCCAGCGACTGTGACCAGCCTGACAACATCATTCAGGTAAGCATTTACTTCCATTTCCTTTTCATTCTTTATCATTGCAGTCTTTTATCATTCTGCTATTTATCAGACATCCTTTTATCAATCAGTGGGTTGACATCCCTCAAGATTTTACTTTTGGGATCAAGCTTTTGCTTGGCAACCCACCATCTCCTCATCTAACGCCTTCTTTTTCTTAGTTTCTTTCTCTTGCAGGTGTCATCCTCCACAACCAAAGAGGAGTTCTCATGACGTCTAGATAATGGTGTGCATGACTTCATCTAGGTAACATCTAGCCTCAGACCATTTCCCTCTTAGTTTCTCATTTCTCTCTTTGAATGTAGAAAGCGAAAATAGTGTAGAAACATTCTGGAGAACTACATTGGCTTGAGGCCCTTCACACAAGGGTTATGTAGGCAACACTCAGTATTATGAGGTTAGCTCGGCCACATTATTTTATCTATCCATCCACCTCAACCAATGACCATGGAGATTGCGACTATCTCCTTCGACTATGACCACTTCCAAGACCACGTTGCCTTGGTTGTTTTTGCATGTATGCTACCTCACGAATGGTTAGAAAAATTGTGCGTAGCCTCTATTTTTGACCCTCACAAGTATAGGATCGCAAGCCAGTTGATCCCCATTACTTGTGACATTTTATTGTTTTTGGGAGCACTTCTTGAGCCTGGGATACCTGGAACATGACGAACATTGGAGCTTCAGCTTAGATTGAATAACCCAATCAGCAGACGACTAAATGCTGGGGCCCGATTACTTCAATTTTGGCACTCCTTGACCCTCGACCTGCAACAATTTGACCTGACTATCTCATGAAGTGGTATACACGTAATCACAACTTTTATAGTGTTCATACTCCATTTTCTCCATCCTTTCCATTCACTCTATCAAATCAGCACCCGATTCCAGGTTCCCTTCCCTCGACTCCTGCTTTGAGGGGGAATACCTCATCCATAATCAGGGCAACCAACCTCTTCCTATTTTTGTCTTGCAGTTCACTTGAACAACCAACAAGATGAAATCAACCTTATCCCACACATAAGGCAATCAACTCCTATTTTTGTCTTGTAGTTCATCCAGAATAACCAACAAGACAAAAAGGGGCAAATGTAGACACTGAAATCATGTCTACCCCTTGGTCCTTTCTCCCCCTCTTAGTCTTCTTTGGTCCACTTAACCACTCCCAACCCATGTTTTATTAATTTGAAATAAATATCCTATTTTAAATTAATAAAATCCCTTTTCCCTCTCCTTGCCACCTCACCACCCTTGGATACCCTTCATTCCCCACATGGCCAATATTAATGCCTAGACCCCCATTCCAACTTCTCCCCTTTAACCTCTCATCCATTTTAATCACCTTCGACCATTTCTTCCTCAGACTCGCTGACCTGGCAGTTGGGAAAATGGATGAAAGGCTATTTTTAGCCTTTTTCCTACCTTCTAGCCACCGATGTCGGTCAAATGTCGACCAACGTCGGCGATATTGCCGATGTTGGTAGCCTTCATAATGGTTTTCTACATCCATTATCCCCTCTTTGCCCCTACTCTTCATCCAGACTCTTGAATCCTTGAATCTTCAATCTTCGACCATCTATTACTCTGCCAATCAATCTGCCAATCTTCAAGCCAAAGATCTCACTCTCCCTCTCACAGGGCTTCTACACCAGCAACAACATCAGTTTTCTACACCAATAATAGGTCCTCCATATAGGCTACATCAACAACAGGGACAGGTATTAGCAACACTCCTTTTGCAGGCCACAGGTATGTATATTGTCTGTGTTTTCATTATGTTTTTAGTTATTACTTTCCAGTAATATCACCCCCTAGACCAGACTATCAACCAGGCCATACCCAAATCCTTATTTCCCTGTCTCCCTATTTGTCTCCTCTGCCCCTCTATCCCTTTTCAACACTCTGTCCATTATCCCAGACCTCTGCAAAACTCTCAGGCCTGTCCAAAACCATAAACCCATCTAGACCACTTTTCAGCCCTGTTTACAGACCACAGACCCATCCACAGACTACTGCCCCGACCGATGCCGGCCATAGAAACCACTGCCCCAACCGACGTCGGCAGACTAACCAACGTCGGCAACCTTTACTAACCGACGCCTGTAGGACCACCGACGCCGGTGACTGTAACCAGGCTGACAGCAACATTCAAGTAAGCATTTGCTTCCATTTCCTTTTCAGTCTTTATCATTGCAATCTTTTATCATTTGGCTATTTATCAGACATCTTTTTATCAATCAGTGGGTTGACATCCTCAATCTTTTGCTTCTGGGATCAAGCTTTTGCTTGGCAACCCACCATCTCCTCATCTAACGCCTTCTTTGTCTTAGTCTCTTTCTCTTGCAGGTGTCATCCTCCACAACCAAAGAGGAGTTCTCACAACATCTGGATAACGGTGCACACGACTTCATCCAGGTACATACAAGCCTTAGACCATTTTCTTTTAGTTTCTCATTTCCCTTCTTTGAATGTAGAAAGCGAAAATAGCGTAGAAACAGTCTAATATGGATGATAGGAAACTTTTGGAAATTATAATGAAGTTTTATATACTTGTTAAGGCTACCTATCATGAACTCCTAGTCTATCTTCTAAATAAAAAACTAGGCCACTCACGTCAAGCATCTCATTTGTGAGCCTTTGCCAATTAGATCTATTAATAGGAAACCACTCTCTTTTGACTAAATCTAATGTATCACCTTATGAATTACATGATTATTAATATATATACCACATCATATTTGTGTTTCAAGGTCCAAAATGTGCTTCTTATAGCTTGAAAGTGTCTTATTAAAGGTGGAAATGGGTTGGCTTGAGAAGTGACTAGGTTGACTAGGAGGAGCAAAACATTAGGGAGGCTGGTTATAAGATAGATATACTTCATGCATGGGATGATAAGGATCATATTTGAGCTTATGAAATTCATATTAAGTCTATTAATTATCATGACAAGATATACCAAGGAATTGTTCATATTGATAGGGAATGACATAAGCTTGCAATGTCTCACCAAATTATAAAGAACAAAACTCAACACCAAAGTCAACCATGAAAATTCATTAAAATAAAGAACACAAATAAATACATTGATAATAATATCCAAAGGATAACATAGGATACTTGAATAACTAATTTTATCTTCAGAGTCACCATTGATGCTTTGATACATGCCTCTAAAGGCTAATTATTGAGAGACAATACCAAAAATCTCTTAGCCTCTTGGACCAAGAGTCCCATTAGGCATGCCAAAAACTATTATCACTTATATTTATACCCTTTGAGGATATTAAAATATCCCGTCATATAAGTGTCATAATGGAATCACCTTTAGGCTTTTGGGTAGCCTAAGGAATGAGGTGAGTCTCTAGATAGGGCTAGCTCCCTTGATGTACCACTTTGGATTGTAACTACTACTAACTTGGGGGCTTGAAAAGGGAGATGGATAAATAAAAGAAAAATAATCTAATTGAGGTGATACACCAAATAACATGATGGAATCAAACCATATGCATATTACACTTGAAATTAAAGGATAAACTGAACTTACGCTTCTCTAATCTTCATCTTCTCACATCAATGTTACATTGTGAGGTTATGGATGAATGTGAAAAGTTAGGAGGACTATAAAATGGGCCTATGAGGGAAATAATAAAAATAATAAATCACTAAATCCTTGAAATATCCTAAAACACTTCACATGCCATATAAGAAGAAGCTTTACAACTGTCAATAGGATGAAAGAATCACAAAACATGCTAAGGAATACATAGTCTTCACTTACAAAAAATCAAACATTCTAATTGAAAAAAATTATGAATAGTCATGGAAGAGGTAAAAATAAGTTGTATTATTTATAAAAATGTATACATATAATCAAGGCTTCACCATACTCAGGTGGATCATTCCATACAATGGCCAAAATGGTTAGTTCTTATAGAACTTGAGAGAGAGAGAGAGAGAGAGAGAGAGAGAGAGAGAGAGAGAGAGAGAGAGAGAGAGAGAGAGAGAGAGAGAGAGAGAGAGAGAGAGAGAGAGAGAGAGAGAGAGAGAGAGAGAGAGAGAGAGAGAGAGAAGTCCAAGGGTCACAAGGACACTTGTCAAGATGAAATAAGTAGTTACTTATGCATGAGATGAGTATATGGGATGAAAAACTCAAGGTCTATAAGTAAAAATGTCAATCCAAGTCATAAACCTCATGAAAAGTGGCATAAGATTCCTCAAAATTGGCTCAAAAATTTGCCTACATGATTATCCTTGTTTGAATGCCTTGTAACTGATTAGTACAAGTTAAAATGATTGGAATGGAAGGTAGGGACATAATACATGTCTCTCCATGAATTTTATGCATGCTTGATCTTCTAGAAATAACTAGAAAGGAACCATCATCATCTATAGTTTAAAAAGAACTCCTTTCATGCACCCTACACATTTGTCATAAAATTTGGATTTAGTTGCTCATTAAAATCCATGGGATGGATTTAATGACATGTTTCAAGTCACTCCATGGCCTTATAATCATCAAGGACACCTTAAATTTAGCTCACTTGAATTTTTTCATCTTCTTCACTAGCTTGTCTAAAAGGCTAATTTTGATTGACTGAGTTAAAGCTATTTTTTGAGGTACTTATGAGTTTTTATGGAGTATTAAATTTATGTTAGGGATTATCCCAAGTCTATATTTACTCTAAAAGTTTGTTTCATGTTTAGACTCCTTGTAGAACTTTCAAAATGCAAAAAATAGTCAAAAGAGACTATTTTACACTCCATCCATACAAGTCTATACAAAAAAAAGCATGGGAAGTATATTTTTGAAGTAATATATAAGTTACAATCACCATCCTATCAAACTGGCTCATTATATACAATTTTCAACTCCATTTTCCCAAAATTTTCATGGTTGAGGGTTTAGTAGGGTTTTAGGCCTATTTAACCTCTTAAGGATTGTTCATAAAAACCAAATGTCCAACCTAAAAAAAATTCCACAAATATGTCCCTCAATACCCTTACTAATATCCCCTACCTCCTTTTTCATCCATGCAATGCCTCATGAAATATATGAGTGTTGAAACTTTCCCTATCAAGCTCATTTTTCCTCTTTTCATAGGCCTAACAATGCTCTTAGGCTAAAATTGATTCCCATGAAGCCTTATCTACAATATTTTAGTTTTAAAATACCTAATGTCACCATAGGAAACATGATACAATAGGTTTAAATTCATATTTAAGGCCAAAAGTGTGAATGGCCTTCTCTTTGGGCATTAGGCTTGATCATTGCCTAGTAGGCTTACCTACAACTCAGAGCCTAAAAATGATTTTTTATGATTTAATTTTCATCCTAAGAGATTAAACACATATAATTACATCTCATACACATGTTACAATAATGTGTAAATCATTCCTAGGGCTATAAGTGTCATTGTTCTCTTATGTGGTCCTTGGGCCAAAATCTTACCTTTAGGCATGTCTACAACTTTGGTATTCCAGATCACCCTATATGTTTTTATACTCTTATTCATGGTTTATCATGATGTAATAGATATTTTTTAGATCCAAATAACTCCTTTCAATATCTCCCCAACTTTTGGTCTCATCTTTTGTCATTCATCCCTCAAAACTGTTAATTTAAGCCTAAGGGAAAGTACCCCCCTATCTGAGATAAAAGAGGGCAAACTTACCTTATTTTCTTAGACAATATGAATATTTTATAGGATTTTATAGGTTTATACAGATCCTCTACACAAAAATTTAGCATTTTTTCTATCCATTTGTCCCTTTAACTTGTAAAAAACCTAAATAGACTCCTTCAAAAGCATATTGTATGCAGAGGGTTGGCAGTTAGACTAAGTAACGCATCATAGGAACATATATTTTTTCTTGTTTCCCTATGATAAATACCTATAAAGTTTCTCATGGTACTTATGGAGGTGTCCCATCATCTATTCCTTACTTCAACCCTCCACTTTACTTCCTCATGCAACTAACCAATCAGGACTGAGTGTCACTTGACTGATTGTGCTTTTCTTGCTTAGGATTCTTGTAGGTTATTATACATGTTTTGAATTAAATAAAAATTTAAAAAAATCTTATACCTTCCCAAGGTTCATTTGAAGTTTCTTGGAACACCTGGAAGGTTCCTATGCATTTGACAACTTTCATACCTTTCCTTACTTAGTCAAGCCTGACTGATAAGGTAGCCCTATTGTAGGTGTTTATTCCTTTCTTAGGACTAATTAATTTGGTATTGTGGCCTATTAAAAACTTAAAATTCATACCAAGTCTCATTTAATCACTTATTTTATATAACTACCAATTCATAGACTTAGGTTAGACCTCAACCAAGGTTTGTTATGCTTCAGTCACTTATAGTTGACTATATGTTGCTATTTTCTCCTTTAAATGTAGTTCTTGTAGGTGTAACTACAAGTATAGGATTTACAAATAATTTTAAAAGTCTTGTTAAATGTTTCCATGGTCATATATAAATAATTTATGTTCATTCATTTCAAATTTAGGTCAAACCTACACCAAAGATCTTGATCCTTCTACTCTCTGCCCTTCACAATCAACTATAGTTGACTATGAGAGGGCCTATAAGTGTGATTGCTCTGTTAAGCTTGAAAAAAGTGAATAATATCTCTTAGTTCCTCCATGATTATTAATCCATGTCTTAGATTCATTTTTTTCCTTTGGTAACCTTATATCAATCACTTAGGCACCCTATCCTGCTCACTATTTGTCAGAGATAGACAGTCAATTTGTAGGTCAAGTATGACCCTGTAGGTGAGTACAGAGCCTAAACATAGCATAACCTCCCATATTTATGACCTATTTACTTATTTATATTACTTTTATTCAAATAAGGTTCAAACATCTATTAAAAACTACCACTTTTTCTTTTGGTACATAAAACTAAGTATAACTTTTGGGGACTGGTTGTAGGTACTTGCTCAGGATATGCATGGACTGAAGGGGTGCAGGTTGGTCCAAACACAACCTATGAATATTTATGATTATGTCTTAGAATATGGATTATCCTTTCCTATATTTTAATCCTTTAACCATGGAAACCAAGTCTAGTTTATAATTTTTGGAGCTAAATTCCATTTTGAGATCTTTTTTATAGATCTCACTATCTTAATTTACTACATAAAATGTGATTTTGGGCTCTTCAAAACCTATCCTACTTAAGTCATTTGACCTCCATATTTTTCAAGGTTATTATCCATGATAAAGGATACAATATTTTCCATTTTTGGAGCTTCAATATTGATTACAACCATGCTATAGGATATCCACAAAACCTCTCAGACCTCTGTTCTGCAACTTTAGGGAAAGGGGGCGTGAACTCAATCAATTTGTGTTTGAGGGTGATCTACACGTCTATTTTCTATCCAAATCCCTAAAAATGGTTTTTCATGAGTATTAAATATACACTAGGATCTTAAAAATAGATTCATAATCAATATTAACACCTCAAAATGGCTCTTTCAATCTTCTACCAAGTCACCTAGAGGTGTGATCTAACTGTATATATGAACAATCAGCATGAAATAGAATAATAAGGCTATATTAATGGCATAAAAAATAATCCAAAATAATTTTCAAGATTTTCAAATGCATAAGTGTTATCAAGGAGGTATTATACAAGCTTCATATCACTATTTCAACTTGAAATTTTCTTGCATATACTTGGAAAAGAGTAGATAGAGATCTCTAGAATGATTGATTGGCATGGTCAAAGAATTTTTGACCACACTTGTCTTTAGGATCTTCAAATGACTCTCTGGAGTTGGATTTTAAAATTTAGATAAATAAAAGATATATATAAGTAATAAAACATCACTTCATTTCCTTTTGGAACTAGAACACATAAGGAAAACCTCAATAATTGGAAAAATAGACTGTAACTCCACTCCTTCACTCCTCCCTAAAAATTGAGTTAGTTGGCTTATCAAATAAACTACAAATGTGAAAATAATCATTGATACCATGATTTAAGGAGTCAAACCTCCTCTATAACCAATCTCAACAAGTGAATTATATGAAATCTCTAAAATAACAGCAAAACCTACTAGGTGTACAGATCAACCAATAGGAAAGAATAGTCAACTTGTAAAGGATGGTTCATGAATAAAAATTGATCAATATTTGAATTATTTCGATGGAAATGGAGCTCCCTAAGGTAATACCACTTCTAAAAATATTTTTACCTGAAACCCTTTCTATTGGTTGTATGAACAAAAAACTTGAAAGTCATTTCCACATGCCAAGAAGGGTGAGAAGAGAGATGAATGGTTTTGAGCAATAAATGACAATTTCAGTTCAATTCAATCATGGAGATGAGTTTGGGAGAGATAAAGAGTCACATTTAAACCTTTTCCAAGTGGCACACTTCCTAATAAGGTTGTACAAGTGTCATTTTCTTCCTTTTCTTTAAGGAAACTAACTTTTCTTTTGTTGAACTTAAAACTTTAAGTTACCAATAGTTATTTAATACTTATAGGGATACATGGGGAATGACATCATGTTTTGACACCTTCAAATTTCCAAATAAACCCATAAAAATCATTAAATACACTTTTTTGACCCTTAAAATCACCCAAAATGATAAATGGACATAAAAATAATTGACCAAGGCTAATATAACATCATTTGAGATTAATCATCATGTAATATAGCCCATGAAACTCATATTATACCACCTATATACTTATAAAGTCAATATTTTACTATAAGTGTCCCAATTTGACTAAAAACTCAAACTTGGTCAATAGGTACCACCAATCTACCCATGGCATAGTTCTCATAAATAGTTTTTGTCCCTAATCAGATGGAATCCCATGGCCATTGTCTCTCAAAACACTCCTTATACCTATCATTAACCTTCTTATGATCTAGGTTCCACCCTTATAAAGTAACCTAGCATCAAAACAATCTAGGATACCTACCTATCACTTGGGTCAAACGTCTTTGGCATGTAGACTACTCCCTTGAAGGACAACTACCCAAAATATAAATTGCTTCAAAAGACAAACTACTCCCTTGAAGGATAGCTACCTAAAATCTAAATTTCTTCAAAAGATAGACTATTCCCTAGAAGGATAGCTACCAAAATGAACAAATCCAAACTTAGACCACTCTCTTGAAGTATGGCTAAGTCAAACTTGTCAAAATCAATAATTTAAAGTTTCCTACATCAATCATCTTGCATAGAACCTATCAAAATAAAGAAATAAAAAACCCTATGTCAAAATTAGAACAAGTTATCCCAAGAAAGTTGTAATCAGCTTTCATATATTTAGCATTAGTAGACTTTCCACATCAATCAGTCTACACCTTGCATGAAAAAATGTACTTGTTTATTATGGTTCTTAGGTAACCTACACAAGGGGAAAACTAATCCTTATGAAGGTTCCACTACCATTCAAACCACCTACTACCCATCTCCCCTTCATACCATCTACAAATCAAGGGACTTAGAGCTTACTTTACACAATGTGATCAAGATACCATTTTATCAACCAATGCATACTCATGCGAAACATTCAAAAGGATTATGTTCCTTAAGCCAATCTAAATTTTGGTTTTGTTTTGTCTATGCCAATAAATAAGCATCATGCCTCCTTTACCCTCTCATTATTGGTTCATGTAATCACTTAGACATATCTCTCATGATTTTCATATCTCTTTTTCACATCTAGTTTTTTATTTCACTTACTTTATGTGCCATCATCAATAACCATAATTATAATATGATAACCATGCATAAAACATCCTCAAACATAACCATATCACATATCCATCACACCATCATAATCATATATAACCATTTTTAAATATCTATAATCAAAACATCATAACCATGTATAGAATCATAATCAAAACATCACATAAACATTATCCATAAGCATAACCATGATCCATCAACATCATATCCATAATTGAAACATCACATCAGTATCACATATCCATGATCGTAACCATTTATTAGAAACATCATAACAATAATCATAACATCATAATCATAAGAACAATAACCATTTACCATAAACATCACAACCATCCATCATAAACAACATCACATACCCATGATCATATCACATAACTATAAAAAATCATAACCACATATAAACCAAAGCATCATCATAATCATGTATAACCATAACTCATCATAAACATCATCCATGATCATCACATGCCTAGGCTAATGAGTCTACATTTCATGAGCATAATCATAATCAACCATAAACATCAAAACCATGAACCATAAAATAACATCTATATATCACCATCACATCATATACACATCATGTCTCATTAAAATAAACAAGTACATATAATCATGTGCATCTCTCTTTCAAAAATATAAATCTCTCTATATCAGAGTATCTAAATCACCTATATCTATACATATCATATCATGCCCTTGGGGCACTTCTATCACCTAGTGTCTGCCCCCCTAAGGTATCTGCCTATCCACCCACCAAAGAATCCCACTAACCCAAATTCATTACACCTGCACCACCTATGAAGTTAGATATATACTCACCCCATCAGGGTTCCTATAGACACTATGTCAAAACTATGGCCTCATAATAATGTAGCTCCTCAATGGTGGCCAAGTACCATGCCATAAGAATACTACCTGGTGGTCCTGTTGGTACTGTATCTTCTCCTTCTCCAACTTATCTTAGATATTCCCTCTCCTAAGTCACCAAGGCTAGTGTAGTCTTAGCCTAATCTCTCTCTCCTATCATAGTGGCAACCTAACCTTATAATGTCACAACCTAACCCTACAATGTGATCACCTATCCCTATAAAGCTATGATCTATGCCTATGTAGTGGCCAATGCCACTCCTACCTATACATTAGGACCATCCCCCTATACTTATACCTAAGGAACCCCACCAACTAGGTCAACATCCATGGGTTACCTACCCCCATCATCCCATCTAAAATCTACAGTTGCATAGATGGCCTGGTATCATGTTGCATACCCATCAACAAAACTAGCATAATCAATCTTTGCTCTGGTTGTAACTCCTCCTGATCAAGAACCACCTCTACTATCTGTGGCACTAAAAGCAAAAACTTAGCATCCTCCTACCTATCCCTTGAGAATGGACCTAGGGTCCCTTATACCAGGATGAACTACCTATAAACTCTATTAAAATGGATGAGCTCAATCTCACCCTCTCTCCTCCAAAAAATCCACTTATAGCTTTGCATCAACAAAATATGTTGAGTATAATGGGACCACCTAGGAAAGCCAAAATATGGCCTCAAAACCACATCCCCAACTATCAAGGCTTTTGGTGACCCTCAGAACCAATCAATATCTCATGTACCTCCTCCAGCTCATGTGAGTGTATAATCACTCCACCTCATGAAGCCCACCTTGAAATCCATATGGGCATATCCATCCCATGACAACCTCATCAATATTAGAACTTAGATATATTCATAAGCCTAACAATGTATCACAAATCCTATGTTGATGCCATATCTTTTATGTGCTCAAAACCCCCATAACTCTCTATATATCTGTACTAAAAAAATTGATGCCCATCTAAAAAATATTTGAGCAAGCAACATCTCCACTAGGACTCCCAATAGCACATAAGGAAACAACCCACTAATTGAATCTAGTAATGAAAAATAAGAGACTATTATCATCATCATCATCAACCCCTATTATCTCTAGCCCTATGATACAATGGTCTGTAACTAAAGCTATCAGTATGCCACCTAATGAGGGCCTAATCCTCACCATATAAGATCTCCATATGATCATCTCTCTCCTCACTCTCAATATGATATATTATCTCCCCCTAAATTGGAAGCTATGTAATCCTATGTACATCCTCTAGTAGGATGGTCATTTCACTTGTCGATAAGAGAAAAGTGTTCGTGGCTAGATCCTATCTCTCGATGAGGACCATGATCATCACTACATCTTGAAATATGTACTAGAAGTGCATAATCATGCTGAGCCTAACCTCTACCATGTGCATCTAGATCTAGTTTCATGCTTATAAAATTGACATTAGAAAACACACTTAGTTTTTTATTTTAACTACTTCATCTATGGACACTATATTTTTTAACCCTTTCACCCTACCTAATCACACCTAATTTTTCCTATCTCAACTACATTACCATATCTCTAATCCTACCCTAAACCCACCTTACCCATATTTTAAATACTAAAAACACTAACCTTCATCTTTTATCAAACATATCTTACCCTTAACCCATTTGCCTTAACCATTTATGAAACACATCTTACCCCTAACCATATTACCTTAGAATTTTATCAAAACCCCTTTGACCATTTAGTTGACAACAAATGGTCACTATGACCACTAATGGTCATATGGCCCTTTGGCCTCCAATCTTTGGGTATTGACAGTCAACTATGACCATCGATGGTTGGGTATGACCACTGATGGTTACTATTTGTGACCACCGGTGGTAAAACCCCCAATCCTACCTCTATGCAACCCACCCAAACCACCCCTTTTTAACACCTACTTTCCCTAATTTTATTCTCATCCCTATCCCCAACCTATATACATCCCTAATTTTTATTTTTACATACTAATTTTAACAAATCATAATAAAACCTAAAAACTAGGGCAAACCCCTAATGAAACTACCAAACCAAAAACAAAACTACCAAAAATTCAACCAAAATAAAACTACTTTATCAATTTAAGTAACACCTACCTCATTCCTAGACCATAATCAAGGAGGAATCCTACATCCCACTACTCAGCCACATCCCCATACACCCTGCATCTTCTATCCTACACTATCTCAACACACCTTTCACACTCAATCAATCAACAACTAACCTAGCCTCATCAGTGCCCTCACACAAAATGCCAAACTTGTAAATGCACAAGAGTTAGAGAATCAAAAATTTAAAATGTAAATAGTGAGAATGACTACTCTTTTTCAATTTTTATCCTCTAAAATTTTAGGATTTCCCCCTAACCATCGATGGTCAGGGTGATCGTTGATGGTCGAGTTAGAGACCCCTGACCATAGATGGTTAGGTTCTCCCCTTTTCAATAATTTTGACACCAACACTTTCATACCACCTTTTAGAGATCACCCTTCTCCACAAACTAGCCATGAACCATTAGAGAACACCCTCTCCAACTAACCAACCATTTGACCATGTCCACCTTGATGTTTGCCATTTTGGCTCAAACTATCACTATTTTGTGATGACCTCACCTTGGTCCTTTTTTGACCATACCAACCAACCTTGCCATGTTGAACATTTGAATTTGCACCACCTAATTCAAACTAGACCATTTATGTTTTTCACAGGAGAACTTCCTACCTTAGATACCCATAAAAACATTAACCCTATCTAGGAGACTTATGTTTATGAGTGTTCCTAGCCACCATACCTAAATATGGTCATGTGGTCCATTTGTCACTTATCCTTCTATCACTAGCCTTTATTTATATTAACCATGGAAACTTAGTCTTTGTAAAATATTGGCTATCACACTTATTCTCATTTTGTGCACACATTTATGCTTCAAATTCCCAACCACCATTGTCACCAACCTTGTGACTCACCATACCCACTTATCAAACATGCAACCAATTCAGTTTCACTTTATCGACTCCCAGTTTGAGGGGGAACACCTCCTCTACGGCTTAGGGTAACTAAACCTTCAATCCATAATTTATTTTTATTTTATAGCTTATTGATACAAATTGCCTAACAAAAGGGGAAAAATATAGACACCATAATTCTACACACTATAGTTTTGAATGTCAAAACACCCTTAAATCATACCATTACCCAACCTCTCACCATGACCCTAATTCAAGTTAGCTAATTATCTAACTCACTAAATTACCCCTTTTTACCCCACTTAACCTTTGACACTCAACTGATGATGGTCAGCTTCACTATCGATGATTGCCCTAACCATCGATGATCAGGTCCCTTCTCCATCTGAACAAACACAACACTAGATGTGTACAAGCTAACATGACATAATTAAATATGTTTACCTTACCCATTGCTAACACATCATGATGCATCAAAATCAGCATTCTAACCTCCTATAGAACGTTATATCTCCATATCTCTTTGCTTATAAAAGGAGGGGAGTAGGAGTTGAATAGGGATCCATAATCAAGCATTCTAGCACATAGGTAATCATTTTATCAACCAACAGGTCTTCCTTATAAAAATTCAACAAATACCATAGACACTCAAACCTATACCAAAATTGATCTTGAGGCAAAGTGTCATTACTCTACCAAAATTACTCTAAGATTAGCTGTTAACCATTAAGCAATGAACTAGGTACATTTTTTATTTTAGGTTCTATCTATTTGGTTTTTGATTTCCCTACCTGAATTAAACCTTTTTACATATTATCTCCTAACCCCCAGACCTTGATCAGAACTCAAACCATTTATTGACCCATTCTACAACTCTTTTCTAAACATACCTAAAACCCATAATAACAACTAATATTCACCTTGACTACTGATGATCATCTTCAACCGATGACAGTCATCCAACCACCTACAATTAGCTTAACCCCTAATAATCACCATGAATACCGATGATCACTATGGTAGGAAATAATAACAAGTTAATTCCACCTACCTACCCTCATCCAAATTCCATTCTTTGTGTTCTTATGTGTTCATAGAGACCTTACCCATTTTTTGAACCTAACATGACCTATTTAGCATTAGTATTGAATTTTATTTGTTTAATTAGTCTATTTTCCTCTAGCAAGCATTTATTTCTTCTTGTATTATCTTTCAATATTTTTTTTTCATTTGATGCAAGTACTTTATCATCATTTCTTTCAACTTATCTACATGAATAATGTTGGTTGATCTTGTGGTAATCCAAATCCTTCAAGTATATGTTTAAGATAAATCAGTTCATAGATAACTCTTCTTACAATATGATGTTCTAATTTTGTGGAGGATCTTGAAACACAATTTTGATTCTTACTCCCCCATGATATTAATCTAGATCCCCAAAAGAGTACAAATCTTGAAGTGGATTTCCTATCATCAATGTTCCTTGCATGTTTTAAATCCGAGTATCCTATCAAGAATAAGTTATCAATACTTGTATTATAGGCCAAAATCCATAGTTCCTCTGATGTACCTTAATAATCTCTTTAATGCTTTCTAGTGAATGATCTTAGGCTCTTTCATGAACTTTTATAGAAAACTGACAGCATAGCTAATGTTTGTCCTAGTGTAGGTTAGGTAAATGAGACTCCCCATCAAATGTTGATATAGAGTTGCATTTACCTGTGGTGATGGATCTGCTCAAGATAGCTAAAGTTTTGTCTCCATATATGTGCCAATTGGTTTTCTATCTATCACTTGAAATTTATCAAGCATTGTCTTGGAATATTTGAGATGAGATACAAAAATATGATTTTATCTCTACCAAAATTCTAAGTCAAGACAATAATGTAGAAACTTGAGATCTATCATGTCAAATGATCTATTTAGATCTTTCTTGATTGATTCAATCATCTTCACTAAACTATGAGTGATGACTAGATCATCACCATATACAACTATAATTAATATCTCCCCCCTTTCTATTTGAGGTGGAGATTTGGATCATATGGACTCCTTTTGAATCCATGTTTCAAGAGATGCTTTTCAATCTTTATATGCCACGCCTTGGGAGCTTATGTAAGACCATATAGTGATTTGACAAGTCTACAAACTTTATCTTCTTTTCTAGATTTGACAAAACCTTATGGTTGAGTCATGTAGACTTCTTCCTGTAAGTCCCCATTAAAGAAGGTAATTTTCATGTCCATTTGATGGAATTTCCATCCAAATTATGTAGATAAAGAAAAAATCATCCTGATAGTTTTTATCTTTATTGTGGGAGAAAATGTCTCCTCATAGTCAATGCCTTTTTTTATGAGCATACCCTTTCAGAACCAGTCTTGCCTTGTGCTTATTGAGATTGCCATCTACTTTGTACTTCATCTTAAAAATCTATTTTCATTTGATTGGCTTCTTACCTAGAGGTATATCTACAAGTTTCCATGTTTTATTCTTCATCAATGAATTATATTCCTCATCCATGGCATCTTTTCAAGGTTTCAACTATAGGGATTCTTGAACTATATAAGGATTGACCAATTTAGAAATTGTACTCATTAAGGCCAAATTGAACTCAACCATACTATGAGTCCTTGGTTTGATGGTGGATGTATTTAGAACACCACCTAATTTTATATCTCTGAGTGTATTTGTATACCATTTAGGCATACGTTGAGTATTTTTTGTGGGTGGTGGAGCTGCACCATTATTCCCATCATCATTACTATATTCATCTAAGAGATTACCATCTTCTATATTTTTTATGGGACTGATTTGTTTATCAGGTGCACTTGTAGAAGGATCTTCTACTTATTTCTTTTCAAATAATTCAACATCCTTACTAGTGTAGATTTGTCTAGTATTTGGATCCATGACTCTATAGGTAAGTGTTTCTTCACAATACCCTAAGCACACATTTTTTTAGCTTTCATATCAAGTTTAGTTTGTTCCACTTTGCGAATGTACATACTTGCTTGAAATCCAAAAACTTGAAGATCTTCTATAGATGGCATATTCTCTGACTAGGATTCATATGGAGTTACTCCATCAAGAGCTACAATGGGTACTCTATTAAGTAGATATATGACTATTTTGGTAGCTTCTGCTTAAAATGCCTTTGTCAAGCCTAAATCATGTATCATACATTGAACCATTTCTACAATAGTATGATTCTTCCATTCAATAACTGCATTTTGTTGTGGTGTACATGGAGGTGCCATTTGATGATGAATGATGTTTTCTTGAAAAAAATGTTTAAACTCATTACTGGTGAATTCCCCCTGTGATCTAAGTGGAGGGTCTTGATTTTTTAACCAAATTCTATTTCAACAACCGCTTTGAATTTTTTAAAAGCTTTAAAGGCTTGATCCTTTATTTTTAGACAATAGACCCACATTTTTCTAAAATAGTCATCAACAAAGAGAATGAATTACTTAAATACAACATGGCTAAGTGTTACTGGTCTGAACAGATTGGTGTGAACCAAATCAATTTTACCATTGGATCTATAGGTACTTTTTAAAAATGAAACTCTATATTGCTTACATGCTAATTAATCATGGCATTTATCTATACCTTTTAAAGAGGTGGTAAACTTCTTACCGTGTTGTAGTGGTGGAGTGTGTCAAGATATTGGAAACTGATGTGGCTAAATATTCTACACCACAATTGTGTCAAGTCTATGTCATTTTCTATGAGTGTTTGATTATTTTTCTGAATGAAATCAAGTTGAAACATACAATACACATTTTATGCTCATGTAATAATTTTGGAGTTTCTAGATTTGTCTCTAATCAAACACAATTTTTATCGACCTTTACAATCAATGTCAATTTTCAAATTATGGTCTAAGAGTTGACTCACTAATAATTTTTTTTTGTAAAAACTAGGTACATAGAGAACATCAATGATTTTACATGTTTGCATGCCTAGGGGTAAGGAAATTTTGTCAATTCCTTGCATATTATATGAGGTATTATCAACCAAAGAAACATGTTTTTTATTGTGTGTGTCCTTCAAAGTGAAAAACTAATCTTTTATACTTGTCATGTGTTGATTTGCACCTAAATCAACACAACATATGTCAATTTGTGATGTGGATTCATCATGGATATCTGCATACTATAGGTAGTCATCTTCCTCATCATATTCTTATTGTTTGACAATATTGCCTTGTTGCTTTTATTTCTTCTACCAAGTCCCCTTTTTCTATCTTTATGGTTTACTAAATGAGCTAGGGGATGATTTTTGGTTAGTAGACTTTTAACCACTAGAAGATCTTTTTTTGAAGGTATTGCACCAAAAATATTTTAATTCATTTCCTTGACAACCATAAATGAGACATTGTTTCTATGACTTTCCTCCTTGTGAATTCTACCTTGAATTATGTTTTGATGAAGATTTGATTGGTTTCTTGCCTTTTTGTTGATGAAAAGCTAGTACATGTTCTTCTTAGTTGTCATGAGTATTGAAAGACTCTTCCTATTGTAACATATTTACCAATTTTTCAAAACTTGGTTTCTATTCTATGATAGTCAAAGTAGTCATTAAAATTATGTATGAGGGTGGAAGTTCTCTCAAGATAATAGGTACAAGAGAGTCATCTAAAATTATCTCACCCAAGTATTGGAGTGCTACCCTCAAAATTGTAACATGTCTTAAAAAGGCTTCCATTGTTTCTCTTGATCTTAATTTGAGAGAGTGGAGTTGAATTTAAAAATGTAGAATAATACTCTCATTTTTTGCCTCATATATAGTTTAGAGCTTATCCCAAGCTTCCTTAGTTGTTTTGGCTTTATGGATGTGTGGTTGAACTTCATCCGATACTCTAAAAATGTTTATCAACTTAGTATTTTGGTTGGTTTTTATCAAACTTAAGTTACTGAACAACATATATTGCATGCTAGGTATATGAATGATCTACTATAGATAAAATTTATTCAAACTCTAATTGAGTTCTGAAATTATCTTCCAAGAAAAGTAGTTTCCACCTTTGAGGAGTTGTGAATTGAGAAAAAATAATTTTGGATCCTATGTTGTCATTATCAAGATTATGGGTGATGGATTGGTTCCTTATCACTCCAGATATATAGGTCTCCCTTTCTATATACCATCAGATTGATATAATAGACCTTTCTATATATGTGTCCTTGTTTTATACCCTTTGGTATAGAGAATAAGCTCACACTTTTATATACCCAATGATACAAGAAAGAGGCATAAACATACGTGAAATAATCTAATACTTGGTACCTAGACAATACTGAAAAGGGTTCATCCAATCACTAGTACCTACTTAGATGGATTTATGCATACATACACATAACCTCATTATATACTTGAAAATTCTACCTATTAGGATTTACACCTTTTAATTATAATGAATGGGTAAATAAAGGGAAGGCTATGAGTGTATGTATCTTATTTCTCCTTGACAATTTAAAGGGTCAATGCCTAGACATTGTTGTTGTAGTTGTGTTAGGTGTTGTATACAGTAACTCAAGTATGATGTCATTACTCATAAATTTGAGTCAGAGGCATAACTATGACCAAACACTGCATTGAGTTTGAAAACTCATGATTTGATGCAATACATTTACAATTTTTTTCAATACAATATGAAATTTAAATTTATAATGCTTGCAAAATAAAAAATGCACTTTTCCTTTTTTTTGTCATTTTTGGCTCTTTGGCATCTTTTTGGAAAAAAATCACTTTTTTCCATTTTTATTTTTAAAATTTTTATAGTAATTTTTCTGCTAATTTAATTAGTTATAACTAAATTTAGTGATTTGCTAGATTTGGAGGGATACTAAAAGTTTCACCAAAACATTCTTTTGGGGGATTTGAACCTCCCACCTATCCTTTACCAAAAACCTTCCCACCAACTCACCTATGCATTATTTCAAGTATTGAAAAGGATGAATAAGTATTTAAAGTCTATTAATGGATCTTTTGAAAGCAAAACTACTCCTTTTTCAATACCATAGATTTCTCAAATAAGTGGTTTGGTTTGAAATGTGCAGCAAAGGAATGTTTTAAATGGTGGTTTCAAGGATTTATTAGGTGTTTTGGATTATATTTGTAGTAAATAATGTATTTTGAAGTTGGCTTTGAGGATTTATTTAATGTTGGCACCTTGGTATGAATTCTATAAATATATAAACTATAGATTTAAATTTAAAGGCTCAAAAGAAAAATATTAAAACCAACCTCTTATTTTTTTCAATGCTATATTTATTTGGTAGGTGGATGCCAAGAAATCTCCAATGCATCCTTTGTGTTTTGAATTAATGTTTTGTTCCAATGCAGTTTATGAAATAGATGCCACCAGAAATCAGTTATAGATGCCATGACTTCTCCTTTGTTACCTGTCTATAGCTAGTGAGGAACTATATGGATGCTACCACTTACATGCCAAGTTTAAAAAAACACTTTGTAGAATATTTTCAAATTCCAAGCTCTAATAGTCTTTATGTTTGCCTTATAGCTTTTGTAGGCTTACCAAATAAAATAATAAATATACTAGAAGGAATATTTGCACCATGATTTTGCAGGGGATCAACACTCATGAAGTCTTTGGTTGATCTTCTTTTAGTCTGAAACTTTTATCATTGCTTTGGTATAGGAGTGCATAGGCTTATCCTCACACAATGAAGCTCTATAAGAACTTTGGGAGAGATCAAGCTTCTCCTCATGTACATGTTTAGAGATTTCTATGAAGCTCTAATACCAAATATGGAGGAATAATAAAATTATATTTATTCTAACTATCAAATACATAGCCAAGAGTCATTTTTATATAGTAATATGAGCTCATATTAGCTCCTATAAAATAGGAGAGATAAAACCAATGTAAATAAAATATCTCCCAAATATTACATGAGAGTTGCAACATACCATGATTAAAAGATTTTTATGATTTACTATCCTAAATAACCGAATAATTTATCTATGGTAAATAATTATATTATAAAAAATTATGAGTAATTAAATATTACTCATTTATTTATAATGGTGAATTAATCACCATAACATTACTTTGATAGGAAAACATAGGTCCTAGCTAGGGTTATTGATGAGCTCAAAATATGGCTCACATTGACATGTTATTTCCTTCAAATCATATCTCGAAGGATATTATCTTATACAAGTCTTCGATTCTTAGATAGTTATTACATGGAAAATAGATATTTGTCTTGTTTATATTAAACCAAAGACTGAATTTTTACTTTGTCATTAATGTCTAATACATAGCATGTTTTAGTGATCTTTTGTGTGAAGAATGATAAGGAAGAAGACATAGGTGATGTACAGTGAACATTCCATTTTGATCTCCATCCAACAGAACTACGGACTCAGCAGGCTTGTTTCTAAGGACTCTACAGGCTCGTTTCTATAGACTCTGCAAGCTTGTTTCTATGGACTCTACAAGCTTATTTCTATAGACTCCACAGGCTCATTTTTATGGACTCCATAGGATTATTTCTATGGAATCTGTAGGCTTATTTCGATGGACTCCATAGGGTCAATACCAAGAATTCTATAAGGATAATAGGAAGCTAGAGACTAGATAGGATAAGAAAGAACCATTCTAGCTGGAATCACATAAGGAAAATAATCGTCTACTATTTTGAAGGACCTGCTTTTGATAGATTTGTATATAATTAGATTTTAGGAATATTATAGGATATGTGTTTCATTGAAATAATTGGATCTCTTGAAAATTCAATCTCTGGATGAAGGGATCGACCAGGAGTCCTATTCTTTTGCATCCTATTTTGAGTTGATTGTATTAGTATAAAGTGTAAGACTTTTGACTACATAAAAAAAGGAAAAATAGAAGATATAGAGAAAATAGAGGATCGAGAATTGGATAAGCATAAAGGTTTCAATTAGATTGTAATTATTTCATTTCTATGAATTAATACTTCAAGTTTCTAGCACTGATTAATCTTTGTTCTTGAGTCTGAGAGGAGCAAGGGCCCACTCTCCTTGGAACCAAGAACTGTGTATGGTATTTATGTTCTATTTTATTAGTTATAATCTTGTTACTATTTGAATCTATTTATAAAAATATAAAAAAAAATTCATAGTTTAAAAAGAGCATTTTCTTATTTCATTTCTTTTCTATGCAAAGTATCTTTTTTTTTAAAGCAAAAGTGTGAAGCAAATTTCCTTTCATAAGTAAGAGTGTGAATTTATTTTCCTTGCAAACGTAAAATAGGAGTGTGATCTTTTACTTCTAGAAAAAGAGTGGATTGATTTTATTTCTTTATTTTTTAGCAAAAGTGTGAATCAAGTAGTTTAGTCAAATTTAGAATAGGATCAACAAGCACCCCCATAAGCAGACTTCTAGATCTACCATCCCATACCTTACTACAGATAACTTTGGACACTAGCCCTGGTTGATAATACACCAATTGAATATTGGTTAAATGAGGAGTTAGATGACACTCATCATTTTTGGCACCATTGTTTGGGAACATAAGGTGTGATTAAGGTAATAATTATTGATCTAGAGTAAAAAAAACAATTAATAAATTGATGTACCATCCTAGAGATTCTAAAGGATGATTTATTCCAAATTTTCCATCAAGAACACAAGTGGACACCCCTTCAACATCTTTGAGTAGTGAACCAGAAGATACAAGTGAAAACTATTTGCAAGAATCTTCTAAAACTGGGATAGGAACCAGGTCATTGCCACATGCAAGCCCCATAGGATAAATTCCTCAAGATCAATATCTTGCAGGAAGACATTATTTAGTGATTGCCAAAGACTTAGAAGAAGCATTTCAAAGATCTATATCTGAAGAAAATTCTAATAACTTGGAATAAACTATAATTGAGACCACAAACATTTAGTGGGAAGATCATCCCAGTTTTGAAATATCATCAGAAGAAGAAATAACTCTCCAAAAACATCAACAATGCGCACAACCAAGAAGGACTTTCTCCTTTCCTATTGTTGAAAATCCTAATGATCAAACCCCCATGAAAAATATTTCACCAGCTAATCTACTAAATTTTTGGAGACGATCTATAGAAGATCCTGATCAATTCTTGTTTGAGTTTAAGGTTCTATGTCAAACCTATGATTACACAACTGATAGCCAAAAATTAAAACTATTTCTCTCTACACTTAAAGATGTAGCTATGAGATGGTTCATGGGTTTACCTGGAAATTCTATTAGAACATGGGATGACATGGAAACAAAATTCTTAAACAAATACCAAGATTACTGCCAAGTGTTAGAAAGAAGAGAGGATTTATTCAAAATCAAACAAAATGAGGATGAATCTTTAGAGGATTATTTAGATAGATTCATGTTCACTCATAAAAGAAGCAATTATCCACTCACTAAAGATGTTCAAAAATTAGTTTTCTTGAAAGGATTGGATGAAGGCACTAGAGATGCCTTAAATTTGATGGGTAGAGTAGACATAAATAAGTTGGCTTTCAATCAAAATTTTGAGCTTTGTACCAATTAATCTAGAACAAAACTTGGAATTAGGAAAGGAAAGTTGGGGAAATCTAATGAAGTGGGTAAATTAATGGAAGAATTTGCTAATCTTAAAATATATATTCTAGTTACACTAAACATTACTTTGGATGGCCTTCAAGCTAAGGCAAATGCAACAGAGCCTTTAGCAATCTACTGTCCTAAGTGTAGATAAAAACACACCCTTAGAGACTGCCCTCTAGATAAAACCAATATTTCATCATGTGGGATCTATGATGCAACAAATCATGATACCAAATATTGCACCCTTCTGCCTATTTTAAAGAATCAAATGAAAACACAAGTCCATTCTACTAAAGAAGTAAATTATATTCAGAGACAAAACTTTGCTCCACAAAACCAGGCTCAAGGACAGTTTAGTGTAAGAAATCTAGTTAATCCATGGATGAGACTATCGAATGTTTTAGTTCCTTCACCATTTTGGAATCAACCCTAAATTCCATCAATTTAAAATCCATGGGCAGGACAAGATTGGATGCCAACACCTCCATGGATGGTGCCACAACCACAACAACAATGGGCACCATAGCAGCATTGGATGCCATAGCCATATCAATAATGGAATCAGTAGTGGAACCCACAGTCACAATTCACCCAACCAAGAAGGTCACTTCAACAACAAACCATTATGCCACCCCCAATTATTCAGTAACAAGGAAAAATTAATCAATGCTCAATGCCTACACAACCAATAGTGAATCCAAAAATAAACAACCAACACCTTTTTATGTCAATGAACAAGAAGAAACAATCAATGTGGGAGCTATTGAGTGCTCAGACATACATTTGAGATTAGGAAAACTATACAAAAACCTCCAGTACTCATTTTTGAGATACCTAATGCAAATGAATAGATAGAGTCATCTCAATTAAGCACTAGAGAAGCCAAAATCAAAATGAGTCCTGAAGAAAACAAAGGAAACACTACTACACCAGTAGTTCCTTTTCCTAAAAGATTAAGAGAAACTGATATCAAACCAAACTCAAACTTAGTCCATGAGTCACAAAAGATCAATATTGAGGTACCCCTTATACAAGCTATTAGGCATACACTTGAATTAAATAAGATCATCAAAAACCTCTATATTAATACACCTAGGAGGAAGGTAAAATATCCTAGAACCATTCATGTTGATGGAAAAGTTGCTGATTTATTAGCAGGAAAACTATTAGTTCCAAAATATGAAGATTCGGGAAGCCTAGTGATCACAGTCACAATCAGAGGAAAATAAATTCCTAACATCTTGATAGATTTGGGAGTAGCAATCAATGTCATGACAACTGATACTTTCCATGCATTATCTCTTATGAAAATACAACCTACAACTATCATTCTTCAAATGGCGGACCAGTCGGTAACAAAACCAGAGGGAACTATAGAAAATGTTGAAGTATTAATATAATATTGGGAATATCCAATAGATTTCATGGTCTTGTAACCCAAAACAAAGAATATAAGATATCCTATAATCTTAGGGAGACCATGGTTGGCTACTGTAGTAGCATTGATTTATTGCAGGTCAGGAGACATGACCATTTCCAATGGGTTAAAATCCAAATGCATCTCTTTGTATCCTCCTACAAAACCATCAAAAAATTACATACAAGAACTTTGGGTGGATGAATCAGATAACACATTAAAAAACATTTCCTCCTTAGCCATGATCACAATAAAAAAAAACTTAGAATAATTGAATGGAGACATATATCTAGAAACTATAGACTATGCCAGTCTAGAAACTATGGACTATACCAGTCTAGAAACTATAGACTCTGCCAGTCTAAAAGCTACGGACTGCCTTAGTTTAGGATTCTTAGGTCTGATGGAAAATTTTGAAACCTCCAATTCTACTTCTACTAGTACTTCTTCATCATATGATCATAGATTGATTTAGGAAAGTGTGTGGAAATTGGCAGAACAACAATAAACTCATTTCTTAGATGCATTTCATTGTTCTTTAACAAGACTGATTCCTCCTGAAAAAGAGTTTGTTGATAATGTAACTATTTTTCATAAGCTACTTCCTCATCCATGTCCTCTAAACTCATTAATTATTGAGTTTAAGCAAATAGAATCCAACTACCCAGGTACAAAACCAATCATGGTATTACTTGGAAAAAATTTGAACATCAATAGTTGGTTGACAAATAAAGAGGAAGATCAACTCTTTGAAGTATTGGAAAGACGTACCAAGGCTTTTGCTTGGGATTATATTGACATGAAAGGAATTCACCCTAGTATATGCACCCATCACATCTACACAAAATCTATCAAACCAGTCAAACAACCACAAAGAAGAATAAATCCAACACTAAAGGAAAAAGTCAAAACAGAAATCCAAAAGTTGTTGGAAGTTGGGTTTATTTAACCTATCTCATACAGCCTATGGTTGTAACCTCTAGTAATTGTGCCCAAGAAAAATGGAAAGTTAAGAGTATGTATGGATTATATAGAATTAAACAAAGCAACATTAAGGGATTACTTTCCTTTACCTTTTATTGATCAAGTTCTTGATAACTTGGCAAGACATAAATATTTTTCTTTCCTGGACGGGTTTAGTGGGTATAACTAGATAATGGTAGCAGCTGAAGATCAAGATAAAACCACATTTAACTACCCTTGGAGAACTTTTGCTTATCGAGTACTTCCATTTGGACTCTGTAATGCTCCAGTAACCTTCCAAAAAACATTTATAGCAATCTTCTCTAACCTTAAAAATGATTGTGTTGAGGTATATATGGATGATTTCACTATTTATGGTAAAACTTATGAAGAATCTCTTACCAACTTGGAAAGAGTATTGATCAGATGTGAGGAGCATTAATTATCTTTGATAAATGAGAAATGTTTGTTGATGATGGATGAATGAATAGTCCTTGGACACCATATTTCTACAAAAGGCATTTAAGTAGATCAAAAAAAAGTTGAAATAATTTCCAACTTGCCCATTCCACAAACACAAACTAAAGTTAAGAGTTTTTTAGGACATGTTAGTTACTACAGATGCTTCATAGATAAGTTTAGCCAAATAGTTTCCCTTATGTTTGCCTTGCTTACAAAAGATAGTACATTTGAATGGAGTGATAGTTGCTAGTAGGCCTTTGAAACCATCAAAGCTAAACTTGTTACTGATCTAGTATTAAGAGGACCAGATTGGTCTAAGCCATTCCATATATACATAGATGCTTCCAATACAACACTAGGAGCAGTTCTTGGACAAAAGGATGAAGAGGGTAACATGTATGCTTATATTATATTAGCTAAAACATGACATTTGCTGAAAGAAATTAAACCACAACTGAGAAGGAATTCTTAGCTATAATTTATGCAATGAACAAATATAAACAATACATAATAGGATATAAGGTATTTTTCTATACAGACCATTCAACTATTAGATATCTTACCAACAAACCAATTGTGGGAGGTAGGATTATTAGATGGCTATTGCTCTTACAAGAATTTGATGTTACTATTATAGACAAACTAGGGAAGTCTAATGTGGTTACTAATTTCTTGTCAAGAATGAACAATACAGGTGAAGAAGAACTAGTGGAAGATGACTTTCCAGATGAACAATTATTTGCTATTTTAGCATAATCTTTATGGTTTGCTGATATAGCCAATTACCTCGCCACAGGGAAGTTTCCTCTGCACTTTTCACAAAAAGAAAAAAAATGTTTAATCAAAGAAAGTTCTTATTTTAAATGGATTAATGGAATGTTATTTAAACTTGGACCTGATCATGTGTTTCACAAGTGTGTGACAAATGGTGAATCTTATGATATCATCAAAGCTTGTAATGATGAACCAAGAGGAGGCCATTACTCAGCTCAAAGAACTATACATAAAATCTTGGGAGCAAGTTATTATTGGCCTCATCTTCATCAACAAGTAAAAAGATATGTCAAACACTGTGATGCTTATCAATGAATTGGACAACCTACTCTTTCAATAGAAATTCCCCTGTACCCTCATCCTCAATTGGTTTTAGAACCATTTGAGAAATGGGAAATTGATTTTATTGGTCCATTGGATCCTCCTTCCAGAGGAAAAGAATATCTTCTAGTTTGTATAGACTACATGACCAAGTGGGTAAAAGTGGAAGCATTAACTCATGCAAGAGAGGAGATGGTAGCTGATTTCTTATATTTCAAAATCATGTAAAGATTTAGTGCTCCAAGAGAGATAGTCTCAGATCAAGGACCGCAGTTCATGTCAAACATGATAAAGTATTTTATGCAAGTGTATCAAACTCAACATAGAAAAAACATCTCCATACCATCCATAAGTAAATGGACAAGTTGAAGTCACCAATAGAGAATTGGAAACCATTTTAACCAAGGTTGTAAATTCTAACATAAAGGATTGGGTAGATAAGGTACCGGAAGCTATTTGGGTGTATAATACTACTTGGAAAACAACAACTAGATTTTCACCTTATGAATTGGTTTATGGTAAGAAACCTTTATTATCTATTGAATTTGAATTACAAACTTTGAAAATAGCTGTAGAAGTAGGAATTTAGTTAGAAGAAATACAGAAAGAAATACTCCTACAGCGTAATCAACTTGATGAAATGAGGATGGAAGCACTACAAAGAAATAAACTGGTACAACATCAACAATTTTTTTTGGCATGATGCACAAATCAAGCAACATAAGTTTCAGAAAGGAGATTGGGTACTATTGTTTGATTTTAAATTTCAATATTTCAAAGGAAAACTACAAACAAGATGGTTGGAACCTTATGAGATTGAAGAGGTCTATGAAAATGGTTATGTTAAGCTAATACCTATTGATGCCAGTAGAAGAGCTCTATTAGTCAATGGACATAGATTAAAGCTCTATCAAAAACCTCTCAATAAAGATGAATTTATTCAAAAAGTAAAGGATCAAGTAGCTGTTCTGAAAAGCTCTACTTCTTCTAGTGAACATGCTCCTTGATAATCCAAAAAAAAATCAATAGTGAAAATCCTTCTAGGGACGTTATTGATAATGCATGCCCAGAAAACCAACTTGTTGGCTGGCTATGCATTGCAAAAAGGGCTTTGGCTAGAAAACTAGCAATGACTGGCCAAAGGGCAAAAACTAAAATTTATAAGAAAACCTCATCATGACACTATGATTGGTCATCTCCATGTAATAAACTAATCCATGAGAGCCTATTTGTGTAGGACACCTTGTGAGCAAAGGATAACGTCTAAGGTTAAAGTAAGTAAGACATATATTTCATTTATCTATGATTAGTTAACTAATTATCTTTGATTTGATTAAGACCCTATTCTTCTAAGATGACCTAAATTTCAATCTTCTGAAATGAAATGACACATGTCATAATGAAAAAGCATGCAACAAAGCCACCAAAGGTGTATGGATAAGTGTGCAGCTTTGATATCATCAATTGAGTCATCAAGTACCATAATGATGGGATGTCATAAAAAGGGGTTTTAAATGAAGTAATGAATTGATGTCACTATCAATATGGCATGTCATCATTTCACATGACTTGTATTGATGAGACCAAATAGTTGGCACACTCTATGGAAATGTGTAGTGCCTAACTATATCACATCATCATACAACACTACGGACTCATGCAACTATAGCATTTAAAATGAACTATTTCCTTTCTATGGACTTCAACAAAAGCTGATCCTCAGAGCCTTTTGCCTATTGACTTCAAAAAAATACTAGTCTACACCTTAATTAGAGTTAAAGGAAATGAGCTGACTGTAACTCTGCATAAAAATGGGATAGAAGACAAGATCAGAGCTGAAAGATCTAGTGAAGTTTCATAAAGACAAAGCTTTTGTAGCAGTATTCAAAGCTAATGGGTGGCTACCTTTCATTGAAAAGCTCTAGGGTTTTGACAAAACAATGGTAAGTGAATTTATTACCAATCTCACCCCTGAATTTTTAATTGTGAAAGGCATTATTATTCCTATTACAACTCAAATCATAAGCCAAATTATACAAGTTTCAGAAGAAGGAATGGGAGCTACAGGTAGAGTTTCATTTAGTGATTTAATTAATCAGTTTAATGGTAATAAGTAGACTAGAACTTCATGTCTAGTAGATTCTAAGGGAAAATCAAAAGGGATTAAAAGTAATTCACTTCTAGAACCTTGGAAATCTGTAGCCAAGTGGTTACTTAAATATATCATTTGTGAAGGGCAACACAGTCTTTTAGGGGGAGACACCATGAAAATGTTAATACATCTTAAGTATGGGAGACAAAACCCTTAGTACAAAATTAACCTCCCATATTTATTTTATGGTGCTCTGCAAGTTATTTTTAGAACCCCTACTATTGCTCTTAGGCATCATGGCCTTATTCAGCTTATTATCCAGCATCATTTCCTTCAGCAAGGTCAAGAGGTCTAGGTGGAATTTTAGAACAGTACAACACAAGAAACCCTAAATGTACCATAGGAACACTCATCTCCACCTACCACATCAGCTAAGAAAACAACACTAAGAATAAAATCTCAGACTGTAATCTCCATAGAAATCCCTTCTTCAAGAAGAATCACAAGGTCTCAAAACGCTAAAATTTCAAGGTCTCCACAAGAACCTCATGAGTCTATAACACAACTAATGCCTTTGACAGGAAGAAGAAAATTGAGATAGAAGGTTGCTACAGACATTGAGATGACCAAGGGTTTAGTTTTTGAGAAATAAAATCAACCAAGTGTAGCTCAAAGAGTAACCAAAAGAAGGAGAAGGCTCATTTTAATAGAAGAAGATGAACAAGAAATTATAGATATTTTAGATAGTCTTAAAATGGTGTCTCATTCCCCTATACATCAAAATATTCCTGCACCTATAGATATTGAAGAAACTCCTTTTGAAAGGAACTCTCCAATCATAATGGAGGAGACAAATCTAGAGAAAGAGCCACACACGATGGAGGAATTAGGTATGGTGAAACAACAACCTGTTCTAGTTGAAACTGCAATGGATAAAGGGAAAAGTGTATGTACTAATGAGAAAGGTGAATCATAAAATCTAAATGATCATATTATGCAGCTAACTTTGTAGCTTTCTCAAGTTCAAGCTCTTGAATAACAACAAATAGCTGATATTGCTAACTTGATCAGTCAATTACAAGACAAGGACCATCTCAACTCATCTTTGGTGTAGAAATTAGATACAGTATCTACTGATCATGCCGTAGAAATTCATAGGTTAGAGGAAATAATAAAAGAACATGAAGATGAATAGATTGGTCTTTGGCTATATGTAGAAAGTCTAAAGAAGGAAAATAGGAGGTTGTATAATTTGGCGAATTATTCCAAAGCATTTGCTATTACACTTTCTCCCCCTAAAATATTTGTTGACCATGGTTGTCAAACAAGTGATCCAAGTATTCCTCCCTTACAAATACTACATCAAATTGAAGAAACATATTCTTTACTTAAATAGAAAAATAAAGATGAAACTTCTTTGAACAAACTTTTGGAAAATAAAAATAAAGAATTAGAGGCTAAAGTCCAAGAGTTAGAAGAAAATTTGTAGGATGCATGCAAATTAGGAGAAACTCTTTTGGCATGTAGGAATCCTTCTCCTGCATATAGTTTGTTTTTATTTGAACAATTTTATAGATGGCAGCTTCTACGGATCTCCTGTCATCTTCCTTATAAAATTTTCCAGCCAACAACATTTGTGGAAATTTTCTATAGTGTTGAACCTGATCAACAGGATTTGCTTTGTGAATTTTATTTGCATGGCTTGATTCTAGGAGATCATGAGCATAATAAGTTTTTGATAATTCTTCATGTAGGAGAAGTTCAACTGAGAGCATTACATTTTACATTCAAAAATTAGATAGCATGGAAAGGTAGATTTGAGGACTATATAAATCATGCTAAGACTACAAGATTATGTGTCAGATTAGCCTTTCCTATTCCCAGATTGATTAAATAGAATTTTCACTGTGCTTTGTTAAATGATGAGGTTAAAACACATTATTTACATGCTCTATATGATTTTACTATTTATTTTGATTTGTTTTCAAGACAAAATTTTGATTCAATAGTGACTGTAAGTGTAAACAGATGGGACCAACTTTCAGTGCCTCTTAAAAGGCAAGAAGTCATGTCCCCAAATAAATTAAGATGGAGTATGAGGAGAACATCCTCAATTTTGTAAATTTTAATAGAGGTAATCAACTCTGGGGGAGAACAAAAATGGATTGGCATGAGATATAGACTTCCTTTGCTGATCATACCTATTACAGGATGGCAGAGTTGGGCTCCATAATCATAAGAACAATTCAATATATGGAAATAGATGATTCAAACACATCAAGGATTTACCAATAATTTAGATAGGCACATAATAGATGAGTTTGATGAATATGATTTGAGTCAGAGTGTAGAAAGTAGAAGTCCGAGCTATGAATGCTAATACATGTTTGCAATGGGACTTCCAAAAGGTAAAGCTTGGGGGAGATGATGAGCTCAAAATATGGCTCATCATTAACATGTTATTTCCTTCAAATCATCTCTCAAAGGATATTATCTTATACAAATCTTAGATTCTTAGATAGCTATTACATGGAAAATAGATATTTGTCTTATTTATATTAAACCAAAGACTGAACCTTTACTTTGTCATAATGTCTAATACATAGCATGTTTTAGTGATCTTTTGTGTGAATAATGCTCAAGAAGAAGACACAAGTGATGTATAGTGAACATTCTATTTTGATCTCCATCTAGTAGAACTACAAACTCAACAGGGTTGTTTCTATAGGCTCATTTCTATGGACTCTACAGGCTTGTTTCTATGGACTCCACATGCTTATTTATACAGATTCTACAGGCTCATTTCTATGGACTCTGTAGGATTATTTATATGAACTCCATAGGCTCATTTCTATGGACTTTGTAGGGTCAATAGCGAGAATTCTGTAAGGATAATAAGAAGCTGGAGACTAGATAGGATAAGAAGAACCATTCCAGCTATAATCACATAAAAAAAATAACTGCCTATTATTTTGAAGGACTTCTTTTTGATAGATTTGTATATAATAAGATTTTAGGACTATTATAGGATATGATATTTATTTCATCAAAATAATTGGATCTCTTGGAAATCCAATCTCTAGATGAAGGGATTGACCATGAGTCCTATTCTTTTGCATCCTATTTTGAGTTGATTGTATTAGTATAAAGTGTAAGACTTTTGACTATATAAAAAAAAGAGTTAAAATAGAAGATATAGATAAAATAGAGGATCAAGAATTAGATAAGCATACAGGTTTCAATTATATTGTAATTATTTCATTTCTATGAATTAATACTTCAATTTTCCAGCACTGATTAATCTTTGTTCTTGAGTCTGAGAGGAGCAAGGGCCCACTCTCCTTGGAACCAAGAACTATGTACAGTATTTATGTTCTATTTTATTAGTTAGAATCTTGTTACTATTTGCATTTATTTATAAAAATATCAAAAAAAATTCATAGTTTAAAAATATCATTTTCTTATTTCATTTCTTTTCTATGTAAAGTATCTTTTCTTTTACAGAAGAAGTGTGAAGCAAATTTCCTTTCGTAAGTAGGAGTGTGAATGTATTTTCCCTGTAAACGTAAAATAGGAGTGTGATCTTTTACTTCTAGAAAAAGAGTGGATTGATTTGATTTCTTTCTTATTTAGCAAAAGCGTGAATCAAGTAGTTTAATCAAAGTTAGAATAGGATCAACAAGCACCCCCATAATCAGACTTCTAGATCTACTATCCCATACCTTATTGTAGATAGCTTTGGACATCAGCCCTGGTTGATAAGACACTAATTAAATATTGGTTAAATGAGGAGTTAGATGATACTCGTCAGTTATTATGTGGTATTGCTTCACTAGAGGCTTTGGAACCCTATTTGGTGATATTATGTGGTAAGAGACCCCTTAGTTAGGTCTATCAAATCCATATTGGTCATGACCTCAATTATCTAAATGTACCAACAAGTAGAAGGGCTAGTGTGATTTATATTCTTCAAATTATGTTTAATTTGGGTATTAGTTTCACTTTCCTTTATATACATTTTGGTGAATCTAATGTGAACTAACCCTTATGGGTTTTCTTTCACACCTTCATTTAATATCATTTATTATCTATTTCATTTTTGTATCACTTGATTGAATCTATTAAGTTAGTCCAACATTTTGTGTGAAGATTTAATACATAATCACTCTGAATGACTCTGTATTTCTTTGTAGGTTATCTTCAACCATAGGTAACTGATTTACATACAAGTTTTCAAACTCAATCAACCTAATTGACTCTATTAGCTAGTTAAAAATATTCATCTAGATGACATAGTATAAAAACAATAATTTTAGCACCTTAAAAATTATTAGGTTTATTCTCACCATCTTAGTCATTTCTTTTTTTTATTACTATGTTATTTTTCATAGTATTTAGTTTATAAAATTATAACTCTACGGTGAACTAGGTCAACTAGATCAAAATAATTATGTAGCTTGATTTCTTACCTAGGAAACTCAATTAACTCATTCAACTGTGTTTTCTAGCTCTTGCTTCAATAAACAAAATTGAACTAATTGATTATGTCCTATATTGTTTACATACTTGGTTGTCTAAACTGACCCTATAATCTTTAAGCAAAGGAATTAACTCATATTATTATTAATTAATTTACTTTTCATTTTGTTTATTTTTTACTTAGAGTAGCACACATATATTAAATAGGAAGTTTTAATTTATCAATTTAGTCACATTATTTTTCTTTTTCACACACTTCTAAACCACATAATATCAAAAAAAATTAAACAAATTCTACCCAAGGTCTACCTAATTGGATTCCATCACCAAATGGGAAGTCAACTTGATTTTATAACCAAGTATAAATGCGTGGTTGATGGTATATATTAGTAAATCACTTGACACCCTTATTACTATGGGATTATGAAGTGAGGGGGTAGGTGTTAAGGTGTGGAGCTAAAAACTTCAACCGTTTGCAGACACAAGGAAGGATGCTGAAGAATCAAAGCCACCGGTGTCGTCAATATGACCGACATTGGTCAGATGCAGTGGAGAAGGAGACCGGCGACGGCAGGGAGTCGACCGATGTCGGCAGCACCAGACTAGCAGGGACCGGCGTCGGTTGCCTGTGTATTTTTGGAACTGCTGTTGACGAACAGTCAGTTAAGTGAAGCGAGTGTTTGCATGTCAAGCGACTAATTATAGTCACGAGCTGCGTGTCTAATTATTGTAACTAGAGTTCTATTTTTGTAAGCATGGGATCTTATTTATAGACCCATAAGGCATGTATTATAATTAAGAAAGAAGGCAAGTAAAAGCATTGAAGCTAGCAAGGTCAAGGAGATCTATAGGTGTAAGGTCAAGGAGATCAGCTGAAGCATTCAAGGAGGGATAGCAACTTAGGATTTAGAGTTGTTGTGTTGAGCAAGAGAGAGAGGGAAGAAGGTCTTGAGGTGTGGCAAGCCTTTGAGGTGGAGGAAGAAGTGGCATCTTCCTTATTGTATTTTCTTATAGTAGTATTTAATACAAGAGTGTGTATTGTCTCTCAAATTCTTTGCTGTCTCAAGTTTCTAGCTACTTTATCATTCTGGTATAATTTCGTGTTTAATTGCATATAAGAAAGTAATCAATTGTGCTCTAATTGCTAGAGCTATTTTCACACACTTCTAAACCACATAATATCAAAAAAAAATAAACAAATTCTACCCAAGGTCTACCTAATTGGATTCCATCACCAAATGGGAAGTCAACTTGATTTTATAACCAAGTATAAATGCGTTGTTGATGGTATATATTATTAAATCACCTGACACCCTTATTACTATGGGATTATGAAGTGAGGGGGTAGGCCCTAATACCAAGCTGATACCATCACCATTATAGATCCCTTTTAGCCTTAACTACTTGAAACCATCCTTAGTTTGCCTTTATAGTTATATTTTATAGCCAAATCTCTATCACATTTATTATTAAAATTTAAAACATTTAGAAATGACCACATAGATTAGCATTTCTAATTTTGTTTCTTGTTCTCTGATAATTATATGTTGTATTAAAAAACTTGTATCATCTAGCATTGGTGTAAGGTTTGTGTTGTGTGTCGTAAATAGATATAACTAGTTGAATGTATGTTTATTTCAAATATTATGAAAATTAATACTAGATCGTATATAAGTAGAATTGTAAAAACCTATTTTTACCTTCAAAATATAATCTATTTGCTCGAGTGTGTCTCCTAACATATTTTTCCACATAACATAGTCATTTTGTCTGACCCAGTCTCTTACATACTACTTGTTTTATTTACCTTCAACACATAGTCAACGTATTTGACTATATGTCTTTCATATTCCTTTAGTCTTATCATATGTAGAACATAGTTGACCAATTTGATTATGTGGTTTTTAGTATTTTTAAACTTTATCAATTAATGATGTTTTATATCTTTCGAGAACTTATCGAGTCTCAATCTCTTTGAGTGCACACCTTAAGGGGTGCACTAGGAAATGGGTGGGTAGATCATTGGTGCTTTACAATATTATTGCCCCTTACTACCACTTTTTATCAATCCAACCATATCCTAAAAACATTCCCTTAAGCTTGGTCTCCTCTTTTTCACCCTCCTTTAGTCATTTACCACCTTCATTATCCCTTCCCTAGCCTAAAACCCTTTTTGATGGTTTACATTACACTGTCAACCCCATCGACCTTGTACTCTAATTGATAAAACTTATTAAGGTTTAGGTTAACCCTTATCCGACCTAGACCATGACCTAATTTATTTTTTTCAATAATAATACTAGGTCGATTGGGTCATCCTTGTTGACCTAAACTTTCAGAAAGGACTAAGGTTAGATCTTCCTATATAAAAAAACATTTTTTTACCCATTCTTAGAGAGATAATAAGAGTTAATTATTTATTTGCACTTATTTACAATTTGCTCTTCTACCATTTTATTTGAGGATTCTTAGCTTAGGATTTTTACTTGGAGAAGAATCTTGTCTTGTGTAAAAGTCTTGGATGGTTTGGCCTTTCTTAGTGATCCTTAAAAACCACACCAACCACTTGCAAAGCACCTTTGGGCAAAGGATAGATTGAGTCTCAATGGATTGGTATCTAAGGTAAGTATCTCTAACTTTGCTCCTATCTTTAGTAAATAGAAATATCATAAGTAATAGATTTTGAATATATTTCTATCTCTCTATGCATTAGGGTTTTAATTATACATAGATTAATTAGGATTCTTTTATGCATGTTTAATTTTATGTTTATTACCCCTAGTTTATGCCACAATCTTTGGTGAGCACTATATTATATTTTGATTTAATTATTATTAGTGTAGTGAATATGAAAACATAGGGTCTAGTTAGGGTTATTGCATAGTTTTTCTTAGTTAGAGGCTTTGGAACCCTCCTTAGTGAATTTATTGTGGTAAATGATCCCTTGGCTAGGTCTAATAGATCCATCTTGGTCATGAACCTGAATATCTAATGTATCTAAAATTAGAAGTGTAAGTAGGATTTATCTTCTTTGAGCTAGAATTGATTTATAGATCTATTACATTTCCCATTTCATACATTCTAGTGAGCATGATGTGAATCTAACCCTTGTAGTTTTTCTTTCATGCCATCATTTTTATCATTTTATTATATTTTTGCATATTTTTAATATTGTATCAAACTAATTGGTATAGTTCTAAATTTTTGTGTGTAGGTTTAACATAGAGTTTCATCAAAATGAATTCATTCTATCTATGTAGGTCTTCATCAGCTTCAAGTTATTGGATCAAATAACTTGACACAATACTAAACTACAGTTTTAGTTTAGCATACAGAGTCAAACAAGTTGAATTTTTTATCTTATTCTTTCTACCAGCATG
Organism: Torreya grandis; assembly: GCA_037957365.1. Taxonomy (NCBI): domain Eukaryota; kingdom Viridiplantae; phylum Streptophyta; class Pinopsida; order Cupressales; family Taxaceae; genus Torreya; species Torreya grandis. Next base: position 3,069,251 of record JARHVA010001615.1, on the reverse strand, counting down.
CAAGCCAATAAACATTATCAAGTAGGTCAACCCTATTGTTTATTCTTCTTTAGCACACATAATTTTATAGAACTTAGTCAAATCATTCAACCTAATTTATAGAATTTGAAAGCAATAATTAAGGCACTTCAACAAAAAAAAATCAATATAAATCATCTTCAAGCTCACCAATGTTCTTCTCTTTCCCCTCTCTATTATTTCATTAGTTTTTTAGTTTTTTTCACAAGTTAGCAATCTTTAAAAATGTAACCCTACAGCCAACTAGATCAACTTGGTCACCTTAGCTCTATATTTTATCTTTTGCTTGCAAGACATAGTCAGCCTATTTGACTCTGTTATTAAATACTTTGATTCTATAAAAAATTAATGACCCAATCGACTCTATTTTGTACTATTTGTATACAATGCCACCTAAATTGACTCTGTACTATTCTCTATTAATGAATTAACAAATATTTTCTAGTAATAATTCACATCTCCTTTCTCGACTATTGTCATGCTTAGAGTAACTCAAATAGTCTAAATAGGTGGTTTTTCAAATTACCATTTAGTTACACTATTTTACTCTTTTGTACACACTACCAAATCACATAATATTCAAAATGAATTTAACCACTTGTCTACCTAAGGCCTACCTACTTGGATTTTATTACCAAGGGAGAATCTAACTTGGTTTTTTAGCCAAGTATAAATACATAGTTAATGGTATATATTGGAAAAGTACCCAACACCATTATCACTGTGGGAATGTGAAGTGAAGAGGTAGTCCCCAATACCAAGCTAGTACCATTGCCAATATAATCCCTTTTAGCCCAAATGTCCTAAAACCATCCATATATTAATTTTCTAGTTCCCTATTTCATCCAACTCTCCTATCACATTTAAATTAACACTTTATATGAATATAATACCACTCAAGATGACCACTTAGTTAGAATTTAATTTTTAGTTGATTTATTGCTCTTTGATCATTGTGTGTTATATTACAAAAACTTGCATTGGTCAATGTTGGTGCAAATTTTTGTGATGTGTGATCTAATTGGATCACTCATATTGATCCAATTATTTGTGTGTTTACTCTAATTTTTTCTTCAATTATCTTTTAAAACTTTTTCCCTATTTTAGAACATTATCCTTCTAGTTGATACAATCTATTATACATTGTTCCACCTCTTACCTATAGTACATAGTCATCCATTAATTTTATATATCTCTTCCACACCATATCATTTGGGGTAATGTTTGACCAAAAATATGATACTAGGAGGGAATATTACATCTATTATATCAGTCAAGGACTCATCAACTATGAGAAACATTATACAAAATTTGAACATGATTGTGTGACCTTATATTTTTCTACTGAAAATCTCTGACACTCTATTATTTATCAAACCACGTATGTTATCATTCATTTTCATCCCCTTCATCACTTCTTCTCAAAATCCTTTCTTATTAGAGACATAATTGGCAAATGGTTGGTCCTTCACATGGAATTTGATCTCCAAATTATTACACAAAAAAATGTCAAAGGATAAGTCATTGTTGTTCAACTTATCACAACTTTAATCCTAGCCACCAACCACCTTCAAGACAATATTATCTATATTCAAGGTCTCAACCAAGCCATATATCTTAAATATTAATTCCATAAATTCACTTTTAACCTTGGAAAAAGTAATCTGGAAGAGTCCTTTATCTTTCCTTACACTACTAAACCAAAATTAGCTATCAAATAACTTCCTAAAATTAATGTCAATTTACATGAAGATACTTGGATCATATATTTTGATGGTGTTAAATGTATTCAAGAAACTAGGTTAGGTTTTATCCTTATGATCCATTTTTTAAAAATTATCCCTTTAGAATTTTGACTCACATTCAATGTCACTAACAATATGATAGAGTACGAAGCTTTAATCCTAAGCATGAGAGTAGCCCTTGATCTCGATATCACATATCTATATGATTTAGGTGACTCCCAACTCATTTTCCACCAAATAAATGGTGATTATCAATGCAAAAGTGAAAATATAATTTCTTATCATTAAATCTCCACTACCTTTGCCAAATATTTTACTTTTTACCATCAAGCCCATCGCTCAAGATCAAAATTCTATTGTTAATTCACTTCCTTTCTTGACATCTATTTTTCATCAGCATCAATTTATTATTGATCTCACTTTTATTATCCAAATAATAAAATCCCCATCTTCACTTTAACCACATAATTCACTCATCTTCCATATTGAGGTTGTTACCATTTTCCAAAGCCCATGATATGAAGATACTATTCAACTTCTTAAACACCAAACTTATCCTATAAACATTGATTCCTGTGAAAAGACTCACATTCACAAACAGGATTTTAATTATGTCTTTAAATATAACATATTATATTATCATAATAATTAATGTACCTTGATTTATTATGTTATGAAATACAAGGTTACTCCTCTTATCAAATAAACACATGGGGGCATTTGTGGTGGCCATTATAGCAAACATGTTATAGCCCAAAAATGCTTACGTATGGGATAATTTTGGCCTACTCTTAAAAATTATGACATGAAATTTGATAAAAAATGTACTTCTTAATATCTTCATGATGATACAATTCATTTACCTCCAACTTAGCTTCAAATCATGGAGTATCCCTAGCCATTTGTAGACACTAGAAAATTGCACACTTACATTTTTAGTTGAATAAATGCCTCAGGAACCCCTAAATACCCCTTGAACCTTATTAAACCTTAACTAACCTCTCTTAACCTAACTAAATAACTATTCTCTTATTCACATAATACTATTCAAAATTACTATTTAAAAGTACTATTCACTATCACTATTCACTATGGGAACCATTATCACTATTCATGATGACATGGAAAGTGAAATGGTAAGTGACATGCAAGGTGATTTTTGAGGTGATATGACAAGTGACATGGCTTATAAGTGAGGTGGATTGATGTGGGACATCATACCCCACATAGGACCCTTTTCCAAGGTGATTAATGACCTCATTTAAGCATCACAAGGGCCCCCCCTTTAAATATGGAAAATTTACCCTTAAAGGGCCATAATTCAACATGTCTTTTTCCTTCACACATAAAAGGAAAAAGGGCATGCATTTTGAATTTTTAACCCAAATAGGAGACCCATGATCAAGGTGGGAATCACACCACCCTCATATTTTGACTCATTCTTGTACCCACATGGAAAATGGTGCCATATTTTTGTGACATTTGTTTAATTTCTTGGATGAAGACAAAAAAGGGTGGTGAACATTATTTGGCCTCATTTAGACCCATGTGCATGATTCCCATAAAAAAATGGATTCATGTGCAAGGTGGGAGACACACCAACCCAAATGGGAGACCCATCATCAAGGTATAAATCACACCAACATCATATTTTGACTCATTCATGAACCACATGGAAAATGGTTCCATATTTTTTATGCCATCTCTTTAAGTGTTTGGATGGAGACAATAAAGGGTGGTGAAAAGTCTTTGGCCTCATTTAGACCCATGTGCATGATTTCCATTCAAAATTGGATTCATGTGAAAGGTGGGAAACACAAAAACATAAATGGGAGATCCATGATAAAGATGGGAATCCCATAAACCTCATATTTTGACTCATTCATGTACCACATGGAAAATGGCACCATACTTATACTATTTCCTCTTTTGGCATGATTCTTCACAACAAATGTTATAAATACCCCCCTCTCCTTCACCTAAGGTTAAGTTTGAAGTTAGTATTTGGTTATTAAAATATTATTTTAGGTATTTGAATAATTTAATCATTTAATAGGTCATCCACATCTTGGAGTAAAATAATTCAAAGCAATGAATCTCTATTAAAATTTCCTCAAGACATCTTCAACAACATCATCAATAATAAAAACATTCTTCTTCAAGCTTGGAAGGTAACATTTGATTTTGTTTCTTCAATTTCATTTTATCATTCCCTTGGATTTTTAAAATATTCATCCCAACTTATCAATTTTATCCCTTTTTAATTTTATTATCTCAATCCATTTGCTCCGTTGCCATCTTTTATCCATTCACACCTTTGCCACTTTTACCCTTCTTACCCTCTTCCCCTTTTACCATCTTAACTACTTACCTTCTTACCTCATAAAACACTCACCCATTTATCCCATTCGAACCTTTAAATTTATATTAACTTAACCATTTATCAACCAAACAAACCACATTTATTTAATCCCTTGTTAAATTTCCAAACCAAAACCATAACCTTGCTTTATCTAATTTTCAACATTAGTCTCTTTATTTAGTCATTGTTTTAAAATCACTTAACTTTCTTGTCTTAATTGAGATATTTGATGTTATATAATTTTTTTTAATTTTATTTATTTTATATTTTAAATTCAAACATATTTATTTTTTATTCACAAACTTAAGTGTTAAAAGTAGGTGGATTGATAACATCCTAGAAAGTTTTCGCTTCTAGGATCTAGCTCACGTTAGGCAATCCACCCAACTAATTGTCTAACCAACAAGTTTTTTGGTAGTGATTTATTATTGCAGGTAATTATTACCTAGACAAAGAGGAGTTATCATAAATTAAATATTCAACATGTGCACATTCAACAGGTATTCTTCTACACACCCTTCTTAACTAGTTTCTTCTTTTCACACTTAAGAAAAAACAAAAAATAGATAGAAACATTTTGGCATGCCCAATGGGACCTTTGAGTTTTATTGGGTTCTTAGATGTTTTCTTAAATTTAAAATTTTATTATTAAAATTAATTTATTTGAATTATTAAAAAATTAAGCTTCTTTCTTTACAAAAAAAAGAGAGGAAAATAGAGTTTTAGTTGCATTTTTAGAAAAAAATAAATTTTATTGCATTTATAAAAAGAAAGAAAAGAATATTCATCCTAGGATTAGGATTAAATTTTCAGGTTGCATTTAGGTGCATTTTATTTGTTCTTATCTTCATTCAAAGAAATAAAAAAAATTGGTTAAAATTGAGTGCATCCATTAACTGCTTACTTGATTTTAGCTCACCTAGTTTAATTAAAATCATTATGAATTACTCGTAGTTCACAAATGTTACACAAACCAAACCACCTGCACAACAAAACATCAACACACTTGAGACAAGGCCCAACTAGGATTTCATCACCTAATAGATCACTTTACCTTTTCTTAGTTATCTTTTTTAGATTTAATCATTGGGGAGATATCCAACTCAATTCTCTAGTTGAGTATAAACTCTAAAAATTGATACATATTGGCTAAGCACTTGCATTGGCTGCAGGATTGTGACATGAGGGGAGCAAGTCCCAAGCACTACGCAACATTCTCAAACCAATATATACTTCTATTGAGTGCCTAAACATAACCTAAAACCAAACATAGACTACCTTGTTTAGGACCTATTCAAGCTAATTTCCTCTTCACATTTTTTCTAAGGCATAAGCCAAAAGAGAGATTAAAAAGAATCCTAGGATCTAATGCACTCTTAGTGAATGCATTATTTTCATTGAGTATTTTTTTCTTTGTTTGAGGTGTGATAATGTATCATCCATTTCTTATTTTCTCATATGGTTCTCACTTGTCAACAACAAAAAGACCTTGAGGAACAAAACCCACCACCAAATCACCTGTCACCAACTTCCACATCTTCATCCATGGAACACATTTCTAAACCCATAAACTCCCCTCGCTATCTTAGAATTCCTACTTTCTTAGTCCTGGGAGATGTTGATTTTTTTTCTTTCTTAAATAATAATCATTCAGCCTTACAACACTACCTAAGAACCACATCTTACCAAATCCTAGTTTTAACCCCACCCATACATTTGCCTTATGTCATACCTATCCACCTCATGGGGAATACCTCCACTAAAAAAATAACTACTCAACCTTTAGTTTCCCAAATTTTATCATCAACCACTAACTCCCTCAAAACTAACCCACCAACCCAAACTACCACTACCCTTATACCTCTTACTAATTTCTCCCCCGTAATATGAGTGCCTACCTCTAGTGCTACCAATCTTCCTCTAGTTACCTCCAATCCATAAAACACTACTCCACTTCCAAGCCTTGTGTTGTCCATACCCTTCATGTTACCACCAATCAACACAAGAGTTACCACCCTTCCATTGGCCACTAACCCAACCACCACTCTGACCCAACATGTAACATTTAGTTATCTTCATAACTCACAAGGGCATATGGCCACTATCAAACAACCCAACTTTACCCAACCATTAACATCCACATACCAATATATATATATATTCTTCCCAACCTCAAAATACCACATACTAATATGTGGAATCATCTCAACCATCTACTAACTATTCACACATTACACAACCTCAATAAAACATATCATATAACTATGCATCCCAACAACCTCAAGTAGACTTCATGAAGTTCATCATGGACAAGATGACTATCCTTGAGTCATCTATCTTTGGAGCCCATAATCTCTTATCTTATGATCAAATTTGTAATGAGCCTATTCACCCTTTGGTCCCCATTAAACCTTATTTGATCCAGTGAAAACTTCCAAAATTTACCAAGTTTAATAGTAAAGAAGACCCTCAACAACATTTAAGAGAATTTAGGCATTCATGCTACTTGATTACCCAAGATGATGATCTTCTCCTATATACATTTCCTATGTCATTATCTAGACTTGCATTGGATTGGTATACTACCATACCCAAACATTCCATCCTCTCTTTCACCCAATTAACCCAAAACTTCTTAGATCATGTTTTGATCAATATATCCAAGAAAGTTTATTTTAGCAATCTCTACTCCATTTGACAATTCAAAGATGAATATATTACCAATTTTGTGGCTCATTGGAGGAGCCTAATCAACCAACTTTCCTTTTCATTGCCTCAACTTGAGATTGTAGATCTCTTCATCTGGGCATGTGTAAAATATATTTCATCCACATTACATGTCCAAACTTTTAGACCTTTGATGAAGCTTTTACCATGGATTGAAAACTAGAGAATAGATCCATTGATGAAGGAAGGTTAAAGTTGAAGAGCAAGAACTCAAATTACAAATCCAATGAGCCATTTTCTTCCAAACCAAACAATCAAACCAATCCCAACACTAAAAACAAAGCAACTACCAATGCCATTATCCTCAAAATCACACCACCACCATTTACCAACCAATAGAACACAAGGAACCAAACCTTCAACTACTCTAATTATTCAAACTGAAACCAAAGGAACCAAAAATTGAATAACCATAAGCAATTAACTCCACTTGGAGAGCCCTGTCCTTCTATTTTGGAAAAGTTACTAAAATCCAATATCATCCAACTTCCACCAATAAAACCACCCCAACAGTTTGATGCTTCTCACCCCATACCAGGTTGGTATAATGAGAATGACCATTGCACCTTTCACTAAGTCATAGGAAATGACATCAATAGGTTCAACACCTTCAAATAACTTGTTCAATCCCTCATTGACAAGGGGGATCTTATGTTTGATAATCCCAATGCACCACTAAACTAGGCCCTTGACATATTATACAAGCCTTTTCCTAATCATGTTCCTTCTACCCATTACCATGATAATAAACTAGACCCATCTCATGAATCACATACTATTAATGTGGTTACTAACAAACCCATTGTTGAAAAAAACATTACCTTAATTGCCTCTTTCTCCATTCCATTAATGGAAGAAAAAAATTGTCTTCTATTCTTTTGAACACCCAAAAAAATGAATTCACCATACCCACACCTCTATTAGTGGATACCACACCTACCTCCCCTATTATAAAACCATCCACCCCTTCTTTAGAAGCTATCTCACAAGAGAAGTTGACATCAACCACCCAACCTCTAATTTTAGAACCTTCTATTAGAGGTTAAGACAAAGGTAAGGGAACCAAACTATAACTTCTAACCCCCTCTTTGGTAGACCAACCTAGCCCTTCTAAACCAACTAAAACCTCTACCCAACCAACCAAACCCTATTCCAAATTAATTGACCCTCAAACACATAAACCCACCAAGACAACTAAAGTGACCAAATCCCCTCTAAAACCAACAACTAAAACAACCAAAGAGTTAAACCCACAAAAAGGCCCAAAACCTTGAATTTTACCTCCCTCAAACTTACCCTCCATTTTGGTTCCTAATCCTTCTACCTTGAACATGAAGCCCATTATATTTACCAAAACCCCACCACATTTATTGGTCACACTTTCATACTTGCTTTCTAAGACACCTTTCCTCACTACACTGATAATTCATAAGTTACCTACCTTGCCCTCCTCTGCCTCCAACTCATCAACCAAGTTTACCACTTTACCCAAGAGACCTACCACCAAATCTACGTCCACAAAACCTTCTACTTCAACACCCAAAACAAAAACCACTAAACCTTTAACAAATTTAGCTGAATCTTACTTAACCATTCTTAAATGGTTAGTTTAAACTTCTTCCTTGATCTTACCACCCATCAAACCCTTTGACCCTTTATGTACCAAGCCCTCTTAGTTTAATTATAACTTGATATGTGCATACCATGGGGCATCAAGACATGACATAGAAAACTATAAATATCTCCAAGCACTTGTTTATAGCCTATATAAAGGTGATGATCTATTATCAGATAAACCTCCTTCATCCCCATTGCTAATCCAACCACCAACTCAACCCATCTAATCTTTATTCTTACCCAAAAGTAAAAAGGAGGAACCAGAGCAACCACCTAATCTAGAAAACCCCCTTATCCACACTATTCACATAGTTACCCGATCTCAAGCCCAATAAAAGGATAAAGGGAAGGCTAAGGCATCCATTCCTTAGACTTACCCGTACCCAAACTCCCAAGAAAATAATGCCCAACCATCTCTATCTTCAAACAAACCTAAGGTGTCTATCTTAGGTGCCTCCCCATCTAACCCTCCATACCCTAACCTATATGCACTATCCAACTAGAAAGCTATCCTCAAGTAGCTTCACTAAACTCTAGAAAAAATGAGCTTATATGATTTAGTCTCTACCTCTCCCCATCACTTCCAAACACTCATACAAGCCTTTCAATCCATTAAGGTCCAACCCAATGACCCTCAACCTCTAGCTACCTTTGTTGGTTCCCTTTAAACTTCCAACATTATCACCTTCAAAAATTTAGAAATACCTTTTATTCATCCAGAGGATCCCAATCTCTGCCTCTTCATTATAGCATACATTAATCAAACCTACATCAAAATAGTGATGATTTATGGAAGATCCAACATCAATATTATCTCCTCTCATACCTATGACCAAATACACTTACCCATAAACATCATGTCCGAAAGCATAATAATCCTTCATTATTTCAATGATACCATGGCTACTACCGTAGGCACAATTTTCCTCCATATCTATGTAAGGCCCCATACCATTCCTAAATTTTTTTATGTTGTAGAATGAAAATTATAATATAATTTTTTACTTGAGCACCCTTGGATTCATGCCATGGGTTGTGTCCCTTCCACCTTACATTGATGTGTCAAATTTGAGCATGAAGGGAAATTTGTGACTATCTAGGCTGGCCCTAAGCCTTTCACATCTTGAAATATGGCATATCAATCTAATGATGTCCTTCTTCCTTCATCCACCTCACAACCATCTACTAATGAAACAATCCCACCAACCAAAACCTATGACACTTCCATACCAAATGTTGATGAAGCTTCTACTAACTCATTTATCCCTTCTTCCTAGATTCCTATAGAGAACCCCATGGTAATCACATTACAACATCTTTCCCTTGGGGAATATAGAATCTCAACCCTGGATGGCTTCTCTACTCCCCAAGAATATGGGAATTTTAGACATGACCCTTCCTACAACCCTAATATTGAAAGAATCATCCCATTTGGGCTCCTTAACCATCGAACAAATTTCATTTATGGAGGACTTGATCAACTACTTCTATCCTCTACCACTACTTCAACTATCCAACTATTTACCTCTAACTTTTCCTATCTTAGCCAACTAGAGTTCACTAAGTTATATCTTCATAGATGTGCTTGGAAAGGATTTGGCCTTGATCGTTATGAGCAAGAGCCTCATGAGTTACCCCATATTAAAACTTTGCAACTTCATGAGTCATTTGGCCTTGGGTATAAACCACCTAAAGAACCCACAAATTCACCCAAACCTATTTCCACCATAGATTAAGATATTACATCCTCACCAACCCAGCAACTTTCCCCACCTAAAAATCTTTACATCATTGCCCCTAGCTTTTTTACATAGTTAATACCTTTAGTTTGGGCCCTCGCATCTACCAAAAGGGTGGACAAACCAAAGTCCTTCCACTCGTATAACCTGAAATGGTAGAGAATGAATCTCCTACCATTAACACCATCCAACGTCAAGATGATGATTCTATTCTTACCTACCTCTATGTGGGGGATTATTCTATCCATAAATCCCTTCCTCTTGAGGCCTTAACCATGTCGAGTGAATCCACCATAGATATCAATTTAGACACATTAGACAATGCCCACATTGTCAAATTGGGCCAATCACTGAATGCCAAGGAACTTTGGGACTTCTCCTCTTTCCTCCAAGACCACATCATATCATTCACTTGGCCTTACAGTGATATGTTCAGGATTGACCCCACCATTTATACCCACAACATAATCACTCATCATGATTCAAACCCTATTAAATAGAAACTTTAACACATATATCCTCCCATAGCCCTTCTCATAAAATAAGATCTTTAGCATCTCCTATCTGTAAAATTCATTCAACCCATTGACTACCCCTAATGGGTCTCAAATATCATACCTATCACCAAAAGTCACTAGGAGTCTATGCATTTCTATGGAATTTTATGACCTTAACCTTACCTACCCCAAGGATGACTTTCTTCTACTTAGCATGGACCAACTTATTGATCTTACAACTAGCCACGAGATGTTATCTCTCATGGATAGGTTTTTAGGTTATAATTAGATCTTGATTGCTCTTGAAGATCAGCGTAAAACCACCTTTACCACCCCTTGGAGAATTTTTTTCTATAGAGTCATTCCTTTCAGGTTAAATAACACTGGTACAACTTACCAACATGCCATGACTTATATCTTCCATGATATCATCCATAATATTATATAAGACTATTTGGATGACCTTCTTGGTAAATCTAAACTTTGAAAAGATCACTTGACTATTCTTATGATCATATTTAAATGCCTCATCCATTATCATGTTCACCTTAATCCTAAGAAAAACAATTTTGGGTCTTTTCAGGAAAGTTTCTTGTCTTTATCATCTCTTTTCATGGAATCAAAGTAGACCCTAATAAAGTTATGTAAATTTTAGACATGCATCCTCCAACCAACCTTAAGTAGCTTTGTAGCCTGCAAGGAAAACTTCAATCCATTCACCATTTCATTTCCCAACTTTTAGACCGATGCCAACCTTTCCATCACCTTCTAAAGAATGATGTCTCTTTTAAATAGAATAAAAATTATCAAAAGGCCTTTGATTCACTCAAATAGTAATTTTTTTCACCACTTGTCTTCACCCCTCTTAAGGATAACCACCCCTTTTACCTATATATCTCTACCACTAACCATTCTCTAGGGGCAATGTTGGCTCATTGAGATGAACAACACAAAGAGCAAGTTATATACTACATTATCTACACACTTGTAAAATACAAGACTTAGTATACACATATCAAGAAACTCTATTTAGCATTGACATTCATGGCCATCAAACTTTTCCACCTTCTTAACCATAAAACCTATGTCATCACTAATACCAACCTACTCAAGTACATACACTCTAAACCATACCAAAATTAGTTCATGGCTAAGTGGCTCATGCTTATAGCTAAATTCAACCTTGAATTCCTCTAGTATAAGATTATTAAAGGGAAAGTATTTTTCTGACCAATTAGCTAAATCTCCTTTACCAAATAACCAACCACCTCCTCTTGCCTTTTTAGATGAGTCTATCATGACTCTTTTTCAATAAGATGGTATAAAATACCAAATTACCATGTTATTTGATGGCTCAAAGTTCCAAAAATGAGGGGGTACTAGAGTTATTATCATTCCTCTCAATAGTGAACCCCTTCCTCTCTCCTTTAAACTTGACTTTGAATACTCTAATAATATTGTAGACACCGAAATCGTGTCTATCCCTTGGTCATCCTCCCCCTTGGTCTCCTTGGTCCACCCCCTAAACATTCTTAACCCACACACTTATCTATTTAAAATAAATTAACTATTTTTAAATTAATAACCCCCTTGACACATCACCCATGCCTCCCTCACCCCATTTCATCCCTCCCACTAACCTCTCGCACTCATTTAATCCGCCTTGGACCATTTTCCAATGACAGTTAGACCTGGCAGTTGGAAGAATGGGAAAAAAAGGCTTAAAATAGCCTCTTTTCCCATTCTTTAGCCACTGATGTCAGTCATTATTCAGCCGACATCGATGGTTTTACCGGCGTCGATTCCTTTAAGACTACATTTCTGCTTCTGTTGCCCAGCCCCTGCGAACGTGAATTATCTTGCTCCAAACTTCAAGCTCTCTCACTCCTCAACTTCTTGTAGGTATCAACATTTCAACAGCAATCTCCAGGCTTAGAGGTTTTACACCATTCATTCCACACTAGATTGAAGGTTGCATGACATCTCTAGCATCAGCCACAATGGAAACAGACCTCCTGCACTTCTGCCTCTCCACCCACAGCTAAGTATTTCTACTAGTTTTATTTCAGTATTCTTTTAAATACATTAGCAATCAGTTCCCTATCCATTTCCAAGCATTCTTGACACAACCCAGTCTGTTCTCCCTGGAGAGGCTGAAAAGCCTTCTCTCACCCTTGTCTCCCTTTTTTCCCTTGTCATCCATTCGGTCCGTTTTTAGCCACACTCTCTGTCCTGTTGACCCAGAACCAATGACTAAAACTACCACAAACACCCCAAACCACTTTTTTGACCAAAAATAGACCTGAAACTCATCCAAAGCCTTATTTCCCTGACCGACACTGGCCACCAGGCCCATTTCCCCTATTAACGTCGGCAGACTAACCGACGTTGAAGATCTTAACCAATCGATGCCGACAGAACCATCGACATTGGCGACTGTGGAAGACAGATTGCCACATACAAGTACGTATTTGTTTCCATTTATTTTGTTTAGTCTTTTATCATTTCTTTTTCTAGCAACATTCTATTTTTTTGATCAATCAGTGGACTGTCACCCTTCTAGGAAGTCTTTGCACTTCTGGGATCAAGCATTGCTTGGCAGTCCACTATCTACCTATCTAACAATTTTCTTGTTTAAGTTTCTCTTATCTGTAGGTGTCATCCTCCATAGCCAAAGAGGAGTCCCTCCAACGTCTGGATAATGGTGCACAAACTTCATCTGGGTATCATCTAACCCTAGACCATTACTTTAGTTTCTTTCATCTTTTGAATGTGGAAAAGTGAAAATAGTTAGAAACATTCTGGCACACCTGGTGGGACCCTAGGAATTCTCCTTGGGTTCATACTTTTTCTTCTAATCAAACTTTTCATATAGGTGTATTAGGCCTCTTCTTGCACTCTTTCCTTCTATCTATTCCAAAAGACACCATCAGCAAAGTTAAAAAGAATCATTCTTTTTCTTTCTTTTCTTGCATCTTAGAGTAGTAAAATTCATACTCTTCAACATTTTCTCCACTTGTCTACATCCGAACACACATTTCTATTTGGGCTTAAAATCTATTACATCTCATTTCTGGTTGAATGCATATTTAGTCCACACATCTAGTAATTAAACTGCATCATGAATAAATCATAGCACACTTATGTTACACGACCAGACCACTTTCACAAACTAACATCAAAACATGCCTGAGACAAGGTCCAACTAGGATTTCATCACCTAGCAGATACCTTACCCTTCCTAGTAATCCCACTTGGACTTCACTACGAAGGGGAGAGCCCACTCTATTCTTTGGTAGAGTATAAACTCTAGGGGAAGTATATATTGGCTAAGCAGCCCAGCTCGGCTATGGGTTTGTGAAGTGAGGGGAGCAAGCTCCTAGCACCAGGCCACGTACAGAATCTAACATAGACATTGAGCACCAAAACTAACCCAAAACCAACCTTAGACTACTTCTTCTAGGACCTGTTCTAAAAGCCAACTTCCTAAACACACTCTAAGGCATAAGCCAACATGATTCTAAAAGTTTATTCTTAGGATTTAACGTTTAGGGTCTGCTTGTCTTCATCTATTTTTCTATTTCTATCTGGTTTTTTGAGCTAGTAAGGATGTTTTCTTCTTTTTTCCAAAAACTTTTAAATTTTTTGAGTTTTTGGAATAACACAGTCATTGACATCAGTTTTTCCACTGATGTCAGCAAATACCTTCACCAACATCAGTTATTTGACTGACATCGGCAACCTATTTCACCGACATCGGTCTTTCTACTGATGTCAGTCACTGTCCAAAACTTTCTTTCCCAAACAACAAGCTTAAAACCCAACTTTCTTGCTGTCCAACACCCATTCTAGTTTTCTGAGACTGAAAAACACAGTTTCTAGAACCTGACCCTTCTTGCCTTGAATGGTTTTGACACATAGTCAAACCAAGACTCTTGTGGACCATGTGAGGCAACAACCACTTCTACCTTCACCTTTCATAACCAGTCCTCTAATGGAGTATCATTCATAGACCAAACGAACTCCTACCCAGCCAACCCTGACTCAACCTCCCATTGTCCTTGAGGGGGACCAAGACTTCGAAAGGTTCCTTGACCTCAATGTCAAGGGCCTTTAGCATTATCTCGCGAGAAGTCAAGCGTGAGACTCCTTAGGCAACCCAATTTATGGGATGCCAAATTCTTTAGTTGAGATGGCAGCCATATCAATGGCATCTATAATTCAACCCATAGACACCCAAGTCGTCGCCTCGACTAATAACTAGCCCATGACTAATATTCTAAGTGTGGCTTCTCCTTCCATCTCTGGGCCCACTTCCATTAGGGTTTTAACCCCCCATCAACCACAGACTATTCAACAAAGCTCTACCCCTTTCTAAAATCTAGTTGTCTCCATCTCGCCTACTCTCGCCCCTATCAACACCAGGGTGGCTACTCATCCATTGGCTAATGTCGCCACCATCCAACCACCTCTAGCAACATCAAGCCTAGTCATGCCTTCTACCTTCATGACATAACCACCCTTGCCCTCCACTTCTGTCCCTATGGCAAGTTATCAGTATGTTGCACCTATACAAGCACAATTGACTACGTCATATGCTCCTTCTAGTACCTTCCACATGCCTTACAACCTAGGGGGTGCCCCACCCACAAATCTGTCAACTGACCTAATCAAAATGTTGATGGACAAAATGTCTAATCTTGAGACCTTAGTTTCAGGTTCAAGAAATGTCCTTTCATATGACCAAATTTGTAATGAACCCATCCATCCCTCCATCCCAATCCGGCTGTATCCCAATCAGTGGGAGCTTCCTAAGTTCACTCACTTCTAGAGTAAGGAAGACCCACAACAGCATCTATGAGCATTCAGACATGTTTGTTACCTGATAGCCCATGATGATGCATTACTGCTATGCACATTCCCCATGTCGCTTTCTGGTGCTGCTCTTGATTGGTACAGCTCTCTCACTAGACACTCTCTTTTCACATTCACCCAACTAGCCCAACTTTTCCTTGACCACTTCTCGATCAATATCACCAAAAAGGTCTCTATCACAGATCTATACTCTATCAGACAATTTGATGACGAGTCCATAGCCGATTTTGCTGCTCATTGGAGAGGCTTAATCAACCAGCTCTCCTTCTTTTTGCCTCAACCCAAGCTCATCGAACTCTTTTCTTAGGCATGTGCCAAACATATTTCCTCTACCTTACGGGTCCAAACATTCTGCACCTTTGACAAAGCTTTCATGATGGCTAGGAAGCTTGAACTACGTGTCGTCGAGGAGAACAAAGTCAAATTGCGGAGTAAGAACCCCAACACCAAGTCAAATGACTCTTCCTCTAAACCTTCTTCTTCTAATTCCAAATCTAAGGCATCAGCAAATGCTATAGTCATTAGACCATCATCTTCAACAACAATCAACCAGCCTGAACCTTCCACGTCCTAAAGTATCATGCGACAATTCCAACAAAGATATGTGCAGCATCAGTATACTCCACTAGGAGAATCTTATGCATCGTTGTTGGATAAACTTGTCAAACAGGGAGTCCTCAATCTCCCCCAAATCTGACCACCCCCTTAATTTGATCCCTCATGCACTATCCCTACATGGTATAGGGAGAATGACTTCTGTAATTATCACTGTGTCAAAGGCCATGATGCAGCCAACTGTAAGACTGTCAAGAACATTATTCAGGACATGCTAGATAAAGGTGACCTTGTTTTGGACAACCCAAATGTGCCACCTAATCAAAGAATAGACATATTTAAACAACTCTTTCCTAACCATCCTCTTAGCCAAAATAATGTGCATATCATGGCCGATGACTCTCAAGAGCATAATATACGCATAGTCAACATGGTCTCACCTCTCATGCCTGACCAACCTCTCTCACAGTCTCAAGAGGTTAGTCCACCCATCAGTCCATCTCACATGGACGAACCTTCTTCTCCTATTAGTTCTCCATCAACTTCTCTTATATTGGAGGACGCCTTGACCATATTGGCACCACTAGCCCCGCCTTCCTCCTTCTTGCTACCAATGGAGGACCCTACCCTTCCTACTCCTCAACCACAGGTAGAAGGCACAATCATCCCTACCCTCTACTCTCTTGAGGAGCCACATTCTCCAATTCCTTCTCCACCAATAAAAGAACTTGTCTCTCTACCTTCTTCGACCAAAGATGATCCAGTTATGACTCCCCCACACCTTGGGTCCAAAATTGCTACACCTAACACATTTTTGGCCCTGCAACTATCCACATCTTCTGAAAGACCAAAGCCTCATCAAACATCTTCCCAACCATTCTCTCGATTGGTAGAGAAACTAAGACTTCTCCATTCGAGGAAATTAGAACATCAAGCATTATGGGAGCAACTCAAAGCTCCTCACCTTGCCTGTCCCATCTCATCTCGTGCTGTTGACCCTCTCGCGACAAAATCTCCAAAAGTTTCCAACAAAGACCAGACTTCCACTTCTGAGCCTTCAAAACCTCAACCATCCACATCAGAACCAAAACCCTCATCCACCATATCAAAACCAATCAAATCTCTCGGTGTTTGCCCTGTACCTAACCTCACTCACCCGCAAGTGAAGGTAGACTTGAACCTTACCTCGCCCAATAGTAGTCCTCAAACCAAACCAAAGAAGACTGCTAAACCACGGTGGCAAACTCCTCCTCCACCATCATCATTACCATCCATTTTGGGCCCTCATCCTTCTACTATAATAGGAGTACTCCCTACTCCAACCCCTAACCAAAAAAAGTTACCTCCACTACTTCCTTTGCCTACCACAAGCCTACCACCTTTGAAAAATTTAGCACCTCTCACAAAGAAAGTGTTGTCTATGCACCTGGCCACACCACCAACCCAAAAGGTGGTACAAAAGCCTCCTTCAATGCCTCCCAAGCAAAAGTCATCAACCTCTCATGCATCAACAAGCATGGACCCTTTAGTGGGTTCATACACTTTGATATTGCACTTAATTTTGCAAACCTCTAGCATAACCCTTCTGCCTATCAAACCATTCCAACCACTCGGGTCAAAACCTTCCTGGTTCGATGATAATAAAATTTGCCTATATCATCGCACACCGGGACATGATACCGAGAATTGTTGTGCCCTCAAAGTTGTCATTCGCTAATACCTAGAAAAAGACACCCTTCTCCTTGAGGATACTACTGATAGGACCCCAAAACCTTCCCATATATCTCAAACCTCTTTGTCATCATCGACATCTCATCAATAGACTATGGTCCCTTCACCTCATTCACCCCCTCTCTTCGAAATTAATGCCATCCACATAACCACTAGGTCACAAAAGGATAAAGCAAAAGAAAAAGCTGTTATTCCTTGGACCTACCCTTTTGTCAAGCCACCTCAACCACCCAAACCCAAAATTTCTATCTTGGGTGCATCCCAACCCTCTTCTTCAGGGGCAATCCATGACTCTATGTTAAAATAGCTTCACCAAACACCCATGAAGATGACCTTGTATGACCTCATCTAAAGCTCACCCCAACATCATCAAGCTCTAATCAGAGCCTTACAGGCAGCGAAGGTCCAACCCAAAGATCCCCAACCACTCGCTTCCCTAGTCCACTCGTTATCCCCCATCACCTCTATTACTTTCAACGATTTTGAAATTCCTAACTCTAACTCGAAAGATTAAGACACAGCTCTTTTCATCACAGCCTATGTTGATCAAACCTGCATTAAGCGAGTTATGATTGACAGAGGTGCCAGCATTAATATCATTTCTACCCATGCCTTTGATCAATTGGCTCTCCCTAAGAATTATGTATCAAAAATTGACACAATCCTTTGATCCTTTAATGACACCACTGCTACCACCATTAGCACCGTCATCCTCCATATTCGTGTCAGCCTGCGCTCAATCCCAAAGCTCTTCTACATCATCAAGGGAGAGTTCCAATATAACATGTTATTAGGATTTTGGCTTTAGACGCTACGAACAAGGTTCCCATCATCCCATTAAACCACTAAATGATGACAATGCCAAGAAATGATATGGTCTGGGTTTTGAAAAACCCACCGAGGCTCTTGAAAACCTTTGTCCCAAACCCATCCTAGACCAATCTCTGCCAAGCTCGCCTATTCTCCCCTTTTCACCTACAGATTCAGTGGTTTCCATCCCTCCTAGCTTTTTCAATACCTAAATGCCATTTACTTGGAAACCCTGACCTATCACCCAGGTGGGGTACCCAGGTCTCTCCTTCTCGTCTTCTCTCCATCTCATTTATCCAACCCATTAATCATCTGCACTAGGTGTTAGACATTCTCCCTACCAAAAAATGACTGGGGGGAGTTTGACCTTATATTGGTTATCATAACTAGCCACCAAACATCGACCAGACATCAACCAACCAAGCACCTATCATGACCTCAACCAAGCATCGACCAACTTCTTAATCATCTTCACATCCAAACTTAAATCAACATGTGACCAATATGGAACAGAGCAAATGAGGCAACTTTGCTCCTAATTGGCTCAAACCTTACATCATCACGCACAAGTATGGGTCAAGGACGTATCATTTGTCCTCTCTCGAAGGATGACCAAAACCTGAGCCTCTTAATGCCTTGCATCTATGACCATTCTACTATTAGTCGAGTACTCATTCACTTGACATTAATTTGAGCTCGTCCCTTGAGTAATCCCTGTCCTCTTAATCATCATTCCTTTCAACCCTATTTCCCTAAAACAATCCCTCTATAACCCTTTTATAAAGTATGAATGCTTTGTCCTAATAAAAGGGAGCCCTTGAACTTCTATAGTCTTGTCCATGACTCAAACTTTTGTCCAAAATAATTGAGATGTCAAAATATCAATGGTCACAAACTCTAAAAGCAAACTGCTCCCTCAAAAGATAGCTGTACTATCATTGTTGTAGCCAATAGACTGCTCCCTCGAAGGACAACTATTCAAAGCCCTCAAAAATATATAAAGCAAAAATACAGACCACTCCCTCGAAGGATGGCTATGACTAAAATCTTGCTACACACAGCACTCTCTCAGAAGTTTCCTGCATCGATCAGCTTCACAAATGACCACAAAGCAAAATGACATCTCTATGTAGACTTTTCGCATTGATCAGTCTGCACCAAAAAAAAGGGTCATGGACTTGGCTTTTAGTCGTCTCAGGGTCTCCTATAAAAATGGGCAAAGTTATCCCTACTCAAAAGGGTTGCCCTCTCCTTACATATCACATCACCTACTCAAGGGACTTCGAGCTCATTTTAATGTCAAAGTGATTTGCTTACTTCTCTAACACAACCAATGGTCAACGACGTAATGCATGAATGGGGCTTTTGGTTCGAATAACCCCTATCTATGCTTTCATTTTGGTCTTTATCAGTGAAAGGGCAAAACAATGCCTTTCACTTCCTTCCATACACTTTGGTCACATTTAACCACATCATTTGCCCACCCAACTCCTTTTCAGACTGTTCTCATAACCTATTCACACTAGTTTCCATGGAAACCAATACACATGGAAACTATCGACCACACAATTTATGTCAAGCATAAACCATTACTTGCTGAAGCATAAATAGACTCATTTCATTTTTAGCATACATCCATCACCTAATATGGACAATTTCTAGGGATGAAAAACCCTGACCAATGTTATATAATACACCATTGCACACTATGGAAAAGGCTGTAACATCATCTTCTCCTCATCATTTTAAGCAAGTACCATCAGACATATGGGACGTACTGACCAAACCCATTGACCACTTTGACCCTTCTTCCCTTTTGGGAGAAATACATTGGCCTGAGGCCCTAACCACAGGGGCTATGTAGGTAGCACTTAGTTGACATGGGGTCTTCTGAGGCTAGCTCAGCAACATCCATTTATTCGTCTACCTGATGGACAAACTATCTTACCTTTGACCATGACTTAACCTCGTCCAACCCAATCCACAACTTTGACCCTTCCTCCCTTTTTAGAGAGAACTACATTGGCCTGAGGCCCTTCCAATAGGGGCTATGTAGGTAGCACTCAATTGACATGGGGTCTTTTGAGGTTAGCTCAGCCATTCCTTCATCCCATTCCTTTGTCCATCCATCTAATGGACCAACTATCTCAACCCATCTTGACCAACCACCTTAGAGATCACGACTATCTCCTCAGACCATGACCACTTCCAAGACAACTTTGCCTTGGTTATTTTTGCCCTTATTACCTCACGACTAGTTAGAAAATTTTCCATGACCCCCACAAGTATTAGATCACACTCCAGTTGATCCCCACTACTTGTGGCCTTTTTCATGTTTTCCAAGCACACTTCCTAAGCCCAGGATACTTGGCACACGATGACCATTGGAGCTACAACTTGGATCATTTAACCCAATCAGCTATGACTAAATGTTGGGGACCAGTTATTTCAATTTTAGCACTCCTTGACCTTTAACCATGACAATTTGACCTACCTATCGTGTGGTGTGGCATATGCGCAATCCCACCCTTTGCAGCATTCACACCCTAACCTTCACCCTTTCCATCCAATCTCTATCAAATCGACACCCAATCTCAAGTTCTCTTCCCTCAACTCTCGCTTTGAGGGGGGAATAGCTCATCCCTTACTTGGGGCAACCAACTCCTATTTTTGTCTTCCAGTTCGTCAAGAACAACCAACAAGACAAAAAGGGGCAAATGTAGACACCAAAATCGTGTCTGTCCCTTGGTCATCCTCCCCCTTGGTCTCCTTGGTGCACCCTCTAAACATTCCTAACCCACACACTTACTAATTTAAAATAAATTAATTATTTTTAAATTAATAACCCCCTTGACACATCACCCATGCCTCCCTCACCCCATGCCAAATCTTAATTACTTAAACCCCATTTCATCCCTCCCACTAACCTCTCACGCTTATTTAATCTACCTTGGACTATTTTCCAATGATAGTTAGACCTGGCAGTTGGAAGAATGGGCAAAAAGGCTAAAAATAGCCTCTTTTCCCATTCTTCAGCCACCCACGTCGGTCATTATTCGGCTGACATCGGTGGTTTTGCCGGCGTCAGTTCCTTTAAGACTGTATTTCTACTTCTGTTACCCAGCCCCCGTGAACGTGAATTCTCTTGCTCCAGACTTCAAGCTCTCTCACTCCTCAACTTCTTGCAGGTATCAATGTTTCAATAGCACTGTCTAGGCTCAGAGGTTTTGCACCAGTCATTCCACACCAGATTTAAGGTTGCACGACATCTCCAGCATCAGCCACAACAGAAATAGACCTCCTGCACTTTTGCCTCTCCACCCACAGCTAAGTATTTCTACTAGTTTTATTTTAGTATTATTTTAAATACATTAGCAATCAGTGCCCTATCCATTTCCAAGCATTCTTGACACAACCTAGTCTGTTCTTCTCAGAGAGGCTGAAAAGCCTTCTCTCACCCTTATCTCCCTTTTTGCCCCTGTCATCCATTTGGTCCCTTTTTAGCCACACTCTCTATCCTATTGACCCAAAACCAGTGACTAAAACTACCACAGACACCCCAAACCACTTTGCTGACCATAAACAGACCTAAAACTCATCCAAAGCCTTATTGCCCCAATCGACACCGGCCACCAAGCCCATTTCCCCTATCGATAGACTAATCGACGCCGAAGACCTTAACCAATTGATGTCAGTAGAACCACCAACGTCGGTGACTATGGAAGATAGATTGCCACATATAGGTACGCATTTGTTTCCATTTCTTTTGTTCAGTCTTTTATCATTTTTGTTTCTGGCAACATTCTATTTTTTTATCAATCAGTGGACTGTCACCCTTTTAGGAAGTCTTTGCACTTTTGGGATCAAGCATTGCTTGGCAGTCCACTATCTACCTATCTAACAGTTTTCTTGTTTAAGTTTCTCTTATCTACAAGTGTCATCCTCCACAGCCAAAGAGGAGTCCCTCCAACGTCTGGATAATGGTGTGCAAACTTCATCTGGGTATCATCTAACCCTAGACCATTACTTTAGTTTCTTTCATCTTTTGAATGTTGAAAAGCGAAAATAGTTAGAAACAACTATGGTTGATTATGAAGCCCTAGTGATAGGTCTCCAAACTACTCTAACCTTGGGAATTAAGACAATCCATGTCTTTGGTGATTCCCAACTTATGGTCAACCAAGTCAATGGAGACTATCAATGTAAGAATGATGTCTTACAAAAATATAAACTTTTAGTTGACAAACTCTTAGCATCATTCAAACATTACCTAGTCCAATTTTTTCCTTGATCTACCAATAAATTCATAGATACGATGGCTTGACTTGCTTCCTAGATCCCTTCTTAGCCTTCTAATTATAAAATCCTTGTCACTATTCATTATCTTATCACTCCATCATATAACTAATTTTATCTCCCTACCATTTTTAGTGTGGTGGAATCCCCACCCAACATTTGGTATGACTAAACTCTTAACTACCTCAACCTAGGCATCATTCCTCCCAACCTCTCTAGGAATACTTGAAGAGCCTTTGTTCAAAGTACCTCTCATTACACCATACTAGGGGGAATCCTTTACAAACATGGTTTTAATGATCTCCTTCTAATTTCCTATGCATTCATGAAGCTTCTCATGCCATCAAGGAAACACATGATGGGTTTTTTGGGGGATACTTTAGTGGCCTAGTAGTCACTAAACGTATCCTTTTCCTTGGCTACTATTGGCCCACCCTCAACTAAGACTATTATGATTATGTAAAAGGTGTGTTAAATGTCAACAAAACACTAATTTACATCACATGTCAACCAATAACCTCTAGGTATCTAAGGACTTCTAGCCTTTCTCTCAATGGGGGCTTGATTTCATTGGGGAAATTAACCCCCATTCTTCATAGTGGCATAGCTCCATCATCACAACCACAAAATATTTCACCAAATGGGTGGAAGATATTCCTCTTATCTCGACCAAAGTAGAAAATATTATGGACTTTATTAACCATCATATCATCTACCACTTTGGTGTTCCTCATAAGATCATCACTGATAATGGAAATCCTTCAAACATAATCAAGTCTAAGGCTTATGTGACACATTTGACATCAATTTAAGATTTTCCTCACCTTATTTTCTAGAATAAAATCGATAGGTAGAAGCCTCAAACAAAACCCTCAACAAAATACTAACCAAAGTTATTAGTGCTTCAGGTCAAGATTGGCACTTGCACATCCCATTCACCTTATGGTCCTATCGTATTAGCATTCAAACATCTATAGGTGCTACTCCCTTCTCTCTAGTCTTCAAAGTAGAGGTAGTCTTGCCTCTTGAAGTCTAAATTCCCACTCTTCACATGTCTTTACAATATCTTATTTATGAAGAAGATTATCATCAACATTGTTTAGCTCATCTTGAGCTACTTGATGAGCATCATTTAACATCCCTTACCCACCTCCATACCTATCAAGAGCATATCAAATGCATCTATGAAAAGTGTTTCAAACAATGAGACTTCAGTATCAAAGACCTCATCCTAAAATAAAACCAACACATGACCAACATGGAGAAGAGTAAATGAGGAAAGTTTGCTTTCAATTATCTTAGACCCTATATCATTACCCATAAGTATGAATAAATAACTTATCATTTATCCTCTCTCAAAGGTAAACTAGAACCTAAGCCCCTCAATGTTCTGCATATGTATCCATTTTTATGTTAAATAAGGATCAAGCTCACTCTTTTTGTCTAACTTAAGTTCATCCTTTGATTACAAGATTTTAACCTTCACCCACCTTTCTCCTCTCCTTTTGAGTATAATGGATCACAAGATAGAACCATGTGATTAACCATCACAGTCATTACCTAATCCTAAATGTGGGTACCATGGCTCTACCCATAACATGGTTCTCATGGATACTTTTCATCTCTAAAAAGATGGAATACCATGGTCATTGTCTCTCAAAAACCATACCTTTTCATATCATTAACCTTCTTATGTTAAAGATTTTTCCCTCATAAAGGTAAACCTATGAACCTAATTAGACCTATCCATATCTAAAAGCATTGCATTCAAAAATAATTTGGATACAAAAATACTACTTGGGTCAATATCTTAGGCATTTTAGATTGATCCCTCAAAGGACAACTACCAAAAATTAGAATAAAAATTGACAAATATGAGGTAGATTACTCTCTTGAAGGATAACTATCAAGAGCATTAAACAAATTGAATAAGCTTAAACCACTCCCTTGAAGAATGACTAAGTTAACTTTATCAATAGCAAAGAAATTTATTGGAAGCTTCCCACATCGATTAGCTTCTCATATACAACAATAAAGCAAAAGACCCACTATCACAAAAAAATCTAAAGCCATAATCAAATATCAAACATCATAATAAGTTGAAAGCCACAATCAGCTTTCATATATAGACTTCCTATATTGATCAGTCTACATCTAGCATATGACATAGACTTTTTTATTACCATTCTTAAGATACCTATAAAAGGGGAAAAATAATTCACATGAGGTTATCATACATATCACCCATTACCCTTGACACCACCTATCACCCTCTTTCCTTTAGACTATCTATAAATCAGGGGATTTAGAGCTTACTTGACACCTTATGATTAAGAAACCTTTTTTATCAACTCCCAGACACTCATGCATAGAATTATAAGGGATTATATTCATTAAGTTGATCCCTCTTTGGGTCTATTTTTAATCCTTGTCAAAAAAAAACACTATGCCCTATTCTTATCTTAATGTGCTTGGTTGATGTTTTCATCATGACTTTTACCATACAGTGTTGCAACAACAATAATAATTATTTTTACATTAAGTGATATTATAATAAATATAACCATAATATTCATAACCATAACCATGACATTCATAAGTATCCACATAAAATTAAGCATGATAACATTTAACCAATGACATCCAACACATTTTATACATGTTTACAACAAACTATGCAATATTTTATTTAGGGTGCAAGGAGTTTCACGACACATACAAAGTTATCAGACTATCCACACTTCAACTAAGACCCATAAATACATTATTGTACTACCTAACAACTAGGTTGATTATTTAGTGACTCTATATTTATGTTCAACCATCCTTATACTTGATTGCTCCCTGAACTAACATCCATAACATTCCCTATCTTAGTAGTTGTTAAAGGGTGTACCCTATTCTCCTCTTCTACATTCATCCCCACAGATCAAGAATCATATTCCACTTTGGGTCTTTCACCCTGCTTACCTATCATAGCCATTGTATCCCTCTATTCTAGTTGTTCTACTTGCATAAGTACCATTAATTGTTGCCTTAATGCACATCCCCTTAGACAGTGAGGGTTCCCTCCATAGATAGGTTGACTATCATGTTCTCTATCCCTATATCTTACATAGTGAAATTCTTGCCTTCTTCATTGTTGTAGAATTAAGATTTTAAGATCAAGCTTATGCCATGGGTGCCTTTTTTATTTTTGTTGATCTAACAATACTTCTATTATCACCATTACATATTACAGTATCTGATATATCCACACATTCACCATATTGATTATTTTAGGTCATGGGGGTTGTTAATTACCTCCACCATTGTCACCATTGTTTACCATCTTCAACCCTATGTAGTTCTTTGCATTCTCTATAACCTGCAAACCAAACAACTCAATGATAGACACTCATCCTTATCATGATTCTTTAAATAGAATACTTAACCATTCTTCCTCACTGACATGATTCTCCATTCTACCAATGGGGAATGTCATATGATGTCATTGATTCCATTGAATAGTCTTCCCACTTTAAATGGTCATGTTTACTTACCTTTTTCATATGGACACATCACCCTCATTCTGATTGGTCATCTCGATAAAGCCATTATGCACCATAATGATATCTTTTTATTTCCCTTATCATTTGATCTACATCCAATGTCTTTCCTTACTTTGTCATCTTATGATCCTTGTGGGCCTAATCATTGTCACCTTTACCTCATTTGACATAAATTGGCTTCCAATAATGTGTTGCTACAATGGTCATGCCTCCAAAATTGACATTATTGCTAGTAATGGTAGCTTTTAAATCCTTGCCACTATAAAAACTCTTCCATAAGAGTTAGGCCACCATGAATTCACAATAATACATTTGCCTTCCTATCCCTTATACCCTCCTATTACTACCATCCCATTACCACAAGCTCTAAATGTCAGACCCCAACCATTGGTAGTGCCTACTCGAACATGGTAGTCTTTTCTTTTATGCCAACTAAACTTCATCCATAGCAAGGGAATAATCACCTTCTCTAACTTTATAACCAATCTCCTGGGAGATGCAGCTTCTTGTTGGTTAGGCCCAACCTAACAAAATCAATAAGTCATTGGTTCTAAGGTACTGGGATAAAGAATACAAACATGGATGCCTTTTGTCTAGCTTACCCATGTAGCTCTTGGGTCATGCACAGTCCATCCTCTATCACTCACCACACTACCAATTTTCTACCTTGTAGAATCTACTTAGCCATTAAAGAAATAATTTTTAGGTAGTCACTTATCTACTTCCCTTAAAACTCAATTCATAGCAGTAATAAACCCTGGCTAAAGTGACTATGTAGATCCTAATAGAAGCCCATTTCCTAAAACTCATCTTGTAGTGGTAGATGTTATCTCCAAGATTCTACCCTTGCATAATTTTAGGTGTAACCTCCTCATAAAGTCATCTCTTCTTTGGATTATCTCTATTGAAGGTCATTTGATGTGCTTAGCATTATGTTCCCTTCTTATTTATCCTATTTTACCCATCTATGTCTCTCATCCTACTATGGTAACTATTCACCAATCTACAACATGTACTTTCACCATCACCTTCACTAAAACCCAAAACCTCTATTTTACAAAACCTTCTCCATCAGCCCAAACCAACCCATGTGTTCTATCAAATTTGGGTAGCCAATTTGATCACCATTTTCTAACCTTCATTGAACTACATTGGCCTAATGTCCATCGACTATGTAGGCATTGCTTGAATTTTAAGGGTAGTTTGACCACTAACAACTAATTACCCTCCCCTTTTTCTTCTCATTAATCTCCATTTCTAATAATACACTTGTGCTTAGGGCATCCTATATCAGGAAAGCTTTGGATTTGTCCTAGCATTCTTAAAATCACCTAATACTTCCTCTTTATTTTTCCCCAATTACTGGTAGAACTACATTAGCCTGAGGTATTTTTAGACTATGTAGGCAACACTCAGTTACTAAGGTCAGCTTGACCGCATCTTTTATTTTGTTTTCCCTTCTCACCTAAAATCTCTTTCTCCACTTCTCTACCTATCTCCTCACCACCTTCCTCCCTTCAACTTTCTAGTCTTGTTTAACCACTTTTCTAGCTTGTCAATGTCTTTTAACATAAGGATTGACAACCTTCCTCATTGGCCCCCCTTATCTCCCATAAAGCCACCACCTACTCTACTTCATTGGCCTCCCTATCACCTTTCTTTGTGCATGATTCATATCTCAATTCCTCACCCACCTTTTTCATTTTTTATCTCTCTTTCCCCTTATTACCAACCTTTCCATTTACCCCCTTTGCCTTCTTTCTCCATCCTCATCATCTCCCCTTGACCTTGAATATTTTTTGTACAATATTTATCACTCTCTTTTCCTTACCAATTCCAAATCATCCTTTTCCCTTGCACATCAAGGGACACTTTTACCTCCTTCTCTTCTTTGCTACCACCTTCCTATTACTCTTCCACTAATTCTAAACCACCTTCATTCCAATTCTTAGTTCTTATTTTCCTCTTTCCCATCTTTTCAATATTGCATGATTTCTATTTCTTCTAGCATCCCATTTTCTTCTTATGTGTGCCACCACTCTCTATTGATTTGACACTCTTCCCACCTTTTCCATTTTTTTCCTCCACAACTAGATTCTAATTGGGTCTTTATCCTTTGAGAAGCCTTCCATAATTTCCCTTTTCTTCTTATCTCTTCTTGCCTTTTGCACTTTGCATTCCCCTTTTCCTCTTTCCATATTGGTACTAACTTATCTTTTGCACCTGTGTGAGTGTCTATGCTTTATATCCCCACTTCATTCTTCTTCTTATCATCCTTGATATTCATCCCTTATTTTCATCTCATTCCCTTTCATTGTGTTCCCCTATTTCTTCACCACCTCATCACCTCTTCAACTTGTCAATATTTTCTAATCACCTATTTAGCTTGTCAATCTCTTATAATAAGCTAATTGACACCTACCTTATCTCTTCACCTTATTTTCCACCCATCCTTTGCTTCCCCTCATTGTTCTTAACCCCTTTTCCATTTTCCATCCCATTCTCATCTCTAAAACCATCATCTTCTTTGCTTCGTTATTCCTCTCCTTACCTATCATCATCCATGCTTACTTGGTCAAGATACCACCTACTTCTTCACTCTCTTATCATCCTTTTTATGTCCTCATTTTACTCATTTTTCCTCTTGTTTCATTTTCTTCCATTTATTTCCTTGTTTTTCATTTTCATCACCAAACTATTTTATCCTTGGTCTTTTTTTAGACTTATTTTAAAACCTTTCATGGCCACCCATATTTATCATCCTCCCCTTACCCTTCATGACTATTACACTTCTGTCCCCATCCTTTTCAATTATCCAATATGTCATTCTTTAGTGCATCCCTCAACCCCCCCATCTTCTATCTTTTATTTTTCTTTTATTTTTTCATTTCATTTCATTTTTTTCATCTCCCTTGATGACATTCCTTGTTCTTCTTGACCTTCTTTTTTTCCTCCTATATGTCCATGCTTAGCTCCTTCCATCC
The DNA here is from genome assembly GCA_037957365.1 of Torreya grandis. Lineage (NCBI taxonomy): Eukaryota > Viridiplantae > Streptophyta > Pinopsida > Cupressales > Taxaceae > Torreya > Torreya grandis. Next base: position 3,039,744 of record JARHVA010001615.1, on the reverse strand, counting down.
TTCTCCAAATTTTTATTTATCTAAAACCTCCTTATTTTCTCTACCTATCTCTTCATCAATATCTTGGTCCACCTTCACCTCATCTTTTGTTGGATCTCCCTTATTTTCTCCTGTTTAACCTCTAGCTCCTTAGAGTACAGTCACCAATTGTACCACTTTTACATACATCTCCTTGTCTACTTCCTCATTTCTTCCATGCCCTTGATTTAATACATAAACTTTGGTTAGGTTAATTACTTTAGGTTCATCCATTTCTTCATTTAATGCCTTTACATGTTGAGCATGGATTCTCTTTTTTGTCTCTCTCTAGCTACTCCCTTTAACTTACCTATCACCTTTTTCCCTTTTAAACCCTCTACCCATTTTTATCTTATATGATCACAATGTATAGCATACTATGACCTCAAATGTCTTCCATTTAACTTTGGTTTATTATGAGATATATACAGATCCTACGGGTCTATAACATAATTGGCCAAGCCCATATGGTTATATGACCAATAAGTGAGCTTGAACACTGCTAAGCCATCAAGATGAATATTCTTTCCCCAACCCATTTGGTCTTACCTATTTCAAACCCATTTTACTCTGACCTTTGAATATGTTAAAATTAGAACTAAAACCACCTTTAATTAGAAGATTTGGGGTACCCATGTGTGGATGCTAGCTATACCCTCTCACGTAACCTACCTCCCAACTAATAATTTCTGCTGATTCTCCCTACCCGACCTACATCTTCCTATGCACTATAATATACCTAATTTTTAATTACATTCCACCTAGTAACCTTACTTTTCAACTCCCCAATATGTATATCTTCATACATTCTTCTTCTATTTTCCCTCTTGAATTTACATTTATACCATTTATTTTCCTTCCTATTTCCACTAGCTCCCTCATTTAATTAATATTATTATTATTCACCTCACTTCATATTTTAAAACCCCTTAGATTCTTTCTCTGAATTCCCTCAAAACTCAATGCTTACTTATTTTGGGGCCCCACTGGCTCAAGGATCAAGAGTTTGAGTCTTTGCCACTTCTCGTTTACCCACTATGCTACTTTGCTTCCCCAAATTTTTGAATGATATCCTTCCATAGCCTATTAATAGGATTATTGTGGAGTGTGCATAATGTTAACTTATTTGTATGGTTATTAAATAACCCATTGGGTCACCATGGCAATTCAATTATTGCCAAATTTTCTAAAGCTTGGAAAAGCATATTTCTCCCTATTTTTAAATTGGTGGCAAAAATTTCATGCTTAAAATTGCTTATCCATGGTTGCAGATTCCTTTTACATAGTTGAATCAATCATCTAATTTCCTCTTAGGTAATATCATCCACTATTTATACCAAAATAATCAATAAAATATTTGATAGCCATCTTTTCCACCCTTTGGAGCTTCCCTTTCTCCAACATCCTTCAACCAGACCTAACTGCATGATACATCAAATTGGGGCAACCAAATTAACCAACACTCCCTAGCTCAAAAGAACTAAATTAGGCTTTAATTTCATTTTTAACCTTATTTCCATGGAACTATGTAGGCATCATCCACTTGCCTAGTGCATATGGAGTCCTCTTGGCCACCCCATTCCAACCAACCAACTCACTTGCCCACATTCACCTTGACGTTGGCCATTTTTGACCTGACCTCTTTGCATGTTTTATGATGACCTTACCATGGTCCTTTTTATTATACCAACTACACTTTTTATGTTACACTTTTTATACCCCACCTCATGTGTAAATAGACCATTTATGTTGTTATGTGGGAGCATTTCCTACCCTGGATACCTATGAATAATATTGACCTTGTCTAGATGACTTGATAGGCTTAATCTGATCAACTATGACTAAAATTGTGGTATAATTACCTTGTCATATATCCACATAGAACCCAACCTTGTTTTTATCAACATTGGTAGCTTTAGTCTTTGTGTAATCTTGACTATCATGCTTAGTCACATTTTGTGCACCCATTGGCATTTCACATGCCCAATTACCTTGTGGTACCACCTAGTGCCTCCCCACCAACTACTTATCAAACCTATACCTAATTCAACCTTTCCTCATCAAATCTTAGTTTAAGGGGGAACACATCCTCCCATACTTGGGGCACCTTGACGTTTGACCAAGTGATTCATTTTTATTTTACAACTTGTGAATTCAAAGTTGCATAATAAAAAGGGGCAAAATGTAGACACTAGAAAATTGTACACTTATAGTTTTTAATGGATAAATTCCTTAGGACCCCTTAAACCTTATTAACCCTTAACCAACCCCTATTAACCTAAAAAAAATCACTATTATCCTAGTCACATAGTATTATTCAAAATTACTATTCACTATGGGAGCCACTATCACTATTCATGATGACATGGTAAGTGACATGGCATATGACTGGCAAGTGACATGGCATGTGACATTGAAGGTGATTTTGGAGCTGATATGGCAAGTGACATGGCTTAGAAGTGAGGTGGCTTGATGTGGGACATCATACCCCACCTAAGACCCTTTTTCAAGGTGTTAAATGACCTCATTTAAGAATCACAAGGGCACCCCCTTGAAATATGGAAAATTTACCCTTAAGGGCCCATCATTCAACATGTGTTTTTCCTTCACACATGAAAGTGGCCTTAACAATGAGATACCTACCTCTATAGTGCTTTGGAAAAGACAAAGGGCACCCATTTTTGAATTTTTAACCCAAATAGGAGACCCATGATCAAGGTTGGAATCCCATCACCCTCATATTTTGACTCATTCATGTACCCACATGGAAAATGGAACCAAATTTTGTGTGTTGTCTCTTTAAGTTCTTGGATGAAGATAAGAAAGGGTGGTGAAAAGTCTTTGACCTCATTTAGACCCATGTGCATGATTCCCATTCAAAATTGGATTCATGTGCAAGGTGGGATACACATCAACCCAAATGGGAGACCCATGATCAAAGAGGGAATATAACCATCCTCATATTTTGACTCATTCATTAACCACATGGAAAATGGCACCACATTTTGTGTGCCATCTCTTTAAGTACTTGGATGAAGACAAGAAAGGGTGGTGAAAAGTCTTTGGCCTTATTTAGACCTATTTTCATGATTCCCATTAAGAATTGGATTCATGTGCAAGGTGGGAGACACAAAAAACCAAATGGGAGACCAATGATCAAGGTAGGAATCCCAATAACCTCATATTTTGACTCATTCATGAACCACATGGAAAATGGCACCATACTTCTATTATTCCCTCTTTTGGCATGATTCTTCACAACAAATGCTATAAATACCCCCTCTCCATCACCTAAGGTTAAGTTGGAAGTTAGTCTTTGGTTATTAACATATTGTTTCAGGTATTTGAAGGAGCCCATCATTTTTGAGGTCATTTACATCTTGGAGGAAAAGAATTCAAATTAATGAATCTCTATCAAAATTGCCTCAAGACATCTTCAATAACATCATCAATAACAAAAACATTCTTCTTTAAGCTTAGAAGGTAACATTTGATTTTGTTTCTTAAATTTCATTTTATCATCCCCATGGTTTTTAATATCTTCATCCCCACTTATCCATTTTCTCCCTTTGTCATTTCATTTTCTCAATCCATTTTCTCCCTTTCCATCTTTTATCAATTCACACCTTTGCCACTTTTACACCCCTTAACCTCTTCCCCTTTTGCCATCTTAACTACTTACCTTCTTACCTCATCAACAACTCACCCATTTATCCCACTTTAACCTTTACCTTTTTATTACCTTAACTATTTATCAACCAACCAAACAACCTTTCTTTAATCCCTTGTTAAATTTCCAAACCAAAATCATAACCTTGCTTTGACTAATTTTCAGCATTAGTTGCTTTATTTAGTCATTGTTTTAAAAGAACTTAACTTTCTTGTCTTAATTTAGTTATTTTCTATTATTTACTTGTTTTTTATTTTTTTTATTTGTTGTTTTAAATGCAAGTATATTTTATTTTTATTCAAAAACTTAAGTGTTAAAATATGGTGGACTGATAGCCTCCTAGAAAGCTTTCACTTCTAGGATCTAGCTCACTCTAGGTAATCCATCCAACTACTTGTCTAATCAACAAATTTTGTGGTAGTGATTTTTTATTATAGGTCATTTTTCCTAGCCAAAGAGGAGTTCTCACAAATTCTAGATTCAACATGAATGCATTCAATAGGTATTCTTCTACACACCCTTCTTAACTAGTTTCTTCTTTTCACACTTAAGAAAATGCAAAAATTAGATAAAAACACCATTCTCCATGTGGGGATTAGATCTCATAGGTATATTACCTCTATCTCAATATGGGCATGTATTTATAATCACAACCATAAAATATTTCACCAAGTGGGTTGAGGCTATACCTCTTGTCAATGTCACCAGTACCACTACCTCCTAATTCATCCTTAATCAAATCATCTATTGATTTGGTGTCCCTCATACTATCATTTCTGAAAATGGTGGTAACTTCAAAAATAAATACATCACATAACTCTATGCTAAATTTAAAATCAATCACAAATTTTCCAAACCCTACCATCTATAATGTAATGTCCAAGCTGAGGACACCAATAAAATTCTCCAAAAGACAATTCATGTAACCTACATAGATTGACATCTTTATCTCTATCATGTTCCTTGGGTTTATCACACTAGCATATGCACTACCACTAGGGCAACACCATTTTTTATAGTCTATGGTTCTGAATCAATCCTCCCATTAAAATTTAAACTTACCTCTCTCCATATCTCTCTTCATGGTATCATACCTGATGAATAATTATGAAAATCTTGACTTCATGCTCTTGATCTCTTTGATGAACACCATCTTTCTATTTTGTAACATAATCGCCAGTATAAGGCCCGTATTGATAAATAACATAACAAATGAGTTAAATTTCACACTTTTAATATTGGTCATCTTGTCCTTAAATTTTAGTAAACTCATGACAAAGAAGGTATATATGCCCACAAATGGTGGGGCCCTTATTTAGTCAAAGACATTCTTAGTGCAAGAACATATCTCCTTCAAACTAATGAAGGCCATATTTTCAAAGAGCTCACCAATTCACACTTCCTTAAGAATTATTTTTCTAAATCCTTCCCTTCTTTTCATACTTTATATATGATATCTATCTAACACTTTTTGTAGGATACTTAAATGGGTCTCACCCTCTACAATAGTTATCTCTTTTCACAAACCTTAGTCCTCCTTTTGGTCTTTTGGTTTCCCTTTTTCTCATGAGTTACATTTTAAAACCATGGATAGGACCTGGTCTTCCTCATAACTTCCTTTTCTCCTATTTGTTTTCATACTTTTTACATACTTTTTGGCACCCCTTGGGTTTATCTTTTATGAGTTATAGTGTAATACCATGGATAGGACTTGGCCTTCCTCACAAAATACCATCTTTATCCCATTTACTTTTCACTTGCTTTGTGCACCCTCGTGGGTTTCTCTTTTTATGAGTTGTAGTGTAAGACCATGGATAAGACCTGGCCTTCCTCATAAAATCACCATATTTTCATTCCTTATCTAGAATATGGTTTATAGTCAACTTTAGATTTTGTTTCTTTTGTAGATAAAATTTGCATAACATACTATGCTATCCTATTTTTTTACACTTTCCTCATTCTTATGATAATAAATCACACTTCAATGTCATTTAAACCTTCTTTTTTTTCCTTGGTCACATATTTTTGCAATTTGAAGTCATTCAAAATTGTTTCATGTTTCATTCCTCTTGATTTCCTTTCCTTTTACTCCATATTGGATAAAATAAGATTAAAGTCAAGATAACACTTTTATTTTACATACATTAACAAGACTCTTAGAAACCATGATATTTAGGTTATCTCTCTTAGAAACCAAGTCCCAAGTATTCAAATAAATTTTTTCTTTAGCACCCATGTTTGATTTTCCAAATCCATATGGAGGAGGAATAGAAAAATCCATCAAGAAAGCTAAAATCCAAATCATTTAAAAAAAAGGAAATGATATAAAAAAGGCAACACATAAAATTCAAAAGTCAAAATCACAACAAAAGATGTGATTACAAGCACATCTTGTATCTATAATTGAAGCTCAAACTCCAAAGCTAGCCTCACAATAGAGATGAGGTCCATTGGGGTGTGGTAGGCCAGCAGATTGGAATAGGAAAATTCAACAAACTTTATGGTTCTACCTAATTTACCACACAAGTACTCAATATTCATAGTATACTAACAAATCTATAAGGGGTCTTGAGGAATGTGGAACATGTTGTGGGAAGGTATATCCATTTAAATTTTCATGTATATATCCTTCATTGGATGATCTACCTACCACATTTGTTGATATAATATTTGTGTATCTAAGATAAGTTATTTAGAATCCTTAAGTTCAAAAGTACTCTTGTTTTGACAAACCTAATTTTAGTGTCTTGACTTCAATAAAGAGTTCTTCTGCCTTGGTTTTTCCTTCATTCTCCCCTCCACCCATTTCTTTTCCCCCTTGACTGACAAAGTGTGATTCTAAATCTATTTTCCCATTTATATATTCCTTTTTCTTCATATATTAAAAAACATGAGAGCACTACTTTGTTTGATTTTTTTATATCCTTAGAACAAAATAATATGCTTGAGAAACTATGGATTCTTTTCTTTACACCATTGCTCTACATTTCTAGATGTGTCTTGCTTCCTTTTTACCATTTTTATTGTTAGACTACACTCCTTTTGTGGACACCTAAGTCCATTTCTACATTCGTACATCTGTTTGCATTTTTGAGTGAGGTTGGCTTGTTACTTTTCACTCACCAATGTTGTTTTTCATTTCATGCAATTTTTCCATTATTGAGTGAGGTTGACTTGTTACTTCTTACTCGTCAATATTGTTTTACCATTTTGATTTCCCATATTTTTTAAAGGTTTTCTATTGATTTCATATTGATGTTTGATTACCATCCTTTTTAAACATGTATCCTTGGTTTGACTTGGTGAGTTTTCATTTCTTACTTAAGGTTTACTTGTTTGAGTTTTTTAATCTTTAATAGCCTTAGTTTTTTGGTTACACAATTTCCTCTAAATTTTTTGTCTTGGTAATTTGGTATAACATATCACTTTTCACCCTATATTTCCAAATTTACAAGTATATCCTATCCAAATAAGCATTAGTTATCTTGTACATCCTACATTGGTTTGTTTTTATTATTTAATTTTGTATCCTTGGGTTTGTTAAAATTAGTCTCTGCACCCTCCATGATCAAAACTACAAACACAACAAACAACCATTTAGTGATCAAGGTAAGTCAAATTATGCATACATTAATTTTATTTTAAGTTATTTCCATTTCAATCAATTACTTTCAATTCTTTTATGCTTTAAAATATTGTAACTATTTTTTTTAGCTTCAACATTATGTGTTTCTATGTTATTTTATTGAAGCACCATACCCTATTTCACCTGAGTGACATGTAATGAGGTTTTATCAGGGAATATGTATACACATAATATTTTCAAACTTTACCAATTACTAATAATTTGTATCTTTTATGAACCCATCGAGTCTCAATCTCTTTGAGTACACGCATTAAGGGGTGTACTAGGAAAGGGGTGGATAGACCATTAGTGCTTCATAGGATTGTTATCCTTTACAACCACTTATTATCAATCCAACCATCTCTTAAAAATATTCCCCTAAGCTTATTATTCTCTTATTCACCCTCATTTAGTCATTTTCCACCTTCATTATCCCTTCCCTAGCCTTAAACCCTTTTTGATAGTTTATGTTGCACTGTCAGCCCCATCAACATTGTACTCTAATTAATAAAACTTATTAGGGTCTGCATTTTCCATTAGCCAACATATAATATGACCTAATTTATTTTTTTCAATAACAAGACTCGATCAATTGGGTCAACCTTGTCAGCCTAAACTTTAAGAAAGGACTAGGGTTAGATCTGCCTATATAAACACATTCATTTTACCATTATTAGAGAGACAACAAGTTAATTATTAATTTGTGATTATTTACAATATTATATTTTTCCATTATACTTGAGGAGTCTTAGCTTAGGGTTTTTAATTGGTAAGAATCTTGTCTTATAGAAAAGGTCTTGGATGCTTTGGCCTTTCTTAGTGATCCTTACAAACCACAACAACGTATTACAAAGTACCTTTAGCCAAGGGAGAGATTGAGTCTCAATAGGTTCATTTTTAAGGTAATTATATCTAACTTTTCTCCTCTCTTTAGTATATAGAGGTATCATATGTAATGGATTTTGAATATATTATTCTCTCCATGCAGTAGGGTTTTACCTATACATATCTTAATTAGGTTCTCTTATGCATGTTTACTTTTATGTTTATTACCCCCACTTTGTGCCACAAGCTTTGGTGAGAACTAGATTATATTTTGATTTAATTGTTATTGGTTTAGTGAATATGAAAACATAGGACCTATTTAGGCTTATTGCATAGTTTTTCTTGATTGGAGGCTTTGGAACCCTCCCTAGTGAACTTATTATGGTAAGATATCCCTTGGATAGGTCTAGTGGATACATCTTGGTCATGACCCCAAATATCTAATATATCCATAATTATAAGTGTAAGTAGGATTTATCTTCTCTAAGCTATGATTCATTTATAGATCTATTGCATTTCCCATTGCATACATTATCTACTATCCTAAAATACAATGTTAATTGGTTTGACCCAGTATTATACCAGTTGATCCTCATTTTTACCAAGTTTTTAGTTTCCCTCCATCTTGAATTTATTATTTGAGGATAATAAAAAAAATTGAATCAAATAAACATGATGAGTTTTACCAATCCTAATATGGTTCTTAAGACACTTATTGTGGCACCCACCATGGATCAAATCAATGTCCATGTTTCCACCCATACTACCAACTATGGGACTCCTCCCCATTCTTCCTCAACACTTAATGACTTGATTTCATTAGAATGTGAGTGTGATCTTGAATACAAAATTGAAATGATATTTTTCATCAATAAAAACTCTCAATATAGAGGAAAATACCCTATAACTATCTATAATCTCATGATGGGACCTCATATAGGATAATCCCATTCACCTTCCCCTATCTTTTCCCAAGGATTAAGAGAAATGTCTTAACTTGAATCCCAAACTTTATCATATATAATTTCTCCTTCCCAAACTATGTTATCATCCTCTATGTCTTATTCTACCTTCATGCCATGTATTTCTACAAAGATGGTAGGTTCAACTTTTAGTGGGGCTAGGCAAATTACGCACATCCCTAATCATACTACCAATGCTTCTTTTTCTACCAATGCTACTCATGACACTAGTTTAGTTCATTTTACTACCTCATATCACACTCATAGTGCATCTTAACCTCTTAATACCTCACATAATACTAATGCATCACATGCTACATCTACTAGCCATAATTTTTCTCAAACCAATAAAATTTTATTAAAAATGCTTAACCTAATGCATACTTTTAAAACTGATAATGCAAATAAAATGATTCAAATGAAAAATCACCTCATACATATCAAAAAACAGCCTCACCATCTTCTATGGGGAGTATAAAATCTTAATTCCCCCCATTCCCTTAGGGATTCACATGGTAACCTCATACCACAACCTCCACTTATCAAAAAAACCATCAAACATTTATAAAAAAACCTCTAATACATCAAATTTCCAACATTTACATAGGATTTATCACCCCACCATAACTTTTAATAAATCTACATATCCCACCTTACATATAAAAACATTTGATAACCTTTAAAAAGATTGTTTTATTCTTAATACATTTGATACCACTAAAATCTTAGATGATACACTTTTAGGATATACTTTAGATTTGTACAATCAATTAAAAACCCAATCTATTACTAACATAGAAGACTTGGTCAACTCATTGGTCCAAGAATTCCAAATTAGTGATCTTCTTGAAAATAGCTTAGCTCATGTTTTAAATTATAAGCAACTCAAAAACAAAACAACATAAGTCTTCATCAAATAATGAAAAAAATTCTAAAAAATATGATCATAATATGATAGATGACAACCTCTTCCACTTATTTATGAATGCTCTCCACCTTAAATTATAATATCATGTTAGGACCCTTTCTCCAAAAAATTTGGAAGAATATCTTAACCAAGTTAAATGACAATACTTCCTCGTGCATCAATTTGAACCACCTCAAACTATAATAGGAACTCACATGATTATCAAAATTAAAATCCATCATGCAACTTGTGATGGTGTTACCAAAACTTGTGACACCATACAAACCATCCAAGTTATTCTCCAAAATACTATGGAGCATGTCCCACCCACTAACAACAATTCTAATCATCATCCCACATTTTATCAAAATAATCATACTAATGTGCATAAACCATTATCCCTAGTAGAAATTCAAGAACATTTTCTAAGACCTCTACCATGAGATCTTGACTCCACTAGTCCTATGAAATTATGGTATGATACAAATAAATTTTGTTGGTTTCATGCAAGTTGGGTCCATTCTCATGAGACTTGTAAAAAATTAATAAATATTTTTGTGGATTTTATTCTTTGTCCTTACTTTGATCATGAATTACTTATATGAAAGTGTCAACAAGATTATGACATATCACTCAAATCTCATGAGACTCAAAATAAAAATCAAGATTTAAACCAACCTAATGCTCATTTATATATCTACAAGGATCCCCTTCCTCACCACCAAGACAACATTGACCAAAATACCCCTACTATTAAAAACATTGAAATTCATATAGAAATTAACACTAATGATGAAAATGTGGTTAATATGACTAATATGAGAATATTGGTTGCTTATATTGATTCCAACCCAATAACTACACATTAAACCTTTCCAACATTATACATCATTCAATATACTTCCCCATCCCATGTCATTGAATTAGGGAAAGAGGAACCAATACCCATACAAGCACCACTTCCAATAACATAAACTGACCATACCTATATACCATTGATATAACTTCTACAATTTCTCAAAATTATCTACCTCATGAAAACATACCTCAAACTTCTAATGTTATTTATTTTACTCAACCAAAAGAGATACTTCAACCAACCATCACATTACCTAAAGTCACTTAACCCACTTGCAACCAACCTAAACCAACCATTCCTTATCAACATAATTTTAATTAAATAACCAACCCCCCTTCCTAAGAACTCTTGAAAAACTATGCACCTTTATCTAACAATACTCTTATGGGTTATGATGAATAAGATCCTATTGTGAAACTTTCCCATCTTCCATCTCAAATACCCTTCTTAGAGTTAATGATAACTTCTCCCAGCCATCATAATCACCTAATGTATTCATTGATTGTAATGAACATCCCTTGTCCTCTTCATTTAGGGAAAGAGGATACCTTAGCTAGATATAAAGATAACATACTTCAATAAAGTGACGAGATGACCATCTATGTTAATAAATTAGTGGAAACTTACCTCTCACTTAAATTTCCTATCTCTTATGTGATTCTTGACAAGATATTACTTCATGTTGATGATCCTAATTTATTCATTAGCATCAAAATAGGTGATATCCAAGTTAATTTTTCTTTAATTGATAAAGGTTTAGGCACTTGTGTTACCTCCCTTGACATTATTAAAACACTTGGATACTTTGAGTAAACTTAAATCCACATGTAATACATGTCAAGGCTATGACATAAGATAAAATACTCCTATAGTTTATGTTTGGATTCCCATTACTATTCTTCCTATTACTATATATGTGAAATTTATGATATTTAAATTTCCAATTCTCTTATAATATCTTACTTAGTTGACCTTGGGTTCATCGTATGAGAGCAATCGCTTCATCCACATGCCAATGTGTCAAATTTACTCATAATGGAGATTCATATAAGCTTTAAGGGGATATTATTCCTTGGAATTTTAAATAATTCCAAGCATGAAATGTATTTAAAATACCCACCCTTGAATCCATACATAGTGTTCCATTTCAAGAATCCCAATACTTCAACTATCTAGTTAACTCCATTAGATGTTATAAGGGTTATCCCAACTTAGTTGCAAATATTATACCTAATCACGTAAACTCCATGAAAATGATACATATGAGATAAGCTCAAAACTTCTGATCTTTCCCCTCACATCATCACTCAACTTGTTCTTTCTCTTCAACCTCAATCTTGTTAGCAACATTCTGATGACATACTAGTTACTTTAACCAAATCTAGACATTCCATTCACCATGTTTCTTTGACTGATAAAATAGTTCCTACATCTACTATCAAATTAAATACACCTTATTATGATGATGGTTATACTTTAGACAATCCATTTTTAATTGGATTCATCCAAGATAGAAACACTAAAGTTCTTAGATAACATTCTTCTTCTAGCATTCTTTCTCTTTGATTACCTAATATTAGTTTTTACACTATTATTCATAGGGTAGAGATAGATCACTCACATAATAAACTTCTAGTCACAAAATATCCTCTTAGGAGTATGATCATGGATCATGTCGTGACAAGAGCTTGTCATTTTCTAGATATCATAACCATTCTAGTATGTTTCCTCTATAGATGTTAGCCACTATGTTTTGAACTGTTGTAAAACCAACGTTACCTATAAATTATACTAATTTGGTTTCTTATATAGCTTACCCTTCCTTGGTGATGGTCCTATTACATTACCTCAACTAGATCCCTTACCCTCACAATGGGAAGAATAAACTTATTGAGATATCCATAGACTTGTTGGTCATTAAACCAAACATTGTCATATATATCATTAGCACTAGGCTTATTCTCTTACCCCTTAAACTAGTATACCCCCATAATATATTAATATATGTATTTATGGATTCCATGGAACAAATAACCATTATTCTAACCACTATCAAAAACATAGGTAGTACATTGACATATTATGACTAGTCATTTCCAAGCCTGAAGATAAGGCCATACCTCCTCCCAAGCTACTTTTAGAGTACATCCCTAAATATGGGGAATTATATTATATTTTTCTTTATTTTTATACCCACTTTATTGATAAATGTCAAGTAATCTACCAATATATCTAATATTTATCATAGTCTTCAATAGCACTAGTTATTCCTTCACCTATAGGTCATCCATGAATGAAGCTTCCTCCTTCTCTACTAGTTGCACCTCCTCCTAGATCCATAGATACCATTCCCATTGAGACACCTATTCCTTTCATTAAGTATCCCACATATGATATACTACATTATCATTACTCTTCTTCCTCTAAACCTATATTTTCAATTGAGATGATATAGAAAGAAGTTTTTTCATATCTTTCCATGAATATTGATGAGACTCTAGATAGCATCAGAATTCATCTACATAAGGATGCTTAAGATGTTATAGATAACATTTGTGGTTAGATATATCAATATTTTTGAACATGACATGGCGTTCTCTCACATTATTATATTTTATGATTTGTATTAGATTTGTGATCCATTTATATTTCTTATAGCTTTGACTATGTGTTAAACATGATTTCACTTACCTCTTTTCAATGAACCATTATATTATGCTTTATGTGTTTTACATGGTTTTATTCTCTTTTTATTTTTCTTATGGATTATTCTTATTATTTTCATGAATATAAACTTATGTTAATTATTTCACTTCTTTCATGGATTCCTTTATTTTCTTTGTTAGAATTGTTTGCTATCTTTTACACTCAAATAAAGATAATTATTATTCTAACTTGGTTATACAACCTTGATTCTCTTAGTATTTTATCTCTACCATATGATCAGTTAGAAAACAAGACTTATCATTTTACTAATTCTCTAAATTGATCCATTTGTATCTCCTTTCTTCCCTTATTTCCATTTCACATACTAAGCATACATCTAGTTGAAAATTGAGATTACATATTGGTTCATAGGTAAGCCTAAGTTGTCTAGTTAGTCATATCTCTGGTTACTTAGTCTCCTTTAACTAAAGTCTAAATCTCATTCATGTGTATCAATTTTATCACTCATGTTGATTATTCAAAATCCATATGGAGGAGGAATCATAAAATCCATAAAAAGTTAAAATCCAAATCATTTAAACAAAAGGCAATGATTCAACAGGAAACATACAATCCAAAAGTCTAATCACACCAAAATACATGATTTAATATCTTTAGCACATCTCCTATTTCCAATAAAATCTCAAACTCCATATTTGGCCTCGTGATAGAGTTAAGGTCCATTGGGGTGTGGTAGGTCAGTAGATTGGAATAAGATAACCCAAAATATATATATATAAGTGTTACATATGTTCTCACACAAATACCCAATCTTCATAGTAGACCAACGGATTTGTAAGAGGTCTTGAGGAATGGGGAACATGTTATGGGAAGGTAGGATCATTTTACTTTCCTTTTTCATACAAACTTCATGAGTTTATTTTAGTATTGCCTATACATATTTGTTCTTATTGTGAGTAGGTATCGTTTGTATTTTGATGGTCACTAGACTCTTAGTGATTTTCTCCTTACCTAGTATGCCTCATGTTTACTAAGGTTGTATCATCAATGCCTATGCCATGATTTTTACATTACCTATTTTCATTACACTAATTCTAATATTTCCCCTTGATGAATATTATTATGTTAACTGATCATACCCCCTAGGGTTTCCCTTAATGAGTTGCATTGTAATACCTTAGATAGGACCAGGTATTCCTCACAAAAAATTTCCTTATTTTTGCCTTATTTACCATTCACTTCATTGGTGTTTACCGTATGAGTTATAGTGTAATACCATGGATATGACCAATATTTCCCCATAAATTACCGCATTCAAACATATTTAAAATTTTCCCACCTTTATATCCACCTCATTGGTGTTCCCTTTGTGATTTACAGTGTAATACCTTAGATAGGATTAGGCCCTCCTCACAAAATATTCTAACACAAATTTCATACTATAACCAAGTCATATTAAAATTACATGCTTCAAATTTGAGATAATATATGTTACATTATGATTTACACATCATTTACATACTTCTCATCTTGATTTAGTATGTTTTATACTTACTTCATAAATGTTAGTAAATTTAGCTTTTACATTTGGTATTTACCATAGAGAAAATAGTACTTATGATTTTGTTGTAAGTTAGTTATTATAATATATATTGTTTAGAGTTATATTGTTAAGTAATAATAATGTAACATATATAGGTTTATTTTTATAGTTTTTAGATTGATTTATTATAGATATTATATTGAGATTGTGTTGGAGATATGAGTTCCCCAATTATAGGAAAGATATTTCCTATATATTTATGTAATGGATCGAATATTAAGTGTGCAATATAATAATATTAATGTGATAAAAATATTTGTTTGTATTCTAGTTTAGCTCTTCTGCATGTTTTAAATCTATGTATAAGCTCTCCAAATTACTATTATTGGTATTAGAATGGGTATGAAAATTTGAGAATTGAATGGGGAAACTTCATTGTTAGTCTTGGTTGCCCGTCTATAAAATTTATCAATTTAAAATATTAGATTATTTGTAATCCATGGATTTGGAAATAATTATAGGTTATTTACTCATAGATTTTTAGATCTATTTGTAAATTTGAAGTGACTGTATGGGTTTATCTATGAAATATTCACATATCTACATGCACCTACACCCACACCTTTGGCACTACATTTCAATTATTGAAATGTTTACCAAGAAGTTGAAAACTTGTGGAAATATTGATGGTGCTATTAGTATTGGAGAACATTATCCATGTGTGTATCTTAATTAGAATTTACTAAATTGACCAATTTTATTATTTAAAAAAAACATAATTTGGACTCTAAGAACCTATGAGAATAACTCATATGATGCAAATATGGGACTTAATACCTTTAATATAGCACTTAGTTATTAGTTGTATCATGCATGCAACATCTATATAATCCTTTGCCATCCATTTTTTCTCTTCGATAAATGAGTTTGTGTTTTTGTGCATGGTCAATATATAGGGTTATATTTTATTTGGTTACCCTAATACACGTGTTCCCACATCCTCATACTTCTCTTCTACATTCTACAAATTTCATTGCCAATCATATAGATTCAACTCTTGTCACCAGATCCACCATCATACTATGTTCATTTCTCAGTGTGTGATATGTTTTAGTATCCATTGATTGTGTAAATTCAAACCTATTTTATATGGTCGATGTTCAAAGTTTCTAATAGTGATTCATATATTTTTGTTTTCAATAGTTCATTATATGTCAATATACATATCTCCAAAGAATATTTTTTTAGGTTATAAATATTTTATTTTGTTTTTTGATATAGTGAGATCATATGAAATGAAATAATATCATTTTGAAAATTATATTTAAGTATCCTACGTAGGTCTATTATTAATAATCACATTTGCATCAATAGTCTATAGAGTTTTTCAAACATATTTGTCAAAGTCATTTGTGAGTCTTGTCTAGGTGAATATTACAATTAGTTTTGTATTGTTATGTTTTTTTAGTCAAGTTTTTGAAATATAGTGATTTATGCAATTTAGGTCTAAGTTGTGAGTTTAGTCATTTTGTTAAAATTGTCAAAACTTCAAAAGTCCTAAAGTCTCAATTTTTTTGGTCTATTTTCAAAATAAAAATGAGTTGAGAGTTAAAACTTGTCAAGTCATATTTTATAGTTGAATCTTCATTGTCAAAAAAATTTAAAAATAAAAAAATTACCTCATGGATGCATTATTACTTGTACGCAAAGTTTGGATTATGGGGGGGGGGTCCAATTTCTATAAAAGTAACCAATAGAAAACCTATCGAAACCATCAGAACACATGATGACCTATATTTATGAGTAATCAACTTCTCACTTTGAAGGTTATAGGCATTGTAGGATGGTGTCCATTCAAGCCTCTCATTATCCACTATTGATAGGGCCACTTATGCTTTAGTGGCATGTGTTTTTCAGTTGTGTGAATTTTATTTTTTCATTTTTTTATTATGGTATGAAATAAGAACATATGAGTATTCATGTTCACTTGCGTGTATTCCCCATGTAACCCATTTTTTAGAAACATTGTATAATGTTGATCAAATAGGATTGTATAAATCATGATGTGAAGGTTTTTGGTAAACTAGGAAAACCAATTGTGAAGTGTGAAGGTTTTTGGTAAACTAGGAAAACCAATTGTGAAGGTTTTTGGTGAACCTGTAGAAAATCAATTGTAAGGTTTTTGGTGAACCTATGAAAACTAATTGTGAAAGGTTATTTTTAAAATTTAAAAACCAATTAGGTAAGGTTTTTATAACTACTGAAAACATTAGAGTTGATCATGAGAACATAGAGGTGACACGCTATAGTCATTTAATGGTATATGTTTTAGAATGTAAAAACTAGTGGGGGGAATGTTAGGAAATTTTTCTTTTATATTTGGTATTTACCATAGAGTAAATAGTACTTACATTTATGTTATAAGTTAGTTATTAGAATATATTATTTTTTAGAGTTATATTATTATGTAATGATAATATAAGATATATAGGTTTATTTTTATAGTTGTTATATTGAGTTATTATAGGGATATGTGGAGACTATGGTCGAGATATGAGCTCCCCAATTATAGGAAAGATATTTTGTTAAGGTGTGGAGCTAAAAGCTTCACCAAGTGAGCGGATTGCAGAAGTTACAGGTTTACACAGTCACCGACATTAGTTAGGAGCAACTGACATCAGTCAGGAGCAGACCAAGAGATGCCAGCGTCGGTCAGGTGTAAGCAGGTAGGAACCGATGTCAGCTACCTGTGCATCCAAAAAGCTATTTCCATAGACAGAACAAAATGTTTGCATGTTAGGATTAAGTGATAGTCTTAAGTCCGCATCTTTGTTATTAGTAAGACTGTTTAGAGCCCTTGATTAGGAGGTACATCTAATGGCTATAGTTGTATGCTCATGTTTCCTAATTATTATATAATAGGATATATCTTCATAGCTTATTGCATTGTAGAGTGTTGAACAGTACAAGATATTGTAAGATAGACAATTCAAGGTGTGAATTGTGATTGTAATTGAGAGAGAGAGCTCTTGAGGGAAAGAGATCTAGAGAGAGATCTGTACATTTGAGAGAGGTGTGGAAGAAAAGAAGTTTCTTCAATTGTATTCCTTCTGTAAAGAGTTTAAAACAAGTTTTCAGGGTGGTTTCTTATATCTCTTCTTCTTTTTGTATTTATCATTCTAGTTATTTATCTTTCTGGTTTAATTCCACATTTAATTGCTTTCATAGTGTAATCAACATTGTTGGTTGATCCCCAATAGTTGGTATCAGAGCTAAGGTTACGGGGAGCAGGTTTTATGTTTGGTTACAGGTCACTCTCAGGGGTTTCCTAATTGAGTGGGAGTATAACAACGATAGAAGAAAGTAAGCTACAATAGGTGTCAATCTAACCATTGTGTGTATTTTAAGAGATTGGATAATGGTAGATATATTATTTTGTTGTTGTATGTAGATGACATGCTGGTTGCAAGATCACACATGCAAGATATCTCTGAGCTTAAGGTGAAATTAGCTCACACATTTGCCATGAAGGATTTGGGAGCAGCAAAGAAAATCCTTGGCATGAGCATTAAGAGAGACAGAAAAAATCATAGGTTGATTTTGTCTCAAGAGGATTATGTGAACAAGGTGTTGAAATGGTTCAATATGCAGGATGCAAAACCGGTAAGCACACCTTTGGCTAGACATTTTAAATTGAGTAAAGAATAATTTCCTAATTCACATGATGAGGTAGAGTACATGAGTAGAGTTCCATATGCTTCCGTAGTAGGGAGTTTAATGTATGCAATGGTTTGTACTAGACTGGATATTGCCCAAGCAGTGGGAGTTGTAAGTATATGGCCAATCCAGGGAAGGAGCATTGGAAAGTAGTTCAGTGGATCCTTAGATATCTGAGAGGGACCAGCAATAGACATTTGTGCTATGGAGGTTCAGATACTTCTCTACATGGTTATGTAGATTCAAATATGGTAGGTGATTTGGATGGCAGAAGAAGCACCACAGGATATTTTTTCACTATTGGTGGAATGGCGGTTAGCTGGATATCAAAGTTGCAGAAGGTTGTTGCCTTGTCAACTATAGAAGCAGAATATATTGTAGTCACAGAGGCTAGAAAAGAGATGATATGGATGACACGGTTCATTGAAGAGCTTGGAAAGGAGCAAGAGAGTTGCAGATTATATAGTGATAGTCAGAGTGCAATTCATTTAGCTAAGAATTCAGCCTTTCATTCAAGAACAAAGCATATACAACTTAGGTACCACTTCATTAGATAGGTATTGGAAGATGGTGAGTTAAATCTAGAGAAGATCCATATAGATAAGAATCCTGCAGATATGTTAACCAAGCCGATTACAAAGGAGAAGTTGAATCTTCATTCAACTTTTTTTGGTCTTCATGATTGAGTTTGAAGATGGAGGAGCTAGAAGATGTTGTTGTATAGGTACTGGTGTAACTGTTTATCACTCTACCCCTCTAGGTCAATAGGGTAGCTAGGGGTATCCCCTCATAGATCAAAATTTTGGTTGGGGATATCTGTTGTTAGGTTATGGAGCTAAAATATTCATTGATGCAAACATGGAGGAGGTTGGAGGAGGTTGCTAAAGTGTCACAGACACCAGCGTCAGTCAGGCCAACCGACGTCAGTAGGATTAGACAGGAAGAGCAACTGACGTCGATCAGGAATCGGCCAGCATCGGTCACCTCTAGGCAGATAGGGACCGATGTCGGTCACCTGTGTGGTTCAGGCCTGTGAGTGTTACAGATAGTTAGTTAACAAACTGGTTGTTTGCATGATGAGAGCCAATTTTAGACTCAAATTTGTGGATCTAATTATTGTAATTAGGTGTCTAATTATTGTTTGCATGAGATCTATATAATAGACTCATGGGCTATATTGTAAAGTGTGCTAGAGAGTAAGAGAGAAAATATTATCTCCTTTTATGTGTGAAGAGAGCATGGTGTGTTCCTCCTAGTGCCATAGTGCCAAGTGTGGGTGCTGGTTTAGAGAATCAGAGGGGTTCTTCATGTATGTATGATCTTTGTCAGCAGGTGTGCATGGCTACATTAGGAGATCTGCATGGTAATTAAGATCATTGATCTGCAGGTGTATGTGGGTGCGAGATCCAAGTTTGCAGGTGTGCAAAACTAGATTGATTTGTAGGTGTGCAAGATCAGGGAAGACAACAACACAACAGGGAGCAGGATCAGGTGGGATCTACTTGGAGTACAGTGTGTACTTGGTCTAGAGCAAGAGAGGAAGGCAAGGCAATTCCTTCCATAAGTAAGATCAGTGGGTTGCAAGTTGTTGCAGTTCAAGGGAGATCTACTTGGAGTGCATGGAACACTTGTGGAGTGCGTGGAGCACTTGGGTACTGGCAGTAGTGGATACTGACTGGTTGGAGGTGAACACCAACTCTGTGTTTGAGTTATGTGTTGGGACCGTAAGAGAGAGAGCTTTGAGGAAAGAAGTACTGTTCACTTGAGGTGTGGAAAGCCTCGGAGAGGTGGTGAAGAAGAAGTGGCATCTTCTTTATTGTATTCTTTTTTGTATGAGTATTAATACAAGTTGTGTATTGTCTCTCATATTCTATGTTGTTTCTGGTTTCTAGTTACTTGTTACTTCTGGTTAATTTCGCATCTTAAGTTGCTTGTATATGGTAATCAATTGTGTGCTTCCACGGGTTCCTAACATATTTCCTATATATTTGTGTAATGGTTTGAATAGTAAGCATGAAATATAATAATATTGTTGTGATCAAAATATTTGTCTGTATTATGATTCATCTCTTCTTCATATATTAAATCTATGTATAAACTCTCCAAATTACTATTAATAAACACTTCACTTTTATCTTCTTATTTTATGATTGTGTATATGATTACAACCATTTTATTATATTACTCATACTTCCCATATTGATTTAGTATGATTAATTTGATTTATATTTACATTTTGTTTTTCCTTTCATACTTCCCACCTTGATCTAGTATGATTGATTAACTTTATTATTTATTTATTTTTACCATTGGTTTTCACATTTTTTCCACTTTATTAAAAAATTTCATACTTCCCAATTTGATATAGTATGACATTTTTTTAATTTGGTGAAATTTTTACTATACATGGTTTGAAAACAGTTATTACTTATTACTTTTCCATTTTGGTTTCTTATATTTATTCATCTCTTGCTTTTACACATTTTTCATCATGATATAGTGTGTATTACATTTTATGATTATTTATACTTTTCCAAATTATTTGGCTTTTATTTTTAACCATGCATGTATATCACAAAATTATAGAAAAGAAAACATACATCACATATTTCCCATAACATATACAACAAAGTAAAATTCTAGAAAGGCAATACATCCATACATCCATTCATAAACAAATATAAATTATAGACCACGAAATGTCCATATCAATATATATAACATGAGTTTGATATAATATAATACAAAATATAATAGATAAAGATCTAAGGTTATGATATATAATGTCTATCCTATGGCCAAGCCACGATTCCAATGGATACCTATGACTAACCCCTATAAATGGTACATTGTAATGAGGCACTCCAATATTTCAAGCCATTGATATATCCATGTATATTGGCCACCTATGCATGCACACATCCAAGATCTATATTAGTCACCATATGGGAGGATCACTCCTATGTCAATGCCTTTGAGGATGAGGCCTCTCCTTATCCTACTCTTACATGTGGTTGTGAGCCATCTCCTAATGACTACAACTAATGAGAAGTCTCCTATACCAATCTAAACCAACTAGCATAAGCTAGGGTAGATGGTACCATTGACAAAATTTGACCCCAATTCAAATTGGCAACCCCCTATATATTGAAAAATGTCATGTGGTATTGTGATGTGGTTGTCTTATACCCTATATGGTCCCTAGAGTCTTCATATAACCTTGTTATTATTGTTTAAGGTTAGTTTGGAGAAGTTAAGGTAAAGTCATATTTTAGTCATATAGTGGTCTAGGCATGTCATGAATAGATAAGGCATGGTCAAGCTGTGTCATAGGTGATTAAGTGTTTACTAAGGTCATTTTATGTCTTAAACATCTTATCATAATATATCATGATGTTTTAGAAACTTTGAGGTTCATTTGCTAGCTTGAAGGTGGTGAAAATGAGTGAAAAATGTGATTTTTGTCTAATATTTATTTATGAAATGACTAATAAATGAAAAATATGTACCATACACCTTAAAAATTCCTTGGATAAGTTACTCAACTACCAAACCTATCAGAGAATCAAAATAAAGTAAAAATCTTACATTTCAATGTCATCTTGAGGAGTTAAGGAAGTTATACAAACTTTTTGAAATCACTTGCAAGTGAAAAGAGATTCAGAACATCCCTTAATATTTTAAATTTTAGAAATAATATTGGAATGAAGTTTGATCTCTCAAAGTTGTAGGAAACTTTCTATCTTTTCCATCACTTCATTTACAAGATAGTGAAGGCCAAATTCAATCAAATAGTACAAGGCATACAGGTAGATTTGGGGGATAATATTTTTTTCAATTTTTTATAAATTTATGTGATTCTTATTTTCATCATTGTTCATTATATTTTTTTCCTTATCTTTATGAATAATTTTTAAAGACCCAAACTGCATTTTGAAGGCTTAAAACCCCATAGGATGAGTTTAAAACAATTAAAATGCAAAGTGTAAACTCATGGATTAATGAAACAAATTTAAATGAGTTATTAGATGTATTTATATGCCTTACACACATTCATTAATCAAGGTGGCATGTGTTGATGGTCCTTTGGCAAGCAAAGTCTCTCTTGTGCATTGTTTGAGATGAGTGATATTTTTTTATTATTTATAAGTTCTCTAGGTGGTTTGATGAATTTGAGTGATTATTCATGGTATTATAATATCCTTTAAATCCATTCATGGAATTATAACTAGTCATACATTATGTACAAGTCCCAATAATTTCACATCTCTATCCATTTTGTGGACTATGTCTTGTATGTATGCATAAAAGTTAAGTTGAGTATTTGAATATGAATTTTAAAAGACTTTGAGATTTGTGTATTTATAATATAAATATGTTTATTCAATGAAATTAAATTGTCTTTGATCTCTATCATACATATTCACACTTTTCAAGGCTTCTACACATAGTTACAACCATCATATTCAATAGGCCTATAGGTCTGCAAGTTCAAAAAATTCAATGGTGTTAGTGCTCAGGTTGTATGCCCACACCTGTAAGTATGGTGATATTGTAATTTAAGAAAATTATCTATACTAATGAAGTTTTCCAAGCACCTAAAGTTAGTAATGGCTAAAGACTAAGATAAAAAACCTAGTGACACAGTCACCTATAAGATTGTATGTGTGAATAAGTGATGACAGAGGTAAAGATGTTTTGAAAAGGATTATAGACTTGAGATAAGTAAGAGATACCTATATTTATATAGGAATTACTACTATAATATAACATTAGGGAGTAAGGAAGGTTAATCCCTAACTACATACTCAGAATTCCCATGTAGTCGTCTACAACTAGTTGAGGAAGGGTTTGCCTTAAATGTTGAATAATGGTGAAGTTTCAGGATAGTTATAGGGTTTTGATAAATGTCTATGACCCTCAATGATATATCATAAACATAAATAGTTTTGAGTATTGGATTTCAAGATAATATTCAAGACCATACAAACTTAGAACTTCAAATCAGTACTTATAGCCTGCTAAGAAGATTGGCCTCAGACAGTGATGTTCCAAAGATATTAGAGTTTCAAGTATTGAAAAGGATCTCAAGACATCAGTCCTAATGGGATAGAGTCATTGGAATTTTAAAGGGTGATAACTGAGGTCATGAATCCTTAAAACATAGTTAATTTCCTTTAAGGGTTGCCTACAACCAACCTATTGAATAATTGGTCTTGATATAATATAATGGTGGAGTTTAGATTTTCAAAGTATTTGAGGAAGGTATTAAACCATCACAACATGAGAAAGTTTTAAGAGATTCAATGATTATCAATAAAGCTCCTAAAACTCTCCGATGTACCAAGTATTCTCCTTTAATAACCATCTATAGTAAGTTGAGATTGGTCT
Organism: Torreya grandis; assembly: GCA_037957365.1. Lineage (NCBI taxonomy): Eukaryota > Viridiplantae > Streptophyta > Pinopsida > Cupressales > Taxaceae > Torreya > Torreya grandis. Next base: position 3,015,560 of record JARHVA010001615.1, on the reverse strand, counting down.
TAAGATAGGGGATGATAGTGAAATATTGAGTTTTAAAGGTGTTGATAAGATATCATCCATCTCAATATCATGGAAAGAATTTGGAAGCTTCATTATTTCAAGCAAAGCTTATAAAACACTAAGACTACATACCAACTCCAAATGCATATGCACAAATTCTAGATAGTCACTTGTAGGTCTATTTGGAATGACTAAGGTCTCTTAAAACCAAAGATAGTGATTCATGAGAAGATGAAAGTTTAGATGGGAACTAAGGGTTCCCAAATCATTGAGGTCACAAAAGACTAAACAAATGTCATAGGGAATGAATGGAGTTGCCTAGCCAAAGAATGGATTTGCTATGTTGATTAGTAGAGTATTGTGGAGATTAGAGGATATTCTCTTGGTGATGATAGAGCCTTGTAAAAAATTAAAACTCACATAATTATAGGATAAACATTGGAAAACCATGCATACTTACTCTAATAGAAACCTATAATTCTACCTAATGATGGGAAGTGGTTCTTATTTGAAAGATTAGAATTACTGAGGTAGAGTATAATGTTTCTATGATGATTAAAATAGTGAGAACATAGTCCCTCAAAATAAAGGAAACAAAGGAAACATAATCAACCATTGTTTTAAACCCTACATAGGCCTGAGTGCATACATAAGATTACACATTCAATCCTAAGAAGTGGAATAATGAAGTAAAGTTAGATGGAGTTAAGATGAAATTGAGACGCTAATAAGATGGTTAGGGACACAAATTTTTTTCATGGTGCTCAAACATCTAATAGAGATAGAGAAACAAGTGGATATAGTCACCTAAGGTATGCTAAGTAGCTTGGCCCACAAATCCTGAGCCTAAAACACTAAGGATGTAGAGAGTTTGGTGAAGGAGCATGTAAATATGAACTTTGACATAGGTCAATATGGGTTTTATGGACCTCTTTAGGTCATTGGATCTCAAACCAATCTAATAAAATCACCTACTGACCCCAATTTACTTTTAGACCTCATATAACACTTAGTTACAACCCAAGAGGCTATTTTTCATTGCTTGGTATAGAACAAAGTTACTCCATGGGACCTTGAGCTTCTATGAGAAGTTAACTACCCTATTTTACTTGAATTTTGTGGAATTGGTTGGTGGTTTTATGCCCTAAGTTATATGAACTATCGTTAAAAACTCAAGGTACTTTCAGGTTACCTAGGAGAGCTATAAGGACCTGATGAAAGATAAATAAGATTTTATGCCTCAAGATGCATTAGGAAAACATCCAAATGACCCAAAATATGTTCAATATTCCTCTGAGCATCACCCCATGCCATTTTTTGGTGTAGGACTATATGTATTAGGCCTAAAAAGACTAATTATTTCTAGAAGATAGGTCCATATAAGTTGTCAGATATTCAAATTTGTCATGGAGAAAAAGAAGGAGATTTTATAAGTGAATCACATGCTTATTTGGGTTTTGTCATGTGTGGGGATAATTTAGATAAATTTTTAGACTCTTGATAGGGAGGCCTAATTGAGGCATAGTTAAGAGAGAGAAGCTACAAAAAGGATATTTCCACTCACTCTTAGAGCATGAAATTAAACCTAGAGATGTAAGACCATAATGGGTCCTTGAATATGCCTTCATATTATCATAATAATTTGTATAACTCCATACTCAAGGAGTTTTATATCATTTTAGGGCTACAAGGAATGAGGCCTAATTGAGGATTTTGGTAGAGAATAAATTATTGAGTCTAGTTTGAGACCTAAAAATAGATTATTATAGGTCCAATATGAGTTTAATACACCATCTATGAAGTTTGGATGATCTTAATAAGATAAATCCAAGTTTTGACACTTGTATGTAAAGTTGGCCTAAGGAGATGAAGAGTCTTCTAGACACCTATCAGGAAATAGAAGTGATGTGTCAAAGAGAACCTCATGTGGTTAGATGAGAGGTGTCAAAAGTAAATAAAATAGGTAGGAAAAATTTAGCTAGCCATCAATAAGGCCACTTTTCCTTCAATTGCCAAGGTAAAGGGAAGTTTTAAGAAGCTAGTCAAGGTGTCAAGTGATCATTTCAACTCCCACACCACTTGGAGGGTTAGATCATCTTCAAAAGAGATAAAAATGAAATATTAGACATATTGAGGAAGCTACCTAACTCATCTCTTATTTTTAACTCACATGGACACCTATCTACTCTCTCTTTCCTAGGCTTTTCTTCTCTTTTCTCTCACTTGTGCTATATAAACAACCAATTTTGGCTTGTAAAGATCCTCCACCTAAGTATGGTGACACCCTGATAATTTTCATACTTTGAGCAATAAATAATAATTTGATTTACCTTATCCATGAGTTGTTTCAATGTTCATGTTAGGCTAGTTTGATCTTGTTAAGTGATAGGTTCTCTTCCTTGGCATGTTGTCCTTGTTTACATTCATATTCAACTTTGAAATTCTTTTTTAGTCTCTTGAAATGTTCCAATGAAGTGCTCATGAGTTTAGTGAGTTATCTTTCCACTAGTGTCATGGCATGACCTTGTGTTTAGTCCTCATATCTCAAAATTTCTTCACAAACATTCATGATAAATACTAATGCAATAGGTTTTAACAACCCCATTGGGTTTGACATAGAAAACATTGTATATTTTTAATTTAAAAAAACATATAATTCCATTAGATTACACCATGAGAATCTAATTAGTGACCATATCAAATACTTTAAATATAATAAATATGAATTAAACCTGTAATGTCATACATCACTGATCACTAACATCATAAGAAACACATACATCATACTTACTTGGAGACATGGATCCATAGAGCTTAAGTTCACTAGAATTTATGTATCTATGTCAATCTCAAGTGTTGTATCCAAGTAAGTACAATTCATGTGTTTCTTATGATGTTAGTGATCAATTATATATGAAATCACATGCTTCATTCATATTTATTATACTTAAATTATTTTATATAGTCACTATTTAGATTCTTGTGGTGTAATCTAATGAAAGTATATGATGTTTTAAATTAAAATAAAAATTATCGTGTTTTATATGTCAAACCCAATGGGGTTGTTACATAGGCAGATTTAGATTAGTGTTATGTTTAGATTAAGCTTTTGTTTAAAGTGTACTTGTAATTGGTTGGTAGTGGTTAGGTTATAATTGGTGCATCACATCATTATTATGGGTTTACTTTATGTTATCTCTGTCCCTTTTCATCCAAATGAGCTAGTAGTATAGGTGATGAAAAATCAAGACAAACATAGGGAGCTAGCCCTTTAATCTAGAGGTTTACCCCTGCTATAGGCAACCCATAGGACTAGGGTTAATCCCATATTACACTCAATTTGGATTAGGCTTGAAATAATTCTATAAGGGTGAAAAATTGAGTGACAATAGTTCTAGCATGCTCGGTGGGACTAAGGTCCAAAATATTGGAAGAATTCTTGGTGTGTTATTCTATCTATAAGTTATTAGAAACAAGATGAATGAGAGGGGGGTGAATCAGTATTCAAAAAAAATTCATTCACTTTCACTTAACTATATATGAACCATCTTAATATTCATGTACATCTTAGAAATCATAAGCAATATATCAAAAAATAATGAAACATGTTGTTTCCAAAATCAGCTTAGCTCGATTTTTAAGAACAACCCACCTACAAAACTTGTCTGTTTCATCTTTCATCTCTCTAAGTTTGTTTTCGAGATGAGTTTTCCTCGTTCTCTTTTTGGTCCAGCTGTTACCATTCGAAATTAGTAATGTCTTTTCATCCCATTTTTTCCAAAAAAAATGTCAAAATCATTACGGTCTCGATGTGTTCAGAAGACCAATTCCTATCTCTTTCAGAGTTGGTGTTTCTTCTCTTCTATTTTTGTGCATGAGTGGCAATTTTTGCTGCTAGTGCATTTTTTCCTTTTGCATGCAAGGGCGGCAATTTTTGCCACCCCTACATTTTTCCTACAAAGGTGGCAATTTTTGCCGCCATTGCATCTTGACCTGCAAGGGCGGTGATTTTCGCCGCCCATGCAACCGAACTTCCAACCAACCTGCAAGGGCAGCGATTTTTGCCACCCCTACATGCCTTCAATTTATTGCCATGCACGACGGGTTGTTGGGGTTGTTTTTCACCCCATATAATTTGATTTGGGCCTCATTTCTTCTCATTCTTCCTCCTCTCCTCTTGCCTTTTGCATTTGGGCAATCCGATGAATGAGTTGAAGTGCATTTTTGTGGATTCGAGCTTACTGTGCATGTGGTTTTCAAGGTATGTCTTATTTTTAGTGTTTGTTTCCTTTCTTTTCCCGTTCTTTGCTTAGTTAGTTCACTTTTGTCATTGTTGGGGTTTATTTTTGTTATTTTGACCGATCAGCCTGCTCTTGGGAGGGTAGCAATTTTTTGTCATCTCTCACCTCCCCCTCCACGTTAGCCTTCCCATCTTTCTTCCCATGTTGGGGCGGAAACTTTTGCCACCACTCCCCTCTGCCCACAGTTTCTCACCAAACCCTCCCCTTTGCCCACAATTTCTCACCAAACCCGTACAGGCTGTGATTTTTGCTACTCGTGTGTCTCAGCCCCCATTCTTCACCTTCGCAGATGGTGAATTTTGCCGCCCATGCCGACCCATTCATACATGGGTGGCAATTTTTGCCGCCCACGCACCCTCTTTACTAAAGACTTGCATCGGTGGAAAATTTTGCCGCCGATGGATGCCCAATGTGCAGAGGTGGTGATTTTTGTCGACCTTACTTTTTTCTCGATCCATAGAGGTGGTGAAACTTGTTGCCTATGCAAGCCGACCCTACAGGGGTGACAAATTTCACCGCCCTTGCATTTTATCCACCCCTCTTATAAGGGCGGTGAAATTTGCCACCTCTGCACTCTTTCTCTTCCTTATGCAGGGGCAGTGATTTTTGCCGCCTATGCATTTTTCCTTCGAGTTTTTTTAACTCTAAAGGACTTTTCCCCTTTTTCCTTTCTTATCTTGCCTTCTTCCTTTTCTACCTTGGTTTCTGACCCGGTCTTTTTGAGTACCCTCCCTTGGTCATGATCACTTGATATGAGAATTCCACAAACTCGCTCCCTTTTCTCTAATTGTGTGATCATGGCTACAATTCTTTCTAAAGGCTCTTGCTCATCAACACCCGTTCGATCGAGACCAGTTCCAATGTCAGAAACGTCTCCCAAAAAGGCAAAGATGATGAAGTATAAGTACCAGGGCATCTTCCCGATCACTTCGATCACCTCCAATGTCGATGACATCTGGGACACCAAAATTGGCCACATAGATATGGTTGAGTTCGTGGCTCAAATGAAGGCGACGAACCCAAGCTCTGAAATAAAGAGGATCATTGAAAGCAACATCCACTTGGTTGTCACTTTCCCAGTGGTAGCACATCATACAAAGTTCATCCTCCAATGTGCCCACTTCTACAACAAAGAGACCAGGTCAATCTCAGATGCCAACGGCAATGTGATAATTCAGCTGGATCTCAAATTCATTGACAAGGTCTTCATGTGCCCTCCCACTACTAAAGTGCTAAAGATCGACTTCATGTAAGCCCAAAAGGAGTATGACAAGGACCCTGAGAGGGTGAATAAAGTCATGAATAACAGGTGGCTAAAGGCACCTAGAACCAATCTATCTAGATGGCCGCAGAAATTTTTGAGGAGTGATTTCATTGAAGAAGTCAGTGACTTGATCACCCTTCTCAACAGAGTGCGAGGCCTCTCGTCTTCCTCACAGTTTTATGAATGGATGCACCCATTCATTAAGATCACCCTCCAAGGTAAGCAGGCCATCTTTTGAGGTGAGCAGATCAGAAATGCCCTCCATGAGTAGCTAACCAAGGTACAGACTTCTTTCAAGTTTTATATGACCTCGTACCTTGTGTACATAGCTGCTTTGATGTGAACCTTCCCAGGTTTAACGACTGAAGGGGATAGAAAGAGCACCCTGGACTACTCATATTACCCCCAGTTGACACTTCAAGGGTCAACCTACCATTTCAAAAGGGTTAATGATTCTTTCTTTGCCATATTTTTATGCCTCTTTGACCCTTAGCTTGAGTAGAAGAGAGTATCTGATGAAGCTTGGACAGTCATCAATGACTACAGGTGTATGTTCCTCTAATTTCCCACTTTTTGCTATCTTTAGGTTGGCTTTTTCCAAGGCTACCCCTATATGCTCCCTAGGTTCCCTTCTGACAAGTTGGTTCTAATGAAACTTTGCTGACAACTGGTGGTCGTGCATACTAGGCAAATGGAGTTGAAAAAACTAGGTTTTAGGTTTCCAGTCAAAATTGGTAGGTATTCTATTGCGACAACAACCAAATCCAAGGTCATGGAAATGGAGATGTAACTGGTCACTCTAAAACAATTCAAGAGAAGAGATAAATTTGACTACAGGGGAGTCAAGGACAAGATCAGGCAAAAGACTCAATTCCATGAGCCCATGATTAAGGACATCTAGATAGACTTGAGGACAACTAAAGAAATTAGAATAATGGATTATAGCAGGCTGATCCTGGAATAAATTGAATATTTGGAGCTTGCAGAGATTCCCTCCAATCAGGTCGGCGATGGGAGCATTATCAAAAGTAGGTACCTGGCTGAAAAGATTGCTGACTCTCCTCTTCCTCCAATCCAATGGTCTCAGAAGGAACTAACTTCTCTGAGGAAAAGATTTGAACCAATATTGGCTAACACCAACGATTGGTTAGCAGCTAAAGGAATCATCCTGAAAGAATTTATCATGGGATTCGAGGCTGAGTTTCAAGCAGAGATGAGGAAGAAAGTAAAAAATAGAACCAAGAATAAAAGTGATGTTCCTTCCCCTTCTAAGCCTCACAATCCTAGAATCATCTTTATTTCTAAAAAACCAAAGACTATTGAAGAGCCAAAAGTGGCGGCTAAAGAAATTGAAGAACAGAGCTCTCAGGCATAGGTAGCCCAACCAATGGAGATGGATGACCAGCCTTCAAAATAGCAAAATACTGAGCCTCTACCTTCCCAGGAAGGGGCACAACTACTCAAAATCATCTCTCCTTCTCTGCCTCAGTCTTCTGTGGTACCCCCTTCTCCTCTCTCCCCTATCAGTGTTCCTTTTTTTGGAGTCACCTCTCCTTTTAGAGTTATATTTGGCGATCATCAAGGCACTTCTAGAGGTACTCCTCGCTCCTCTGGGTCCATTTCTAGTTTGTCATCTCCTTCTTTCAATCTGGGAGAGAGTTCTGCATAAGAGCCAGAATCGATGGCCAGTATAACTTCGCTTGTTACTCCAACTGCGACCATTGTCACCACTAGTAGTGTAGAAACTGCCACAATAACACCAACTGAGGGAACTATTGCTACAGTAGGTACTTCTCTCCCACCTTGGATGTCAACATTCACACCCAAAAGAAAGAAGTTAGCTATCTCTCCAGATGACTTTGATTTTGGCAAAATAGTGCCGGTGAAAGCTAAGGCTCCTAAAAAGCCAAGGATCCTCTCAAAATTAGTCAAGGAAAAAGGGCATTTTTTTTTGAAAATAGCTAAGCCTCTACAAGACACAACCCTTGAGGGTTTTGAAATGAGCAGCTATTCCATCTCTCATGTTGAACTTGGAAAAGTTACTCACGAAGGTATGAAAAGCGATCTTCAGTCTGCTATGGACATCATGGTCCAGAAATTTGACCAAGAAAAAGAGATGAAAGATTATTACAAGGCTAAAATAGAGCAGCTGATGACAGTAATAAGGAGGTTCACTCTTCCCCCTGAAGTGGCAATCCTAGAGGCTTTCTCTATAGATGACCCTGTCATTCAAAAGGCAGAGAAGACTTACTTGAAGGGGAAAGTCCTGGAGGACTACATTGAAAAAATGCATACTCAGGGAGTTTCCTTACTTTCAGAGGTTGTTGAAAAGATGGACAAAATGAAAAAGGTGAGGGTAGATATAGATGACCTTCTCTCTCTTATCTCTCAGGATATTGACAGTACTGAAAAATATCTTGCCAAATGGAGGGAGATGAAGGACCTGAAGAAAATCACCTTAATATCTATCGGTGTCATTTCCAGTAAGGACTCCTATGTGGAGATCAAAGAGTCACTCATATACAAGATACAAGTACTCAAGGAGTTGGTTGAAGACCTCAAATCTTCTAGGGATGATAGTGAGAAGAGTGACACAGGCCTGCTCAATAGATTGGAAGAGCTATCTTACAACCTAACTTCTAGGGATAACAAATTCCTCTCAGTAGAAGAAATGATCCAAAGTTTCAAGGGGATGATTCAAAGAGATTTTGAAGAGAAATCCTTCTCAATGACTTCTATGGATAATATTTTAGACACTCAGTTAACTCTAGATAATCTAAAATCCAAGTTAACTAGTCATGCTAAGGCCATCACAACATTGAAGGATGCTTTAATCAGAGCCAGAGTCATCTCCAAAAACACGGTTGCACTAGATAGTATAGGAATTCAGGGATCTATTACTATGTATGATGCTCATTTAAAGAAGTCTAGTAGCAAGAACTAAAATTTCTCCCCCTTCTCTCTTCTTCTTTCCTTATGCACTTTTGTCTTGTGAGAAGTGCATGTAATTTTGTAATATGTAATTACATGTAAAAAGTTTGAAAAAATATCTCAAAGTCAAAGATGAGTCATCTTTGACCAAGATATTTTTGTATTTTAATATTTTCTAAATTTTGAGGATTTCTCTCTATATATAGTGGAGACCTCTTTTGTAATCTGATCTTGGATAATAGAGAGCAAAAACTCTACCGAAATTGAAACACTTTTTGAGACTTTGTGCTCAAACTTGTAAATTATATTTTGTTAAATGAATGAGAAGCAGATTTATTTTAGACTTTGTGTTGAAATTATCTATGTTATTTAGGAAATACTTCTTATGTCCTTTTTCTTGGTAATATCTTATTTATCTGATTTAATAAGCAAAGTGGGTGTGTTAATATTATCTGAGAATGTTTCTAAAAGGTAGAAGGTAGACTTTGAGCTATTTTTATCTTTGTGATTTAGTTATCTTTTGTAGTTTCAGGTGAAGACTTTGTGCTTCGTTTCACTCTATGGTTACATTTGTTCTGGATCGGTGAAGGAGGCTACGGAAGACTTTGTGCTTACATGAATTTTTTTGTGAACTTTTGTTATTTACTTCAGGTGATTTCCTGCTCTAGGTTGGATACCATTCCTGAAAGAAGAGGGATGTTATTGACCCACTACCAAGATTTCTCTCTCTTGCTCCTTGTACATCACCTCTAAAAAAAGAGAGGTGTATGTTGTTATACCACCCCATGTGTTATTTTTTTCTTAATTATATATATGTATCCAGTGTATAAATATTCATAGGAAACCTCCCCTTGATGAGAGGAGAGATTTACCTCATCCAGATCTGGTAAACCCACACTTTTCATGGCATAAATCTCCCTATGTTGTGGTTGATATACCCATTTTGTCATCAGTTAGTTGACAACAAAATATTCACCCAACAGTTTTTTGGCGACTCTGCTGGGGATTACGAATGTGCATCTTAAAGCCTCATGCTTCAACTTGAAGTAGTTTTGGTTCCTTTTTTCATTCAAAATTTGGCAACTCCACGCTACACCAGAAGCCAGAGAGCCAATGGCATTTTTGACCCCGTGTTTAAGTTGGCACAATAGAGCAACTTTGATCTCTTTCCTCTGTCACCTTTCCTCCAATGGTCTAGGAGTTTTCCTCCTAACCTTATCAGGTCACCGATGCAAGGCAAAGCTTCTTTTCCTACTGTTAATCATGCCCTACCTATAAATACTCTACCAAGGTTTGTTATCCCACCATTTAATCATCCTATCATAATGGCTCAAGGTCCGTGGGGTAATTCCTTTGGTCCTCTTAACTTGACTCCACCCTTGCATGAACTACCTCATAGTTCTAAAAAAAAATTCATAAATTTTTTGGTGATGGAAAGGTTCATCTCGACGAGCATATTGCCACTTTTTCCATAGCATGCAGTGTAATCGGTGTAGAATTTGAGGATGTAGCAGTGAGACTTTTTGTAGAAACCATGCAAGGAGCTACTATGGATTGGTTCTATCACCTGTAGGCTGGGTCAGTAACTGACTGGGATACATTCAAAGCCAAATTCGAAGCTAGGTTTAAACCTGCTGAAGATGCACACACCTTGTTAGCAAAACTAACACATATGAAAAAAGAATCCCAGGAACCCATGAGAGATTTCATAGCTAAATTCAACAAGTTGAGGAACTGGATTCCAACTATTGCTCAGCTCATGCTGGAGAATCTCAAGTGCTTTTTCATCAACTCTCAACTTCCCAAAGTAAGTTTCCTATTGAGGTGAGCTAGCCCTATGGATTTAGCATTAGCTCAAAATTTGGCTACTGAGATCGAAGATGATCTTATTCTGGCAGGTAAGATCAGAAAAGACCCTAGTAAAAATATATTCTCTTCATCTACTGAAATCTCTTTTATAGGCACTACAGATCCTATGGTGCAGAAATTGATAAATGAACTAATAGCTTTGAAGAGGCAAATAGCCCAAGGTACTTCTACCCCTACCTATCGAGATATGCCCAGGAGAACATTTCAGAATCAGCAGTATTAGGGTAATGCTACCTGGAACCAAGGGCAACCAAATCGCCTACCTCCCCCTTGAGGGAAATTGGCCATTAAAGTAGCACCTGCCAATTCCATGATCGGTTACCTAGACGTTGAACATGACTATATGCTCCAACCTCAGTTGGACCAACAAGATAATGCTAATATCTTTGATGAGCAGGAAGAAGAATTAGCTGGTGACTCTAATATCAGTTTCCTGGATTACCAGGATGAAGCTATAAGTAAAGGGGAGGGTTTGGATGGATCCTACGCTATTTTCACCAGATCTCAAAATTAGTCAGCCTCACAGACTGACAAAGGAAAGGCAGAGGAAGAACCCCAGCCAATAGTTTCTATCGCTAAACGAGGGACTCTATTGCCTCCACAATCAAAAGATCAGGTAATTCATAAAAAAGTAAGTACCTCTAACCACCCCATACCTTCCACTTATATTGCTTAGACCAGTGTCACACCTGCTAAAGTTCCAGATGATGGACTCTCTTCCTCTATTTCAAGTTCTTTTCAATTATTTGATATAATTGATCATGCTAGAAAGACTAAAATTTAAATGATAGAGGTTGAATATTTGAGGGCTAACCCAGAACAATTTGATAGGTTAGCAGAATATGTGAAAAATAAAGCCGTCCGCATAGGACAAGATTCTTTGAAGACCATTCATGATCCCCCTAAAGATAAACTGGCCCAAAACAATCTCGTTGTGACTCCTCCTGTCACTCCCGAGAAAATAGAACCTTTCTATGGTTCCCTACTTATAAATGGTTATAAACTGAGTAATTATATTATAGACTCTGGAGCCTCAGATAATGTCATACCCACAAAGGTGGCAGATTCCCTTGGCCTAACTTTGGCCAAAACTTTTGGGAGGTATTTTTCTATGGAAAATAAGCAAGTTCCCCTCCTTGGTCAGATAAAAGACGCTCAATATGCTTTTGTGGCTTTTCCAGAAAAGTGGATAAAAATGACGATTTTAGTGGCCGATGTTCCAGCATCTTACGGCATCTTGCTCGGGTGGAATTTTTGCAAAGACATTAGAGGTGAGCTAAGTATGGACTTGTCAGAAGCAAGAAACCCAATTCAAGGTGTCATGAAGAAATTGCTTCTTGAAAAAGAGGTAAGGTATGTAGTTACCCGATCATCAACACTGAAAGCTCAAATTTTATTTGAGTCCTCAGGCATGGGTAACTACTTCCTATCTACAGATGGGATCCATGGGGCATCTGATGAAACTCTTACAGGTGATAACTTGAGTTTGTGTTTAGCTAACACAATGGAAAAATTGACAAATCAAAATAAACACATGGAAGAACCTCTTTCCCCAAATGAAGGAGTTTTCAAAGAAAAAGTAGCGTCTAACGAGGTATGGACCTTAGAATTTGATGGCAGCTGCTCTTCTACTAGTTTAGGAGCTAGGGTTGTGTTGGTATCTCCTTAGGGAGACATTATTCCTTTGTCCTACAAATTACAGCTCAACAATACCAATAATGCGACTAAGTATGAATCCCTATTACTTAGATTACAGGTTGCCAGAGAAAAAGGCATTAGGCTACTCCACGCTAAAGGGGATGCTGAGTTGGTAGACTGCCAGGTGAAGAACCTCTATTAGATGAAAAATGAAAGCTTGTGCCACTACCACAATCTGGTCTGGGATCAAATTGAAAATTTTGACACTTTCAACATCTCTACCGTTCCAAGGGAATTCAATGACCGAGTGGATGCATTAGCTATCTCTGCTACTCTCTTAGTTTTTCACCCATACTTTAAGGGAGATAAGTACACTATTGAACTGGTCTTTTGGCCAAGTGTACCTGATAATGCTGGCCATTGGCAAGTATTTAACAATGATGATCAAATCATCACCTTCTTGGAACAAAAGGACAATTTTGAACAACTACATTTTGAAGGTAGTGAACTCTGAGGATGTGAAGCAACTCTTGAGTCAAATACGAATACAGGCAAAGATTTCCTATAGCTTACAGGGAATAATATTTCCAAAGGCCTGGTTTCCTTGGAGAAGTTGTTTGATAACCATGACAAGTTTATTAAACAATAGTGAATAGGTTCAAACTCCTCTCAAGATTTTGATCAGATAAACTTGGGAACCAAGCGAGATCCTAAAATGGTAAACATTGGGAAATGCTACACTCCCGAGGAGATATTTAAGCTTGCTAATTTACTTTGCCAATCTATAGATGTATTGGCCTATTCCTATGATGATTTGAAATCACTCAGGCCAAATGCCATTCACCACGACATTCCTCTGAAGGCAAACTCTGTACCTTATAAGCAAAAGTCTAGGCAATACAATCCAAAAATCTCTGGTACTATTTTAGCTGAGATACAAAAAATGCTTGATGCTTGGATAATTTTTCCAATCCATCACTCAACATGGATTGCCAACATAGTGCCTGTTAGAAAGAAGAATGGTGAAATTTGAATCTGCATGGATTTCAGAAACTTAAATCAGTTGTCTTTAAAAGATAACTATCCTCTTCCTATTATGGATCAAGTTCTATAGATGGTAATAGGTTCAAAAATGTTATTAATGCTAGACAATTTTTTGGGGTAGAATCAGGTCGAAGTCGGCAAAGCAGATCAACATAAGACAACATTCACCACACCTTGGGGCACCTTCGCTTATCAAAGAATGCCTTTTGGTCTGATAAATGCAGGCACCACATTTCAAAGGGTGATGGATCTCACTTTTAAAGATGAAATGGGAAAATTCATTGTAGTATACCTAGATGATCTGACAGTGTTTTCAAAATATCATTCTGAGCATGTCCACTATTTGCAAAGGATACTAGAACGCTGTCGTCAGAATGGTATTTCTTTAAACCCAAAGAAATTTGTCTTCAGAGTAACTAAAAGGAAACTTCTCAGACACATTGTGTCCTGTGAAGGTATTAAAATTGATTCAGAGAGAGTCAAGTCCATCCATGAACTTACTCTGCCTACCAGCAAGACCGTAGTTCACTCTTTCTTTGGAAAGGTGAATTTTTTTCAGAGATTCATTCCCGAGTTTGATGAGAAAACCTGCCACATTGTTAACATGATGAAAGGCAATGCTACAATTAAGTGGACTGCTGAGGGCAAATCAGCATTCAAAGAAATCAAAGAAGCAATTGCTCACGCACCGGTCTTGGTTTGTCCAGATTATACTAAAAGTTTCAAAATAGACAGTTATGCTTTTGAGCATACACTATCGGCTATTTTAGTCCAACAAAATCAAGAAGGTGTAGAATCTCCTATCTCTTTTATGAGTTGTCCACTCAAAGTTTATGAGCTGAAATATTCCCTTATGGAGAAGCATGCATACGTAGTGGTCAAAGCGGTCAAGCATTTCAAGTTTTATATTTTGAACTCTCACACTAAAGTTCTCATACCAGACACAATAGTAAAATCCATTTTGACTCAGCAGGAGTTCGGTAGGAAGAGAGGTAATTGGATTGCCAAGACTCAAGAGTTTGATCTAGACATCAAACCTACCAAGCTCGTATGGGGAAAGGGTCTTTGATAGTTGATCGCCAACAACATTCCAGATGAAGCAAAAAATCAATAAGTAGAGATCGAAGGCATGCCTACGGTCCTCTTTGTTGCAACTACTAATGAGTGGTATTTTGACATTGCTCACTTTCTGACATATGATGAGTGTCCCACTCATCTTTCTTATAAAGAAAAATGGAATGTTAAGTTAAAAGTAGTTGGTTATGTTCTATGGGACAATGGTCTTTACAAGAGAAATCTGGACGGGGCATTTCTTCATTGTGTTGATAAGGCGCAACAAGGAAAACTCTTAGAGTCTTTCCACAATTTGGCCTATGAAGAGATTTTTTTTGTACTAGTGATAGCGCACAAAATTCTATGAGCAAGGTATTATTGGCCCACATTATTCTAAGATGCCTACAAATGGTTGCGTAGGTGTGAATTATATCAATAATTCGTTAGAAAGCCTAAGTTTCCTACATTGCCTCTTATGCCAGTAGTAATCGAGGAGCCATTTCAGTAGTGGGGTATTGACTTCATTGGCATAGTCAACCCATCTTCAAGTGCCGGACATGATTATGTCCTCATGGAAATGAATTACTTTACTAAGTGGGTGGAGGCCATCCCAACCAAGCATGCCACATCTGAAGTGGTGTGCAGTTCTCTCAAAAAAAATATCATCTCCAGGTTTGGGGTCCCACTAAAGATTGTAACAGATAATCTGGCCTATTTTTTATCACATGAAATTACTCAATTTTGTTTTTATTATGGGATTACCTTATCCCACACTTTAGATTATTTTTCTCAAAGAAATGGCCAAGCAAAATCGAGTAATAAGAACCTGGTCACTATTATCAGGAAGTTGGTGGATGACAATCAGAGAACATGGCACAAAGCATTGTATGATGCTTTATGGGCCGATAGGATAACACCCAAAAGGGCTATAAGTATGTCACCTTTTAAACTTCTATATGGATTGAATGTAGAAATTCTCATCACCCTTAAACTACCAGTGCTCAGGTTAACTAAGCAATCGAAGACTCAACCTTCAAAAGCTCAGTCAACAAAAGAATCATGTGTCTGACCAAGCTGAATGAGTGATGAGCCATGGTAGTGGATCGGATTACGGAGCATCAGAACTAGGTGAAGGCACTCTTTGATAAAAAAGCTAAAGTTCACAAATTCCAAGTTAGAGATCAAGTCTTGTTGTGGGACAAGAGGTGAGAACCAAAAGGGATGCATGGCAAATTTGACTCCCTATAGAGAGGCCCGTTCACCATTCAACAACTCTATGGTGAGGCTAGCTTTTTGCTGGAGTACCAAGATGGAAGGCCATTTGCACTACCTCATAGCGGGCAGCATCTAAATTTGTTCAATCCTTGAAGCTTGGATAAGTTCATTTGTATATATGTATAGTTTTTACGTTTGTCTATTTTTCTTACATTTTTGGCTTGACTCCATAGCCCAATGGCTTGGATGAAGGCACTTAGAGACTAGTTTCTACTCCCGATAATTAATTTGATTAATGAAAGTTCCCCAACAGGAGCTAGCTGTTGTTTCCAAAATTAGCTTAGCTCGATTTTTAAGAACAACCCCCTACGAAACTTGTCTGTTTCATCTTTCGTCTCTCTAAGTTTGTTTTTGAGATGGGTTTTTTTTTATTCTCATTTTGATCCAGCTGATACCATTCAAAATTAGTAATGTCTTTTCATCCCATTTTCCCAAAAAAAAATGTTGAAACCATTATAGTCTCGATGTGTTCAAAAGACCAATTCCTGTCTCTTTCAGAGTTGGTGTTTCTTCTCTTCTATTTCTGTGCATGAGTGGCAATTTTTGCCGCTAGTTCATTTTTACCTTTTGCATGCAAGGGTGGCAATTTTTGCTGCCATTGCATCTTGACCTGTAAGGGTAGTGATTTTTGCTGCCCATGCAATCGAACTTCCAATCGACCTACAAAGGCAGTGATTTTTGCCGCCCCTGCATGCCCTTGATTTCCATGTGCAGTATTTATTGCCACACACGGCAGGTTGTTGGGGTTGTTTTCCACCCCATATAATCTGATTTGGGCCTCATTTCTTATCATTCTTCCTCCTCTCCTCTTGCCTTTTATATTTGGGCGATCTGACAAATGAGTTGAAGTGCATTTTTGTAGATTTGAGCTTGCTACGCATGTGGTTTTCAAGGTAGGTCTTGTTTTTAGTGTTTATTTCCTTTATTTTCCCATTCTTTTCTTAGTTAATTCACTTTTGTCATTGTTGGAGTTTATTTTTGTTGTTTTGACCGGTCGGTCTGATCTTGGGAGGGTGGCAATTTTTTGTCATCTCTCACCTCCCCCTCCACGTTGGCCTTCCAGTATTTCTTCCCGTGTTGGGGCAACAATTTTCACCGCCCCTCCCCTTTGCCCACAGTTTCTCACCAAACCCACATGGGTGGCAATTTTTGCCACCCATGCACCTTCTTTGCGAAAGAATTGCATCGGTGGTAAATTTTGCCACCGATGCATGCCCAATGTGCAAGGGCAGTAATTTTTGTCGCCCCTACTTTTTTCCTGATCCGTAGAGGTAGAAAAATTCATCACCTATACAGGCTGACCCTATAGGGGTAGTAAATTTCACCACCCTTGCATTTTATCCACCCCTCCTATAAGGGTAGTGAAATTCACCGCCTCTGCACTCTTTCTCTTCCTTATGTAGGGGTGGCGATTTTTGCCGCCTATGCATTTTTCCTCCAAGTTTTTCTAACTCTAGAGGACTTTTCCCCTTTTTCTTTTTTTTTCCTTCCTTCCTCCTTTTCCACCTCAATTTTTGACCTAGTCTTTTTAAGTACCCTCCCTTGGTCATGATCACTTGACATGCGAATTCCACAAACTCGCTCCCTTTTCCCTAATTGTGTGATCATGGCTACAATTCTTTCTGAAGGCTCTTACTCATCAACACCCATCTGATCGAGACTAGTTTCAATGTTAGAAATGTCTCCCAAAAAAGCAAAGATGATGAAGTACAAGTACCAGGGTGTCTTCTTGATCACTTCGGTCACCTCCAATGTCGACGACATCTGGGACACCGAAATTGGCCATGTAGATATGGCCAAGTTCATGGCTCAAACGAAGGTGATGAACCCAAGCTCTGAAATAAAGAGGATCATTGAAAGAAACATCCACTTGATTGCCACTTTCCCAGTGGCAGCACATCATACAGAGTTCATCCTCTAATGTGCCCAGTTCTACAACAAAGAGACCAGGTCAGTCTCAGATGCTAGTGGCAATGTGATAATTTGGCTGGATCTTGAATTCATTGACAAGGTCTTCATGTGCCCTCCCATTATTGAAGTGCTAAACATTGACTTCATGGAAGCCCAGAAGGAGTACAACAAGGACCCTAAGAGGGTGAAGAAAGTCATGAATAATAGGTGGCTGAAGGCACCTAGAACTAGTCTATCCAGATGGCCACAAAACTTTTTGAGGAGCGATTTCATTGAATAAGTCAGTGACTTGATCACCCTTCTTAGTAGAGTGTGATGCCTCCCATCTTCCTCACAATTCCATGAATGGATGTACCCATTCATTAAGATCATCCTCCAGGGTAAGCAGGCCATCTTTTGGGGTGAGCAGATCAGCAATGCCCTCCATGAATAGATAACCAAGGTACAAACTTCTTCCAAGTTTTATATGACCTCATACCTTGTGTACATAGCTGCTTCAATGTGAACCTTCCCAGGTTTCATGACTGAAGGGGATAGAAAGAACACCCCAGTCTACTCATCTTACCCCTAGTTGACACTTCAAGGGTCAACCTACCATTTCAAAAGGGTAAATGATGCTTTCTTTGCAATATTTTTATGCCTCTTCGACCCTCAGCTTGAGTAGAAGAGAGTATCTGATGAAGCTTGGATAGTCATCAATGACTATGGGTGTATGTTCCTCTAATTTCCCACTTTCTGCTATCTTCGGGTTGGCTTTTTCCAAGGCTACCCCTATATGCTCCCCAGGTTCCCTTCTGACAAGTTGGTTCTAATAGAACTTTGCCGACAACTGGTGGTCATGCATACTAGGCAAATGGAGCTAAAAAAGCTAAGTTTTAGGTTTCCAGTCAAAATTGGCAGGTATTCTATTGTGATAGCAACCAAAGCCAAGGTCATGGAAATAGAGATGCATCTGGTCACTCTAAAACAATTCAAGAGAAGAGACAAATTTGACTACAGGGGAGTCAAGGACAAGATCAGGCAGAAGACTCAATTCCATGAGCCTATGATCGAGGACATCTGGATAGACCTAAGGACAGTTGAAGAAATTAGAAGAATGGATTATAGCAGGCTGACCTTGGAACAAATTGAATATTTGGGGCTTGCAGAGATCCCCTCCAATCTAGTTGACGATGGGAGCATTATCAATAGCAGGTACTTGTCTGAAAATATTGCTAACTCCCCTCTTCCTCCAATCCAATGGTCTCAGAAGGAACTAACTTCTCTGAGGAAAAGATTTAAACTAATATTGGTTAACACCAATGATTGGTTAGCAGCTAAAGGGATCGTCCTGAAAAAATTTATCACGAGATCTGAGGTTGAGTTTCAAGCAGAGATGAGTAAGAAAGCATAAAATAGAACCAAGAACAAAGGTGATGTTCCTTCCCCTTCTAGGCCTCACAAGCTTAGAATCATATTTGTTTCTAAAAAATCAAAGACTACTGAAGAGCTAGAAGCAACAGCTAAAAGAATTGAAGAATAGAGCTCTCAGGCACAGGCAGCCCAACCAATGGAGACAGACGACCAGCCTTCAGAATAGTAAAAGACTAAGCCTCTACCTTCCTAGGAAGGGGCACAACTACTCAAAAGCATCTCTCCTTCTCCACCTCAGTCCCCTGTGGTACCCCCTTCTCCTCTCTCCCCTATCAGTGTTCCTTCTTCTGGAGCCACCTCTCCTTCTAGAGTTATATTTGGTGATCCTCAAGGTGCTTCTGGAGGTACTCCTCACTCCTCTGGATCCATTCCTAGTTTTTCATCTCCTTCTTTCAATTTGGGAGAGATTTTTGCACAAGAGCTAGAATTGATGGTTGGTACAGCTTTGCCTGTTACTCCAACTGTGACCACTGTCACCACTAGTAGTGTAGAAGCTACCACGATAACACCAGCTGAGGCAACTATTGCTACAGTAGGTACTTCTCTCCTACCTTGAATGTCAACATTCACACCCAAAATAAATAAGTTAGCCATCTCTCCAGATGACTTTGATTTTGGCAAAATAGTGACAGTGAAAGCTAAGGCTCCTAAAGGCCAAGGATCCTCTCAAAATTAGTCGAGGAAAAAGGGTATAAATTTTTGGAAATAACTAAGCCTCCGTAGGATGCAACCCTTGAGGGTTTTGAAATGAGTAGCTATTCCATCTCTCGTGCTGAACTTGGCAGAGTTACTCACGAAGGTGAGAAAAGTGATCTTCAGTCTACTATGGACATCATGGTCCAAAAATTTGATCGAGAAAAGGAGATGAAAGATTATTACAAGGCTAAAATAGAGCAGTTGATGGCAGTAATAAGGAGGTTCACTCTTCCCCCTGAAGTGGCAACCCCAGAGGCTTTCTCTATAGATGACCCTATCATTCAAAAGGCAGAGAAGACTTACTTGAAGGGGAAAGTCCTGGAGGACTACATTGAAAAAATGCATACTCAGGGAGTTTCCTTGCTTTCAGAGGTTGTTGAAAAGACAGACAAAATGAAAAAGGCGAGGGCAAATTTAGATGACCTTCTCTCTCTTATCTCTCAGGATATTGACAGTACTAAAAAATATCTTGGCAAATGGAGGGAGATGAAGGACCTGAAGAAAATCACCTTAATATCTATTGGTGTCATTTCCAGCAAGGACTCCTATGTGGAGATCAAAGAGTCACTGATATATAGGATATAGGTACTCAAGTAGTTGGTTGAAGACCTCAAATCTTATAGGGATGATAGTGAGAAGAGAGACACATGCCTGCTCAATAGACTGGAAGAGCTACCTTGCAACCTAACTTCCAAAGATAACAAATTCCTCTCAGTGAAAGAAATGATCCAAAGTTTCAAGGGGATGATTCAAAGATATTTTGAAGAGAAATCCTTCTCAATGACTTCTGTGGATAATATTTTAGACACTCAGTTAACTCTGAATAATCTAAAATCTAGGTTAATTGGTCATGCTAAGGCCATCACAGCATTGAAGGATGCTTTAATCAGAGCCAGAGTCATCTCCAAAAATAGGGTTGCACCAGATAGTATAGGAATTTAGGCATCTATTACTATGTATGATGCTCATCTAAAGAAGTCTGGCAGCAAGAACTGAAAATTTTCCCCCTTCTCTCTTCTTCTTTCCTTATGCACTTTTGTCTTGTGAGAAGTGCATGTAATTTTTTAATATGTAATTACATGTAAAAAGTTCAAAAAAATATCTCAAAGTCAAAGATGAGTCATCTTTGACCAAGATATTTTTGTATTTTAATATTTTCTAAATTTTGAGGATTTCTCTCTATATATAGTGGAGACCTCTTTTGTAATATGATCTTGGATAATAGAGAGCAAAAACTCTACCGAAATTGAAACACTTTTTGAGACTTTGTGCTCAAACTTGTAAATCATATTTTGTTAAATGAATGAGAAGCAGGTTTATTTCAGACTTTGTGTTGAAAAAATCTGTGTTATTTAGGAAATAGTTCTTATGTCCTTTTTTCTGGTAATATCTTGTTTATATGATTTAATAAGCAAAGTGGGTATGTTAATATTATCTGAGAACATTTCTAAAAGGTAGAAGATAGACTTTGAGCTATTTTTATCTTTGTGATTCAGTTATATTTTGTAGTTTTAGGCAAAGACTTTGTGCTTCATTTCACTCTATGGTTACATTTGTTCTGGATCGGTGAAGGAGGCTACGAAAGACGTTGTGCTTACGTGAGTTTCTTTGTGAACTTTTGTTATTTACTTGAGGTGATTTCTTGCTCTAGGTTGGATACCATTCCTGAAAGAAGAGGGATGTTATTGACCCACTACCAGGATTTCTCTCTCTTGCTCCTTGTACATTACCTCTAAAAAAGAGAGGTGTATGCTGTTATACCACCCCATGTGTTATTTTCTACTTAATTATATATATGTATCCAGCATATAAATATTCATAGGGAACCTCCCCTTGATGAGAGGAGAAATTTACCTCGTCCAGATCTGGTAAACCCACACTTTTCATGGTGTAAATCTCCCTATGTTGTGGTTGATATACCCATTTTGTCATCAGTTAGTTGATGAAAAAATATTCACCCAACAAAACATATGAACATAACATATACGTGGGAAACCCTAATGGAAGATAAAAACCCATTAAAACATAGCTTTGACTATAGTCCTATAAATTAATAAATTAATCTTTAGTTGTGCACCCACTCAATTTATAGTACCAACCCCATATTTCAAGCACCAACTTGATATAGTCTTTATTTGAGCACAAACCCATCAAGGAACACTAATCCCTAGTCTATCAAGCACCAACTTGATAGTCTTTAGCTGAGCACCAACCCAACAAGGATCACTAACCCCTAATTTACCAAGCACCCACATGGATTTATCAAGCACCAAATTTCAAGGAGGCACAAACCCCCTAGATGACTCAATCACCTTATAAAACCCTTCTTTATTCTTTATTAGATGATTATCTCCTCTTTTAGCTCTTCACTCTCTTCCATCCCTCTCAAACTAGCCTTCAACCCTTTTCACTCAACTAGCCCTCTTCATGGCTTGATTAGGTATCCTAACCTTGATCCTCATATTTAGAACCTCTATTGGATATTCATGACTTCTATTTGATGGTATTCATGGCCTTCTTATGATCATCAATGATCTATATCATTTTCTTATCCTATTCTGCTCTCTCTAAGCACACCAAAACTGGCTTGACTACCTTGTTTTCATACAAGTCACTTGATCATATCCTTCTAGGTTAGTTACATATTCAAATAAATTATATCATCCATGACTAGGTCTTTTAATATTAAAATAATATGCCTTAATCATGTATCAATCAATATAATAGGTCAGCCATACATCAATTATCACTTACTCCTCTTTTAAGATTATAGAGACCTAAAAGGCCTTCTTAACAACATGTTACCCTTTGATATTTGTTGAAGATTATTCAAAAACCTCACACAATAGGAAAACACCTTAATATTCTTTAATATCCCTTATCTAGTTTAAATTTAGGTCTACAACACCTTATAGGTCTAACCACCCTTTGAACCCTTTCTCAAATCACTGCTTATAAAAGGCCTGCACATATATAGAAACTTTGTCTTGAATTAATGAGACATATAATTACTTTTTACAAACAACCATGGAAAAAAAATACATATTTAGAAACCTCATGACCTCAGGGTCATCACCAACTTCATATGATTCTTAAACTCAAGGTAAACATAATCAAACACTTCTTTGTAAGATGTTCACTCAGAACTACCAACTGAATCCAAAAACACAATCAAGGAAACATGAAAATATGACATATAATTTAATGAATTAAAGGGATTTAAATGAATGAAAAATATCTTATACCATCTGTAGAACAACCTCAATCAATCATATCATGAACTCTAATGAAAATTATTGGTCTTACAGACTAAACTGTTGACCTTCTCTCTCACAGACTCTACTCAACCAAATAAGCCATTTTGGCTTCAATGTTTCAATCTCTTACATAGAATTATAAGCTTATAAAAATCATGGATAGAAATTCAATACCCAAACAACATAATCATGCATTTCAATGCATCACTCTCATATGAGAACATATCAGGAACCATCTTTTCACTTCTCCCTAATTTTCACACAATCTACACCACTAGGTCTATTAGTGACTGGCCAAATTAGATTAGTAAAATTGCATACCTAAAATATAGAACCTATCTATAAACCTTCATTAAAAACTAAAAGTCTCATACTTTTATCTTCATCCACTTATCAACTTTGACTCAGTCAATGTTGTTTACTATACCAAATCTCTAAAAGATAAACATTTTCCTATAGGATCTTCTCACTCACCTAAGAATTCAATCACACTTAGAGATGCCTAAGAGAGTTGAATTCAACATATAATCACTTTTATGATCATATCAAACCATTATGAGATCTTTAGAATAATATATTCAACACTGGGTCACTATTAGGGTTTTATGAGGGTTTAGACCAACTTATAGTCTTAAAAATCATTCATAAAACATATCTCCTCTTTCTAGAAAACAATGCTTGGAAATTTGATATTGAACCCTTATTTATCTACCATGAATATCTTAGGTTCTCATGGAGATGTATAGCATGCCAATGAACACTAAGAAAACCTTCTAGGGTAGATAACTCTTAATGTTGTGCACTTGAGAGACCTCAAAACACTTTTTCAAGCCTTAACCTTCAATATATAACCTAAAAATTCATTCACATACTTAATAAAACTTGACTCACCTAAGTCAATTTTCATTTTCTCACTCATGTCATGGAAACTAATCCTGTTACCTCATCTAGCCATCATTTCTCTCTTTGATTTCTATGCCTTGACCTACAAGTCATATTATACCTATAATATGACCTTCTAGCCACCTTTTAGGCCTTACCTTGAAACTCTCTTATGTTTTAATGCCTCTTGTGTATGCTCAAACAACATCATACACTTACTCTTCTTTTGAGTTTCAGCAAAACTTCTTCAAAATTACTTACAAATCTTTAGAGATCGACTGGGATCTTCGTAGCATCTTTGGAGCTGTATACACATATTTTCAAAGTTGACCTTCTAATCAATTTCAAGGTCTTCAACACCTCATGTATAACCTCAAAAAAAATCTCTTCTCAAATACTATCAATTATTTTTTAGAGCATTCTCTTTGGAGCATTTTCATCTTCATAGCTCATTCAAAGCATCTTTGGAACTACTTACATAGATCTTTAAAGCATACTACTTATTCTTTAAAACTCACTCATTTCACATGCTACCTACACATACTATCTCACAAAGTCTAGATAAAGCATTAAAAGATGCTTTATACTTGATGTACTGATCTATATTTACTCATGCTACTTCTTAATGATTTCACTCAGACTAACATTAGAACATTATGAAAATAGTATTCTCTCATCATATCTACAACACTTACTAAGCTAAGAATCAAAACTCATCATATAAATACCTCAAGGCTTACTTTAGGACAAGCATTTTCATAAAAACCTTTATCATCAATGATATTAGATTAACATCAATGAAAGAAATATTCATCTTCATAAGAACCTTTGACATCAATGACAACATTAAATATCAAATCTCAACTCTCAATGACCATGATAAAAAATCTCCTCCTTAATCAATGACAATGTTCAACAATCTCCCATTTTGTCATTTATAGCAAACATACTTAGAAAATTATGTCAACCACTCTTGATGGCAATCATCTCTTAGACCTAATTATTGTCTTTTCTTTTTTCCTTTCTAATCTTTCCCATTTTCTTATATTTTTTTATCTTTCTCCCTTTTCTTACCTTTTTTATCTTTCTCCCCCTTTGATATTAATTACAAAGGTCTTTTACAACTATCATCTCTCTTATAATGAACACAGATTATAAGATCACTTCAACACAGATCAGGCTCAGTTAACAACTTAAATATCTCTCCCTCAAACCAAACATCCACCATGATTTTGTTAACATTAGACATTAAAGATCATCTACAACTACTGAAATCACACTCTTCTCCTTATGAGTTGATACTATCTCTCAAAGACATTAGATGACACATAGTCTTCATAAACTATGGCAACCACTTATGAAAACCATTCTCTAAAACTTCATAATTAGATCACTCTCCTAGTTGATTTATCAAAATCTTAACAAACAAAGTCTATGACACATCTTAGACTTGATCTCTCATTATCTTTATGCATATCAAAAATCAATCACTTTCTTGACTAAGAACTTGTTGACCAATTTTGCCCTTCATGTCAAAATGGTCAACCCTAAATTTAAAAGTTGACCTTGTCATGGGTTTATAAGCCATTTTATGCTTTGATTGGTCCTTCATATTTCCATTTTATCCTATTTATCATCATTTAAGGTTTATTTGATAAGTTTAATGTAAAGGGACTTTTGAAACCTAGTGTTATTTTAGGCCTTATGACCCTAGTTAAGAAAGTTCAAGTGTTTTAAGTGGTAAACAGGGGCCATTTTAGTCATATATTAAAATTTTAAAATCATATAACACTTACCATGGTCTGTACAACTCTTCAAAATGGTGAAAATTTCAAATCATAACATACACCCACTTGCATTGTGTTTTATTACCCCTTTTATGCCTCCAAAAGGTGTTTTTTAAAAATTGAAGTGGCACATTGGAGGGAAATGAAAAAGTTTTAAATGTTTTACCAATTTTTTACATGCATACATCAGCTATGTGAGCACCTTGCATTCACTTTCTACCAATTTTTAGGGTAAATATGGTAGTTTTAAGCCAAAAATAGGTGTTTTCTCCTTAGTTTGTATAGGTGTACTTGCAAGAGTTTCTTCCATATACTCCCATTGGTGTATTTATACCCCTAAGTGAAAATATAGGAGTTATACAAGTTATAAATCTATAATGTTACAGAAACCTATTCCATTTCTCCATTGCTCTCTTTGGGCAGCTTTCACATCTCAAGTTTTCACTTAGTATGGAGAGGAGAGAGAAATTCATGACCTAAGATTTTGGGGGTGAAAGTATGTATCTTTACTATCTCATACATGTCTTATGTTTTTAAATCCATCTCTTGTGATTTATGAATAAATCCTAACAATTTGGCCACTCCCATGAACTCATATATTTGTATAGGGTCTGAAGATTATAATGGTTTTATTTTTCTTTTGGATTTTTTATGAAAATAAATGTTTATTTTGTGTTCTCAAAGATACCATGGACCACCTCCATTTACCACACCCATAACTCACACATGTATGAGTTCTTAAAACTAACAAACTCTAAGCTTTATTTTGTTTGCAGGGTATAGGCTGAGTTCCTCAAAATTGCTAAGTTATAGTGCACTTTAGTGAAAAGACTAATGATACCTAAAGAGTTTCATTAGTCCTTTGATCTTCCCCATGTCTTATTTTCCTCTCAAGATCATCAAAATATTCTTCAACAAGCTTATCAATATCCAAAATCCTCTCTTAGGGTCAATCTGTAGTTCATTGCACTAGTCATCCTTAACAAGGGTTCCACAGTGTTGAAGAGTTTGAATATCTCCAAACAAGATGGTTTGATGTTCTTATATGTATAAGGTTTACAAATTATAAATTATATAACCAAGAAGGAGGTGTGAAGGATAAATGGTTAGCAAAAGGAGACTTCTCACATGGTTAAGGACTCCATCAAACCTCTTAAAAACTCTATCTAGAGGCAAGTTCCAATGGTGAAAGGTAGTTTGAGAAAGTAAGAAGACATTAAAGATAATATATTGATGGAAAGCTATGATGGACACTTTAATAACATCATGAAACAAGTTTATGTCTCCATGTATCTCCAAGGGTGAAAGATGGCAATGAATGTTTAGTTGAGAAAGGAGCCTCATACATAGCCAACCCTTAAGCCTGTTATAGTAGAGGACTGAGGAAGAGATACCATAATATAATGACCAAATCAAGGCTTAGGGACACATGATTTAAGTTAAACATGATCAACCACTCAATATTTATCCTCTAACTAAGGTATTAATATTTAAAGAGATTATTTTTAGTATATTAATGAAATAAAATTAAAATTCATTTCAAAAATGGCCACCTACAACAACTATCATTGTTCTCACAAAAATAAGGTGTTTGAAATGATTATGGAGGTATATATGGTTGGAATGTAATGAGTAATAGGTGATTCCATTCACTAGGTCAGTGGTGCAAAGAAACTCAAGTAAGTATATCA
The DNA here is from genome assembly GCA_037957365.1 of Torreya grandis. Lineage (NCBI taxonomy): Eukaryota > Viridiplantae > Streptophyta > Pinopsida > Cupressales > Taxaceae > Torreya > Torreya grandis. The sequence goes on along the minus strand of JARHVA010001615.1, from coordinate 2,988,548 downwards.
ATGAAAGTCAAGTTAAGAATCCCAATGGCCACCCCAACTTACCTTATTAGTAGAAGTTAAGGTAAGTTTGAGGATTTTAAGGTAACTTGTTCTCTTTCCCCAACCTACCTAATAATAATGGATGATATGTCTCTTCAAGTTGGATGAATTTATTATAGAAGTCAAATAGGTTTTAGGTCATCATGACACCTTAATATCATTGTCTATGCCCTTCCTTTATCCGTATAGAGGCCTGACATAGTCAATAGTGACCATGGAACACTTTAAATGATGCCATGATGGGTGAAGGTGAGTAATTAGTGAAAGGTGAATACAAGAATAATGTAAAGGTTGAAATAAAGTATAATTTCATGAACCTTATAATAACCTTCACCTCATGTTCTCCCATATAGGAGTCTCAGTCCATATAATAGTATTTATACCCACTTGGTGACTGAGTAGTGAGAGGACAACCAAGGTTTGCCTTAGGTTTAGAGAGGAAAATGAAACATCATTCCAAATAAATGGTGGGACATTCATGAAAGATCATCACTATGAATAAAATTCATGCCTTCATGTCAACACTGCCCCACACAACGCATAATGCTCACCTTCAACTACCTAACTAGTCTACTTATGGCATAATAAAGAGTTTGAGATTGTGGTGTGCTTCATGGGAATATGAGTATACTAATGGGAAGTCTTATATGTTTGTGATTACAAATATCTCTATACGTACAAGTGTAAATAATTTAAACCCCTCTAAAATGCCCAATACATGCATACCTATAGGCAACCTATATGGGAAAGATAAGAAAAGTTACATCAGATAGGAGATTAGGCCACTGCATGCACCTAAGAGGTAGAAATATCCAACATGAGAATTTTAATAAATGAGAGGTATCCATAGACCTATTATATTCATGAACACCTTCTTTCATCACTATCTTGATAAGCACTTACATATACCTTGATTGGCTTAGGTCTTAATATGTTGATGAAGTTGAATATGAAGTGTGATTGATCAAAGGTTAAGGGTAACTATTGAAACAATAGAAGGAAAATTTGAACCTATAGAGGAATCTTAAAGGTGATATTTCTAATGAGGATTCCCAAGACACTCACTCTAAGAGTGACAACCTAATCCCACTTAGTTAAGGATGCATTGATTTATACCCAAAAACTAGTCTTGAGAGTGAGGCCCAAGCCAAGATGGGTAAGAGGAAACCTAGTCTACTTGATATTGATTAATCTCATAAGGTGTATAAGACCTCAAGATCATTATGGAGTCATTAGAGAGAGCCAAGACTTTTTTTTCAAAGGATAATGTAAATCTATAGGGTGCTCTAAGTCAAAATTGACACCTACAACTATGCCATAGTGCCTTAAAGAGCAAGGTGGTGCAAATGTGTAGGGAATGGGCATATGACCTTATCCTTATCATTTGGATGGTTTTAAAATATTAAGGAATGTACTATCATACTCACCAATTCCAAAGATGATGGAATTATTTGTGTAAAGTTCACCCTAGAGGCAATAGTCTATACATCTCCTAGTCAATTACATTTAATTGTGCAAGCATGGAAACCATGGCATAAGAGGTGAGTGGTTTTAATTTTTGGCCATGGTAATACCACATTATAATTGAATATGAAGATAGATATGTCTCAATGAAATTTTAGAGATGACATGACCATCCATTCATGGTTATTTACACAAAATAATGATAGGGTGAATCACAGACCCAATGTTATCCTTACTAATACCATGAAGAAACCATTATATGTAAAGGTTGCAGAGAGACGAGTTGGGTAATTTTTTTAAGACCAATTATATAACTATATAATCATACTCCATACAACATTAAAAATTCAAATAGATAAAGGTAAGTGGGCAAGTATTTACAAACCATACATATAGTCATCATTGAAGGCTAGATTGAAGGGAATGGATGAATCAAAGATAATAGAAAGATGATATATCTTATAGATTTGGTATAGTATGTCTTCATGACATAAATAAAACCATCACATATCTAAAATTATAGTAAAATAGGGGAATTAACCTTTATTTTATCTCAAACTTCAAGTACTCCTAACTAAGGACCTTGCAGACTAACTCATGAATGAAGAAGGATGAAGGAGGAAGATGACATGGGAGAGCCTTGGAATAGTATATAATATTAAAGGTGAGAATATGTGGGGTTAATAATTTATATGGGCTCAGATAACCCATGAAGTGTCCAAGAAGGTAAAAGCACACAGTCATGCCTCTTAAGCCTAGACTAGGCCTAAAGCCCTAAAGGGGCATAATCTCGATTATAACACCAAGTATACATTAAAAGTAATTATATAATATTAATATGGAGATATGAATTTATTTTAAACCTTTGTTTTGTATAAATCACCTCTAGGTTGGTCAAATTTGGCCTTAAAATAGTCCAAGCTTATTTAAAATGCAATAACTAGCCAAATAGGCCATTTTATTTCACTCCCACCTATAAGAACAAGGTACATGGGTGGATAAGGAGATAAAAATAGTTGAATCAAGTCCTATATATCCAATTTATGGAATTTAATCAAAGTTTGGATGTCACATTTTTATGAACTATCCTTAAGGGTTTAAACCAATGAAAACATTCCAAATCCTAAGTTTTGACCCAATCAAGGAGATTCAATTGGATATTATTCCAAAAGGTATATTTTGGCATAAATTATGTTTGTATCATTTCTAAGACTCCTATATTATCATTTTCCACCATTTGGTATATATAATTACTATATGAAATAGTACAATTAAGGTGTTGTTTGCATGATTTTATGTATTTTTCAAGTATTGAAGGGTTTGGAGTGATTCCAAAGCATGGAAGAGGAATATTGTCACTTTTTTCACCCCTAAATGGTACCTAATTCTCATAAATTCACTTTAAAATTTCCCTACTAGTACCTATAAAATGCCCAGTCTACCATGCCAAAGGAAAATGAACTAATCAAATTGGAAAAGTGAATCTCAAACTCCTGATGCATTTTTAAGCCTATATCATGATTAGAGGTATTTTTTCATACATTAATTACATTAATACATAGGTTTTAAATCATTTTTATAGGTTTCATGGAGGTCAAGATGCAAATACTTAGGAAATTAGGTCTAATAGGCCTAATTGTCCTATGTTATCAATAAAAAGTGCTCAGTTGGTGTTGAAAGGCCAATAAAATGAGTAAATGTAGGGATGTTACATTGGTAACTAATATTTAAAGGGAAATAATTGTGCATTTTATAGTTTTGGTAGAGTAATAAGTTAGTTTCCTTGATTTTTTTCAACCTACCTTAGAGAAGTGTGGGCTACTATGTAACTATGGTGGCCTAATTCATATTGTAACTACCATATGGAGTAATTGTGGACTACTTTTAGAATTTTAAATATATTAAAAAGTGTAACTAAGGTTGAATAAATTTCCCTTACCTATTTTTAAATTCCAAAATCCCATTCAAAGAGTAATTAAGGGGATCTAATGCATGGAGGAACTAAATGGAGGATTATTTGACTATTGTAATTAATGGTTTGAGTGGACTTGGTCAATTATGACCCATTATCCACCCTTATATGATATTATTCCCTCATCTCTCATCACATTATTCTATATATTTAATAATTTTTTCCTTATTTTGTATCCCTTAGGCTAGTATGAGGAAACTTTGCCAATACTTGTACTTGTACACCTCTTGAAGTGATTAATAGAACATTGAAGATATTTATTAATCATTACTTAGTGTCTTATGCTAGTTTTGATATGTAGAAGTGGTGAATATTCCCTTGTGTAGGTCCAAGTTCCACCTAAGTTATTACAAACTATCCTTGTAGGTCATCTATTATGTCTTGATGTTGGTGTTTCAAGTATGAAGTGGATTACTGACTATACATGTCTTTAATTAAACCTTATCCTCACTACCCTTCAACTTAAATCAATCAAACTAAAGTCTAGGTGAAACACTTTTTCTTTCAAGTCATTTAAGACATGTGTTATTTTTGTTCATATTTCATTAGTGTGATGAAGATTCCAAACCCAAAGAGTGGATGAATGAATTCATGGTGCATCACCACACTTTAAAGTAAGTTTTTTCATTTCTATCCAACTCTTTTATCCTTTTCATCCCCATAGAGTTTAGATCCAAGAAAAATGCCATTGAATTATCAAATTAGGGGAGATATCACCATAAAATATAGAGGTTTGGACTAATAATAGATGACCCACATCCTAAGGTTAATTCCATGTTGGACTAGGTTTGAGGTTATGATCTGAACACTCCTCTCCTTAACTAAGGTGCAACCTATAACTCCAATAGTTCTATCACACTTGGTGGGATGAGATTCAAGTGCTTTAAAATAATTTATTGACAACATGAAAAGACACCTTGCATCCATATTTTAGAGTTTCAATACTATATCAACTAAGTTGTATTTAAAAGGTTACGTTAGTCACAAAAAGTCTTCATTTTAGAGGTAAGATGGGTTATCATTCATGATTTTTATCTTCTTCATGTGCCTAATGGTGATGGATCAATGGATATGAGGTATATTAATGTTTTATTCACTATTATGAGTTGACCTATGACCCTCTCCAATTGTATCATGACCCTTTGCAATCTTATCCTACTCTATATCAGCCATACATTCCCCCTTATCAGTCATGTGATGAGTTTCCCTATGTCTAGGACTATCAACCCTACTATGAGTCTCATCCACCCCCTCTACATCCTAATTACCATTTTGATAAATCATGGTAGAAACATGAAATTCTTCAATAGCCTACTCATATCCCAAGCCATTCCATATCTAGCCTTAAACAAGCTCTATTGGACCAAGAAAAGAATATGATAAACATTGATACATTGAAGGGGTATGGGCAAGAAAATCCAAAACATGTCGTTAGTGGGGTTATAACTTTAGTACATAATGAAAAATAAAGTTGAATGTATTTTATTAGGGTGGGTTATGTTGGAAACAATAGTGACATGTTTGACATAGATGGACTCATCTCCAAGATTGAGAAGTTGGTTGCCCATGAATAACAACAAATACCCCATCACCCATCTTGCCTTCCCTCATTCACCCCATGTAAAACTCATGTTGAGTTTCCCATTACCTATCATAAACTCCCAGAAAATGAGTTCCAAATCCATCAAGGTTCCTCCAAAATTCTCTTAACCTTCACCTGATGGAAATTTGTCCAAAGGAGAGTCCATGAAGAAAGAAAAGTTTATGTTGAAAGAGCTAGTCATCATAAGCGACCAAGAGTTGATTGTGAAGCTTCCCTTACTAGGAAAATTAAATATATAGATAAAAATTTATATCATAAAATAGTAGATACAGAAATGAACTAACCTTAGCTACATATACCTCTTTTCATGTCCTAAGTAGCCCTGTAATCTATAAAAGAACCTGTTAAGCCTAGATTTTCATCTCAGAATAAAGTGTTGTAATCAAGAAAGAACAAGTAATAATCAAGAAAATAAGAAGTCACTCAATCCCCACCCCTCCCTCCTAAAAATTTCAAGTCATTCATATATTTTAAATGCATCTAGAATAGTATGTAAAACAAGGAGGAGAGGATGGTTGTTGAAGATAAGTAGCTAGATCAAGGAGATGTCACATATATCTCATCGCTCTTGGAGTCATTCCAAGACTATCCTATGCCACTCCTTGAAGAGGAAACTAGTGAATTACATGATTAAATCATAGCTGATGATGATGGCTTGTCAAAATTAGAAGAGGAGATCATAATAGTGACACCACTTGGTAAAGAGGAACACTTTTTATTATTCAAAAGTGTAGGAGATAACAAGTTGTATGAGATTGATGAGCCACAAGAAGAGGATGATTCTATTGGATAAATTAAGGATGACCTACAAGACATTATTGATGATATGGAGGTTGTTCTCCATCATGACAACCCTTAGACACTTACAACAGAGGTAGAGGAAAGTTACAGAGCAGTCAAGGAGAGTGAGGATCAAGACAACATTGAAGGTTTACAAGGTTATCAAATGGTTGTTGAGGATCATCCAAGTGATCTATTTTAAATCATAGGAGAAATTTAATACCTCCTTGAGTAAAATTATGATCTGGTCTAGGTTTAAGGAGATAATTTCACCAAGCAAACAAAAGGTAGCACCATAAACACATCATCCCAAGAGATTGCCATAATGGAAGATGATTCATTTGAAGTGATAAAACAAGGTTACCAACATCTGATCCTAGTTGTATTTATCCATTTAATTGATGATTGGTATATGAAACTTGAAAAACATGAAGAAGAGAGTCTTGATATGTTTGCATCAGCTAGTCATCCATGTGAAAGTATTTAAAGTGTCAAGATAATGCATTTAGAGCTGGGAAAAGGACTATTTGAACCCAAAAAAAAATTAAAGATAAAGTTTAGTAGTGTTGGAGGTTCTTGAGGTTTATCCTAGTCATTTTATTCAAATTGAAATCCTAACAACATCTGATCTTGTAGATCTAGGAGACAACCACCTTGATGAAGTCCCAAAGCACACTAGCTCTCTTCAAGAGGTTAAAAGCAACCAAGAGAAGTAGGAGGTAAACCTTAATGAACCAAATGAGTATGTGTTCATTAGATGTTTATTTATAGCTAATGTTTCATTTGAGAGAATCATAGGTTACTTGGTCAATAAGAATACTACTACACCAAGTTTTTCACTCATAGAGATGTTTGCTTCAAATCATTGCCTACCTTATGGGAAGAGAATCAAAGGAAAATTTCCCTTTGATCTAGGAGCGAGAAGGTAAAATGAGGTTGATTTTGTATATTAGTTATTTGAGTTGTTTGTATTCCTTTCAATAAGTGCGGTACACAATTTTTTTGTTTGTCCCTTTATTGGTTCTATGTCCTATTTGGTGTGTCTCTTAGAAGTAGTTTTTAGTTTGTTTCCCTTGTCTGTCTTATGTGTCTTATTTTTTTATAGTCTAAGAAGTGTCACAAATTGAAATTAGTTGATTATTCCATTTTTTTATTCCTATATAGGTCATCATGAGCCTCTAGGTTCCTTTAATTAGAAGGCTGGTCATCCCTGGGAGTCACTAGAAATGTTGACCAATTTTAACCTTCAGGTCAAAATGGTCAACACTACATCTGAAACTTGACCTTGTCATGGGATTTCAATCCATTTTATGCTTTTATTGGTCCTTCATGATTTCATTTTATCCTCTTTATCATCATTTAAGGTTATCTGAGAAGTTTGAGGTAAATGGACTCTTGAAACCTAGTGTTATTTTAGGCTTTATGATCCTAGTTAAGAAAGTTCAAGTGTTTTAAGTGGTAAAATGGGAAATTTTAGTCATATATTGAAATTTTAAAGTCATATAAAACTTACCATGGTTCTTAACACTCTTCAAAAGTGTGAAAAATTCAAATCACAATGTACACCCCACTTATATTATGTTTTATTACCCCTTTTATGCCTTCAAAGGTGTTTTTTGAGTGAAGTGGCACATTGGATGGAAATGAGAAAGTTTTAAATGTTGTAACAGGTCTATAAATGTGTACATTAGCTATGTGAACACCTATCATTCACCTTCTACTAGCTCCAGGGTAAATATGGTAGTTTCAAGCAAAAAATAGATGTTTTATCCTTAGTCCATACAGATATACTTACAAGAGTTTCTTATAGATAATCTCATAGGTTTATATACAACCCATAATTTACAATATAGGAGTTAAATAAGTTCCAAATCCATAATGTTTTTGAAACCTATTCCATTTCTTCATCTCTCTCTTTGGGTAGCTTACACAACATCTCAAGTTTTCACTTAGTATAAAGAGGAGAGAGAAATAAATAAACTAATATTTTATGGGGTGAAATTATGTCTATTTAATGTCTCATCCATGTATTGTCTTTAAAAATCCATCTCATGTGCTTTATGAACAAAGCCTAACAATTTGGCCACTCCCATGAACTCATTTATTTATGCAAGGTCTGAAGATTGCAATAGTTTTTATCTTCTTTTGTATTTTTTATACAAACAAATGTTTTTTTTTAATTATAAAATATCCCATGCACCACATATATTTCCCACACCCCTACATCACATGTGTGTGAGTACTTAAAACTAACAAAATCCAAGCTTTATTTTGTTTACAGGGTATAAGCTGAGTTCCTTGAAATTGCTAAGTTTCAGTGCACTTTGGTGAAAAGGCTGATGATACCTAAAGAGTTTCATTATTAATTTAATCTTCCCCATGTATTATTTACATATCAAAACTATATTAAATAAAAAATTCATCATGTCTATAATTTTATCCTAGCCTGAAGAAGATAGAGCATACCTACACTTCCAATTGGGAATACATTTGTTAAATGGGAGCATGACCAATATGGATATTTGCTAGACCTGATTAGGGGATCATTTGTCTTAATACACCATGTGAGGTAGGGTTAAAAATCCTAGAGTCTAATAAAATCATGCAACAACCCTAAAAGATCCCTAAGGTTTAATATTTCACCTATGCTAATAAACAAGAAAGTAAATCTAATCTAGTGCTCACCAAAGCTTGTGGCACAAAATGGGGGTTAGAAACAAAAAAAAAACTAAACTAAACATGCATATAATAAATATACTCATGTTAATGTACACAAAATCCTAATTCATGGAGAAATAATCACATCTACATTATCTATCTACTCTTACAAAGGAGAAATAAAGTTAGGAATACTTATCTTGAAGACCAACCCACTGAGCCTCAATCTCTCCCTTGGCCAAGGTGCTTTGAAAGAGATTATTATGATATGTAAGGATAATAAAGAAAATTTAACTCTAGGATACACAACCTATCTATGCATCTAAAATACTTCTCCATGAGACAAGATCTGTAACTCTAAAGAAAGTATGAACCCTAAGATTTATTCTTCAAGTAGAATGGTCAATAAGTAGATGTTCATTCACACTTATTCTTCTTTGCTTATCTATATTCAAATGCTTGGAAATGAAATTGTATATATAGGTGGATATTTCCATAAATCCTTTCAAAAACATCAATTGTATAGGGTTGGCCATGGTCGACCCAATGTGTTTTCGAGGATAATTAACTAGGTCTGAGCTAGGTCGGTTGAAAGGCTAACAAACCCAAAAAGTGAATAATACCCTAAATTGTATAGGGTTATCCATGGTCAGCCTAGTTCAATTGATAGTCAAAAATGAAATTAAGGCAAGAAAATGAGGATGAAAAGAGTAAAATGACTCTAAAAGGTAGAGATAAGAAGAATAATCTTATGTTTAATTTTTTTAGGATTGAGTGTGTAGATGGCAAGTGGCAAAAGGGACAACAATCTTATGAAGCACCAATGGTTTGTCCACCCCTTTCTCAATGTAGCTTTTAAGTTATACAATTAGAGTGATTAATAATATATAGTTCCTATAAGATAAAATGTGTCAATAATAAATAAAAGTTTAAAAATATTATATGTATACATATGCCCCACTCGAAGCTCATCGTGTGTCACGTAAGTGCAACATGGGATGGTGATTTGAGGAAAAAGCATGATAACACACAACACTGATGCTAATTAAAGTGAATTAAGTAGAAAATAAGATAAAGGATAACACAAAATTTAAAAACACATACATATACTTACCTTAGTTTTGTAGATAAATAAGTATACGGCAAGAGATGTGAAGGCATCCAGTGCGAAGAACACTAGGTGAACCTATAGAACTTAGTGCAAAAAATAGCCAAAAATTAAAAAAATGGAAGATAAGCATATTATAATGGAAAATAATCTCTAAATCATCATAAATCTAATGCATTTTATATATTTAAAAATGGACGAGTAAAAACAAAGATATAGGCAAAACAAGGAATCTATAGGACAATAATTGAAGAATTTGAATTACTAAAAGTGATTTTTAAATAGGGGACAAGACAAGTCATTTGTTATTTTGACTTGTGAAAGAGATAAAATATATATTTGGAGATAAAATAATCTATTATTGTGAGGAGATGATAGGCTAGATAGGGAGAGGATCTAGAGGAAGCAACGAATGCACTATAGGTATGCAACTAAGAATCTCAAACTAGTTTTTGAAATTTATATTGAATTAAGTGTATTTCCAGTAATTTTGAATTTTAATAATTTTTAGATGTTAGAATGAAAATATAAAGATAGGAAATGGGTTTAGAGGAATTAGGAATAAAGCATAAAAATGCACTTTTTAAGGAAAATTCAAGGGGTCGGTAGGTAGAATGAACTAGGTTGACCTAGTCAACCTAGTAGGCATAAACTAGGTAGAATCCATAGTGTCAACCCAATAGGTATGGGTCGATCCTGTTTATTTTATAAGATAACACCCTAATGTAATTTTACAACTAATTCATAAGGTCCATATTTACAACGTAACACTAGGAAAGGGGAAACAAGAGGGTTGACTAAGATTTTAAAGTCAAGCAAAGAAAAAATAGGGAAATTTTGGTCAAACTAGTTTGACCAAAGAACTAGAATAAGCACAAAAAAACATGTAGAAGGATGAAAGAGGGATAAAATGGATTGAAATGACCAAAGGAGGGCAAGATGGATTGAGTAGGCTATACATAGGGTAACATAAATAAAAATGAATAAGAATGAAAGCAATTAGTCTTATTTTTTGAAAAAAATGTAAAAAGAATGTATTTTAACTATACATGACATGAAGGAACTGATACATCCTTATTTTTTCTTGGTTACAGAGATGAAAAAGGTTCTATATATTTATGGATGTGGTTTGGTTACTAGCATCATTAGATTAATTATCAAAAAGAGATAGGGTTATATTACTATCCATAAGTCTAGGAGGCATAACTAATATGTACAAGATCCCCATGAGTTCAAATCTGTTAGTCATGTTCCTCAGTTATTGGGAATGATTGAATAACACCTTTATATGGGAGGTGTATGGGGATGTGATAAAGGTGTCAATCACACTAGAGGATGTCCATACCATCCTCGGGCTACCCATAATAGGAGCATTGATGACCATAGGGATACCAAATAGCATAAAGGAGAGGAGAGCCTTAGAAATGTGGGCTATAGGATCAGAGATGATTTTGGGAGGCCAAAGAGTTAGTATGGATTATTTACACAAATTATAGATATCTAGAAGGCTATGATAGGACTTGTGACACAATGAGTGTTATGTCACAATTCAAATGATAAGGTACCACTATTTGTGGTATCTTTGAGCAAGATGATGCTATAGGAGTGAGTTATATATGATCTAGGATATGTCATTTGGGTCTAGCTCATACATGATTTGTATGATATGTTGGTCAGAGGGTAGAAGAACATGGGAATGATCATATTATTGATAGCCTAAATATATGAGAGGTTTCTTATGTATTGGCCAACTAGGTTGCCCCATATAATCGATGATAGGTCACCTCAGGTACGGATATGGAGGGAGGACCAATTAACATAGACCATGTTTCATGTGCTAATGATACAATTAGTTAGATGTAAAAACACCATGTGACAGCCATATGGAGACATAAAAACTACATGGGTAAGCTAGTACATAGTTGCACCAGTGATAGAGAAGACAAAGGTTATTAGAAACTACACATGGTGGAGAGAGCACCACATTTAGTGGCATAGGTGCCAATATATATAGGCCTAACTCATCCATCAACACCAATATTGATGCCTAATTAGTGGGATCAACATGTGAGGGAGCCACAAGGGAGGAGAGGACTAGGACCATATATAGTGAGATCGACACTCAGACCATGTTGCAACTGACTATGGATTGGTCGAGCATGATGAGGAATAGAGCATGAAAATAGGGAGGTGGAGCTAGAGATACCATATGTACCACTACCATTTTCATAATATGAGGATATATGACCACTAAGGACATGATGGAGATAGAGGTAGTAAGATATAGTAGAGATTGATGTCATCCTTGAAAAGCCAATAGAGGAGCCAAAGGAAGGATAGATGATAGAGAGATCATGTAGGATTAGGATGAGATGGATGTGAGCTATGATAGAGGGATTTAAGTTGATTAAGTAAATTATGGAGGAGGTACTAGGAGGACATAAAAATGGGGAGACTGTGCTAGGTGGTTGTGTGGATGATAATACCATAGTATTCAATACATAGATAGGTAAGAAAAGATAGTTAAATTATTGCTTTAAGTTTTTTTTAGAAGTAGAGATAGATAGATATTTTGAGATATAATTGTGATCTAATATCCATATGGTGTGATTTTTTAGGTTTAGATAAGGATGTAGAGGAGAGATGGGGTTCCCTAGTGAGGGAAACACTCCATGATGTCCTAGATGAGGACTCTATAGCCATATGATCCTATTATATTAGAGGACCCAAACATACCATTTCCACAGCTTAGGTGAGCTGGTTTCAGCTAGCTAGAGAGGTAGTGAGACAAATATGGTTGTAAACAAAGAGGATGTGGCCACCAATAGAGATGGGTTCAGGTGAGTTTGGGTATGGTAGGCCCTGGCTGAGGAGAGAGCTATGTATTTGGCCATAGTGGCACAAATGAAAGAGATCTAGACCTAGATGATATAGTCATAGGTGTGGGTAGTGCACCTATAGGTACATGTAGAGGGACTGAGATCTTAGAAGACCTCCTTATAACATACTATTTATAGGATTTAGATTGAGGACTCAGTAGGTAGCCTAAATAGGCCATAGGATAGATAAGATGGGACTTATCCATAGAGCTAGAGCATTATATATGGTTATATCAAAACTTATGATATATATATGGATAATTTTTGGCATCTTTTTATTGGTTGTGTATGTTGTCATTATGGGTTATTATGGTTGAGGTTGTACATGCTTAAAATATATTTCTTTCTGGCACATGTATTTAGATTTGTTGTATATGCTATAATAAATATATGATATGTGGTTTTTTTTCTAACATTATGAAAAACACATGCATGGTTAAAAAGAAATAGGCAAAAAGGACTTGGAAAAATATAAATAATCAAGAAAATGTACTACACATTATTTCAAGCTGGGAAATGTGTAATAACAATAAATGACTAAGTATAAAGAACCAAGAAATGGTAAAATAAGATGGTAAAAAGAGATTTATTTTTAAACCAAAGATAAATATTTTTGCACCAAATTAAAATAAGTAAAATCATACTAATTCACATTGGGAAGTATGAAAAGTAATGTAATAAAATGGAAGGTATGTAAAAGGGCACAAATGGTATAAAAACAAATGAATTATGTCAATTAATTATACTAAATCATGCTAAGAAGTTTAATAGAAATTTTTTTTGGAAAAATGTTGGTCTTAAATTGATCATACTACTTCAAGCTAGGAAGTATGAAAAAAATCAAGAAATGGTTGTATTTTTACATTCACTCAAAAAATAAGAAGATAAAAAAGCAGAAAGAGAAATGAAGTAAGCATAAAACATACTAAATCAAGCTGGGAAGCATGTCAATGGTGTGTAACTTCATAACTAATTGAATATTATCTCATATCTGATAATTAATTTTGGATTGTGACTTGGGTATTAGAAAATTTTGTGAGGAATGTCAGGTCCTATCCACGGTCTTACACTACAACTCACAAAGAGAACACCACTAGGGTGGAATACATAGGAAAAATAAGGTAATCAAAGATGTAGGTAATAGGAAGTTAAATATGTTAATTTTTTAGGATGGTTGAGTCCTATCCACAGTCTTACAATGCAAATCATAAATGAAATCTCGAGGGGAGTGATTAGTAGACAAAACAAAATTTCTCAAGAGGAAATATGAGGGATATAAGGAATGAAAAAGGGAGTGTAAGAAGTAAGACTTAGGCATCTTATGATAAGACCTTATGATACATGAGGCATACTAAGGACATGAAAAGACACTAAGTGACTAGTGGTCGTCTATGTACAAAGGAAACCTATTCGTTGTAGACACAAAGCTTTGTAGGCAAATATACATGCTACTAAGATCAACTTATAAAGGTAGATTGGTAAAAGAAAAATAAAATGGACCTACCTTCCCATGATGTGTTCCCCATTCTTTAAGGCCCCTTATAAATTCATCAGTCTACTATGACAATGGTTACTTGTATGAGAAAGTAGGTAACACTAAAAGATTATTTTATTTTCTTCTTCGAATTTACTAGCCTACTATACCCCAAAGGACCTCGGCTCTATCGTGAGGTCAATTTTGGAGTTTGAGATTTGACTAGAAGAAGGAGATGTGCTTTGAATCATGTTTTTTAGTGTGGTTTGACTTTTAATAATATTTTTTCCTTTTGATATCATTTCCTTTTATTTAAATGATTTGGCTTTTAGCTTTTTATGGATTATTAAAATTCTTCCTCCACACAAATTTGGAATGACCAATCATGAGAGATGTAGTGATACAAATTAAAGAGATTTAGGCTAAGGATAAAGGAATCTAAGTAACCAAAGACAAAGACTAACTAGGACACTTAGGCTTGACAATGAACTAGCATGTGATCTCAAGTCTCAACCATGTATATGATTAGTTTGTAGAAAAGGAAGAAGGGACAAAGGAGATCCAAAAAAATTGGACTAGTGTAGGGAGATAGTAATGAGTAGGATTTTTTGCTATCTAATCACATGGTAAAAGGGAAAAAATGATCAAAAGAAACAAGGTTTGTATAACCAAGTCACAATGATAGTTAACTATGCAAAACAGAGACAAGAAAGAAAACAATCATGAAGAGGAAAGGAAAGAGTTTTTATAAAAAATCGAGCAAGAGAGAGAAAGAAATGATAAATAAATATAATCATATGCAAAATATGAATGATAAAATAATTAAGATATATGAAAACAAGTAAGAAATAACCATATATGATAAGGAAAAATTTGACATGATGTCAAATGATATAATAGATAGATAAAGATAATATTAGATCACACATCCAACCCAAAATAAAATGTGAAAGCACCATGAATGTGCTCATAAATACTGATAAATTTATCCACATACATTATACAAGACATTGAATAAATATCTATGAATCTGGAGATGAACTGTTGCTAATGTCTCATCAATCTTTAATGAATACTAGGAAATACTTCTTTTCTAATCTCCTCCATAGAAAAATTAGGAATGATTGAAGGATCATACTAAGGAGGGAAATTAGGTAAGAGATGGTTATGAGAATTCATGGGAGCAAGCTTATGGGGATGTAAGAATTACTGGTGGAAAAGGATCCATGGGTGAAGGAAGGTCCATGGGTGAAGGAATCATGGCTGGAGGCACAAAAAGTGGTGAAGGGACCACAGGAGGTGATGAAACCATAAGAGGTGGAGCCATGGGAGAAGGAGGAGACTTATTTTAGGAATGAACTATTGGAGGAGTAGTATAAGGTCCAAGAATGGCTATAATGTGATCCTTAAGATGTTATTGAAGGATGCAACAATGATTAGTATGATGGGTGTCACATAGATGTCATAGAAAATATACCTCACCATACTTGGGTAGATATTTAGGAAGTTTCTTTGGGGGAGGTATGGATTTGTATGATGATGGGGAAGAAGGA
Source organism: Torreya grandis (assembly GCA_037957365.1). NCBI lineage: Eukaryota > Viridiplantae > Streptophyta > Pinopsida > Cupressales > Taxaceae > Torreya > Torreya grandis. The sequence goes on along the minus strand of JARHVA010001615.1, from coordinate 2,973,018 downwards.
CATAAAGTATCAATATATTGTTGCAACTTACAATAATAAGTAGAAGAGTGGTTATTTGTCCTATAGAAGCAACATATACACTTATGATTGGTTTTAGTAGAATTACTCATGGAAATAAGTATAATAGGAGTTGAAGAAGCTGAAGAAAACTCATCATCCCATTTGGTGGGTAAAGGAGACATATTAGGCAACATAATCAAACCATCACCAAGGGAGGGTGATGATGAAGAAGGAATAGAACTAGGCTCAATGGAATTGGAAATAAGGGTAGGCTCAACAATAGTAGGAGAAAAAATAAGCTCAACTATAGCAGCAAATGGAAGAGGCTCAACCATAGTGAACATTACTGAGGGAAGAGTGAGATCTATAGAAGGTCTAAGGATAATCATACTAACCTTAGGGGTAAACTAGCTATGAGTGTCAAAGTACCTATAAAAATGGTAAGGCCTAATCATAGCATGATCTATGAGCATATTATTACATGGATCCTAAAAAGATAGAGGTGTTAGTGCCATCTCTTAGTGGATTAGAGATACAAAGGAGGAATATTGATGATCAATAACCTTGAAGAATGCTGGAAAAAACCTTTTAACTAGGTTGACTAGGTTGATAAAACTATGTAAGCACCTATTTTAGAAGCTTGAAAATGTACAAAGGTCAACTGAGGTTGACCTAGTATGTTTTATAGAAGACTGAAAGTGTACAAGGTCAACCTAATAGTCTAAAATTAAAGTATAGAATTTTAGAAACCTGTATTGGGTCATATGTGTTAATCTAGTTGCCTATTCCTAAAACTTGTGCATAGAGACTAGAACTGGGCGATAGAGTCGATCCAGTATGAAAAATATATGATAAAAATAATGATAAAAAAATGAAATAAAGTTAAATAAATATTTCAAGGGTTAGTTTCATGTTGGGTTCACTAGAATGTATGTAATTAGAAATGCATCACGTCTATAAATCAATCCTAGCTTGGAGAAGATAGAGCATACCTACACTTTCAGAGAAAAAATAAGCTCAACTATAGCAGTAGATGGAAGAGGCTCAACCATAGCGAACATTACTGATGGAAGAGTGAGATCTATAGAAGGTCTAAGGATAATCACACTAACCTTAGGGGTAAACTAGCTATGAGGGTCAAAGTACCTATAAAAATGGTAAGGCCTAATCATAACATGATCTATGAGCATATTTTTACATGGATCCTAAAAAGATAGAGGTTTTAGTGTCATCTCTTATAGGATTAGACATACAAAGGAGGAATATTGATGCTCAATAACCTTGAAGAATGCTGGTAAAACCTTTTAACTAGGTTGACTAGGTTGATCAAACTATGTAAGCACCTATTTTAGAAGATTGAAAATGTACAAGGTCAACTGAGGTTGACCTAGTATGTTTTATATAAGCTTGAAAGTGTACAAGGTCAACCTAATAGTCTAAAATTAAAGTCTAGAATTCTAGAAACCTGTATTGGGTCATCTGTGTTATTCTAGTTGCCTATTCCTAAAACTTGTGCATAGAGACTAGAACTGGGCGATAGAGTCGATCCAGTATGAAAAATATATGATAAAAATAATGATAAAAAAGAAATAAAGTTAAATAAATATTTCAAGGGTTAGTTTCATGTTGGGTTCACTAGAATGTATGTGATTATAAATGCATCATGTCTATAAATCAATCCTAGCTTGGAGAAGATAGAGCATACCTACACTTTCAGAGAAAAAATAATCTCAACCATATCAGTAGATGGAAGAGGCTCCACCAATACTGCTTGGTTTAAGTTGGATTGATGGATAGGTTTATTTGATAGGTTGAGGCAAAAAATCCAAGGGTTAGTTCATTTAATGGTTAAGGTATGGTTGAATTTAATAAATGGTTAAATCCTTATGGAAGGAAAGTTCCCATAGTTTATTATCTGTATGGGTGGGAAAAAGATCCCAAAGTGAAGGTGTTTGTAGTTAGGTTTGGTTAGAATGTTGAGGGTTTGAAGGGTATGTCTATGAGTGAGATCTATTGAAGGTCTAAGGATAATCACACTAACCTTAGGGGTAAACTAGCTATGAGGGTCAAAGTACCTATAAAAATGGTAAGGCCTAATCATAGCATGATCTATGAGCATATTGTTACATGGATCCTAGAAAGATAGAGGTGTTAGTGCCATCTCTTAGTGGATTAGAGATACAAAGGAGGAATATTGATGATCAAGAACCTTGAAGAATGCTAGCAAAACCTTTTAACTAGGTTGACTAGGTTGATCAAACTATGTAAGCACCTATTTTAGAAGCTTGAAAATGTACAAGGTCAACTAAGGTTGACCTAGTATGTTTTCTAGAAGCCTAAAAGTGTACAAGGTCAACCTAATAGTCTAGAATTTTAAAAACCTGTATTGGGTCATTGTGTTAATCTAGTTGCCTACTCTTAAAACTTGTGCATAGAGACTAGAACTGGGTGATAGAGTCGATCCAGTATGAAAAATATATGATAAAACTAATGATAAAAAAAATGAATGAAAGTTAAATAAATATTTCAAGGGTTAGTTTCATGTTGGGTTCGCTAGGATGTATGTAATTAGAAATGCATCATGTCTATAAATCAATCCTAGCTTGGAGAAGATAGAGCATACCTACACTTTCAGAAAAAAAATAAGCTCAACTATAGCAGAAAATGGAAGAGGCTCAACCATAGTGAACATTAATGATGGAAGAGTGAGATATATAGAAGGTCTAAGGATAATCATACTAACCTTAGGGGTAAACTAGCTATGAGGGTCAAAGTACCTATAAAAATGGTAAGGCCTAAGCATAGCATGATCTATGAGCATATTGTTACATGGATCCCAAAAAGATAGAGGTGTTAGTGCCATCTCTTAGTGTATTAGAGATACAAAGGAGGGATATTGATGATCAAGAACCTTGAAGAATGCTGGCAAAACCTTTTAACTAGGTTGACTAGGTTGATCAAACTATGTAAGCACCTATTTTAGAAGCTTGAAAATGTACAAGGTCAACTGAGGTTGACCTAGTATGTTTGATAAAAGCCTAAAAGTGTACAAGGTCAACCTAATAGTCTAAAATTAAAGTCTAGAATTGCAGAAACTAGTATTGGGTCATATGTGTTAATCTAGTTGCCTATTCCTAAAACTTGTGCATAGAGACTAGAACTGGGTGATAGAGTCGATCCAGTACGAAAAATATATGACAAAAAAAATGAAAGAAAGTTAAATAAATATTTCAAGGGTTAGTTTCATGTTTGGTTCACTAGAATGTATGTAATTAGAAATGCATCATGTCTATAAATCAATCCTAGCTTGGAGAATATACAGCATACCTACAATTTTAGAGAAGAAATAAGCTCAAGTATAGCAGCAAATGGAAGAGGCTCAACCATAGTGAAAATTACTGAGGGAAGAGTGAGATATATAGAAGGTTTAAGGATAATCACACTAACCTTAGGGGTAAACTAGCTATGAGGGTCAAAGTACCTATAAAAATGGTAAGGCCCAATCATAGCATGATCTATGAGAATATTGTTACATGGATCCTAAGAAGATAGAGGTGTTAGTTCCATCTCTTAGAGGATGAGAGATACAAAGGAGGAATATTGATGATCAAAAACCTTGAAGAATGCTGGCAAAACCTTTTAACTAGGTTGACTAGGTTGATCAGACTATGTAAGCACCTATTTTAGAAGCTTGAAAATGTACAAGGTCAACTGAGGTTTACCTAGTATGGTTTATAGAAGCCTGAAAGTGTACAATGTCAACCTAATAGTCCAAAAATTAAAGTCTAGAATTCTAGAAACTTGTATTGGGTCATCTGTGTTAATCTAGTTGCCTATTCCTAAAACTTGTTCATAGAGACTAGAACTAGGCAATAGAGTCGATCCAATATGAAAAATATATGATAAAAAAAATGAAAGAAAGTTAAATAAATATTTCAAGGGTTAATTTATTGTTGGCTTCACTAGAATGTATGTAATTAGAAATGCATCATGTCTATAAATCAATCCTAGCTTGGAGAAGATAGAGCATACCTACACTTTCAGAGAAAAAATAAGCTCAACTATAGCAGCAGATGGAAGAGGCTCAACCATAGCAAACATTATTGAGGGAAGATTGAGATCTATATAAGGTCTAAGGATAATCACACTAAACTTAGGGGTAAACTAGCTATGAGGGTCAAAGTACCTATAAAAATGGTAAGGCCTAATCATAGCATGATCTATGAGAATATTGTTACATGGATCCTAAAAAGATAGAGGTGTTAGTGCCATCTCTTAGTGTATTAGAGATACAAAGGAGGAATATTGATGATCAAGAACCTTGAAGAATGCTGGCAAAACCTTTTAACTAGGTTGACTAGGTTGATCAAACTATGTAAGCACCTATTTTAGAAGCTTGAAAAAGTACAAGGTTAACTGAGGTTGACCTAGTATGTTTTCTAGAAGCCTAAAAGTGTACAAGGTCAACCTAATAATCTAAAATTAACATCTAAAATTTTAGAAACCTGTATTGGGTCATCTGTGTTAATCTAGTTGCCTACTCATAAAACTTATGCATAGAGACTAGAACTGGGCGATAGAGTTGATCCAGTATGAAAAATATATAATAAAAATAATGATAAAAAAATGAAATAAATTTAAATAAATATTTAAAGGGTTAGTTTCATGTTGGGTTCACTAGAATGTATGTAATTAGAAATGCATCACGTCTATAAATCAATCCTAGCTTGGAGAAGATAGAGCATACCTACACTTTCAGAGAAAAAATAAGCTCAACTATAGCAGCCAAATGGAAGAGGCTCAACCATAGTGAACATTACTAATGGAAGAGTGAGATATATAGAAGGTCTAAGGATAATCACACTAACCTTAGGGGTAAACTAGCTATGAGGGTCAAAGTATCTATAAAAATGGTAAGGCCTAATCATAGCATGATCTATGAGCATATTATTACATGGATCCTAAAAAGGTAGAGGTGTTAGTTCCATCTCTTAGTGGATTAGAGATACAAAGGAGGAATATTGATGATCAAGAACCTTAAAGAATGCTGGCAAAACCTTTTAACTAGGTTGAATAGGTTGATCAAACTATCTAAGCACCTATTTTAGAAGCTTGAAAATGTACAAGGTCAACTGAGGTTGACCTAGTATGTTTTCTAGAAGCCTGAAAGTGTACAAGGTCAACCTAATAGTCTAAAATTAAAGTCTAGAATTCTAGAAACCTATATTGGGTCATCTGTGTTAATCTAGTTGCGTATTCCTAAAACTTGTGCATAGAGACTAGAACTAGGCGATAGAGTCGATCCAGTATGAAAAATATATGACAAAACTAATGATAAAAAAATGAAATAAAGTTAAATAAATATTTTAAGGGTTAGTTTCATGTTGGGTTCACTAGGATGTATGTAATTAGAAATGTATCATGTCTATAAATCAATCCTAGCTTGGAGAAGATAGAGCATACCTACACTTTCAGAGAAAAAATAAGCTCAACTATAGTAGCAAATGGAAGAGGCTCAACCATAGTGAACATTACTGAGGGAAGAGTGAGATCTATAGAAGGTCTAGGGATAATCACAATAACCTTAGTGGTAAACTAGCTATGAGGGTCAAAGTACCTATAAAAATGGTAACACCTAATCATAGCATGATCTATGAGAATATTGTTACATGGATCCTAAAAAGATAGAGGTTTTAGTGCCATCTCTTAGTGTATTAGAGATACAAAGGAGGAATATTGATGATCAAAAACCTTGAAGAATGCTGGCAAAACCTTTTAACTAGGTTGACTAGGTTGATCAAACTATGTAAGCACCTATTTTAGAAGCTTGAAAATGTATAAGGTCAACTGAGGTTGACCTAGTATGTTTTCTAGAAGCCTGAAAGTGTACAAGGCCAACCTAATAGTCTAAAATTAAAGTCTAGAATTCTAGAAACCTGTATTGGGTCATCTGTGTTAATCTAGTTGCCTATTCCTAAAACTTGTGCATAGAGACTAGAACTGGGTGATAGAGTTGATCCAGTATGAAAAATATATGATAAAAAAATGAAAGAAATTTAAATAAATATTTCAAGGGTTAGTTTTATGTTGGGTTCACTAGAATGTATGTAATTAGAAATGCATCATGTCTATAAATCAATCCTAGCTTGGAGAAGATAAAGCATACCTACACTTTAAGAGAAAAAATAAGCTCAACTCTAGCAACAGATGGAAGAGGTTCAACCATAGCAAACATTACTGATGGAAGAGTGAGATATATAGAATGTCTAAGGATAATCACACTAACCTTAGGGGTAAACTAGCTATGAGGGTCAAAGTACCTATAAAAATGGTAAGGCCTAATCATAGCATGATCTATGAGCATATTTTTACATGGATCATAAAAAGATAGAGGTTTCAGTGCCATCTCTTAGTTTATTAGAGATACAAAGGAGGAATATTGATGATCAAGAACCTTGACGAGTGCTGGCAAAACCTTTTAACTAGGTTGACTAGGTTGATCAAACTATGTAAGCACCTATTTTAGAAGCTTGAAAATGTACAAGGTCAACTGAGGCTGACCTAGTATGTTTTCTAAAAGCCTAAAAGTGTACAAGGTCAACCTAATAGTCTAAAATTAAAGTCTATAATTCTAGAAACCTATATTGGGTCATCTGTGTTAATCTAGTTGCCTATTCCTAAAACTTGTGCATAGAGACTAGAACTGGGTGATAGAGTCGATCCAGTATGAAAAATATATGATAAAAATAATGATAAAAAAATGAAATAAAGTTAAATAAATATTTCAAGGGTTAGTTTCATGTTGGTTTTACTAGAATGTATGTAATTAGAAATGCATCATGTCTATAAATCAATCCTAGCTTGGAGAAGATAGAGCATACCTACACTTTCAATTGGGAATACATTTGTTAAGTAGGATCATGAATAATATGGGGATCCACTAGAACTAATTATGGGATAACATATCACAATACAACATATAAGTTAGGGTTCCAAAGCCTATAGTATAACACAATCATACAATAACTCTAAAAGAGTGCTAAGGTTTAATATTTCACCTATGCTAATAAACAAGAAAGTAAATCTAATCTAGTGTTTACCAAAGATTTTGGTACAATGTGGGAGTTAGAAATTAAAAAAACAACTTAATTAAACATCCATAGAAGAAATGTACTCACATCAATGTATATGTAATCCTAATGCATGGAAAGAGAAGCACATCTACATTATCTGTCTACTCTTACAAAGAAAAAATAAAGTTTGGAATACTTACCTTGAAGATGAACCCACTATACCTCAATATCTCTCTCGTGGCCAAGGTGATTCACAAGATATTGTTGTGGTATGTAAGGATAACAAAGACAAATCAGCTCTAGGCTACATAACCTATCTATGCATCCAAAAAACTTCTCCACAAGACAAGATCTATATCTCTAAAGAAGGTATGGAACCCTAAGCTTTATTCCTCAAGTAGAATGGTTAATAAGTAGATGTTCATTCACACTTATTCTTATTTTCTTGTCTATATTCAAATGGTTGAAATGAACTTATATATATATATATATATATATAGGTAGATCTTTCCCTAAATCCTTAAAAAATGTCAGTTGTATAGGGTCAATCATGGTCGATCCAATGTTTATTTGAGGATAATTCACTAGGTTTAACCTAGGTTGATCAAAAGGCTAACAAACCCAAAAAGTGAAAAATACCCTAAACTATACAGGGTTGAATATGGTTGACCTATTTCAAGTAACAGTCAAAACTAGAATTAAGGCAAGAAAAGGAGGATAAAAAGAGGAAAATGACTAGATAAGTAGAATTGAGAAGAATAAGCTTAGGGTTAATGTTTTTAGGAGATTAGTGTGTATATGGTTAGTGGAAAAAGGGACAACAATCTTATGAATCACTGATGATATATCCACCCCTTTCTTGGTGCACCTTTTAAGTCATGCACTTAGAGAGATTGAGACTTGAAAGGTTCCTATAAGATACAAAGTGTCAGTAATCAATAAAAGTTTGAAAATATTATGTGCATACAAAAACCATCAAGCCATTCATAATCAATCCTATCAAAATCCACAATCCTCCTATCATGTAAATATGTAGTTCATTACACTAGTCATCTTGAATAGGAGTTCTATAGTGTTGAAGAGTCTAAGTATCTCCAAAATAGATGGTTTCATATCCATTCATGTATAATGTTAGGAAATTTTACATCAGCTAACCAAGGAGGCCTAAAAGATACATGGTTAGCAAAAATATACTTCTCACATGGTTAAGGACTCCATTAGACCTCTTATGAACTCTGTCCAAAGTCAAGTTCCAATGGTGAAAGGCAGTTTGAGATAAGTAAGAAGACATTCAAGATAATAGAAATATGGAAAGCTATGAGGGACACTTCAGTAACACTATGAAATAAGTGTATGTCTCCATGTAGCTCTAGGGGTGTAAAATGGCAATGAATGCCTAGTTGTGAAAGAAACCTCATCCACATCTAGCGCTTAAGCCTATTGTAGTAGATGATTGAGGAAGAGATACCATATTATGAAGATTAAACCAAGGCTCAGGGACACATGATTTAAGTACAACATGATTTACTACTCAAGGTTCATCCTCTAATTAAGGTCTTAATGTTTAAAGAGACTATTGTTAGTATATTAATGAAATAAATTTAAAACTCAGTACAAAATGGCCACCTACAATAATTATCATTACTATCTTAAAAACACAGTGTTTGAGATGATTTAGGAGGAGTATATAGTGTTGGAATGTAATGAGTACTAAGTGAGTCCATTCACTAGGTCAGTGGTGCTAAGAAACTTAGGAAAGTATAGTAATGAAAGTCAAGTTATGAATCCCAATGACCACCCCAACTTACATTATTAGCAAAAGTTAAGGTAAGTTTGGGGATTCTAAGGCAAATTGTTCTCTTTCCCCAACATATCTCATAATATTGGATGATGTGTCTCTTCAAGGTGGATGAAGTTATCAGAGTAGTCAAAGAGGTCATAGGTCGTCATGACACCTTAAGATCATATTCCATGCCCTTCCTCTATCTGTACAAAGGCCTGACACAGTTAGCAATGGCCATGGAACACTTCAAAAGATGCCATAATGGGTAAAGGTGATCAAGTAGTGAAATTTGAATGGAAGACTAATGCAAAGGTTGAAATCAATTATAATGTCATGAAACTTCCAACAACCTTCACCTTATGTTCTCCCATATAGGAGTCTCAATCTGTACAATAATATTTATACCCACTTGGTGACTGAGTAGTGAGAGGATAGTCAAGGCTTACCTTAGGTTTGGATAGGACAATGAAACATAATTTAAAATATATGGTGAGACCCTCAGACAAGATCATCGCTATGTATACAATTCATGCCTTTATATCGACACATCCTTGCACAAGGTAGAATGCTCACCTTCAACTACTTAACTAGTATATTTATGGCATAAGAAAGAGTTTGAGATTATGGTGTGATTCATGGGACTCTGACTATATTGATGGGAATTATTAGCTATTGTTAATTCCAAGGCTTTGTATAATTTCAAGTGTAAATAATTTAAACCCCTCTAAAAGGCCCAATATAGGCATACCTATAGGCACCCTGTAAGGTCAAGATAAGAAAAGTTGCATCAGACAAGAGATTATGCCATTGTGTTCACCTAAGAGGTAGGATTAAAAGGTAGAAATAACCAACATGAGAAGTGTAATAAATGATATGTCTGCATAGACCTATTATATTTTTTAATACATTGTTCTATCATAAGTTTGATAGGCACATGCAAATACTTTGATTGGCCTATGTCTTAATATGCTGATGAAGTTGAACAAGAAGTGTGATTGATCAAAGGTTATGGGTAAATATTGATGCAATAGAAGGAAAATTTGAACCTATAGAGGAATATCAAAGGTGAGATTTTTAATGAGGATTCCCATGACACTCACTATAAGAGTGACTACCTAATCCCAATAATTCAAGGATACACTAATTTATACCTATAGGTTAGTCATGAGAGTGAGGACCAAACCAAGATGGGTAAGAAAAAACCTAGTCTCCTTGGTATTGATTAATCTCATAAGGTGTATAATACATAAATAACTTTATAGAGCCATTAAAGAGATATAAAAGTTTTTTTTTAAGGCTAATGTAAATCTATAGGGTGTTTCAAGTCAAAATTGACACCTATAGCTAGGTCATAGTGCCTAAAAGAGCAAGGTGGTGTAATTTGAAAGGAATGGGCATATGACCTTGTCATTATCATTTGGATAGTTTGAAAATATTAATGAATGTACTATCATACTCACCATTTCCCAAGATGATGGAATTATATGCGTAAAGTTCACCCTAGAAGTGACATTCTGTATATCTCTTAGTCAAGTACATTTACTTGTGTAAGCATGTAAACCATGGCATACAAGGTGAGTGGTGTCAGTGTTTTTACATGGTAAGACCACTTTAGAATTGAATGGGAGGATATAGAGGTGTTAATGCAATGTTGGCAACATCATCACCATCCATTCATGGTTATATACACAAAATGATGATAGGGTGAATCACAGACCCAACATTGTCCTTACTAGTACCATGAAGAAACCTTTCTTTGTGAAGGTTACAAAGATATGATTGGGGTGTCTAGGTTAATAACACTTCTAAAACTACCTAATAACACTCCATACAACATTCAAAAGGTAAATAGACAAAGGTAAGTGGGAAAGTAGTTGCAGACCATACATATAGTCATCATTGAAGGCTAGTTTGAGGGAAATGGATGAATTAAGGATTCTATAAATTTGATACAAATTAATGATTTGATGAATAGGTCCTTATTACCTAACTAAAACCCTCACATCTCTAAAATTTTAGGATAAATTGAGGAAGTAAACCCTGTTTTATCTCAGACTTTAAACTCCCAGCTAAGGACCCTACAGACTAACTCATGAATGAATAAGGATGAAGAAGGAAGATGACATGGGAGGGAATTAGAGTATTATGTGATATTAAAGGTGAGAAAAAATGGGTTTAATCAATTATAGGGTCTCCGATCACCCATGAAGTGGCTAAGAAGGCAAAAGTACATAGTCAGGCCTTTTAGGCCTCCCTAAAGGATCCTAATCTCAATTATAACACCAAGTAGACCTTCCAATGCATTGGATAATATTAAGAGTGAGATATGATGTTTTTTTAAACCTTTGGTTTGCATAAAACATCTCCAGATTGGTCAAATTTGACCTAAAAATAGTCCAATCCTATCTAGAATGTAAGAACTAGCTAAAGAGGCCATTTTATTTCACTCCCACCTATATGGACAAGGTACATGGGTGGATAAGGAGATCAAAATATTTGGAGGGGGTCATATATCTCCAATATGTGGAGTTTTATTAGATTTTGGACATCACATTTTTATGAACTATCCTTAAGGGTTCAAACTAGTGAAACCCCTTCCAAGCCGTCAGTTTTGACCCGATGAAGGATATTCAATTGGAGATGGTTCTAAAAGGGCTAGTTTGGCCTGAATGATGTTTGTATCACATCTATGAATCCTCTACTATCCTTTCCCACTAGTTTTTTTGTATAAGTAGTGTATGGAATAGTAAAAATCAAGTATTTTTTGCATCATTTTATGCATTTTATAGGTATTGAAGGGTTTGGAGTGATTCCAAAGCATGGAAGAGGAATATTGGAACTTTTTTCACCCTTATATGGCACCTAATTCTAATAAATTCACTTGGAAAGGTCCCTAGCGATACTTTCAAAACTGTCAGTCTGCCATGCCTTAGGAAAATGAACTAGTCGGATTGGAAAAGTGGAATCTCAAACTCTTGATGCATTTGTAAGCCTATTTTATGATTGGAGGTATTTTTTCAAACATGAATTACATTCATACACCAATTTTCAAGCCTTTATTGCAGGTTTCATGGAGGGAAACATAAAATACCTACGTAATTAGGCCTAATATTCATATGTTATCAACAAAGAGTGCTTAGTTGGCATTAAAAGGCCAATATAATGAGTAAATATAGGAATTTTACATTGGTAAATAATATTTAAAGGTCATTAAATGTGAATTTTACAATTTTGGTAGAGGAATAAGTTAGTTTCCTTGATTTTGTCAAGCTGCCTTGGAGAAATGTGGGCTGCTATGTAACTATGGTGGCCTAATTCATCTCGGAACTACCATGTGGAGTAATTATGGACAACTTTTAGCATGGTAAATCCCTTGACAAGTGTAACTGAGGTTGACTCAACCTCCCTTACCTATTTTCCAATGCCAAAATCCCATTCAAGGAGCAATTAAGGAGATCCAACACATAGAGGAGTTAGAGGGAGGATTATGTGGCTATTGTAACAAATTTTTTTAGTGGAATTGGTTAGTTATGACCAATTATCCACCCTTATATTCCATTATCCCCTTCTATCTCATCACATTATTCTACATATTAAAGGATTTTTTCCTTAGTTGGTATCCCTCAGGCTAGTATGAAGAAACTCTTCTAACACTTATGCTTGTACACCTCTGGGAATGATGAATAGAACATTGTAACTATTTATCAATTATTACTTAGTGTCTTATGCTTGTTTTTATATGTAAAAGTGGTTGATTTTTACCTTTTATAGGTACAAGTTCCACCTAAGTGCTAAAAAACTATCCTTGTAGGTCATCTAGTGTGTTTTGGTGTTGATGTTTCAAATATAAAGTGGATTACTGACTATAAGTGTCTTTAATCAGACCTTATCCTCACTACCCTTTAGCTTAAATCAATCAAACTAACCTATAGGTGAAACATTTTTCTTAGAAGTCATTGAATATATAGACACCTTAATTTAATTTAGTGTCAAAATGCACCTTAATCATTCTCACCTTAATTTATTTAATCATTCTTCCTTAATTTATTTTAGTAATTCTTCTTAATTTAACAATCAACTTTTCTTCTTAAATTCAATTTATTTATTAAGTCAAGTATTTTGACAAAGTCAATTTGTGTACCTTTGATTCTTTATTTTTAATTATTTAATTTCATATTTACCAATTCAAACCTCTCCCACCTTTCTCTCCCTCATCCCAACCATATCCATGAAAATCTCCACCTCTTATGACTCCTCCCTTGAGTTGTCAATCCATTTTGACAATGCCTTGGTGAATTACCTAACCGACCCCTCTTTTTCCTCCACCAAATTGAAACAGTCTCCATCCTCATAGATGAGGACTCATCCTCAACTGTTGATCATTTGGAACCTTGAAAATTTCCTAATGATCCTCCACCATTGGATCATTTTCTAGGTCTCTATAAATAAGCTTGTAAATATCCATTTTCAATTATCTTTTTTTGAAATCAAAAAGATCCCTTTTGAAATCATAGAATCCTTTTTTTGAATGAGAATCCTTTGCCATCATCAATCATCCCTTTTGGGAAAACTACATCTGGTTTGATATTCACACATAGACATTATCTAAGTGGGTTATATAGGAAGTGCTTAGAGACACATGGTCTCTAGGGTCAGCTTGGCCACCACCTTCACTGTCATCCCTTTTGAGGAAGTCTTGCATCCAAAGTGAAGCAAAGTCAATATTTTACATCCAAACTTTGTTCCTTTCACCTTTGCATTGGAGGAGTGAGCACCACATTTTAATAGAGAAAATCAAATTTGAATTACAATGGAGGATTCTTGTGTCTAAATTTTGAAGGTTTTTTTTTAATTATTTCTTGCATTTATTACTCTAACTCTGGTATAATTTATCTTAGAATAGACTATTTATTTATCTTTGTACTTTTTAATTCATACATTTCTGGCACACCTGATGGGACTTACCCACATAATTTTAATCTTCTTATTTTCTTTGTGTACTTAGACAATATTACTTTCTTAGTTTTTATTTTTTTTTGTCTATCTCTTGCATTTAGTTCATATGTTTTTTGAGTTGGTATGGACTATAGGTTGCTATCTAGGATTTTGTGTTTGGTTGTACATTTTTCCTACATAACAGTGATTTTGGAGCATATTTCAGTTATTTCATTAGACTAAATAGTATTTTTGTCACCCTTTTCATGTTTTCATGCTTTTTTTGTGTTTTCCAGGTTAATAATGATTTTGTATCAGAATAGTGATTTCATCCAAGCATAGTGATATCATTCTGACCTATAGCAATTTCATCATAACTCACAGTGAAATTGTCATTTGGTGTAGCGATTTCATCTTTACCTACAACATTTTTACACAACAATGATTTTGTTATTATATGCAATGATTTCATTGAGCATAATAGTGATATTATTTTTGTAAGCCTTTTCTATTTTCTATCTTTTTCCTACATGATCATTTTGTAATTTCACTTTTCTGACTTAACTATGTAACAATGATTTTATCACAGAGGATTTTTTTTTGTGTTTTTCATGGTTTTTCATTTCTTTTTGTAGGTTATCTTATTCTTGAGCCCAAGAAAAATAAAATAACACATTTTTTATATAATTCTATCTAAATAAAATTTCAAAAAATTAAAAAATCAAACCAACTTTATTTCATTTATTTTCACTAACATCTTTCATTTTCAGTCTTTTGCATTCCTAGTAAATAAATCACACTTTATTTTCTACAGAGTAAATCTATTTGTTGTTTTTGTCTTCTTGTTTGGTTTCAAAGGTTGTGTATGCTCTTTTCTTGAAATCATATTGGTTATGATACCTAAAAATCAAAATCAATTTTGTAACTTATGTGTTAGCCTACTTGATCTTGTGTATGCTCTTTTCTTGGCATCATGTTGGTGATGATACCTAGAAATCAAAAACAAGTATTAACTCTTTATTTTTATTTTATTAGGGGATATATTGATTATGGATTTAAAAAACATATAATATGAGAAACCCAATTTGATGGTGGGGTATATAAATTGAGATCCAACTGTTTCAATTGCCTAAGCAGTTGTGTGTTTTAAGCACACAGTGATGTGATGGGCTTTCATGCTCTAATACCTAAAGTTTTAACAATTGACTCAATATCTGATATTTCCAATTATCAACACATTGAGACCCCTACAACTATGTTTGGAACTTTGGGACAAGATCCAATAGTGTGCGCCCACATATCAATCTCTTCCATGGTTTTATTCCCTTTAGATAAGCTCATGTATACCTTAATCCTAGGATTGCCTCTTTGTCATTCGACTTTGGTGCATCATTTAGTGGTTAGCACTGAGAAGTTCCTTTTCACACACCCTCAAAAATAAAATTAGTGATTCATGGGCATGGTAGGATACTCCATGGTTAGTGCCTTGAAACATTAAGCTACAACTAAGAGCATAGATGAGTAAGTGACAACGGAAAGCTCAAAAGTTGTTCAAAATTCTTTCTACCTAGATTTTATCCTTTTTGTGAATTTGCTTATCTATTTAGAATATAAATTATTTGGTGTTTTATTGTGATTACCATTTGTTATAAAATCCTTATTTACAAATAAATTCTTTTGAGTTTAAATGTTATCCTAAAAATCACAACTTTCTCTTTAAAAATCTCAAAAGCATTTAGTTAGTAATCAAAATTTTAGTCACTTTAGTACTTTGATTTAATAGAGTCTAACTTTAAGTCTTTTTAATTATTGAGTCAAGTATTTCCTTAGTTGTGTCATCCATTGAAAGAAGCATAGTTATGTGGAACAACCCCTTGACCAATTTTGTCCCTAATCACAATACTAATAATCTTTGTTATAACCTAAGATTCAATCCAACCAATTGTGATTCAAATCTACATTATAATCAATATCAAACCAATCATCCAATAAATCCAAATCTAATTTTGAATATGTATTCATCCTCATCCATCCATCAATCGAATCCAAATGTGAATAGTCATTCAAGTTTTCCAAATCAACCTTTCTATAGTAATCAAAATCAATCCTTTGATTTTGCATCTAGTTCACCCCAAAACTCAAACCCAAACTTCTTCACCAATACATCTAGTTCTAACCTTAGTAAAAATGCAAATCAAAATTTTGTTTCAAATTCACCACCACTTTAAAATATATATTTTAACCAAAGTCCATTCATAAATCAAATTGTGTTCCATCCAAATCAAACTATCAACTCCTATGCCCTTTAAAACCAACCTTTCCAAAGTCATCAAAATCAATCATTTGTTTTACATCTAACCCATTCCAAAACTTGAATTCACATTTGTTCACAAACCCAACATGTTAAAGTTCATCAACCTTCACAAATCCATTCTCCCAAGATAACGCTACCTCTCTAGCTAGGTAATCCCAAAACATTCCATATCAACATCACCTTACCACTAGTGAGCCTATTTTACAAAATCAACCAAGTCTCCCCTCCACTAGTTATATCCTTGATTCTAGCATCCCATATCAAAATATCAAAGGGAATCTAATTATATCAACTCTACCATCTAGTGTCACTCCATCCCCAAAGTTACAACAGTTACAAAACTCCCATCTTGTCAAAAATAGTACTGTGCTTATTAGAAAAAAATCACTCTATTAGGGGAACCTTATGATGTTATCTTTCAAAAATTGGTCACTACAAACGTACTTACATACCCAAACACCAAATACTTTGATCCAAATGTCCCAAAACCTAAGTGGTATAGACCTAACTAATATTGTGATTATCATAAAATTGAAGGTCATTCTCTAAATTATTGTATGAGACTAAAGCATTATATCCAAGATATGATTAATAAAGGGTACATCAAGGTAGAGCCAAGTGTATCCACATCTAAAAATCATAGCTTGGGGACATACCAAGATGTATTTACTGAGCCTAATCAAGCCACACCACTTCTAAGTCAAGGTCATAATATTTCATCCATTTCTCAAGATCCCATTTTTGATAAATCCATTTTCAGCCAATCCATAACTAATCAACTTGTTTTTGAAAACCATGGTTTACCATCCATTTCTGATGAATATCCCATCTTTATTGAATAGCTTATTTTCAATCGAAAACCTATCTTTGATCAAGATAACATTTTTGACCAAGATCTCATCTTAAACAAAACCTCCTTCAACCAACATAGCCTATTACCCATTATCCAAACATCTAAATCCTTATTACTTATTGAATCTCCCATCACCCTATAACATACAACCCAAGTGATAGAGGTACTTATAGACAAAACAATCCATGAGAAAGGAATTATTGAACCTATCCATTTTGAAGTGAATGTTAGATTGCATAGCATCAGCTACAAACCATTTGAAAGTCAATGTAAAGATGTTACTGATACTTTTGTGGTTTTTAAGGTAACTTCATAATTGAAATAGGATCTATTCATAGTCTCTACGAGGACTTTGCTTCCATCACTCCTTTCATAAACATCACCATTCTTGCCTTCCATATTTCAATCTAGTATCCTATAACTTTTTATTGGGACCAATGATCTTACTTATAGTTAACTTCTTTCCATGATAATAACATAATTATAGAATTCCTAACTGATCTACTACTAAAAGAGTATCAATAAATATCTACATATTTTGAGGAACAATAAGTGTACCTCAATCAAAATAAATCCTGTAATCTAAATATAAAATCCACACCCTATAGTGAAAACCTCTTTGAGGCACTATCAGATGATCAAAATACAAATTATAGTCAAAATTCCAATCAAAATATAGAAAATAAAAAATATGAGTCCCTTAGTGAAAAAATCTTTGAGGCACTATTGTACAAGCCAAATTTGAATCCTAATAGAAAAGATCAAGAAAATTCCTTTAGTGAAAACCATTCTAAGGAACTAATGGCTGATAATATTAATATATCCTTTGAATTAGCACATTTTTAGGATGGATTCCTGTCACAAGTTGAAGATATCATTAAAGAAACATTAAATGCTCAAATCATCCAACCTATAGTTACTCCTAGTCTTGTTTAATGTGAGGTTGTTGTTCACATTCACCCTTACATCATGACCCATATACTCATCCTCGATATAATTCTATCCCTTCAAATCCTTTATGCACTCAACACACATCCTTCATCCAACATAAGTTTTTGCTTCACCATGTCTGGCAACAACCTCTATTGTAGGGGCTATGACTATATCTTGGTAAATTTGGGAGAATCCAACTTAGAAATTGATGAAGTTACTGAAGACATCTCTTGAGTGCATACCTAAAATGTCAATAGTGGTAAGCATCATGCATCTTGAACCCTTTCGTAATTGATATTCCAAAAAGCGAAAAAAAAATTTAAAAAAAATTAGAAAGAGAAAGAGAAATAAATTCATCCAAAGGTGAAAACCATTTTTATGGCACCTTGGGCAAGTACCATGATGGATACCAATTTTTGGCATCATGTGTAAAATAATAATTTTTTTATAAATACCCTACACTTGGGGGCAAGCTCATCTTTTCCAATCCTATGAATTCTAAATCAACCCACCATCCTTATCATTCCTATAAATTCTTTTAACCCGATCCTTGAATACCTTCATTAAATACCATCATTTACCATCTTTGAATACCCTTACCTATCCAAACCCATCCTTATCCATTTAACCCCAAACATATCGAAACCCATCCAATCTTTGCCATCATAAAACCATCCTTCTTCCCATTTTAACCTTGATAAGGAAGTAACATCTTGAGACGTGTTCTTATAAATATATTGGTGTATCCTTGCAATGCTATTTTGATGACTAAACACTTATTTATTACATCATGTGTTACCTAGAGTTATCATCTTAATTTCAATCCATTCCTATTTATCCATACTGAATATATAATGTGTTCCTTCCATCCCCTACCACTCACTCTTTGGTGCTAGAATTTGGTTTTCCCTTTTTTGGTATTCCTTGTATATACACTTGTAAACTCCAACCCAAAAAAAAACATTACAAATTCTAAAAAAATCCAAAAAAACAATTCCAAGCTCCCAAAAAAATCCAACAACATTAGAAAAACCATACAAAATGTAAAATACAAAATCAAAAAAATAAATCCAAGCAACAATAAAAAAATCCTTTGTCTTTAGTTACATACACTAGTCATAACTTATGCGTATTACTCATCAAACATTGCAACATTGTAAAAAATTGCATATGCCAATGGGTTCTACTCTAGCCAAGGACATCCAAAAAATTTTATTTTATTACTTTTTTTAGACATTTGCTTACTTGTATGTATAGTCATTTACTTTCTTTTACATCATGGTGTATACTAACTTCTGTAGTGTTTGTTTACTTCTGTGTTTGTTTTACTTACATCATTTTCATTGTTATAAACATCTCTTTTATCTTATCTTTATTGTTATTTCTTGTGTTTAGATCACTATGCAAATTACTAATGTTGTTATTATGATCTTTCATATCATGATACACTAAGTTTTGTCTTTGTGAATCTATTAGTCCTTATACGTATTACATGATAGTCATCATGTTTTTTCTATACCATTGGTGCATATTGTCATACACAATATCAAAAATCAGGTTGCTCAACTCTTAGTTGGAATTATCATCAAAAATCCAATGCAAAGAACAAAATACACATAAGGCAGCTATCAAACCAACTCACATTCTCAAGTCAATGCATCTAGATGTCATATCTCTCTTTCATTCATCCTTATCTCATCTATTTTGTCAAATTATTTGATCCATCATCATTAACCCATGTGATTGCTTCATTTATTTTTTCATGTTTGTATATTAATCATCCACCATCATTTCCTAATCTTTTTATTCAATCTCCCACACATGTCAATTGGGATCGATAAAATCACATTTTTCATCATCTCCATCATCAACTCATAATATGCAATCATTAACTTAATTATAGCATCCATGGGTCAATTTTAAATTACTTCATCACTTCTCTTCCTTTATTGGGAGAACTATATATGGTCTGATATCCACGCATAAACATTATCTAAGTGGGTTATGTAGGCAGGGCTTAGAGACATAGGGTCTCTAGGGTTAACTTGGCCATCATCTTTCCTATCATCCATTTGATCCAAATTTTATATTTTCATTTAATCAAAGTGCTATATCTCTTCATCCATACTTACATATATCAATTTTTTAAATCTTTATCATAAATTGGGCAATCTATATTTTTCATTTTCTGGCCTGTGGTTTAACATCGTTGAGATATATCATTCTCACATCTGCTCATGATCCCTAAGTTTGAGCACAATCTAAGCATACAATCTTTGAAGTGGGACATGTAATTTTTCCCAATATCTTCTCTGGCATTTAACATCTAGGGGTAAATCATTTTACATGTACCCTCTACAATTTTGTAAACTTTAGTATTGAGACAAGTATTTGTATTATTGACAATAGTTTTCTCATTTCCATTCCACCATGATTCTAATTCTTCATCTATTTTAAAATTTAAGACAACATTAAATCACATTATTTCAAGATTGTTTTCAAAATCTTGCAATCATTTATCGATGTAAAATCCACCAATAATTTGCAAGTCAATAACTTTTTTCTATTTATTGATCCGTAGTTTATTATTGTTGGGATATATCATTCCCACACCCACTACTTCAGCCCCTAAGCCATTAGCAAAAAACAATAAGCGTGCAATATCTAAATAGTTTAATTTGTTTTCTTTTTTCAAATCAAAGACCTAGTATCACCTTACTAGGGGTAACTCTTTTACGTTTCACACACATTGTAAATTTGACATCAAAACTGAAATAGATTGATTGTTTGTTCGATCACTTAACTATTTCCTCTTTTCATCAAATTTTTATTGTTTTTCAATTTCTCACACAAGCCCTTTAGGGGGCATCATCATACTCATTTTCATTCTTTTGGGTCCAACTTTTTCTTTTCTATCATCAACACTCTACTTCTTTTATTCTTTGAAACAATATTGCTTCATAACACCATTTCAAAGAAGGGAAAATATAGACACCTAAATTTCATTTAGTGTTGAAATGCACCTTAATAATTCTCACCTTAATTTATTTAATCATTCTTCCTTAATTTATTTTAATCATTCTTCTTAATTTAATAATTAACATTTCTTTTTAAATTCAATTAATTGATTAAGTCAAGTATTTTGATAAAGTCAATTGTGCACCTTTTATTATTTATTTTTAATTATTTAATTCCTTATTTACCAATTCAAACCTTTCCCACCTCTCTCCCTCATCCCAACCAAATCCATGAAAATATCCACCTCTTATGACTCCTCCCTTGAGTTACCAATCCATTTTGACAAAGTCTTATTGAGTCAGCTAACCAACCCCTCTTTTTCCTCCACCAAATTGAAATAATATACATCTTAAACCATTGATCATTTTGAAATTTGAAAATTTTCAAATGATACTCCACCATTGGATCATTTTCCTAAATTTTATAAATAGGCTTTTAAATCTCCATTTTCAATCATCCTTTTTTGAAATCACAAAGATCCTTTTTGAAACGATAGAATCCATTTTTTAAATGAGAATCCTTTTCCATCATCAATAATCCATTTTGGAATAACTACATCTAGTCTGATATTCACACATAGACATTGTCTAAGTGGGTTATGCAGGCAACACTTAGAGACATAGTGTCTCTAGGGTCAGCTTGGTCACCACATTCACTATCATCCCTTTTGAGGAAATTTTGCATCCAAAGAGAATCAAAGTCAATATTTTGCATCCAAATGCTACCCATTTCACCATTGCATTAGAGGATTAAGCACCACATTTTAATAGAGATTAATTATATTGGAATCGCAATGGAAGATTCTTATGTCTAAACTATGAACTGGTAGAATTTAGCTTATATTAGACTTGTTCTTTGTATTTTTACTTTTTAATTCATACAGAACACATGTGTGATTCTTGTTCATAGTTCATTAGTGTGATGAAGATTCCAAGCCCAAAGAGTGGATGAATGAATTCTTGGTGCATCACCACACTTTAGAGTAGGTTTATTTCATTTCTATATAACTCCTTTACCCTTTTCATACCCATAGTGTTTAGATCCTATAAAAAGATCACTAAATTTTCAAATCAAAAGAGCTAGCCCCTTAAAATATAGAGGTTTAGCTTGATAATAGGTGACCCATAGCCTAAGGTCAATCCCATGTTTGACTAGGTTTTAGGTTAGGACCTGAACACTCATCTCCTCAGCTTGGGTGCAACTTATAACTCTAAAAAATCTCAAAGCTACCAAGTTCCCCTTAGATTAAGCATATCTTCTTTCAAAGGATTGGAAAATCAGATCACTTACCTTCATTGATATGAATGAATAAGATCAAACTCTTGTCCACATAGAAGGCTATTCCATTCTTGACTCCAATTGCATAATTAAGGACTCCCCCTTTATCTTCATAGATCAGGCTCAACTATACAAACAAATATCAAAATCTTACCTCCTATATAACAATTATCTACATTATGTCTTCAAATATCTTATACCAGTCTTAAATCTCTCATCATGATACCTTACATACTTCAAACCATATAAATATCAACATAAGAATGGATAATATCCATTTTCATCTCTTTTATTTCAACATTGACAAAAAAAAGCTTCCATCATGTTTCCAACCCTATCAATGTTTTTCAACTTGCCTGCATGCCTATCATAACATCATAAACCTTATTGGCATTTCTCACTTAATATTGGAGTTGATGAATCCCCTAATTAGATCCCCATTAGACCTAACTTCTACTAACTTATGAGTGTCTCCACGAAGCCTAATGGATTCAACCCTTTCTATAGGGATTTAGAAGACCATAAACTCAAGAGATTTCTAGATTTCCAATCTAGTCTTCTCAACCATATTATAATCATGAGACTAATAGTCCTTCTTTATAATTCATTTATGCTTTACTAAATCATTTAAATCATCCACCTTGTCATCCTTCTTCTTATCTTTAATTGTTTTATCAATATATGTAGATAACAAGTATTATTGACACTTTTTTATTTATGATCCTTTTTCTATCTTATCAAATAATCCATCTTGGCTAGTAGACTGATCATGACTCACCTTGACTATCTTTGGCTTCCATACCTTGATTTTATTTTTCTCCTTCACTATAAGAGCTTCAAAATTGTTTTTAATAGCATCTTCTTTGGTTTGAGATGAAGCATTTGACTCATCCTTACTAATTTAAACATCCTTATGATATCCAAGACTTCTTTTATCTCCTAAAATATGTCTTGAACAACCACTATCTATACTCAGAGCTTTCATAGAATCTTCTTCTTTAGTATTTTGCTTATCCTTCATCTTATCTAGAGGGTTTGAACTCTTAACCTCTAGCATAGTTTCTTTTTCTTCAGTACTTTTCTCTTTCTTCACCTTTTCCATAGAGTCTAACTTCTTAATCCATTTCTTAGTGGCATGACTATGAACCTTTTTTTCTTGACTAGTCTTATTCATATGCCTCATCTTGTAATATCTTGTAATGTGTCCTATTTAATCATATTTTTAGCACTTAACATCTCTCATACCATGATTCCTTCCATAGCTCCATGAATACACATTCTTGAATGATCTTCTATAGTCTCTCCTTCTATAGTCTCTTATTCTATGACCAAACTATGTACAACAAAAATAATAACCATTAAAAGAACTTGCATACCTTATGACATTAGGCTATTTGATAGGAATTGTATTCATTTTTCCAACACCATCATTATTTGGTAGACCATTGACTTTTGAGGTCTGACTCTCTCTAGCTTGAACTTTTTCCTTGTGGTCTTCTTTGAATCCAAAACCTATCTTGACTTTTGCAAATTTTTGACTATTCAAGATGTCATCTAGGACACCTAAACTCTTATCAATTTTATGATAGGTCTTCAACTCGATTGATGCCTAATCTAGATTTTCCTTTAATAAGCCTATCTCAGCCTTCAACTGATCACACTCAACTTCCTTTGATCTCAACCTTGCATTAGCATATTCTAAATGTGTCTCGAACTACTTGCATTCGTATTCTCTTGATCTTAGGTTTTCATTTTCAACCCCTAATTGATCCTTAATATCCTTGATAATATTCTCATCCTTTTGGATTATTTATCCATGTCACTCTTTAAGGTACATATTTTATCCTTAATAGCCTTAACCACAAATATCAAATCTTGAATCCTCTTCTTTTGGTGCTTAAAACCATCTAGAGCACTTATTATCTCAGCTTTAATATCTACTTTAGCTTCTCCTTCTTCACTATCATAGTAGACTTCCTCATCTGATTCATTACCTTAACCTCCAAAAATCATGTAATATTCTTCTTGGAAGTAACTTGCTTCTTTAGCCAAGAATAAAACTCCATTTCCATCTTGATCAACATAGTCATAATCATCATCAAAAACTTTATTATCACTTATCTTAGATAACTTATTTTTGCCTTCAAACTTCTTCATCATCTCTTTTACATAATTAGCTTGTGAAATGAAAACATTGTCAGCATCATAATCCATGTTTGCACTTCTAGGATATCCTTTATGTTATTAAGCCTAATCCAAAGGACCTAATCTGATACCAATTATTGGAAATGAAATGATTGAGAGGGGGGGTGAATCAACCTTCAAAAAAATTTCAATCAATTCCATTTAAATATATATGAACCATCTTAACACACATGTACATCTTAGTAATCATAAGCAATAAATCAAAAGAGGATGAAACATATTAACATAATATATATGTGGAAAACCCTCATGGGGGATAAACCCCATTGAAACATATCTTGGACCACAGTCTTATAAAGTAATGAATCAATCTTAAATTGAGCACCCATTTAGATTGGATCACAAACCCCAATATGTCAAACACTAACTTGATGAAGTATTTAGATAAGCACCAACCTAGTAAGGAGCACTAACCCTTAATATGTCAAGCACCAATCTAGCAAGGATTACCAACACTTAATTTACCAAGCACCCACTTGGATTTAGAAAGCACCTATTTGTAAATAAGAACCAACCCCCTAGATTAATTAGTAATAACTCATCCATCTAATTGTTTTATCACATTCAAAATCCCTTCTTGATTCTTCAATAGATGATGATCTACTCCTTCAACTCTTCACTCTTTTTTATCCCTCTCAAACTGGCCTTCAACCTTCTTCATTCAACTAACCCTCTTCATGGCTTGATTAGGTCTTCTGACCTTGATCTTCATATGCAAAACCTCTATTAAATATTCATGATATATATTTTATGGTTTTTATGACCTTATTCTACTCATAAATGATATATATCATTTGTTTAACCTCTTCTACTTTCTCTATAAACACACCAAAATAGGCCTAACTACCTTGATTTTATACAAGTCACTTCATCATATCCTTATAGGTTGGATACATATTAAAATAAATTAGGTAAACCATGAATATGTCATTACATATTAAAATAAAATGCCTTAATCATGAATCAATTAATACAATAGGTCAGCCATACATCAATTATCCCTTACTCCTCTTTTAGGCTTATGGAGACCTAAAAGGTCTTCTTAACATCACATTACCCATTGATCTTTATTTAAAATTATCCAAACATCTAACATAGTAGGTAAACATCATAAGATATTTTTATATTCCTTATCTAACTTCAATTTAGGTATACAACACCTTATATGTTTAACCACCCTTTGAACCCTTTTTCAGATCACTGGTTATAAAAGGCCTGCACATAGATAGAAACTCTATCTTGAAAACTGAGGCATATACTTAATTTTTAAAAATAACCATGGAAAAAAATTACATATTAAAAAAATCATGACCTTAGGGTCATCACCAACTTAATTTTATTCTCAACTCAGGGTAAATAGGGTCACACACTTATTTACAAGATGTTCACTCATAACTATCAACTGACTCCAAAAACACAGTCAAGGAAACATGAACATATAAAATTTGAATGAATGTATTCAAGGGATTTAAATGAATGAAAAATATCTTATACCATCCTTATAACAACCTCAATCAATCATATCATGAGCTCTAACAAAAACTATTGGTCTTACAAACCAATCTATTTACCTTCTCTCTCACAGACTTTACTCAGCCAGATAAACCATTTTGGATTCAATGTTTCAAAATCTTACATGTAATTACAAGATTAATAAAAGAATGGATATATAATTAAAGACCAAAAAAACATAATCATGCATTTAAATGAATTTTTATCACATGAGAACATATCACAAACCATCTTTTCACTTCTACTTGATTTTCACATAGTCTACACCACTAGTTCTATTAGCAACTGACCAAATTAGATCACCAAATTTTCATACCTAAGTTCTGAAACCTATCTATAAACCTTCATTAATAATAACCAAAATTATCTTAATTTTATCTTCATCCACTTATCAAATTTGAATCAGTCAATTTTATCTGCTATAACAAATCTCTAAAAGATAAACACTTTCCTATAGGATATTCTCACTTACCTAAGAATCCAATCACACCTAGATATGATTGGAAGAGTTTAATTCAACCTAAAATCACTTGTATGATCATATAAAACTATTCTAATCTCTTTATAACAATATATTTAACATCAAGTCATTGTTAGGGTTTTATGAGGGTTTATACCAACTTCTAGTCTTAATAATCATTCATAAAAATTAGATCCTCTTTCTAGAAACCAATTCTTGTAACTTTTATCTTGAACCCTTTCTCATCTAACATTAATATATTATGATCTCATGTATATGATACACATGCCAATGAGCATTGAGAAGACCTTTTCAGGTAGATAACTCTTGATGTTATGCACTTGAGAGACCTCAAAACACTTTTTCAAGCCTTAATCTTCAAAATCTGACCTAAAAATTCATGCACATACTTAATAAAACTTAATTAACCTTATTTAATGTTCATCTACTCTCTCATGTCATGGAAAATGATCTTATTACCTCATATGGCTATCATTTTTCTCTTTAATTTTTATGCCTTGACCTAAAAGTTATATTAGACCTATAATCTAACCTTATAGCAACCTTGTAGGCCTTACCTTGAAATTTTCCTATGTTATAATTTCTCTTGTGTATGCTCAAGAAACATCATACACGTAATGTCATTTGGATTTTAAATAAAACTTCTTCAGAGCTACTTACAAATCTTTAAAGCTCAACTAGAATCTTCATAGCATCTTTGAAACTATATACATAGATCTTCAAAGTTGACCCTCTAATTAATTTTGAGGTCCTCAACACCTCATATACAAGCTCAAACAATATCTTTCATGGTTAAATATTATCAAGTATTCTTCAAATCATTCTCTTTAGATCATTTTCATCTTTTCTAGCTCATTTAGAGCATCTTTGCAAATACTTACATATATCCTCAAAGCATATTTCTTCTTCTTCTAAGATCATTGATTTCATCATGCTACCTATACATAGTATCTCATAAGGTCTACACAAAGAATTACAAGATGATTTAAACTTGTTGTACTATCATGTATTTACTCATGATTCTTCTCAATGATTTCATGTAGACTGACATCAAAACATTCTACAAATTTTATTCTCTCATCACAATAATAACACTTACTAAGCTGACAATAAAAAATCATCATATACATACCTCAAGACTTAATTTATAACAAGAATTTAGATAAGAAAATTTGACATCAATGATATTAGACTAATATCAATGAAAGAACCATGCATCTTCATAATAACCTTTGACGTCAATGACAACATTAAATATCAAATCTCAACACTTAATAACCATGCTCAACAATCTCCTCCTTAATCAATTACAATGTTCAACATCAGCCTTTGGAGGCATTCAAAAAACACTAATGATGAATCTGAATGCAATCAGGTGGTTATAGAAGCCTAGGTACTTATTGTGAAAATAATTTTCTAATATCTTATATTTTCATTTGACTCATGAAGTTAGGATAGATAGGTATGATGAGAATTCTTACTATACACCTCCTTATTATCCTTATCATGACCCCAACTATGTACCTCAACAACCATATCAAGATTTTTACCCTTTTTATGAGTCATATTACCCCTATGGATAGCCTATTTCCCCTCTATATGACCATGATGTTGTTGACCAGCCCTATGAAGAAACCTATGAGGCATGTTATTAAGAAGAGTATTAAAAAATTTATCAATAAGTGCCTTCCTATTAGCATCAATATGACTCTTACCAACCCCATGATCCATATCAACACCAACATGATTCCTATCATCCTTGTGATAAGGAATCAGATGATGACATTGATTGGGAAGCAAGGTATAAGGCTTTAGAAACTTTGATTAGGCAATCTAATCAACATGTTGGATCTCCCCAAAACCCCTATTATTCCAATCCTGCTCCTACTCCAATTCCATGTAAAGATAAATACATGTTGGAACTCATGCCAAATATACTAAAATTAGAAAAGGTGAGGAGAAAATGGGATAAGAAACTTGATGTGATCCTTATTCATCTCATAGAGAAGTTGAGGAAGTTAGTTCAATTCTTCATAAATGAGTGGAGGCTAGTTAAAGAATAATACCACTATGTCATCAATGATGATTTTCATGAAATGAGATGTTATAAACAATGGTGGATAGATAGATTAGAGAGGTGGGAAAATAAAGAGGTTGAGGATCAACTTGTCACTTTTGAAGAGCCTCAAGAAGGCTATGAACAAAGTGAAATTATTGTTGAAGAAGATACCCCTTCCATTGCCCAACCCAACTTGTTATCTCCCAAAGATGTTTTTCAAGAAACCTCTATTTCCAAGCCCATTCATGATCCATACACCACACCTCATACTCCCTCTTTAACCCATGAACCTATCCATCACCCTCCTACCACATCCCTTCTTGAAGGAGAACCCATCCTATGGGAGATAAGTGACGAAGATCAAGCTAAATTTGTAGTTGAAAAAGAAGATGATTCAAGTTTCTATGATGAAAATTTCACTAGAGATACTCCCCTTGGTAAATACAAACACAAATAAATCTTATTAAGTGAAGAAAGAAAAGATTTTTTAGTTATTCATGAAGAACTTGATCAAGATATAAAAGGTGTTTGAAAATAACATCATATCATCTAATTTGGTTGAGACTCATAAACATGATCAAGAGGTTGGTTTTAAGAACCCAATAGAATATGAAGTTATTGTTGAATCCATAGTTCATGAAAACTTATGTTAGATATTCAATGAGATATGTGATGAGTTTGAGGCCCTTCAAGGGGATACACCTATTGTTGGTCAAGTTGAAGAAATTCTTGAATATGCCTTACCTCTTAATGGTGTGTTTCAAAAAGAGGATCCTATGCAATCCAAGCTATTTGAAGTTATATCCAACATTTAAGTTGAAGATTCTCTAAGTGGGAAAGTTGAGGTTGATCAAGTACACAATGATCAAGAA
Source organism: Torreya grandis (assembly GCA_037957365.1). Taxonomy (NCBI): domain Eukaryota; kingdom Viridiplantae; phylum Streptophyta; class Pinopsida; order Cupressales; family Taxaceae; genus Torreya; species Torreya grandis. The sequence goes on along the minus strand of JARHVA010001615.1, from coordinate 2,943,702 downwards.
TATTAAGTTGAATAAGTTGTGGTTCTTAAAGAGAAAGAAGACAAATATGATTGGTAGCAATATATTGGACTCCTAAAAGATCTTGAAATCCTTTGAAAAGGTATGTTTCCCATTTAAGGATATGTGCATAAAGAGATAAAACAAGATTTATACATGAAGGATAATGATGAACATTGGATGGAGTATGCAAAGCTCCTTAAAGAAATTGATGAGCTTATAGTAGTTGATGATAAATCTAATGTCATTCAAGATGCCATGAAGGTCAAAGAATCATGCTTGGATGAAGTATCATTGAACAAACTTGTAGTTGAGGAGTCTTAAGAGAAGATCGTTGATTCATAAGAATATTTCACCTTCACAAGTGGCATGTTTGTAGTTGTCATTATTGCATTTGAGATCATGACAAGAGGAATTGTAATCATGAAATATTTGAAGACATCAAGAAAAAGGATTAAGAGATAATTTGATTCATTCCTTCCTTTATCTCATAGAGCAAAAAATGGTATAAAATTCCCCTTTGATCTAGGAGGAAGAGTTATTTTTTAGGATAGTTGTGTATAGTTTAGTTTGCTTATGGTGTTGTTGTGTTCGCTAGGTGCTTGATAGCACATGTGTGTGTCTTATTTTTTACTTTATGTCTTGTATTTATTTCTATGTGTTTTGAAGGTCAAATCAATTTGTTGTGTTATGGTTAAATTTTATTCATATTTGAAACTAAGTATAAGAGACTCCATTTTCCAATGGGCATGCAAGGATACTAGTCCTATTAGTATTATAGGCATGCTACCCCTATGACTCACCAAGAATGTTGACCAAATTTGACCCCAAGATAAATTGGTTACCCCCTATATATTTAAAACTTTCATGTGGCCTTGTGATGTGGTCATGTTATACCCTATATGGTACATAGAGTATTTATATAACCTTGTTAGCATTGTTTAAGGTTAGTTTGGAGAAGTTAAGGTAAAGTCATGTTTTAGTCATATAGTGGTCTAGGCATGTCATTGAGAGATAAGGCATGGTCAAGTTGTGTAATAGGTTATTAGGGGTTTATTAGGGTCATTTTATGTCCTCAACATCTTATCATAACATTTCATGATGTTTTGTAAACTTTGAGGTTCATTTGCTAGCTTAAAGGTGGTGAAAATGAGTGAAAGTGCAATTTTTGGCTAATATTTATGTATTTAAAAAACATTTAATTGAAAAATGTGTACAACACAACTTCCAAGGTCCTTGGAGTAGTTACTCAACTTCCACACCTATCAGATAATCATAATAAAGTCAAAAACTTACATTTCAATGCCATTTTGAGGAGTTAAAGAAGTTGTATGGACTTGTTGAAGTCACTTGCAAGTGAAAAGATATTTAAAATGTCCCTTGAGTTTCTAAAAGTTAGAAAAAATCTTGGAATGAATTTTGAACTTTCACAGTTTCAAGAAACTTTCTCTATCTTCCATCGCTCCATTCACAAGCTTGTAAAGGTTAAATTCAATTAGATGGTACAGGTCGTACAAGCAGAGTTGTAGATAAAATTTTATCTAGAGTTTAGGAAACATATGGTCTTAAAATTTAAATCATTGGTCACTGGATTGGTTTCCTTATATTTATGAATAATTTATAAGGACCCATACTACATTTTAAAGTCTTAAAACCCCACAAGTTGAGTTTAGAGAAATTATAATGCAAAGTGTGAACTCATGGATATAAAAAAATAGTTGGAGTGAGTTATAAAATGTTTTTATATGCCTCATACACATTCATTCATCACAGTGGCATGTGTGTAAAGTCCTTTGGCAAGTAAAATATCTCTTGTGAATTGTTTGAGATGACTAGCAATTTTATTTGTGTTTCTAAGTTATCCAGGTGGTTTGATGCATTTGAGTGATTCTTCATGGTCTTATAAGCTCCTTTCAATCCATTCATGGAATTATAACCAGTTAGACATTTTGTACAAGTCCCAATAAGATCACATCTCCATCCACTTTGTAGATTGTGTCCTATGTGTCTACATAATAATTAAGTTAAGTGTCTAAATATGCATTTCAAAAGAGTTTAAGAGTTGTGTCTTTCTGATATAAATATGTTGATTCAAATAAAGTCAATGTTATTTGATCAATATCATACCTATTCCAACTTTTCAAGGATTTTACACAAATTTACAATCATCATATTCCACAAACCTATAGGTCTACAAGTTCAATCAATTCAATGGTGTCAGTGCTTAGGTTGTATGCCTAGACATATAAGAATGGTTATAGTTTAAGTTGAGAAAGGAATCTAGACTAATGAAGGTTTTCAAGCACCTAAAATAAATAATGGCTAAATATTGAGCTAAAAAACCTAGTGACACAATCACGTACATGATTGTATGTGTGAATAAGTGATGGCAAAGGTGAAGATGTTTTGAAAATGATTATGGAATTGAGATAAGTAATAGAGACTTATCTTGATATTGGAATGACCATTGTAAGATAACATGATTCATTAAGGTCAATCCCTAATTACATATTTAGAATTCCCATGTAGTCATTTATAGCTAGTTGAGGAAGGGTTTGCCTTGAATATTGAATAATGGTGAAGTTTTAAGATAGTTATAGAGTTTTGATAAATTTATAAGACCCTCAATGATAGATCAAAAGCATAAATAGGTTTGAGGATTGGAGATCAAGACTATATTCAAGACCATACAAACCTAGACCTTCAAATTAACACCTAAAGCCTGCTAAGAAGATTGGTCTCAGAAAATGATGTTATAAAGAATTAAGAGTTTCGAGTATTCAAAAGGATCTCAATAAATTAGTCATAATGGGATAGAGTCATTGGAAATTTTAAGGGTGATAACTGAGGTCATGAATCCCTAAAACATAGTCAATTTCCTTTAAGGGGAACCTATAGATAGCCTATTGGATAATTGGTCTTGAGATAATATAATTGTGGAGTTCAAAGTTTCAAAGTATTTGGGGAAGGTCTTAAACCATAAAAAAATGACAAAGTTTAAAGATATTTAATGATTGTAAATAAATGTCCTAAAACTCTCTAATATTTCAAGATTGCTCCTTCAAAAACCACCTATAGTCAGTTGATATTGGTCTTGAGATTGGGGATGATAGTGAAATACTAAGTTTTCAAGGTTTTGACAAGGTTTAAAATATCTCAATATCATGACAAGAATTTGGAAGCTTCATTATTGTAGGCAAAGCTTCTAAAACACTAAGATTATAGACCAACTCTAAATGTATATGCATAAACTCTAGATAGTCACTTGTAGGTCTATTAGGGTGACTAAGGTCTCGTAAAACTAGAGATAGTGATTCATGAGAGGATGAGAGTTTATATGGGAAATAAAGGTTCCCAAGTCATTGAGGTCACAAAAGACCAAAAAAAGGTCATAGACCATGAAGCTCCATACATAGTCCTTGATTAGCATTAAGGTTGCCTTCCTAGCTAAATAAGGCAGTTATTATTTTAATCAATAGAGTATTACAGAGATTTAAGGATATTCTCATGGTGATGATAGAGCCTAATATAAATTTTAAACTCACCTAAGGATAGGACAAACACTGTAAACCCCTACATACTCAGTCTAATAAAAATGTACATTTTTGCCTACTCATGGGAAGTAGTTGCTTGTTTGGAAGATTGGATTGACTAAGGGAGATTAGGATGTTTATATGATGATTGAAATAGTGAGAACATAGTCCCTTAGAGTATAAAACTCAATAACAAGGGAAACATAGTCAGCCCTTGTTCTAAACCTTGCACAGGTCTAAGTACGTACACAAGCTTACATAGTCAGTCCTAAGAAGTGGTAGAATGATGTAAAGTCAGATGGAGTTAGGATGATCTTGAGACCCTGAGAAGATGGTGAGGGGCACATATAAAAATTTCATGATACTTAAACATCTTACAAAGAGAGAAATAAGTGGATATAATCCCCTAAGTTATGCTAGGTAGCTTGGCCCATAAACCCTATGCTTAAAACACTGAGGATATAGAGAGTTTGGTGAAGGAGTGTCAAAAGATGAACATTTAAATAGGTCAATATGTATGTCATGGACATTTTCATGTCATTTTAGCTCAAACCAACTCAATAAAATCATGTACAGACCTTGGCATACTTTTAGACCTCAAAAAACATCAAGTTATAACCCAAGAGGCTAGTTTTCATTACTCAATGGTGCTACATGGGACGTTAAAATTATAGGGGAAGTTAACTACCCTATTTTAATTGAAGTTTATGGAATTAATTGTTGGTTTCATGCCCTGAGCTGTATGAACTATCATTAAGAACTTAAGGCACTTTTAGGTTGTTTAGGAGAGCTATAAGGACCTGATGAGAGAGAAATGAGATTTTATGCCTCTAGATGGATTTTAAAAACTTCCAAATGACCCATAACATGTTTAATACTCCCATGATCATCACCCCATGCCATTGGTTGGTAGAGGACTATATAAAACTCTATGGATTAGGCCTAAAAAGACTAATTTTTATTAGAATACATGTTTGTACGAGTCAAATCTTCAAATTTGTCATGGAGGATAAGGAAGAGGTTTTATAAGTAAATCACATACTTATTTGGGGTTTTTAACATATGGGGATCATGTAGAGCCATTTTTCATTCTCTTGGTAGGGAGGCCTAATTGAGGCCTATTTAGGAAAGAGAATATGTAAAAAGGATATATGCACTCACTCTCAGAGCATTAAATTGATCCTAGAGCTATAAGACCATAATGGGTCCTTGAATATTCCCTTATATTCTTATCATCATCCATACAAATACCTACACAAGGAGGTTTGTATCATTTTTGGGCTATAAAGAATGAGTCCTAATTGAGGTTTTTGGTCGAGAATGAATTTTTGGGTCTAGTTTGAGACCACAAAATGGATTTTTAAAAGTCTAATATGAGTTGAATATGCCATAAATGAATTTTGGATGAGATTAAGAAGACAAATACAAGTTTTGATAGTTGTATGCAAAGTTGGCCTAAGGAGATGAAGATTCTTCTAGACACCTAGCAAGAAATGAAAGTGATGTGTTAAAGAGAACCTCATGGGTTTATTTGAGAGGTATCAAAAGTAGGAAAATATGTAGGATAAACTAATATAAAAATTAATAAGGCCACTTTGTTGGAAATATTTTCATTGATGTCAAAGGTTTAGTATTATTGGTGATAAAGGCCCCATTGCATTTAATGTTGTTGGTAATAAATATATCTTGGCTAATATGAGTTAATATTTATTTAATATTAATGAATATATTTTTGGTTGCATATGAGACAAAATAAGGGCCCATGGAGAAGTCGAAGAGCCATGGGGTAAAGACAAAAGAAGGATGGGACTCATTTTCCCATGAAGAGTCATCTTGGGGAATACCAAGAATCACCAAGTGAAGACAAAAGAGTATGGGTAAATTTCTCATGAAGAGACACTTTAAGGAATATGAAAAGTCACCAAAGATAAGGACAAAAGTGGGAAAGACGTTTTTGGTCATGAAGGGTCACCACATGACTTTTCAAAGGCTTGAATATGAAGGGTCATCCGAGATTGGTGCCATTTTCCATGAGGATTGAAGGGTCACAAAGGGGGAAGGCCAAAGGTCATTTGGAAAGATATAAATAAAAGCTTGAGAAGCCATTTTTAATATGGAAGTGAGAGGTTGATTTGATATTTTAATATCTAGCTTAGAAGAGCAATTGTGAGAGATGAATATGATTTTTATTTGTTATATCTAGCTTAGAAGAGCAAAGGTGAGAGAGAGGAAGGAGATGTTGTATTGATCTATCATTTGTTGAGATAGCAACATTGAGAGATAGGTGTGTGGTATACACAAAGGGGTTGGTTCTCCTGTGGGTTGGTGCTCATGAATTGTTGTTGAGTTGGTGCTTGGCAAAGGGGTTGGTGCTCCTGTGGGTTGGTGTTCATGAATTGTTGTTGGGTTGGTGCTCGACAAAGGGGTTAGTGCTCTTGTGGGTTGGTGTCATGAATAGGTGTTGGGTTGGTTCTCGACAAAAGGGTTTGAAGCTCCTATGGGTTGGTGCTCATGAATTGTAGCTGAGGTTTGTACTTGGCAAAGGGGTATGGTGCTCCTATGGCGTTGTTCTCATGAATATATTTGATATTGATTCTCCATGGTTTTTCCCACATTAGGTTTCCACGTTATATCTGATGTCTCTCTCTATCTTGTGTGATGTTTATTTTTTGAGTTTTATTGCATATCTTGAATGTTTGATTAAGTGGAATTTGATAAAGGAAAAGTTTTATAAGATATATAATATACTGATTCACCCCCCCCTCTCAATATATTCCATACTTAACAATTGGTATCAGAGTAGGTTCCTTCAGAAAGGGTTTAACAACTTGAAGGTAGATCAAGGAAAAGCACAAGATGGCCAAGTAGCTAAAGAAGGAAAATCAAGAATTGAAATCTGTGTTGAAGCTCTTAAAGAATAGGTGTGTATCTTGGATTCTAAGTTGGCTATAGAAGTAAAAGAAAATAAGATATTTATTCAAGATCTTAAGAATCAGTTAGAGGTTGCAACTTCAATTTTAACATCAAAAGAAGAAGAGTGTAATCATTTGAAGGTTGAGTTAGATTCTTTAAAGGATAATCATGAGAAGCTTATAATCAAGGTTGAGAAAGATCGTGAAATATTAGTCTAAGGGAAGAAGGATGCAGGTTTTGAAGGCAAATCAAAGAAGCCGATCAGGAAGCCCAATGCTTTCAAGTTTTCAAATTCTCTTCATGGCTATTGTTTTGTTTGTCATCATGTTGGTCATAGGGCAAGATAGTGTATGAGGAGAAGCAATCAGTCAAAGGGAGATCTCAGTCACATTCAAGAAAAAGGTATGAGAAATATTGTTTGCTTTTGTTGTCATGAGGTTGGACATATTGCTAGATTATGTCATAATAAAGTAAAGAGATATTCAAAGTATGTCAAAGGTTACAAAGCCCCTAAAAGATATGAGAAGAATCAAATTAAGGTTTGGAGACCTAAAATAGTAAAGGTTGATCAGGTTGAGTTCAAGAATGAAAATGAATTACTTGCTATAGTAGATAAAGAATCGGATAAGAAGGATTGTGCAGAATCTCTTGTTACATTTGAGCATGAGCTTTGTCAAGATAAGATAGTTGAAAAAGTTGAGAAAAAGAAAAACATCATAAATGATAAGGTTAGTAGGTAAAAAAGGTTAGACATGCTTAAATGGATTCTAAAAGAAAAACACAAGAAGATCAAGGAAGAAACAGAGGAGATGTGGGAATCTCCTGAGATTTATTTCTAGAACCCTATTGTGTGGGGTGTCTCTTCTAGGCTTCAAGGAGACACTTTTAAGAAAAATTGAAGCATGGTGGATGCTATTGGGTCTTGGATATGTTGCATGACAAGAAAGTTAGTTGAAAGATTATTTTGTATATCTTTTGAGGGAATATATTTTTAAAGAAAATTTTACATCAGTATTATGGTTTGAGGCTATTAGAATGATTCTTGCATATGCAGTATTTCAAATGATTATGTTCATAAGAAATTAGAATGTTGAATAAGAGCTAATAGTTTCAAAAAGAAGGAAAAGAATACTCATGCAGATTCAATCAACAAGGATCAAAGTTTCAAAGCTCCATTCATCAGGAAGAAGGTTCAGTCGTGTTCATGGCAGAAGAAACAACCTGAAGATTCTATGTTGGTGCAAACAACTTTGCATGTAAGAGATAAAGATCAGCCATGGTTTATTGATAGTAGATGTTCGAAGCATATGACAGAAGATAAGAGTAAAGAAGATCAATGGTGGCATAGTGAAATTTGAAGATAAAACCACTGCCAGGATAGGTAGAAAAGGTACTTTATTTTTGGATAATGGTAGAACCAAGACTAAGAATGTTTTATAAGGATAATCTATTGAGTGTAAGGCAAATATGTGATCAAGGATACACCTTAAAGTTTCATACAAAAGGAAATATTCAAATGAGTTGATTGCAGATTCTCAAAGGATAGGTAAAATTAGATATCTTCTCAAAGATCGTGAGAGGAGTTGGGAGTAATTTCTATTACTTCTTGCCATTGATGTTCAGCATCAAGTGAGGGGGAGCTAAGAGTTAGATCTAGGTAGGCCCTTTGACATTGATGTCAAAGGGGGAGAATAATAGGTATAGGTACAGGTGCAAAAAATAGGTATAGGGAACAGGTACAGGTTACTACAGTAAGGGGGAGTTACTGTATGTTTTCAGATGACAAGATGTGCAGGTGATAGGATGTGGCAGTTTAAAGATTGAGGTTGCCATCAATGACAAAGGGGGAGATTATTGGAAATATTGTCATTGATGTCAAAGGTTTAGTATTATTGGTGATAAAGGCCCCATTGCATTTAATATTTTTGGTAATAAATATATCCTGGCTAATATGAGTTAATATTTATTTAATATTAATGAATATATTTTTGGTTGCATATGAGACAAAAGAAGGGCCCATGGAGAAGTTAAAGAGCCACGAGGTAAAGACAAAAGAAGGATGGGATGCATTTTCCCATGAAGAGTCATCTTGGGGAATACCAAGAGTCACCAAGTGAAGACAAAAGAGTATGGGCGAATTTCTCATGAAGGGACACTTTAAGGAATACAAAAAGTCACCAAAGATAAGGACACAATTGGGAAAGACGTTTTTGGTCATGAAGGGTCACCACATGACTTTTCAAAGGCTTGAATATGAAGGGTCATCCAAGATTGGTGCCATTTTCCATGAGGATTGAAAGGTCATAAAGGGGGAAGGCCAAAGGTCATTTGGAAAGATATAAATAAAGGCTTGAGAAGCCATTTGTAATATGGAAGCGAGATGTTGATTTGATATTGTGATATCTAGCTTAGAAGAGCAATTGTGAGAGATGAATATGATTTGTATTTGTTATATATAGCTTAGAAGAGCAAAAGTGAGAGAGAGGAAAGAGATGTTGTATTGATCTATCATTTGTTGAGATAGCAATATTGAGAGATAGGTGTGTGGTATACACAAAGGGGTTGGTGCTCCTGTGGGTTGGTGCTCATGAATTGTTGCTGAGTTGGTGCTTGGCAAAGGGGTTGGTGCTCCTATGGGTTGGTTCTCATGAATTGTTGCTGGGTTGGTGCTTAGCAAAGGGGTTGCTGCTCCTGTGGGTTGGTGCTCACGAATAGGTGTTGGGTTGGTGCTCGGCAAAGGGGTTTGAATCTCTTGTGGGTTGGTGCTCACAAATTATAGCTGAGGTTTGTACTTGGCAAAGGGGTATGGTGCTCCTGTGGGGTTATTCTCATGAATATATTTGAGATTGATTCTTCGTGGTTTTTCCCACATTGGGTTTCCACGTTATATCTGGTGTCTCTCTCTGTCTTGTGTGATGTTTATTGTTTGAGTTTTATTGCATATCTTGAATATTTGATTAAGTGGAATTTTATAAAGGGAAAGTTTTATAAGATATATAATATACTGATTCACCCCCCCTCTCAGTATATTTCATACTTAACACACTTGTCCTTTAAAATCCCAAGGTAAAAGGAAGTTTCAATAAGCTAGTCAAGGTGTCAAGAAAGCATTTCAACTCCCATGCCACTTGGAGGGTTAGATCATATTTAGATGAGATAAACATGTCATTTTAGACCTATTAATTTAGTTCCATAACTCATTTATTATTTATATCTCACATGGACACTTTTCTACTCTCTTTCTCTCTCTCCTAGGCTTTTATTTTATTTTATCTCACTTGTGTTATATAAGTAGCCAGTTTTGGCGTGTAATGATCCTCTACCTAAGTATGGTGAAGCCCTAATCATTTTAAGACTTTGAAAAATAAATAACAATTTGGTTTAACTTCTCTAAGAAATTTTTCAATGCGTATGTTAGGCTATTTGATCTTGCTAAGTGATAGGTTCTCTTCCTTAGCATATTATCCTTATTTACATTCATATTCAGCTTTGAATGTATTTTATAGGTATATTAAAGTATTCGAATGAAGTGTTCATGATTTTATTGAGTTATCTCTCCAATAGTCTCATATCATTTCCTTGTGTTAAGTCTTCTTAGCTATTAGGAACCCATGTTACCCCTTCTATTTACTTTATTAGAATAATAATTTATATGGATGCATATGCTTTGTAAGTCATCCCATGAGCATTTATTTTATCCCACATTCATGGGAAGTAGTAGTTTCTTAGATTAGACTTAGTTTAAAAGTAAGTTTTGATGCCAATGAAGGAATCCACAAATTTTTTATATTGAGCTTGCTCAAAGGAGGTTACCCCCTCGAAGAGGCCAATGATTCTATAATTCAGCAATTGTAATTCAGTTCTACTTATTTGAGTTAATATATTGCTAGTTTTCATAGTTTACTTCATGTATTTATAATTATATGCTAACTTGTTCAATAAGGATCCTCTCATCTAGTATCAAAGAACTTTCCAAGGGAAAAAATATTTTTTCTTTCAAAAAGTAATTATTTGTATCATAATAATTTATTTTAGATCAGGGCAAAAACTTGACCACATAACTGTGGTAAGTTCTTGGATAAAATCCCTAAAAATCATTATGAATAGTACCACAAGAACCCCAAAGTAGATGGACCATTGAGAAGACCTACCAGTGAAATAGGTAACAACCCCTTCCCAATTGAGTAGTTCCCATTTGTGAGTAAAACTTGCCATATCAAATATTCACATATTATCAATAGACTTGTCATACCAGTTTTAGCATATTACCAATATGTTGGGTGAACATTTCGTCACTCAGCTAACTGATGAGCAAAATAGTTCTATTCACCACAGCATAGGGAGATTGGTCATCCAAAGTTGCAAGTTTACCACATACAAAGGAGACAAATCTCTCCTCTCATCAAGGGGAGGTTTCTTATTAAATATGAGGAGTTATATACTATAAATATAAGCAGAAAGTAAGACAAAGTGGTAGGATAAACCATCCATGTCTCTTTTTTTAGAGATGATGTTCACATATCAAAGGATAAATCCTGGGTGATTGGTGAAGTTACTCCTCTTCTTTTAGAAGTAACATTCAGCCAAGATCTAGATCCATTCCTAGATAGTATAAATCTTAGTGAAATGATAAAAGGCACTTATCTTCTTTCAGAAGTGCTTGTTCTTGCAAACAATAGGAATCTTTCTAGTAGTAATTGTAACAGGGTGTAGTAACATAGTAGGATGAAATGTAGCATAAGGTCTCCACTTTAACTGCTAAAGAGTGAGACACGAAGGACAATGAGGGCACAAAGTCATCCCAAGGTCCTTTACATAGAAATAGAATACGAAGGATAATGAGGGCACAAAGTCATCCCAAGATCCTTTACACAAAAATAGAAAAGACAAACACACTAAAGGCAATTGTGGGGGCACAAAGTCTCTTCACAGTCGGCTTCAGAACACCTTCTTGACTACTTTCACTAATTTTGCTTATTTAATTAAAGGGACAAAAAATGTATTAAGGAAATAGACATAAGAACAATTTCCCCAACAACCAAGTTATTACAACACAAAGTCTGAAAAGTCACTTGCTTTCTTATTCCAATAACAAAATATGATCAACAATCTGGGCTCAAAGTCTCAGTAATGCCTTTCAATTTGGGAAGAGTTTAGTTTCTGATAACAAAAAGATCTTCCTAAAATAATAAGAGGGATTCTAATATATAGCCCTCCAAGAAAGACTTGGGAGTAGTAACCCATCATATTTCATTCAATACATTTTAAATTATGTCAAGAAGATTTGTTGGAATTGGGCGTAGTTGCCCATTTGCTTTTCTCAATGCAGAGAAACATGCCATTGAATATTTGTGTTCTCTAATGTCCACCTGGTGGAATGCTTCACCTTCTAGAAACATATCCCATGCATGGATATTTTTTATCTTTCTTCCTCGTTCCTCCTTTCTTAGCTATTTTTTGTTCCTTTTTGAGCTCTTAGGCTATCTCTTTGGTCGATTGCTGGTATTGTAATTGACACATGGCACGTTCCACTATAAAATAGACCAAGACACTTGGTAGTATCCACTTGACCCTGAGAAATTCTTAGGAGAAGCTTAGAAAGTTTTAAAAAACTTGAAACTCAAATGCAGACACTTGTCGCTCTCCATGGAGTCATAACGAGACACGTGGCACATTCTGCTTGTCTTTTAAGAATCCTACGGAAGATAAAACATGGTGGCTTCCACTAAAGTCTAAGAAACACTATAGAGATCAATGGGACTCGTTAGGATTTACATGGATGATGACACTTGGTGCATTCTGCTTACTTTAACAGCTCACTGGGGGCCCACCACAATCTTTACTTAATAAAGAGAACAAAGGAAGAAACTGTGGATGTAGGAATGTGGCAGCTTCCACTAAGATTTACTAAGGACATGTGGTGGCTTCCACTTTGAAATAGATAGGGACACATGGTAACTTCTACTGTGTTCTAGTTGCCTTCAAAAAGTCTTGTAGAAGATGACATGTGGTGACTTCCACTGCGTTCTAACTGTGACACATGGCATCTTCCACTTACTTTTAAAAATCACTCAGATGATGACACTTGGCAGCATCCACCAGATTTTATCCATTTTCCTAGGGCCCACCATGGTCCTCACTTGATATAGTGAAATGAAAAGAAGGAGCTATAGATATTGACACTTGGAGGCTTTTGACAAGCTTCATCAGGGACACATGGCAACTTCCATTGTGAAATAGACCAAGGTATGATAAGGCTTGGTAGATGAAACTTGGTAGCATCCACTAGACTTTTACTTCAGGCTTTTCCTTAGTCACTTTGAGCAAATATTCTTTCCCTCCATAAGGGCTCTTGTCTTTGGTTCACTATTTTCCCTCGGCACTTGTCTTTTTAGCTTTGGGGTACTCCCTTGAACTGTCGCTTGAACTGACCAATTGAACTAACTTTGGTTCAAGAGTTAAAAGGTTCAATGGTTTAATCCTTTGTTTAGAGCTAAGTCTTTTGAAAGCCAATGAGCTTACTGATGTGTTTGAACTTTGAACTTTGGCCGAAGTGCTTAACTCTTTAAGCTTGCCGACATTATTGAACCTTTGAACCCATTGAACCTTTGAACCTTTTTAGAAGTGGGATTCAATGGTTCAATGGTTCAATCCTTCTTTAAATCTTGCTGATGAACATTTTTTATTGAACCAAAGCGTTGAACCAGCCTTGAAAGCATTTAAGTGTTGGAAACTTGTCCCTTTGAAAGAACTTGCTTGTTAAAGCCATTAAACCTATTGAACCTTTTAGTCCCTTAATTGAAAAATATTGAATAATGAAGAATTTGAATGCTCAAGGCAATTTTTGAAAAGGGAAGAGATCAATTTTGGTCCTACAAGACCAAAATAGCTCATATGTTGTCTCAAAAATGATTGACATTTTTTTGGTATAATAGCTAGATCCAGTTGGGGAACTTCCATCAATTATAAAAACAATTGAAGGGAGTAGAATCTAGAATCTCCAGTGCCTTGAAGTTTACCATTGGGCTATGGAGTCATGCTACCTGAAAAGAAAGGCTCCAAAAAATATGAAAATGAACAACACAAAGCAAAAACAAAGACTATATAGATATACATATGTATAGTTGAACTTATCTGGTACTTCAAGAATTGAAGTACCTCAGATGCTACCCCTTGTGAGGAAATGAAAATGGCCTTCTATCTTGATAAATCAGTAGGAAACCATTTTGTTCCCAGAATCAGTGACGGGCAAGTGGACTTCTTTAGGAATCCAATTTTATGTGTCTTCCCTTTGGTTTCCTCCTCTTACTCCATGGAAAGAATTGATTTCTAATCTGAAAACCATTAATCTTGGTTCTCTTGGAAAATATTTCCTTTTCTTGATTTTGATGCACAACAGCATGGTCCATTACCATAATTGGTTGCTCTTTTGGTTCAGTCTAGCACATGATTTGATTGTTCTTATTCAACACATGCCAATGATTGGCACTATCAGGAATACTTGGTGTTGTTCTATATGAACCAATTCCTAGATTTCCACCTACAAGACTTTCATCTACTGAAACGTGAACATCTTCAGTAGACAAAAAATAATTACCCCTGCCTGAAGACTCAAACAAAATTTGAGCTTCAGGCACTGATATCTGAGTGATAACATATTTTGCCTCCTTATCAGGAAGCAACCTATGCATTACACCTTTGACAGGGATTCTTGCCTGAGACAAGTCCATGCTTAATTCCCCTTCAACATCCTTGCATAATTTTTGCCCAAGAAGGATACCATATGATGTTGGGACATCAGCCACTAGGACAGTCATCTTGATTCACTTGTCTAGAAAGGCTGCAAAAGTAAATTGGGCATCTTTGATTTTCTCTAGCAGTGGCACTTGTTTGTTCTCCATGGAAAAACATCTCCCAAATGTCTTGGTCAGTGTGAGACCAAGAGATTCTACCACTTTGGCAGGCATGACATTGTCTGAAGCTCTTAAATTAATGATTCAATTATTGAGCTGATGTCCATTTATCAGCAGGGAGACATAGAAAGGTTCAGTCCTTCTAGGAGTAGCAGGAGGAGTAATGACAAGGTTATTTTGGGTGGATGTGCTCTTAGGGGAAACATGAGTTACTTTCAGAATTTCTTTTCCTATAGGGACAACTTGGTTCTTAACACATTGAACCAACTTGTTCAACTGATTGGGGTTGGTCTGCAGGAATTCAAATTTAGACATTTGAATTTTGGTTTTCTTGACATGATCAATTATGTCAAATGGCTGAATTGGACTACGCATAGAGGAAGGCAATTCAATCTTTTGGGTTTTAGGAGGGGTGGGAGGACTGGTATATGAATTTAAAGTAGAAGGGGTAGGGATGTTTGATGAACTTACCTTCTTTGCAATCACTGGGTCCTTTGGCTGGAAAGGTAGAGTGGTTCTCTATTTAGCAATTGATATTGCTGGTTGAGGTCGCTCCTCTATCTTCTCTTTATTAGCTTGTTGAGTTGATTGATTCTTGGACCAGGTAAACATAGCATATGATCCCTCATCTACTGCCCCTTCACTTTTGGGTTCATATTAGTAATTTAGGAAACCAATGATGGAGTCACCAGCTAATTATTCTTCTTCCTCCATGAAGAGATCAACGTTATTTTCTTGATCAAACTCAGGTTGGAAAGAGAAATCATGTTCTGTTTCCATATATCCAACTACTGAGTTGGTTGGGGGTGCTTCAAGGTAGAGGTTCCTCTGTGGGGGAGGAAGATGATTGGGTTGCCCTTGACTCCTGGCAATATTGCCTTGGTAAGACTATTTAAGGAATGTCCTCCTTGGAGCATTTCTATATGAAGGATTAGACATACCTTGGGCTACTTGTCTTTTCAAGGCTAGCAGTTTATTTTCCAACTTCTACACCATTTGATCAGTGGTGCATGTAGATAAATTATCAAAGGATGAAGAAGACTTGCCTCTGTTTAGATCTCTCCTTATCTTTCTAGCCAAGATAAGGTCTTCTTCTACCTTAGTAGCCAAGTCTTGAGCTTCAGCAAGGTCTATTTGGCTAGCACATCTCTGTAGAAAACTCACTTTAGGTAGCTGTGAGTTGATGAAGAAGCATTTGAGGTTTTCAGGTGTCAGCTGAGCAATTATAGGAATCGGGTTCCTCAACTTATAAAACTTGGCAATGAAATTCCTCATAGCCTCATGAGGCTCTCTCTTCATCTGGGTGAGCTAGGCTAGTAAGGCATGTGCATCTTCTATAGGCTTGAACCTAGCTTCAAATTTAGATTTGAGTGTGTCCCAATCAGTCACTGACCTAGCCTATAGGTGGTAGAACCAATCTGCAACAACACCTTGTAGTGTCTCCACAAATAGCCTGACTGTTATGTCTTCATATTCCATACCTATCACACCACAAGCTATGCTAAAAGATGTAATGTGTTCATTAAGATGAACCTTCCCATCACCAAAGAATTTGTGGAAATTCTTCCTTGAACTGCGTGAAAGTTCATGTAGGGGTGGAGTTAGATTAAGTGGGCCAAAAGAGTTACCCCAAGGGCCTTGAGCCATGATTGGGTTATGAAAAAGGGGGATAAAAAATCTAGGTGGTGTATGTATAGGCAAAGCTCTGTTAATAGTAGGAAAAGAGGCTTTGCCTTGTGTTGGTGACCTGGTATGGGTAGGAGGAACACTCCTGGATCGTTGAACTCAAAGTTGGGGAGGGAACAAGTTGAAATTTCCCTACTGCACCAACTCAAAAACATGGTCAACAACACCTTGGGCTCTCTGGCTTCTTGTATAAAATAGAGTTGCTATATTTTACAACAAAAATGGAAAAGGACTGGCCCTACTTCAGCTTGGAGCTTGAGGCTTCAAATTGCATGTTCTTTCCCAGTAGCTCTAGTTTTGTAGACCAGATAATATAATAGAGATGGAGGAAGATGGTAAGGCTATAATGATAATGGGTAAGACCCAAATGGGAGTTGCCAAACTATATAATGGATAAGGGTAGGGACTGCTTCAATCTAAAACTTGAGGCTTCAGACTGCACATTCTTCCCTAGTGGACTCACCAAAAACTGTTGGGTGAATATTTTGACACTCAGCTAACTGATGAGAAAAATAGTTCTGTTCACCACAACATAGGGAGATTGGTCATCCAAAGTTACAGGTTTACCACATAAAAAGGGGACAAATCTCTCCTCTCATCAAGGGGAGGTTCCCTATTAAATATGAGGAGCTATATACTATAAATATAAGAAGAAAGTACGTCACAATGGTAGGATAAACCATCCATCTCTCTTTTTTCAGAGATGATGTTCACAGATAAAAGGATAAATCTTGGGTGATTGGTGAAGGTACTCCTCTTCTTTTAGAAGTAAAATTTAGCTAAGAGCCAAATCCCTTCCTAGATAGTAGAAATCCTAGTGAAATGATAGAAGGCACTTCTCTTCCTTCAGAAGTGCTTGTTCTTGCAAACAACAAGAATCTTGCTGGTAGTAATTATAACAAGGTCTAGTAACACATCAGGATGAAATGTAGCACAAAGTCTCTACCTCAACTACCAAAGAGTGAGACACGAAGGACAATGAGGGCACAAAGTCATCCTATGGTCCTTTACATAGAAATATAATATGAAAGATAATGAGGGCACAAAGTTGTCCCAAGATCCTTTACATAGGAATAGAAAAGACAAACACACAAGGAAATTATGGGGGCATAAAGTCTTTCCACAATCAGCTTTAGGACACCTTCCTAACTACTTTCACTAATTTTTCTTATTTAATTAAAGGGACATAAAATGTATTAAGGAAACAGACATAAGAACAATTTCCCCAACAACCAAGTTATTACAGCACAAAGTCTAAAAAGTCACTTGCTTTCTTATTTCAATAATAAAATATTATCAACAATCTGAGCTCAAAGTCTCATTAATGCCTTTCAATTTGGGTAGAGTTTAGTTTTTGATAACAAAAATATCTCCCTAAAACAATAAGAGGGAGTCCAATATATAGCCCTCCAAGAAAGGTTTGGGAGTATTAACCCATCATATTGCATTCAATACATTTTAAATTATGTCAAGAAGATTTGCTATAATCGGGCGTAGTTTCCCATTTTCTTTTCTCAATGCAAAGAAATAGGTCATGCCATTGAATATTTGTGTTCTCCAATTTCCACCTGGTGGACTGCTTCACCTTCTAGAAACATATCCCATGCGTGGATATTTTTTATCTTTCTTCCTCATTCCTCCTTTCTTGGCTATTTTTTGTTCCTTTTTGAGCTCTCAGGCTATCTCTTTGGCAGGTCATTGATATTGTAATTGAAACAAGGTATGTTACACTATGAAATAGACTAGGATACTTGGTAGTATCTGTTGGACCCTGAGAAATGCTTAGGAGAAGCTTATAAAGTTGTAAAAAACTCAAAACTTAGATCCAAACACTTGTCGCTCTCCACAGAGTCATAACAGGACACGTGGCACATTCCACTTGTCTTTTGAGAATCCTGTGAAAGATGACACATGGTAGCTTCCATTGAACTCTGAGAAACACTATAGAGATCAACATGACTCATTAGGATTTACATGGATGATGAAACTTGGTGCGTTCTACTTACTTTAGCAGCTCACTGGGGGCCCACCACAGTCTTTACTTAATAAAGAGAACAAAGGAAGAAACTACGGATGTAGGCACATGGCAGCTTCCACTAAGCTTTACCAGGAACACATGGTGGCTTCTGCTTTGAAATAGATGGGGACATGTGGTAGCTTTTGCTATGTTCTAGCTGCCTTTAGAAAGTCCTGTGGAAGATGACACGTGGTGGATTCTATTGCATTTTAGCAGTGACACGTGGCTTCTTCTGCTTACTTTTAACAATCACTCAGATGATGACACTTGGCAGCATCCACTAGATTTTATCCATTCACCTGGGGCCCACCATGGTCCTCACTTGATATAGTGAAATGAAAAGGAGCTACGAATATTGACACTTGGAGGCTTTTGACAAGGTTCATCAAGGACACATGGCAACTTCCACTATGAAACAGACCAAGGTATAATGAGGCTCGATAGATGACACTTGGCAACATCCACTGGACTTTTGCTTTAGGTTTTTCCTTAGTCACTTTGAGCAAATATTCTTGCACTCTACAAGGGCTCTTGTCTTTGGTTCATTGTCTTCCCTTGGCACTTGTCTTTTTATCTTTGGGGTACTCCCTTGAACTACCACTTGAATTGACCGATTGAACCAACTTTGGTTCAATAGTTCAAAGGTTCAATCCTTTGTTTAGAGCTAAGTCTTTTGAAATCTGATGAACTTACTGATGCATTTGAACTTTGAACTTTGGTTGAAGCGCTTAACTCTTCAAGCTTTCCAAAGTCATTGAACCTTTGAACCCATTGAACCTTTGAACCTTTTTGGAAGCGGGGTTCAATGGTTCAATGGTTCAATCCTTCTTTGAAGCTTGCCAATGAACATTTTTGATTGAACCAAAGAAATGAACCAGCCTTGAAAGCATCTAAGTGTTGGAAACTTGCCCCTTTGATAGAACTTACTTGTTAAAGCCATTGAACTTGTTGAACCTTTTAGTCCCTTAACTGAAAAAGCTTGAATAATGAAGAATTTGAATGCTCAGGGCAATTTTTGAAAAGGGAAGAGATAAATTTTGGTCTTGCAAGACCAAAATAGCTCATATGTTGTCTCAAAAATGAGTGACATTTTTTAGGTACAACACAATAGAGTATCAAAAAACTATCATATCATATCTTCAATAGAGAATCCATAGAATTTCCATACTAGTTTTTGCATATTACCAATAGAGTATCAAAAAAATACCATATGAGATCTACAAACTTGTCATATCAATTTTAGTATATTCCTAGTAGACTTGTCTTACAAAACATAATAACAAAAAAATATCTTATTCAGGTCATGGTAGTAACCCAAACAAGAGAAAAAACATGGAGGATGAAATTTCCACCCTTAAGACACACATCAAAGATCTTGATGAAAAAATTCTTGGCCTTAGTCTTCAACATACCACCTTCAACAACATACGACATCCAAAGTCCTCTTCTACCACTAGATTTTCTTCTTCTAGTAATTTTCATGGGCTAAAGCTTGAATTTCCTTGATTCCTTGATGTAGATCTAACTGGATGGATCTATCAGAAAAAATAATAATTTAGCCTGCATAATAATTTTGATGCCAACAAGGTTTTGCTTGAATCCTTTCACTTAGAACTTGAAGCCTTCAATGGTATCATTGGTATACCAAGGCTCATGATGATCCAAGATGGACTAATTTTTTAACCCTCATTTTGTAATGGTTTGGACCTAGTGATTTTGATGACTTCATAATAGCACTCACTAAAATTTTGAAAACATGAATCATGAGAGAATATCAAACAAATTTTGAAAAACTAGCCAATCACACAAAGGGATTATATAATGAATTCTTCAAAATTTATTTTGTCAGTGGATTGAAGGATTTAAATCAATCTAAGGTCAAAATTTTCCATCCCAACATGATGATGTAAACCCTAAGGTTGGATATATTTTTAGAAGACAAGATCATAGCTTAGTAATGATTCAAATTCAATTTTTATCCATTTAGAAATACAACTCCCCAATAATCTAAAATAATTACAATGCCCAAAACTAGTCATATCAAGCATTTGACTAAAGTATAGATGTGAGCTCATACAAAAAAGGACTATATTATAATTATGATGAAAAATTCACTCTAGGACATCGATGTGTCAAACAAAATCTCTACCTATTGGGTGTGTACTCTCTACCCAAAACTAAAGATGGGGAAGATGTTCAGGATACAATATATGATCCAAAAGAAGCTCCACTGATTATGGAGCCTACTTATTAGGAAGACCAAATAGAGATATATGTCCATGCCTTAGCAGGAGTCACCACCCAATAAACCATGCAAGTTAGGGGTTACTTTAATAAGTTCTCTCTCACAATACTCATTGATTCTAGTAACACTGATAACTTCATTGACCCTGAAATTGCTAAATAGGATGATTATTTTATCTATCCTTTCTCCAATTTTGAAGTCATGATTGTCAATGGAGGCACATTACCTTGTAAAGGGAACTACTGTAATATGTGTATGTCTATTAGATATTATAACTTGTGCTATGATATGTTTACATTTCCCTTAGGTGGATGTGATGTTTTGGGAGCCTAATGGTTACACACACTTGGACCCATCTTATGGGATTTTGATGAACATTGGATGTAAGTTATAGACAATGGGCAAAATCACACATTGAAAGGCTTACAACCGGGGTCCCTTAACATCATCATTTTACATCGTATGGAAAATATTCTTAAGAATAATTCACACAACATCATTGTTTATCTCCACTTCATTCAAATGCAACCATCAATAGTCTCCACTCCTCCTTCTGATCTACAAACCATTTTGCATAGGTATGCATGTGTCTTTGCCAAACCATTGGGATTTCCACCTTCACAGCTAGAGGACCACCATATTTAGCTCCTTATTGGAATAATTCCTCGCAAAATAAAGCCTTATTTTTACCCATTTAAATAAAATACTAAGGTAAAGATGCTCATTTGAGACTTACTAAAGCAAGGAATTATTCACCTAGTACCAGCCCACATTCTTCCCCAATTTTCCTTGTAAATAAAAAAGATGGGTGCCTTTGCATTGAATTCTATGAACTTAATCACATCACCATCAAGGATAAGTTTCCAATCCCTATTATTGATGTGTTTCTTGATGAGCTTCATGGTGCTCATTTTTTATCTAAGTTGGATCTTCACTCTAGATATCACCAGATCCAACTTCATGAGGATGATATCCCTAAGATAGCTTTTTGCATGCATGATGGACACTATAAGTTTTTGGTCATAACCTTTGGCCTCACTAATGATCCTTCAACATTTTAGGCATTGATGAATAAAACATTCTAGCCCTACTTACAGAAATTGATTTTGGTCTTCTCTGATGACATCCTCATCTGTAGTAAAACATGGTCTGAGCATCTCCAACATCTAAGCTCACACTACAACTTCTCTCTGACAATCATCTTTGTGAAAAATAGTCTAAATGTGTTTTTGGATAGGATGAAGTGGATTATATTAGGCATATTATTTCATCCCATGGGGTTTAGGTGGATCCTAAAAAAATAGCTACCATGACAAATTGGCCTCATCCTCAGACACTCAAGAGCCTCCATGGTTTTTTGGGACTGAATAGATACTATCACAAGTTTTTCAAGGATTATAGGAAGATTATAGTTCCACTAATATCTATGTTGAATAATGATTATTTTATATGGACACAAGCTACTAAGTGTGCATTTGAAGAATTGAAACAAGCTATATATACTACACCTATTCTACTTATGCTAGAGTTTCCCAAGACCTTCACTATCGAGAGTGATGCTTGTGGTAATGGACTTGGTGTTGATCTCCTCCAAGAAGGATGCCACATTGCATTCACTAGCAAATCCCTTTCTGGGAAGAATTTATTACTCTTTACTTATGAGAAGGAAATGATGGCCATTTTGCATGTAGTATAAAAGTGGCAGCCATATCTACTAGGGAACCATTTTTGCATCAAAATTGATCACTAGAATTTGAAATATTTCTTAAAACAATAGGTCTCAACTCCATCACAATATAAATGGGTCAGAAAACTCATGGGTTATGACTATGAGATCACTTACAATAAGGGTAGGGATAATATTATGGATGATGTTCTATCTTGCATATTTGTAGACCAAACTTCTTTTTCATCTATTTCCATGCCTATTCTAAATTGGTTAGATGTTGTATAATATGGGTATGTAAATGACTCCTCATTATCTCAAATCTTTCAATAGTTATCCACTAACCCCTCTATTATATTGCATTATTCTTGGAATGGTGTTTCTCTATGATATAAGGGTCATTTGGTGTGTCCCCATAGCACATATCTTCAACAAGTTATATTCTATGACTTCCATGCTTATCCATTTGTAGTGAACTAAAGGTTTCTCAAAAATTATGAGTGGGAATGACATAACTTCTTTTATAAAGGAATGAAAAAGGAAATTCAATAGATGGTGGCTTAATGTGATACCTGCCAATGCAACAAGGGTGAAACCACACTTATCCTTGGGTTGATCAACCCCTTGCCCATCCCTAACATGATTTGGATAGATATTTCTATGGATTTCATTAAGGGGTTCCCTAAATTTAGAGGGAAAATAGTGATCTTCATTATGGTAGATCATCTCCAAATATAAGCATTTTTGTTCACTCAGCCACCCCTATACTACCTCCACAGTCACACAAAGTTTCTTGGACCAGATTTTACATCTTCATGACATTCCTTCATCTATTGTATCATATTTTAATGTAACCTTCACCATATATTTATAAATATAAATATTTTGATGCACTGGCACACAACTGAAGATGAGTTTTGGGTATCATCCAAAAATGGATGGCCAGACTAAAATTGTCAACAAATATTTGGAAACTTTCCTTCATTACTTAACCTCAAAACAACAACATCAGTGGGAAAAGTTGCTTCCCCTCACTGAATGGTGGTAAAATACCCCCTACCACACCTCAACTAAAATGAATTCATATGAAGCAGTCTATGGTTAAATACCACCAATGCTCCTTACTACACCCCTAATAGTTCATTTGTTCAAGCGGTTGACATGATTATCCAAACCCATGATCAGATCCTCAGCACCTTATGGGACAATATTCATATGGCATAAAATCAAATGAAACAATAGGATGATTAGCACCATTTTGAGTGCATTTTTCAATTCGGTGATATGGTTTTTCTTTGCTTGCAACCATACAAGCAATCCTCCCTAAAACTCAAAGGGTGTCATAAGTTGGCTCCAAAGTTCTATAAACCCTATAAGGTTCTCCAGAAGATTGGGTCAATTGCTTAAAAGTTAGGCCTCCCACCTTCTTCCCAAATTCACCTAGTATTTCATGTCTCTTGTTTGAAAAAATTTCTTGGTATGAATATCAGAGTGAAAACTATTTACCTAGAGCTTGATAATTTTTAGAGTGTATTTTACTCATGTTTACTAGGTGCACTATTTAGCATTATTTATGGTTTAGTCCCACATTGACTAATTTATCCTTCTTGTTGCTTTTTCTTTCCTACATAATCAATAGCTTTGCTTTGTAATATTTATGGTTTTATGTAAATGCTTTGCATATATCATTTATGTTAACAATTGACCTTGTGTTCAATTGGTTTCCTCTTATGCAATGCATTAGCATCAATGGTTGTCGTAATGAGTCATTAGAGAGATCTTGGCTAAGAGTTTTGAAAACTCTAAAATGGTATCAGAGCTACCCTCCTATGGTCATTACTCAACTTGTAAACTCCCTGACATTTTAGATCTATAGTTTTTACGCAATCTGTAGTTTTTTATTCCTTAGTTTGTCATTTATGAAATGAGTTTTTTTCAATACCCTGGTGTAGAGAGGATTAAAAATCAAGTTAGTCAAGAATTAGTCCATAAACAATGAAACATGCATAAAGAACTAACTACCAAGTCTATCTAATCCTATGGGAATTAAAAAGGATAGCAAGAAACAAATGAAAGAAAGCAATACCATATTACCTTCTTAAATGGATTCACCATACCCATGTGGATCAAAAACATATTCTCCCTTGATCAAGAATCCTTGTCTTTGTCAATAATGGTGGTAAGCTCCTCCAATGCCTCAAGAACACTCCATAAAACCTAGGCTCTTGATTGTAAATCACTAACCTAGCCTATCAATGAAGCTTTGTGAAAACAATTTAGCATTATAACTTTGCAATATTCAAGCTATGAAGATATTTGAGCATAATAACTTTGCATGAAAATATCTCAGAAATGATATTCATGGCCTCTCTATTTATGGATTTTTGAGATTGGTCAAGATGAACCATGACCATCCATCTCAAGATTGAGATGTGTGGCCATGGATAATCCTAATATTTAGAATTAAATCCATAAATATCCTTAAGATAAATAAGCATTAAAGAGGCATGGGAGGTATTAACTAGCCATGGGTGACCCATAATCCTAATATTTGTGGTATTTATGGCCTAGGGATGTCTTCCCAAGAAATGATGTCACCTGATGATGCAGATAATAAGAATCAATTTTCAAAAAGAAATATTCAACAACTCTCATGGAAAATCCACTTAAGCTCTTGATTTGGATTAATTATCCTTAAACAAGGTTAATCAACATTTGTGAAATTATTTGAAAATTGGCCCTCAATTAATCAAAATAGTCAAAAATTCATATTACTAGTTCATAATTTGATTAGAGGGGAATTAGAAGGTGATGTTAGATGCGTTGGAGATGTATTCCCATTTAGGATGTTGCCAACACTAAATAACAAAGGTACATGATGTGTACTAATGAATTAGAAGAAAAGAGTGATCCTGAGCACTAAATGGCAAATTGGTCATTTTGACTTGAAACGATCTGATCAAAGTTAGCTAGCCCATAAAATGCATTGCCTTATTTAGGGATACTTTGACCTAAAATGGTACTTGTAAGTGACAAGTTCAAACTATTTAGGGTGTTTCATGGATTTTGACCTTAAATATGCATTTGAGTGAAATTTGAGTAAGATTGACAATTTCAACATAAATGGTGTTTGGAATTGGATGTCTACATCTTGCCCCTATTTGAGAAGGCATAGCGAGACATTCAGGTGAAGCAGGGTCTTTTCAAAGAAAAGAGTTGTCAAGAAAAAATTGGAACAAACCTATGATGCCCCCTCAAGAGGACATACTAGGATGGAAGAGAAGGATGGACTCTCAAAAAGAGAGAGAAAGCGAGAGATTAACCCATAAAATAAATCACATCTAGACGAGCTAATGCTTGCACATGTGATTACCATCAATGATAAAATATAATTAGAGATATAATAGGACCTAGATATGGGTAGAATGGGAAAGATACAATCTATAAATATAATGGAAACACTATAAATGTACCCAATTTAAGAGTACAAGCTATGCACTTACGACATTGATCAATCCCAAAACAAGTTGCACACTAAAATATTACCATTATGGGATTTAATGTGGAGAGATTGGAATTATAGGAAAAGGGAGAATGTTCTACTTCAAGAAGGGAAGCACCACTAGAATGGGGTCTCCAAAGAGAATATAATAAGTACTCTAGCAGAGCAGATTTGAACATGATAAAATATTTTTGCCCTAATAGGGTGAATCTTAATCATTGATATAGAATAAATAATGACTTTTCCCCTGTAGAGCTGATTTGATTTGGACATTGTTTAGGTGTTGTGCCCTAGCATGGGTAATTGGCAAGTAAAATAACTCAAGGATAGAACCAAAAAGATAGGTTAAAGTGAGTGGGTGCAAACATATATGTGATGATGTAATGGCTTAGAAAGCCATATAAAATCAAGCATATGAGAATACACAAAGTGATGAGAGAGATGAAGAGAAGAATGGAGATAGCTAAGCTGACCTCAATAGAAATTGAGTATTGCCTACATAGTTCTATTGACTCATGTTCCAACATGAACTTCAGGCCAATGTAGTTCATCCAAGTTTGGGAGAGAATGGAATGAGGAATGATGAAAAATGACCAAGAATTGATTAGACTCACAATGTATGTGAATATATGTAGGTCTAAGCATAGACAAAGAAGCATAAAATGCATGCTACCTAGGATCCTAATTCCATATCATGAGCCTAAGTTTTATAAAATGTTCTTGATAAGCATTCATTAGAGCTGATGTTGATGTTAAGATGTTGAGACCTGAGCATAAAGTGCTTGCTATAGTAAAATAAATTAGTCATCATAAGTATGAATTACTTAGAATGACATAAGATTGAAATTACACTAATCCAGTTCAAATGTGAATACCTATAGCTAAGTATAATGGTAAAACAATGATCGAAATCAGAGTTACAATGATTTACATTTAAACAAAAGACAAAGAAAAAGATAAACATAAATAAGCCTAACTTGAAATCAAGATATGATCTATCAAGACTTAAGTAGGGGAAAAAAATTAAATAAAAGGAAAGAACATCTTAAAGACATGAGACCAAGATATGAATAATCAAGATCCATGTGGACCATCAAGGCATTCTTGAACACAAAAGAGAAAAGCAAAATCAAACAAAAAAAAAACAAGACAAAGAAACACAAGACCAAGAATGGAACAAGAAGTAATAAAAAGAGAAAAAGGAGAAGTAAAGGAGAGGTGTGAAAGCATAATAAAACACCAAGAAAACACAACAAAATACCAAGAAAACTCAAATAAACACACACAAACAAAAACCAAGTTAGTGCGGTTTTAAAGACAAATGTTCATGTATGTGTGATAGAGGTGTTACTTTCCACCACATCATAACAAAGAATAATGATATGATAATTGTTACCTAATTAAAGAGGAACAATAATAAAAGAAATGGGGGAAGAGAAGAAAAGGAAGGGGTTGGCTGAGCTGACTCTAGATGTATAAGACAAGTGGACGTTGCCTACATAGTTCCATGGACTCATGTTTCAACATGAAATTCAAGCCAAATGTAGTTCTCCCTAGAAATGGGATAGAAGAAAAAATGAGGATTAGACTAGCATGATTAATGTTATATAAGAAATGGAAGATATGACAAATAAAAAAAAATGGTCTAGCAAACAAGAAGCTGATGAGACGAGAAAGGATGATCTTAAAAAATGGTAAGTGCATGGTGTTGGGTGAATATTTTGTCATCAACTAACTGACAACAAAATAGGTATATCAACCATAGCACAAGGAGATTTATATGGCAAAATTGGTATGTCTACCACAACATAATGAGATAAATCTCTCCTCTCATCAAGGGGAGGTTCCCTATAAGCTACTATATACTAATATAAATTGAAAATACACTCAGGGGTGAAATCATACCATCTATCTCTCTTTTTTTAGAGATGAGGTTCACAAAGTAAAGGAAAATTTCTGGGTAATTGCTAAAAGCATTTCTCTTCTTTCAAAAATGATGTTCAAAAAATTGGAGGAAGACTTCCTGGGTAGTAACTGTAACCACAAGAAACCTATGAAAGCACAAAGTCTTTCATTGCTTCTCCTATTGATTCAGGATGAAGTATCACAGTAGAATTAAGTGTCACCCAAAGTCTCCACCTAAAACTACAATAGAGTAAAACATTATGAAGGATAAAGGGAGCTCAAAGTCTCTCCAATATCATTTACACTAAAATACAAAACACACAGACTAAAGATAATTATGGTAGCACAAATTCTCCCACAGTCAACTTCAGGACATCTTCTAGATTATTTCCACTAGTTCTATTTATTTGATCAAATGGACAAGAATGTATTTAAGAAAAAGACATAAGAACAATTTCCTAGATAACACAAGCTATTTCAGCACAAAGTCTGAAAGGTCACTTGCTTTCTCATTCAACTGATAAAATATGATTAACAATTTGAGCTCAAAGTCTTAGGAATGCCTTTCAATTTGAGAAAAGTTTTGCTTCTAATAACAAAGAGATCTCCCTTTTATAAACTGAGAGATTTCAATATATAGCAACCAAAGAAAGACTTTGGCACTTGTTTTCACAAAATGGCCCATGCTGTATTCAATGCATTGAATGTATTTAAAATTCGGTGAAGGGGCCATACTAGAGTAGGTTATCAGCCTTAACTTTGGTGTTTTAAATCATCTCAAATGTCTTCTCCAAAGCATGGGTTATTTGATCCTCTTTAAGATACTTACACGGCTGTCCATTCACCTTTACTTAATGAAGAAAAATAGGTCATGCCATTGAATGTGTTCACTCTCTAATATCCACTTGGTGGACTATTCCACCTACTGGAATAACTCTCCTATAGATATTTATAAATTCTCTACAACTTTCCCTCTTTCCTTGCTATATTTTGTCTCTTCCTAGTGATCTGAGCTCTCAGGGCTCTCTTCTCACTTTCTGATGAGTTTGTTCCCAGGTCTGCACCATTTGAAAATAAACAGTTATTATGTTGTCCTAAATTTGACATTCGTGGGGACATCACTAGTCACTGGTCACTTGAACCATTTTGAATCTTAAACCTTGAACCTTTTGGAGTTCACCAGTTCAATGGTTCAACGGTTCAGCAGTTCAATATTTCTTGCAAAGAGTCACATTCACCTAGTCTTCTTTAGGAGTTCAATGTGTCGTTGAACCAATTGTTTGAATCATTTGGTTGAACCTTCTTCTAAAACTTTTAAACTTTGAACTCTTTGAACTCATTGAACTTGTTGAGCTTTTTGGAGTTCAATGGTTCAATAGTTCAATGGTTCAATGGTTTATTCCAACTCTTTGAACCCCATCATTGAATCTTTGAAACCTTTGAACTCTTTGAAGTAGAGTTCAATGGTTCATTCCTTATAATTTTTTAGGAAATTCCTTAAGTGTTTTGGAATTTTTCCTTGCAAAAGCCTGCCTGCTGAACCTGTGATTTCCTTAGTTGAAAAGGCTTACACGATTGAATAACTTGACTACTCAGAACATTATTTTGAGAAAAGAAGAGACCATTTTTGGCCTTTAGGAGCAAAATGATTGATTGGTTGTCCACAAAAAAAAAGTGATAGATTTTGGGAACAACATCTGGCTCCAGTTGGGGAACTTCCATCAATTGTAAAAAATGATCAGAGGGAGTAGAATCTAGACTCTAAGTGCCTTCATCTATGACATTGGGCTATGGAGTCATGCCATCCAAATAGATAAAGATGATAAAAAATGAAATTAACAACACAAAATAAAACAAATACTATGTACATGTACAACTGATCTTATTTGATACTTCAAGGATTGAAGTGCTTCAGATGTTACCCACTGTGAGGTAGTGAAAATGGCATGCCATCTTGATACTTCAGAAAGAAAATATTTTCACCATTGAATTGATGAATGGAAAATGGACCTCTCCACAAGGAATCTAATTTTCCATGCATTTATTTTGGTTCTCTCCTCTTATCCCATAATAAGACTTGATCTCCAATCTGAAAATCATGAATCCTTGCTTTCTGATCAAAGAGTTTCTTTACCAGACTTTGATGTGCAACAATATGGTCCACCACCATAGTTCGCTACTCATTTAGTTCAGTCAAGCACATGATCCTCTTGTCGATAGAATTTTCAAATATTTGATTTTTAACTGCCTTCACCAACTTCAATGCTGGTAGTTCTAGGGTGATTGGTATCTCTACATTCAAACCATATAAAATTTGAAATGGTTACATACCTATTACCCTCATGGGTGTAATCTTGTCTACCCATAGAGAATCAAATAATGATTTATGATAGGTTCTCTAATTTTCATCTATCAACTTTCTGATAATGGTCACCAGGTTTTTGTTTCTTGATTTTGCTTGACCATTTCCTTGCAGATAATAGTTAGAGGAGTGGGAGAGGATAATTCCATAATAGTAGTAGAATTGGGTAACCTCATGAGAAGAGAAATAGACAACATTTTCTATTACAATCTTGATTGGGACTCCAAAATGGGAAATAATATTTTCCTTAAGGAAATTACATACCACTTCTGAAATAGCATGCTTGACTGGAATGGCTTCTACCCACTTGGTAAAGTAGTTTGCGACCATGAGAACATAGTCATGTCTAGCACTTGAGGATGGGTTCATGCCACCAATGAAATAAATACCCCATTTTTGAAATGGCTCCTCGATCACCACCGGCTTGAGAGGAAATGTGGCCAACTTGGGTTTCCCAATGAATTGTTGACATAGTTCACATCTATGCACCCAAGTGTATGTATCTTGAAATAGAGTAGGCTAATAGTACCTATCTCATAGAATCTTATGAGCAGTCATAGGTGCAAAAAAATGTCCTCCACAAGCCAAATTTTAGAAAGACTCCATAAGTTTACTCTGTTGCACTTTATCTACACAAAAAAAGAAATACCCTATCAAGGCTCCTCTTGTACAAACCATTTTCCCATAGGACATAGTTAACAGCTTTCAATTTAACAATTCTCTTTTCTTTATGAGATAGGTGGGTAGGACACTCACCATAGGTAAGTAAATGAGTGATATAAGAATACCACTCATCTGTAGTAATGACAAAGAGAACTGTAGGCATGTCTTCAACCTCTATTTTTTCATGTCCTATTTCCTCTGGTATGTTATCAACAATTAATTGGTAGAGGCCTCTTCCCTGCACAAGCTTAGTAAGTTTGGTAATAAGATCAAACTCCTAAAATTTGGCAATATAATTGCCCCTTTTGGTACCAAACTCCTTTTGAGTCAAAATGAACTTTACTATTGTATCAAGTACCAGAGCAATAGTGTGTGAGTTTAAGATGTAGAAAAGGAAATGTTTCACTGCCTTAACCACAACATAATCATGCTTCTCCATATTTGAATATTTTAATTCATGAGCTTTGAGAGGAAAACTCATGAATGAAATGGGAAATTCCACACCTTTTTCATTCTTTTGAACTAAAATGGCTAAAAGTGTGTGTTTAAAAGCATAACTTTATACTATGAAGTCTTTGGTATAGTGTGGACAAACCAAGATTTGGGCATGGGTGATAGCTTCCTTGATATCTTGAAATGCTGACTTGGCTTCTTCATTCTAGTGGAAAATATATTTACCCTTCATCATGTCGACAATGTGGTGAGTCTTCTCTGCAAATTCAGGAATGAATCTTCATAGAAAGTTCACCTTCCCAAAGAAAAAATAAAGCATAGTCTTACTAGTAGGAAGAGTAAGATATTGGATGGATTTGACTCTTTTTGAGTCAATATTCATGCCTTCTCAAGATAAAATGTGACTGAAAAGTTTCCCTTTTGTTACCCCAAAAATTGATTCCTTAGGATTAAGGGAAATGCCATTCTATCGACATCATTCCAACACTTATTGTAAATGATGCACATGATCAGGATGATGTTTGGAAAAGATGGTCAAGTCATCAAGATATACCATGATGAACTTACCCATTTCATTTTTGAATGCAAGATCCATTGCTCTTTAGAAGGTGGCACCAACATTGATCAAACTAAAAGGCATTCTGTGATATGCAAAGGTGCCCTAAGGTGTAGTGAAAGTGGTCTTATGTTGGTCTGCTTTGCCAACTTCCGCTTCATTATACCTAGAAAAACCATCTAGCATTGATAACATCTCTAAGCTAGTCACTGTCTATAGTACTTGATCCATGATGGGTAGGGGTAGTTATCCTTTAGAGAGGATTGATTTAAGTTCCTAAAATCAGCACAGAGGAAAATTTCCCCATTCTTTTTTCTCACAGGGACTATGTTCACAATCCAGGTGGAATGATGGATTGGAAAAAGTATCCTTGCATTTAAAAATTTTTGGATCTCAGAAAGAATGGTACTTGATGTCATGGGGTTATACTACCTTTGTTTCTACTTGTGAGGCAATGACCCAACCTTGAGAGGAATTTTGTGCCAAATTTCTTCAGGCCTGAGAGATTTTAGATCATCATAAGAATATGCCAAAACATCAATGTAATGGAAAAGTAGAGTAACAAATTTGAGCTTCTCATTAGGAGTGCAAAAATTCCCAATGTTGACCATTTTGGGATTATCTTCTGTACTCAAATTTATTTGATCAAATTCCTTGGAAAAACTTGAATCCATTGGTCACTGCTTGATAGACCTGTCATGCTTATCAAATAGCTTCTCTAGAGAAACTAACCCTTTTGGGATTTTATTCCCTTTGAGTTGAAGGAAATCTTCACCAGTTTTTGAATCCATTTTGGGAGTTGATTCTTGCAGTGGATCTTTACTACCTTCAAAACAAATCTCCTCAAAGCTATCTATTTATTCTAGAAAAGTGATGATTTGGTTGTCACCATTAAATACCTACCAATGGTTGGCATTATCAGGTACACTTGGTTGAAATACTAGTTTGATAGTGTACTTGTTCCCTTTGAAATATTTGTGAGGAATCATGAGGGTCGTAGAGATGGCCAAGGAATTTTCTCAATCATTGAATTCTCTGGGCACTGCAAAAATGCTAAAAGCATCAAAACTTTTAATGCAGTCCCATACTAGATTGTGATAATGTCACAATATTTTATTCTTATTTTGATACAATTTCCTTACCTAACAAACCACCAGTTTAGCATCTCCTTGGGCATGAAGAAGCTTGACACCTTTAGCTTGAGCAACTTTTAATCCGAGCAACAAGGATTCATACTTGGTGGTGTTGTTAGTATTTATGAATTTCAACTTGTATGAATAGGGAAAAATATCTCTTTGAGGAGATATCAAGACAATCCCAGCTGTAGAACTAGTAGAAGAATAGCTTCCATCAAATTCTAGAATCCAAACATCATTAGAATCTGATCTTTTCAAAGATTTCTCCTAGTCAGGGAGGGAGGTTTATTTTTCACCTGAACTTTTCTCTACCAATTCTTATGATGTCTTTTATAAATTTTTTGGATTGTCACCTACAAGACTTCCATTTGATTCAATAGAAACATCTTCAGTGGATAGGAAGTAATTATCCATTCCTAAAGATTCAAGCACAATTTGAGCTTCAGGGTTTGATGTCTGAGTGACAATGTACTTTGCCTCCTTCTCAAGAAGCAACCTTTGCATGATGCCCTTCATAGGTATCCTCACCTTAGATAGGTCCATGCTCAATTCACCACTAACATCCTTGCAAAAATTTCATCCTAGTAGAATGCCATAGTAAGTTGGAATGTCAGCCACCAGGACTGTCATTTTAATCTTTTTCTCTGGGAAGGCTAAAAATGTAAATTGGGCATCCTTGATCTGACCCAATAGAGGCACTTGTTTGTTTTCCATGGAGAAACATCTCTAAAAAAATTTAGTCAAAGTGAGGCTGAGAGAATATTCCACCTTAACGGGCATAACATTATCTGAAGCTCCAGAATCTATTATGCAGTTGCTCAGCTTATGACCATTTATCATCAGGGAAACATAGAAAGGTTTTATTTTCCTAGGGGTAGCAGGAGGAGTAATGACAAGATTATTTCAGGTAGATGCATTCTTTGGGGGATCATGAGTTACCTTTGAAACATCTTGTCTTACAGTGATGGTTTTGTTCTTGATGCATTCAACTAACCTATCCAACTGCTAAGGGTTGGTTTGTAAGTATTCAAACTTAGACATTTGGATCTTGGTCTTCCTATTATGGTCAATTATATAAAATGACTAAAAATAACTAGGAATAGAGGAAGGAAGTCCATAATTATAGGTTTCATTGGGTGTGGTACTGGTATGAGAATTTGAAGTAGAAGGTACAAGATTGTTTGAGGTACTTACTTTCTTATTGATCACTGGGTCCTTTGATTGGAAGGGCAGAGCAGTCCCCCATTTAGGAATTGATATTACTGGTTGAGATTATTCCCCTATTTTCCCCTTATCATCTTGTTGAGTTGACTGGTTCTAGAACCTGGTAAATATGGTGTATGATCCATAAAACATGTTTCCCTTACTTTTAGCTTCATCCTAGTAATTCAAGAAACCAATGTTAGAGTCACCAACTAATTCTTCTTCCCCTTCTACAAAGATATTAGCATCATATTCTTGATCAAACTCAGGTTGGAAAGAAGAATCATGTTTAGCTTCATGATAACCAACTACTAAGTTAGTTGGTGCTGCTACAATGGTGAGCTTCCCCTATGGGAGAGGAAGATGATTTATTTTCCCTTGATTTCTAGCAGCATTACCTTGATATTACTAGTTGGGAAATGTCCTCCTTGGTATATCCCGATAAGAAGGAGGAGTAGACATCCCTTGTGACATTTTATTTTTTAGAGCTAGAAATTCATTTGCTAGATTTTGCACCATAAGATCAGTGGTGCCTGTAGAATTTTTTTCAAAAGATGAAGAAGATTTATTTCTGTTAGGATCTCTTCTTATCTTTCCTGCCAGGATAAGATCATCTTCAACCTTAGTAGCCAAAATCTAACCTATAGCAAGGTCTATATGGCCAGCCCACCTCAACAAGAAACTCACTTTAGGAAGCTAAGAATTTATGAAGAAGCATTTAAGATTTTATGGTGTTGGCTGAGCAATTGTAGGGATCCTATTCTTTAGCTTGTCAAATTTAGAAATGAAGTCTAGCATAGGTTCATGAGGCTCCTTCTTCATTTGCGTGATCTGAGCTAACAAGGCATGTGCATCTTTTATAAGTTTGAATCTAGCTTCAAACTTAGCCTTGAGAGTGTTCTAGTCAGTTACAATTTGAGCTTGCAAATGATAAAACCAGTCTTCAGTAGCGCCTTGTAATGTTTCTACAAATAATATGACTACTATGTCTTCATATTAAACACCTATCACACCACAGGCTATCCAAAAAGTAGAAATATGTTCATCAGGATGAATTCTCCCATAACCATAGAACTTGGGAAAATTCTTTCTTGAACTATAGGGTAGTTCATGTAAAGGTGGGGTTAGATTTAGAGGACCAAAGGTGTTACCCCACAGATCTTGGGCTGCCATGATATGATAATGGAAAGGATGGATAATAAATCTTTGTGGGATATGTATAGATAAAGATCTGCTAGCAGAGGAAAGATAAGCTTCACCTAGTATTGGGGACCTGACGTTGGTTGGAGGAAAACTCCTAGTTCACTAAAAGTGAGTTTGTGGAGGGGAAAGATCAAAATTATTTTATTGCACAAACTCAAATACAGGGTCATCAATACCTTGATCTATCTGGCTTCAAGTATATGGTAGATCTATCAAAGTGTAAAATGGAAATAGAAAAGAACTGGAAATGCTTCAATTTGAAGCTTAAGGCTTCAAACTATGTGTTCTTTCCCAATTGAGTCACCAAAAACTATTGGGTGAATATTGTGTCATCAACTAACTGATAGCAAAATGGTATATCAACCACAACATAAGGAGATTTATATGACAAAATAGGTATGTCTACCATAGCATAATGAGATAAATATCTCCTCTCATCAAGGGAAGGTTCGTTATAAGCTACTATGTACTAATATAAATTGAAAATATACTCAGGGGTGAAATCATACCATCCATCTCTCTTTTTTCAAAGATGATGTTCACAAAGTAAAGGAAAATTCTTGGGTAATTGCTAAAGGCATTTCTCTTCTTTTATAAATAATGTTTAGAAAACCAAAGAAAGAATTTTTGGGTAGTAACTGTAACCACAAGAAACCCATGAAAGCATAAAGTCTTTCATTGCTTAACCTACTGATTCAGGATGAAGTATCATAGTAGAATTAAGTGCAGCCCAAAGTCTCCACCTAAAAATACAATAGAGTAAAAGATTATGAAGGATAAGGGGAGATCAAAGTCTCTCCAATATCCTTTACACTGAAATGCAAAACACATAGACTAAAGACAATTATGGTAGCACAAAGTCTCCCACAGTCGACTTCAGGACATCTTCCAAATTATTTTCACTAGTTCTAATTATTTGATCAAATGGACACGACTGTATTTAAGAAAAAGATATAAGAATAATTTCCTAGATAACATAAGCTATTTCAATACAAAGTTTGAGAGGTCACTTGCTTTCTCATTCAACTGATAAAATATGATTAACAATCTGAGCTCAAAGTCTCAATAATGCCTTTCAATTTGAGTAGAGTTTCACTTCTAATAACAGAGAGATCTCCCTTCTACAAATTGAGAGATTACAATATATAACAACCAAAGAAAGACTTTGGTGCTTGTTTTCATGAAATGGCCCATGCTGTATTTAATGCATTGAATGTATTTGAAATTTAGTAAAGGGACCATGTTGGAGCAGGTTATCAACCTTAACTTTAGCATTTTAAATCATCTCAAATGTCTTCTCCAAAGCATGCGTTGCCTGATCCTCTTTAAGATACATACACATCTGTTCATTCACCTTTACTTAATGAAGAAAAATAGGCCATGCCATTAAATGTTTTTGCTCTCTAATATCCACATGGTGGACTATTCCACCTACTGAAATAACTCTCATATAGATATTTTTGGATTTCTACAACTTTCCCTCTTTCCTTGCTATATTTTGTCTCTTCCTAGAGATCTAAGCTCTCAGGGATCTCTTCTCACTTTTTGTTGAGTTTTTTCCCAGGTCTGCACCATTTAAAAATCAATAGTTATTCTATTGTCCTGAATTTGACATCCACAGGGACATCACTGGTCACTGGTCACTTGAACCATTTTGAACCTTGAACCTTAAACCTTTTGAATTTCACTGGTTCAATGGTTCAATGGTTCGGCAGTTTGATATTTCTTGTAAAGAGCTGCATTCACCTAGTCTTCTTTAGGAGTTTAATGTGTCGTTGAACCAATTATTTGAATCATTTGGTTGAACCTTCTTCTGGAATTTTTGAAATTTGAACTCTTTGAACTCATTAAACTTGTTAAACTCATTGAAATTTTTAGATTTTAATGGTTCAATGGTTTATTCCAACTCTTTAAACCCCACCATTGAATCTTTGAACCCTTTGAACTCTTTGAAGCAGAGTTCAATGGTTCATTCCTTATAATTTTTTAGGAAATGCCTTAAGTGTTTTATAAATTTTCCTTGTAAAATCTCACCTGCTAAACCTATGATTTCCTTAACTGAAAAGGCTTACACGATTGAATAACTTGACTGCTTAGAACATTTTTTTGAGAAAGGAAGAGACCATTTTTGGCTTGTAGGACAAAAATGATCAACCGGTTATCCACAGAAAATAAGTGACAGATTTTGGGAACAACACATGGGACAAGATGAAATGAACTAGTGTTTCTATGCTTGAAAAATGACAAGAGCATTCAAACTTAAAAGTTTCTCAAAAAATGGTGAGAGCATTCAAACTTAATATTTGCTCACAAAATATAAAGAGCATGGGATGGTAGAATGGTAATGTATAAATGTATAAAAGTGTGAGATAATGTTTTTATTCTTTTTTGGATTATGTTTTGATGTTTTTGGTATTTTAAAAGTATTTTTAATGTTTTTAGTGTTTTTGGGATAAAATATGCACAAGGTGGGACCATCTAGGCAAGGAGATGCATGTCCTGAGAGTAGAGGTTCCAATAAGATAGCTAAGCTAATTGCAATGGCCCATGCTCACAAATTGGTAAGAGTGAGGTTCTTGATAAAACAAGAAAGAGTAATAAATACTTGAATTGAGAAGTTGTAACTTTTCACTCATTTAAAACTATACAAGACTATCTGAGCTAAACTAATTTGTATAACTATTGTTGAAGATGTTCATGATGCTCATGAGACATAATTGATATCATAATTATTCAAGGGACAAAAATTATTCAAGCTTATAACATGTCTTAAAAAAAATAAAGAATATAACTCTCGAAGAGATTAATCTAGAATGGGATGAAGAATGTGTTTAGAGTGCCAAGAGTTCAAAGCCTTTACTATCAAGATTCATGAAAAGTAAACCAAGGAGTATAAAATGTGTTCAAGGTAAGATAAAAGAGTGGGACAAAATTATGACAGCATAAGTTTCCCCCAAATCAGGGGTCTTGTAAACAATGGTTCAAAGTTTTTCATGCATAGAATCTATTAAAGTGTATGATGTTCATGGGCTCTAAAATTTCTTCAACATTAGGTTTAGCTAGTTGGTATGCTCCTAATCCATAGTTTACTATGACAATATATGGTCCTAACCAATTAGTCTAAAATTTGGCTTTCTTTTTAGGTTCAACATTCATGTTCTTCTGGTTCTCTTTCAAAACTAAGTCACCAATCTCAAACTCTTGAGGGAGAATGCATTTTTTGTAACTTCTCTATAATTTATTTTGACAGGCCTACAAGTTTTCTAGGGCAGTGATGCATGAACATCTACAATAGCTTCATGGAGGACTAGTTGAGGTCATCAAACATGCAAATTCAAATGATGTTCTAGCGTGAAGTTGATTTCAACTTCAAATTCTTATTTTCCCTCCAAATTGTGTTTAGATTTCAAACCTTTACCTTGAGAGTAAATGTAATTGTCAAAAGTGAAAAGTGAAAAGGTAAAATTAGGTAAGAGAGAATCCCCATGTTGGAAGCCAATCTTGGCTTAAAGAGAAAATGAGGGGAGTGGTTGAAATCTTTCAACCGTACGATATTAGTTGAGATAAATCTTCTCCAAATTAGTATATTGGTTGGATTGTAAATCTTTCTTGTTGGTCTTAGTGCCCAAGTTGGGCGTAGGATAGAAGAGACTCTTTCAAAAAGAGTAATATATGTATTATGTTGGATTTTTCATAAAGAGAGAGAATCTCCTTTAGGGAGAGGAGGAGTCATGAAGGCCATTCGGCCTGTACTATCTTGTTTTGACTCATGACAATGAAAGTGAGTCCCTATTTCTAGAAAAGCTAAACATTAATTATTAAGATATGGATGTGTTCTTCTTTCATTTCTATGCATAGCCAAAAAGGAGCTCACGATTGGACCAATATAAGAATAGATGGCATGATATATACAGTTTCAAGACAACACCATCCTAGATGGACATGGAAAATATCCACCATCTGTCCTGAATGTAAGAGGTAATTCTATATTATTCATTCTTGTTTGTAGAGACCGAGCCCATGTAAAAAAACCATGATAGGATTATTTACAAAGGCTGAGTCATGGGAAACTAGAACGACATTATTTTTATCCCAATCTATAAGATGGATGTGTTTCTCTATTTCATGCAAATTTGAGTCTTGGTGAATAAAGGATATTGGCATGCAGTTGAGTCATGATGGGATCACACAATCCTAAATAGGGACATCCTCATCTACAAAATAGAACCATAGTTGCCAAAGATTAAAGGGCTGAGGAGATGCCATTCAAATGGAAAAAGGCTGGGCCTTTCATTTTATTTACATAGCTTTCCAGCCATTGAAGGGTCTGGAAGGAAGGAGCTCATGAGAATGGCTAAAGGAGAACACTGATGCTCCTTCAGTCTATGGTAGAGCCATTAAACTAGGACTGGATGAAGGTATAGGGTTTGAATGTAGCAAAGGACCATTGACGTTACATTCGAAGCATCAGTTTTGGAGAAACTGAGGTGAGGAGGATCCGTATAATGTGTTCCTCTATTTGAGCTATAGTCGAAGTTGAGTCTATCTTATTCTTCTATTTGTTATGTAGATTCGATATGGAGATGCATCTATACTAAAGATGCATGACCATCTATTGCAAACCCGATCGTCAACCAATAGCCTTTTGCAACTAC
Organism: Torreya grandis; assembly: GCA_037957365.1. NCBI lineage: Eukaryota > Viridiplantae > Streptophyta > Pinopsida > Cupressales > Taxaceae > Torreya > Torreya grandis. The sequence goes on along the minus strand of JARHVA010001615.1, from coordinate 2,904,094 downwards.
TGCATGCATTCATAGGAACTCAATACATCGATAATGTGGTGGTCTTCCCTGGCAGTGGTCGTCCAAGTGCTTCTAAACTTATTGTTGGTCTTCATCTTCCATCTTAATGTGCAGGTGGTTTCCATCACTACATGGTGCATGATTTTTACAAACATAATGTGGGATATGCTATAGTTATGTCAAAGATGAAATATCATTTATATTATCCCAGATCACATATATAAGGATACTCAAATCTGGTTCTCCATATAAAATGGTCTTATGTGAATAAATATAGCACAAAGTTTCTAAATATTCTAATCCCTATTTTTAGTCTGATGATAACACATCATTTTAACTTCTTGTTGGTCTTCATCTTCCATCTCAACATGCAAGTGGTTGCCATCGCTACATGGTGCATGATTTTTACAGACATAACGTGGGATATGCTATAGTTATGTCAAAGATGAAAGATCGTGTATATTATCCCAGATCACATATATAAGGATACTCAAATCTAGTTCTCCATATAAAATGGTCTTATGTGAATAAATATAGCACAAAGTTTCTGAATACTCTAATCCATGTTTGCAATCTGATGACAGTGCATCATTTTTGGTATTAGAGCTTGAAGCTTTTGGGAATTTGGTAATTTGTTGATGGTTATGTTGAATCAAGATTCCTAATGAGTTGTTATAGGATTTTTGAAGGAAGTTTCAACAAATATGAGCACTAGAAGAACCTGCTAAATAAAAGAATAGGAAGTCTTGAAGCTAATTAAAGCTTGGAAATGAGAGAGAAGAGCTCATGGAGGCTCAATAAATGGTGACCCAAGGTAAAGTAAACTTGGATTTGTGATTTGTGTTTGTTGAAGTGTTGTATAAAGAGTTGTTGCAGGCCATTGACTCGAAGTGTGAGGCTAAGTAAAGCCATTAAGTAGAATCAAAAGACTAGGATGCAAAAGGCCTATTTGAGATCAAAGAGATTGTCAAAAGACTAGTCGAGGAGAAAGGCTTGGGTGAGACAAGTGGACCTGAAGGGATCAAGAGACCAACGTGGAAAATACTTGGGTGAAGATCTCAAAAATGGAAGCATTGTTGAAGACACTACAGAGCAGCAAGGTCCATGAGGGTACCAAGAAGAAAACAAGCATTTAAAAGAAGAAAGGTATGACCAGTATTGAAATTGATAAAGAGATTGCTAGTTTGAAGAGAGAGTTAGCTAAGATTAAAGATGAATATGAGTCTTAGATGCATTTGAATAGGAAAGCATGGGTATGGCCAATAAAGAAAAGGTTGAAATGGCTAATAGATCTCCTAATGAAGAGGAGAAAAAGGAAAAATGAGATTGCCAAGAAGAGAGAAGCCCATAGAGGCAAGAGGATGAATAGGTTTTAAAGTGAGCAACAAGAGAAAGAGGTGGAGAAGAAGCTTCTCATTGAGGAGAACAAGAGAAGAGAAGAAATAAAAGATGAAGTGCTAGGAAGAGCACTTGAAAAGATAAGAGTGTTGGTGAAGAGAACACTCATAGGGACTTTGTGGTCTCTTATTTTTATATCTAATGTTGTCTTTGTATGGGTAATTTTAGGTATGAGCAGCCTTGTGAAGGTCCAGAGAAAGGCCTTAAAGACTGAAGATATTGGTGCAATAGAAGACACCAAGTGCACAAGTGAATGTGTAAGAGAAAAGAAAAAATTTGTTGTTGTTGATAAAGAAGAGAGATGCATTGGTTAATGCATGAGGGAGGTGTTGAAGAACCCATACAAGCAAGAGAAGAGATAGAATATGAGGATGAATTTCATGATGCCATTGAAATCCAAGAAGAGGCAAGAGAATGGTCAAGCATAAAGAAAGAAGAAAGTACAAATAATCAAGAAGCTATGCAAGTCAAAGAACTAATGGAGCATCCCATTAAGGAGGTAAAGGTGAAATCAAAAATTGATTTTTCTTATAAGCATGAAATTGTTGATATACATGTTAGAGAAGCAAAGAGAAAGGTGAAGTTTTCAATTAACCATGGATATGTGATGCCTAAATGGTGGAAGAAGCAAACTCCCAAACAACAAAAAGTGTTGGTACAAGAGCATGGATGCAGGATGCCTACATGGTTTGAGAAGACAAATATAAAGGACATAAAGCTTAATCAAAATGAAGACTCAAGAAGTAAGCAAATACAAATCATGAAGGAAGAGGTAGAATGCAAAGTGAGCAAGGCCAGCTATCAGACAAGACAACATGAAGATGTCAAAGAGAAGAAATTGGTTGGTGAATTGAATAAGTGTCATCCTAAAGCTATGAAGAAGGTATGGATGGCTAAAGGTGAGAAAGAAAACTTCTCAAAGAATAATGAGGTAGAGCATGAGGATACAAAGATGAAAGGTAAGTCAATTGCTTGCAATGAATGGGATAATGATGTTTTTGAATCATTTAATGATCTTTTTATGGAAAATGAGGAATGTAAAATGTCTATGAAAACTAATGTGCAACAAGGAGAGAGTTCCAAGAAGATGGATGATGAAAGTGGAGATGTAAAATCAGTTCACATGTTTGAAAAGAAAAAGGAGACACAAGGTAAGGGTGATTCAATTGTATTTGATGAGTATATTGAAGAAGTTGGTTTGCATAAAGACAGCTCAAGAAAGGATGAGATGAAGAGTAAGGCTAGTGAAGGACAAGTAATCCTTGTGAGTGATCAGCCCAAGTTTGATGAAGATGGTGAGATAAATGAGATCTCACTAAAGGAAGAGTTGAAGATGTTGGAGGAGCTGTTTGGTCATTAAAGAGAGATGAATGAAGGTACAAGCCATGGTGAAGACACCATTGGGAAGAGTGAAACAAGACAAGAGCAAAGCAAAGAGGCAAGGACAATTTTGATCAAGGAACAAGAATGTGAAGACAGCCAAGAGGCTTCATGACCTAAAGATTTTGATTCTAAGGTGGCTTTGAATGTTTTGTATGTAGGTATGAAGGTTGCTCAAGTGAATGACAGACATGAGTCATTGGAGAAGCTTATGAAACAAGAAGAACAATAAGAAGATCTTGAAGACATGTATGAAGATGAAGAAACATGGAAGCGGGAGATGGCAGCTAAGAAAGAAATGAGAAGAAGGACATATCTAAAGAGGAAGAAAAGTAAAATGAAAGATAAAGACTATTCCAAACAAATACAAGCATTGGTATTGGTAACAAGACCTTGGGATTTAGGAATATAGTGAAGACTAATGCATGGAGGAAGCATTTCATTTGAACTAAGGTTCAAATCTTTTCTACATGGAGAGTATGATGCAGGAACATCTACAATAGCTTCATGGAGGACTAGTTAAGGTCATCAATCATGCAAATTCAAATGATGTTCTAGCGTGAAGTTGAATTCAACTCCAAATTCTTATTTTCCCTCCAAATTGTGTGTAGATTTCAAACCTTTACCTTGAGAGTAAATGTAATTGTCAAAAGTGAAAAGTGAAAAGGTAAAAGTAGGTAAGAGAGAATCCCCATGTTGGAAGCCAATCTTGGCTTAAAGAGCAAATGAGGGGAGTGGTTGAAATCTTTGAACCGTACGATATTAGTTGATATAAATCTTCTCCAAATTAGTATATTGGTTGGATTGTAAATCTTTCTGGTTGGTCTTAGTGCCCAAGTTGGGCGTAGGAGAGAAGAGACTCTTTCAAAAAGAGTAATATATGTATTATGTTGGATTTTTCATAGAGAGAGACAATCTCCTTTAGGGAGAGGAGGAGTCATGAAGGCCATTCAGCCTGTATTATCTTGTTTTGACTCATGGCAATGAAAGCGAGTCCCTATTTCTAGAAAAGCTGAACATTAATTATTAAGATATGGATGTGTTCTTCTTTCATTTCTGTGCATAGCCATAAAGGAGCTCATGATTGGACCAAGATAAGAATAGATGGCATGATATATACAGTTTCAAGACAACACCATCCAAGATGGACATGGCAGATATCTACCATATGTCCTGAATGTAAGAGGTAAGTCTATTTTGTTCATTCTTGTTTGTAGAGATTGAGCCCATGTAAAAAAACCATGACATGATTATTTACAAAGGCTAAGTTGTGGGAAACTAGAACGACATTATTTTTATCCCAATCTATAAGATGGATGTGTTTCTCTATTTCATGCAAATTTGAGTCTCGATGAATAAAGGATATCGGCATGCAGTCGAGTCATGATGGGATCACACAGTCCTGAATAGGGACATCCTCATCTACAAAATAGAACCATAGTTGCCAAAGGATTGAAGAGCTGAGGAGATGCCATTCAAATGGAAAAGGGCTGGGCCTTTCATTTTTTTTACATAGCTTTCCAGCCATTGAAGGGTCTAGAAGGAAGGAGCTCATGAGAATGGCCAAAGAAGAACACTGATGCTCCTTCGGTCTATGGTAGAGCCATTAAACCATGACTGGATGAAGGTGCAGGGTTTGAATGTAGCAAAGGACCATTGATGTTAGATCCAAAGCGTTAGTTTTGGAGAAACTGAGGCAAGGAGGATCCATATAATGTGTTCCTCTATTTGAGCTAGAGTCAAAGCTGAGTCTATCTTGTTCTTCTATTTGTTATGTAGAGTCGATATGGAGATGCATCTATACTAAAGATGCATGACAGTCTGTTGCAAACCCGATCGTCAGCCAATATCCTTCTGCAACTACTACACGCATTCGTAGGAACTCAATACATTGATAATGTGGTGTTCTTCCCTGGTAATGGTCATCCATGTGCTGTTGAACTTCTTGTTGGTCTTCATCTTCCATCTCAACGTGTAGGTGGTTTCCATTGCTACATGGTGCATGATTTTTATAGACATAACGTGGGATATGCTATAGTTATGTCAAAGATGAAAGATCATTTATATTATCCCAGATCACATATATAAGGATACTCAAATTTGGTTCTCCATATAAAATGGTCTTATGTGAATAAATATAGCACAAAGTTTTTGAATATTCTAATCCCTGTTTACAGTCTGATGATAGTGCATCAGGCAGCCAGATGCTTACCTTCAAGAAGTTCTAGTTCTTACAGCCATCAGGCTCTATAATCTTCATCATCTTTAATGTGCACCAATGATATTATTAATGATGGGATCTCAATATCGACTGGGATGATAGCCTCAGTGCCAAAAGTAAGGGAGTATGAAGTATCTCTAGTTGGGGTGTGATGATTGGTTCTATAAGCCCAGAGACCAGGAAAAAGTTGTAAATGGCAATTATGGCCAACATCATTGATAATATTTTTTAAGATGTATAGAATAGTTTTATTTGATGCCTCATCTTGTCTATTGCCTTGTAGGTTATATGGAGTGGATTTATTGTTCTTGATCTTGAATTTTGCATAAAGAGATTTCACATCTTAGTTCATGAAGGATCCACCATTATAAGATATAATACAGGTTGAGATGCCACATCGATAGATGATATGGTAATGAATGAATTTAGCTATTTATTTCTTTGTAATATAAGTGAGAGGAATGGCCTCAATCCACTTGGTAAAGTACTCAATTGTAGTCAAAATGTGCTTATGGCCATCTAAAGATGTTAGGTTAATTTTTCCATTGAGATCAAGGCCCCATGTTGAGAATGACCATGGTGTTGTAATTAGTTACAATGGTAAGGAAGGTGCATATATCAATTTACCATGATGATGATAAGGAATACACATCTTTACATAATTACAAGTATCTGTCTCTATTTTGGGCCAATAATAGCCTAGTCTAAGAAGTTTCTTTGCTAGGACTACACCATTGGTATGGGCCCCACACATTCCTTCATGAACCTCCTTTAGTGTTAGCTTGGATTCTCCTAAAGATAAATAATGAAGAAGCATTCCGTCATAGCCTTTTTGATAAAGTGTGTTTCCAAGGAGGATATAACATGTTAAGTGATGAAAGAAATTTTTTTGTTGGTTATTGGAAAGGTTGGTAGGAAATACATGGCTATGGAAATATTTATAAAGATCTTGGTACCATGGTAGCTCAGGTGAGGGATTAGGATTAGATATGGTGCATATCCTCTCTGAATCTAATATAATATGTGCCAATTGAAGAAGATTTTCAATCAAGAACTAAAATTCTTTAGCACTATCATGCATTTGAATCATGGAACCAATTATTTCCATGGCATCGACAGATCTATTTTTTACTCATAAAACTTGCTCAAACTACAAAAATTTAAAATGTGTTTTAAGGTTATCAATAATTTTCTTGTAAGGAACAAGCTTATCATCTCTTGTTTGATACTAATCAGTAGTCTGATTTATGATTAGCTACAAATCTCCATAGACTTTTAATATTTGAATGTCTTATTGTATGACAAGATGGATCCCTGCAATCAATGCCTCATATTTGACCATATTGTCTATACACTAAAATTGTATATGGAATGCATTGGGGAATCAAATACCCCTATGGTGTGATCAATAATATGCTAGCTCGATATCCTCAGGATGTGAAGGATCCATCAAAATTGAGTGTCTTCTATTTAGGTTCTTATGATGCTTATTCTATCATCATGATAGAATCATCTGGAAGGTCAAAGTTGAGAGGTTGAGTGGCCATAATAGGAGCTTTCATAAGTTGGTCCATAAGAATCTGCCCTTTGATTACCTTTTGATTAAAGTATTCAATATCAAACTCACTAAGGAGCATAATCCATTTAGCCATGCATCCTTAGAGAGCTTATTTAGATAAGAGAAACTTGAGAGGATCTACCTTGGTGATAATCATAATTTTGTTATTTAGAATATAATGTCACAATTTCTAAGTGGTAAACACCATAGCTAAACATACCTTCTCAATAGGCATATAATTATGTTCATAGGCTGCCAATGTGTGGATTAAATAATAAACCATGTGTTCCTTACCATAATCATCATACTAAGCCAAAAGTGCCCCCAGTGCATGCTCTATGGCTGATATGTAAAGAAGCAGTGGCTTTCCTTGTGTTGGATGTCATAAGACTGGTGGATTGGCCAAGTATGTTTTAATCTTTCCAAATTCTATTTGAAAATCTTATTCCCAATAAAATGTTACCCCTTTCTTTAAGATATGGGTAAATGGGTGTCACTTATTTTCCAGTTAAGAAATGAACCTACATATAGACTAGATCTTGCCTTGTAGACCTCAAAACTGTTTAAGATTGTTTGGTGGAGGTATTTACATAATGGTGATGACATTTTTAGGGTTGAATTCAATCACTCATTATGATACAATGAACCCTAAAAATTATCCTAATGTGACTCCAAAGACACATTTCTTAGGATTCAAGTGGACTTTATATGCATGAGGCCTCTCACATATTCTTCGTAGAATGTCAGGGTGTCTAGCTCTTGTTCTTGATTTTGCTACTATATCATTAACATAGTCCTTGACAATGTCATGCATTATGTCATGGAAGATGATAGTCATTGCATGTTGATATGTGGATCTAGAATTCTTCAAACTGAATGACATGACTTGGTAATAGAATATCCCCCACAGAGTGGTGAACATGATCTTATGCTGATATTTAGGGGCTATCTTGATCATATTGTAACTAAAAAATACATCCATTAAGGAAAACATCTCATATCCAATAGTTGAGTTAATAATCATGTTGATGTTGGGTAGAGGAAAATCATCTTTGGGACATACCTTGTTGATATCATGAAAATTAGTATAAATACGTATGCCTAGGGTCTTTTTACTTATTGGCACTATGTTAGAAATCCATTTAGAGTAGTCTAGTGGTCTGATAAAATTGGCTCCTAACAACTTTTCCAACTCAGCCTTAACCAAAAGGGTGATGCATGGATGCATCTTTCTCAACTTTTTCTTGACTAATTTAGCCTCAAGGTAAACAACAAGATGATACACAACTAAATCTAGATCTAGGCTTGGCATGTCAAAATATGCCCATGCAAAGATGTCTATATAATCCTTAAGAATGGATATAATATGTTCATGTTCTAGTTCAGGTAGTTAATCTCCAAGATAAACATTTTTGGGATCCTCATGGATTCCCAAATTCACTTCTATTGTACTTTCCATAAGGAGTGTGGATCCATTTTATAGAATTATAGGCAATGTATGGTCATGATCATTTTATTCTACTATATCTTCTTATTGTTCCTCCCAAAGATCTAGATAATATGAAGAATCAGAATTTGCCTTCTTAGGTAAAGGCTAATTAGAAAAGACCTCTAAAAACTCAAGAGCAAAACATTCAAATATTTGATGTTGTTCTGAAGAGATGCTTGTACTAGCTATGGAACTTGGGCTAGATGGAATTTATACATTTTAAGGGGATGAGAAAAATTTTCCACCTGTGAACACCTGAAATAGGTTTTCACTCAAAAGCTTATCTTTTTCTTTAATTTTTCCCTAATCAACAAGTGCCTCAAAGAGGTTTTCACCTAAAGATCTTGATGTTTATTCTTTATAATGGCCAAAAAAGTTTGCCTGCTCTCCAAAGTAGGCAAAATATTTTAATGAAAAATAAAAACCCTGTTTATGATCACTAATGAGGAATGCATCTCATAGGCCCATGTATTATACAATCAATTCTTCATTTTGAAACTCATTGAGGCATATGACCAAATTATTTTGATCCCAATCTATGAGTTTAGGATGGCAAAGGCATAGGTTATAGTGAGGGTTTGCTTTAGGATGGGAAGCACTAATGGTAAAGATATAATGTCCTACTTTAAGAAGGGAAACACCACTAGGATGGGTTTTTGCTTCAGGATGGAAAGCTCCAATAGGTGTTATGGTCAATATGGCATTTGAATCAAACAAATCTAAATCATCAAGCTCATCAAAAAGGCCATAATGAGATGTTTTGTCACTATTAGGAGTCTTGTTACTAGTCACTTTAAAAGAGTCATTACCAAATATGAGGTCATCCTCTGGTGGTTTAAATCTAAGACCATGATTCCAATTGACAACTCCCACTGATAAGGGCTCTAAAATTCCTTATGCCTATAGGCCAAGGCCTTTCCCTATATAGTCAAGATGATCCATTATCCTATTAGGGATAGGATACTTTGGATTTTGAAAACAATCTACAAGGCCCTTAGAATATAACCAATATCCCTCACTAAATCCTCTCAATCTTTCTTTGGTGAAATCATAGGTACAAAAACCACATGAGGTTTTGGTTTATTCTTTGGTTGACAAATATAATCAGGTCTATTAGGAGTTTGGGAAGTTTTAGGCCTACCAAAAGTTTTAGGGGATTTTGGTAATTTTTTAATATGGAGGATGTCCTTTATATGGTATGTATAAATGCCTATATCTTTAATAATAACCTACTTTGCCAAAGCTACAGGAAATGGATAAGTCAAACTGGAGGATAGATGACTAGGGTGTATATAATTAGATGGATATGGATGAGAAATGATGGCTTTATTCTTCTTTGTAATGAATTCAAAACTTGGGCAATAGTTATAATTATAAAACTCTACTTCAAGATGTTTACAGTATTGGTATTGTTATTGATCAGTGTCAATAGTAACCTCAATCCCATCATGGGAAAACTTAAGGCATTAGTGAAGAGCAGATGAAACTACTTATACTTCATAGATCTAAGGATGACTAAGAATTATGTTATAAGGAAGCTCAATATCCACAATATGAAATAATGTGTGATGAGAAATAGACCCAACCATGACTAGTAACCAAATTATACCAGATGACTCCCTCTCAGTATTTTCATAAGCCTTGATTGTAATGGTCTTTGGCTAAATGTCTTTGTCCATGTAACCCAATCGTCACACCAATTTAAGAGATATGATGTTCAGCCCTAAGCCATTATCTATAAGAACTCACTTGATCTTATGATCTATAATGATTATGTCAATGTATAGTGGGTTATTATGGTTTGGGATAAGGGTGGACATGTCCTTTTGATCAAATATGATTTGCTAAATTGAAGAGAATTGTCCAACTAGGTTTTGGAATTGATCAAGGTTTATATCATTAGGTATAATATAATCTTGTAAAAGTTTGTTGAAGATGGTTCTATGGACATCAGATGTCCATAAGAGTTATAATATGGAAATTTGTGTAGGAATTTTATCTAATTGATCCATTATACTAAAAGGCCTTTGAATTGTGGATTAAACTAGTTTAGTCTTTGTTGGGATAGTATTCAACTTTGGAACCATTGGCACAATGTTCTCATTGGGTTTATGGAAAGAAGTGGGTGAAGGGCCTTAGATGGTAACTCATAGGTGTATAGTTGTAACTACACAACCTAGAGGTGGTAAGGAGTCATTATAATTAGAAAAGTGAGGCAAAGGGCCTTGGATGGTGATTCATGAGTGATTAACAATATTTCTATAATTTTGGGTCAATGAGGAGCCTTTAGAAGAATGGTACTATTGTTCAAGATTAGTAACCCATGCAAATGGAGTAGCAACATGATGATGTGAACTCAACATGGTATTACTAGGGGGAGAGGGTGTTGACCCTATAATGATGGGTCTCATGTTGCAAGGAACATGAGATTAGCCACATGGTGTCATAGTAATAGTGGTAATGTGGGTTGTATAAATGCATCCCATAGTGTTATTGTAGTCATAAGGTACATTATTATAAGCCACATTATTAGTGTAGGGATCATGATCTTGATTATTCTCATTATGATTTTGACCTTTTTGTTGGTTATGATTCTACCTCTATTCTTGATTGTGACCATTTTTATTGTTTCTTGGTGGTGGTGGATCATGTCAAGGAAAGGGGTCTTTGTAGATTCCCATATTCTTATTTGTGTCATGATTAGGGGCCAACTTAATTTATAGCTCACCATTTTCAATAAAGTCTTTAATAATATTTCATAATTGAACATAAGGATATGCACCATGACCAGTAACATGATGAAAGTTACACCATTCATTCTCTTTGTACCAGTCTAGTTTTGGCTGATGTTGAGGAAATGGCCTTGATACTAGCCATATAATTAAATTATCTGTAAAGAGATTTTGTAACACTATTTCAACTGATTTTCCTAACTTGATAAAGACTCTAAAATTATTATGAAACATCCTTCATGGAGGTTGTCTTTTCAAATTAGGTAGTGGATTTGAGGGAGTTAATTATACATTTACAGTAGGCATATCCTGTACCATTTGTACATGTCTTGTTTATGTCACCCCATTTCCAACCATTTTCTTATTTTTGATAAATACCTTAGGCTTATCTTACATAACTATTTGAGCTAGTGATTTAGTATGATTAGATGCTTGACCTTGCAAAAAAATATTGACAAGGCCCCTAGCAATAAGAGCCTTCTCAATATGTACTCCTTTGTCGATAATTTCTTCAAATGAGTTAGCACAAGCTAATAATATATTATGCACAACTTCAGGATGTAAATTCTATGTAAATATATCATCCAACTATTTATCTGGTAAATTATGTTGAAAGTGACCTATCAATGCTCTCCACCTTTGCAGATATGCAACAAAACTTTCACCATCACACTACTTCGCTTTACATAATTCAACAATGGTAAATTAATGTTCTATTTTGTATGATAAATGGTTAATGAACTTTTATGATAAGTCATTCCAATCTACAACTAATCCATTGGGTAGTTTAAGTAACCAATCAAGAGCTTGTCCCACTAAACTTCATGGAAATAGTCATAGTAAGTACTCGCTACTATAAGCAACCTCTTGACACAAGATGAAGAATGCTTATATGTGTTTGTGTGGATCTCCTTTCCCTTTGTATTTTTCAAAATTGGGTGCCTCAAAATGAGGTGAAAATGGGTTTGGAAGAATAGATAAATCAAATGGATATGGGTATATCTCATTAGATTTGTATTTTTTGACTCTATTATTCATCTCTAATCTTTGGACAATTTCCTTCATAGAATTCCATTCTTGCATGTTTGGTGCATTTATGGATTGGAAAGATGTTGTTGTGGTGGAGTGTGCCCCTAGTTTTATTGCTATTGGGGTGGAATGTTCCCCTAGTTTTGTTTTTGTTGGGGTGGAATGTGCCCCTAATTTTATTGTTGTTGGGGTGGAATGTACCCCTAGTTTTATTATTGTTGGGGTGGATTGTACCCCTAGTTTTGTTGTTATTGGGGTGGAATGTACCCCTAGTTTTGTGTGGATATATAGGGAGCATATACCTTTTGATCCATGATTTGGTTTTAATTTGTTGCTTGAGTTGAGAACATAGGTCATTGATTCTTGGATTGTAAAACATTCCCTAAATCTAGTTGTTTCGTACTTTGTTGATTTTGGAAATTTTTATGTTTATTTACCAATCTTTGGTTTGTTTGAAGGATTTCCTAAATTCAAATTAAATTTTTGGGTTTTTGAGTTTGTAAAGTAACAAGAGGTTCTTGATGATTGAAGAATGTATGTTTCATGTCAAATGGAACATCTTGCAAGGTCTCTTGTGACTTTAACTGTTCATTTAGATTACCTTAATCCACTATGGTAATGTTCTCATCAAATACTTGTTTTGTACTTTCCACCATATCTTCATGTTCTTTCGAAGCATTATGATGAATTAAAGTGGTAACTAGGGAGTCAATTAAGTCTATGGCAAGTTGGTCTACATATCATTGACTTATTATCTTGATCTTAGCTAGAAGATTTGGATTTGTGGGTTTTGACTCTGTTTGTATTTCCTTTCCTTTGTTATAGGAATAAAGTATGTCTATTTGTGTAAAACCTTTCTCTTGCCATTTTTATTTTCCTTATCTAAATAAGGTATGCAATTTCTCTATAGGAAAGTCAGAAGGTATTCTAGCACCTGATTCTATTAATCTAAGAAGGGCTTCATCTTGATCTTATTAGGGTTGATATTCATTGTAATCATCTTCTAGTCTTACTATTGTGGGGATATCATAAAAAACAATGAGGTTATCTTGACCATCATAAAATTTCCCATCTTCATAACTAAGGCCATAAGATGCCCCACTATGAGTGAACCTTTGAGTCGTGTCTAAAAAGAGTTGTTATGTGTGTTTGACTAACTTTGGACCAATGTTTGGTAACTAATCAAAGTCTACTTTGGCTCTCTCTTAAACAAATAACCAAGGTACCAATGAGACTATAAAAGGAGGTTGGTTTAAAACCACACATAATTTAGAAGATTTGGTTCACAAGTTTACTCAACCTTTGGTAAAGTTGAAATCATATAGATCAGAAGAGAGTAAGCTAACTCAAAGACCCAAGGTTAAAAATAGTACACCAAAGCCTAGATATTTGTGATACACCCACACTATAAAATCTACCTCTAAATTTAACAAGTTGACCCTAGAATTTTAGAGGAAAGCTCTCTAGATTATGAAGAAGACAAAATGAACTAAATTACTCAAGATGTAAAAACATACACGAATCAATAAGTATAAAGGTAGGACCAAATAGGTAGCATAATGTCACCACATGATTCTAGTAGGATAAAATATGTTCTAGGACCCAAAGCATGAGTGATACACAAGATGACTTGAGTCCACCAAGATGATAATGTGATTTTGAGTCTTAATAAATGACCTTCAATCCAAATAGAAAATTTAACCCCAGTTAAAACAAGCTTAGTGCACAAATGGTGAACCCACTTTGATGCACCAATCTTTCAAGCTTAGAAAGGTTCAATTTAAAATGTGGATTATAAATGAAGGATTTAAACAAATTGGGTAAAAGATCTAGACTCAATTGGGTAACATAACTGCTCTAAAGTGGATGACATGACATAAGGCTTTTGATAACAATTTGAACAAGGAAAACATGAATTTTCCATTTGGACAACATAACACCTCCCTTGCTCAATAAAATTTAGGACAATGTGTTTTGGTTAAGTTCATTGAGTTAAAAATCTATTTTAGACACAAATCAAGACCAAGTAAGCTAATGACAAAAAAAACATCTTAAGTCTAAACTAACAAGGTATGACAAAGTGAGGTCTACTAAACTAGAAAGGTTTTTATCATTCTAGGGGAATCAATTGCACAATGACTTTTCACATCAAATAATGCAAAATATAATCACAAAAATTAGGTGACCACAGTATTGGCTAGTTGTAAAAATATCTATTCCTTTTTACAACCACTATATCCTTTTTTTTTCAGTGTAGTGTGATGTCTAAATGTAGATACGTCTCATGTGCAACTCCAAAGGAGTTGAATGAAGGCAATGCTAAGAGGTGAAACCCTGGGTCAAAGCTTCCCTAATGAACTCATGGGAGGTAATGGCATTCCCCTCAAAAGCCAAGTTTGCATGAAAATAAAGAAATCATAAAATAGAAAGACTTTAGGGTCATTTTCAAGATCACCCAAACTTTGGAAAGTTTTTGGGGAGTGCTTTAAGAGACATTCTTTCTAAGCCTTGGCCTAGGCAATTTGAAATAGGAATGACACTTTTGATTCCAAGGGTTCCCTATAGGGGACAAATGGAAGAACATACACACAAAATTCCTCTCTTTTCCAAACAAAATCTAACTAAACAACTATTGCAAACAAGAATCGACAAGTGTGTTCAATTTTAAACCCAAATGAAATGTTTGGTGGTGTTCATTTGACCCCTTGGTATTAGTTGCAAACTTTGAAAACATTCACCAAAAACATCTGAAAATTCTTTGTTAAACATCAAAATAAGGTTATTAATTAATGTTTAAGCATGCAAAGGTGATTTAAACATGTTTTGAGAAAATTTTAAACTTGGTCCTGTAAAAAAATTGTTAGCATGTCCTTTAGCTTTGAATCCCTTTTGAGTTTGAAATAACAAACTTTGAAAAAGTAGGTCTTGGGTCTATGTTTTTGGAAAAAGACAATGACCAACATTGGTTATTACCACCAACATCAGTTATGACCAACCAAGATATAATAGATGTTGGTTCCACTAATCAACGTGAGTTAAGTAAGGTAACTGATGTTGGTATTTTTGCCAATGTCAGTTACTGTGTAAAAATCATGGAAACCAAAAACAACAAAATAAAGTTAGAAAAACAATTTTCAAGAGTTTTTAGGGTCCAAATGGATTTTTAGAGTTTCAAAGTGATGTTCTTTAGGTGTGAGATGCATCTAGTCCCATCGGGCATGCCAAGATGTAGAGAGGAATAAAAAGCAAGTTAATCAAGCATTAGTCAATAATAATGAAACATGCATAAAGAACTAACTAACCAAGACTATCTATTCTTATGGGTATTACAAAGGATAGAAAGAAATAAATGAAATAAAAAAATACCACATTACCTTCCCAAATGAATTCACCATACCTATGTGGCTCAAAAACATGTTCTCCTTTGATCAAGCATCCTTGTCTTTATCAACAATAGTGGTAAGCTCCTCCAATGCCTCAAGAACACTCCATAAAACCTAGGCTCTTGATTGTAAATCACTAAACTAGCCTATCAATGATGCTTTATGGAAATAATTTAGCATTATAACTTTGCAATATTCAAGCTTTGAAGATATTTGAGAATAATAATTTAAACCAAAATAGCTTAGAAATGATGTTCATGGCCTCTCTATTTATAGATTTTTGAGATTGGTCAGGATCAACCATGACTGTCCATCTCAAGATTGAGATGTGTGGCCATGGATAATCCTAATGTTTGGAATTAAATCCATAAATATCCTCAAGAAAAATAAGCATTAAAGAGGCATGGGAGGCATTAAATAGGCATGGGTGACCCATAATCTTGATATTTGTGGCATTTATGGCCTAGGGATATCTTCCCAAGAAATGATGTCACCAGATGATGCAAATAATAAGAATCAATTTTCAAAAATAAATATTCAACAAATCTCATGGAAAATTCACCTAATATCTTGATTTGGATTAATTATTCTTAAACAAGATTAATCAACATTTGTGCAATTATTTGAAAAGTGGCCCTCAATTACTTAAAATGGTTAGAAAGTCATATTATTGGTTCATAATTTGATTGGAGGGGAATTAGAAGGCAATGTTAGATGCGTTGGAACTGTATTCCTATTTAGGATGTTTCCAACACCAAATAACAAAGGTAAATGATTTGTACCAATGAATTAGAAGAAAAGAGTGATCCAGAGCACTAAATGGTGAAATGGTCATTTTGACTTGAAATGATCTGATCAAAGTTAGCTGGCCTATAAAATGCATTTCCCTATTTAGGGATACTTTGACCTAAAATGGCACTTGGAAGTGACAAGTTTGAACCATTCAGGGTGTTTTATGGATTTTGACCTAAAATGTGCATTTGAGTGCAATTCGAGTAAGATTGACAATTTCAACACAAATGGTGTTAGGAATTGGATGTCTACACCTGACCTATTTGTCCATTGGCTGAGTTTGTTTTACATTCAATTAGCATTAAGGTTTTATTCTTATATAAAATCATTGTCTTAATATCACCATTTATTTTATAGCGTATTGGAGTTTTGTATTTACATTTTTCATTGTATGTAGATCTTATCTAATTAAAGACTACAAGGCTTGAGATTATTGATGATCTTACCCTTTTTTGAAGTTGTCCTTGCTCTATACAAAATTTATAGTATTGTGGAGATATTTGCACTATTCATATTTTTTTGTATGAGAAATGAAGGGTTTGTTTCTTTCTTGGCATCTTTTGCATCAAGTTATCTTATTGGTCATTACAAGCTACTCTGCCAAACATCCCTTGGTCTCCACTTATCTACTGCTTTTTTGAGTGTTATGTTGGCTCTAGCTCCTCCAACCACCTGTCATCCACCCTCCAAGAGTTGATAGAGGTTATCAGCTACCTCTTCTACATTGTACCATTGATATTTTCCTTCATGCAATACTTGTTATCATCACGTCCATGGTTTAAAACCTCCTGTAGCTATTTTTTTGGTCTAACAACATTAACATCACTACCATATCAAGTTCTATTCTTTTTTTTCTTTAACTCGGCCTAAGAGCATCACCACAACTTTTTTTAATCCTAGCTATTTTAAATTATGTGGAAAAATACTCCATTTTTGTCAAGGCTTTTAATAGACTGTAAATATGCATTTATCTCCATGTTTGAACATGAAAAAGGTCATGTTTCTTTCTGGTAGAGCGAGCTGCTTCATGGTTGTTCCTTGCATTTAACAATTATAACACATATTTTGGATTTTTTTTAATCCTTCTTGGATTTTTTATTTGGATCTATTGAATTTAGACCAAGAACTTACTGGATTTGGTGTTGCGACTACTATTTTTGGCAGTATTGATGTTTGTGGGGTATGTATGGATGTTGGTGGGGGTCTCCCTCACTACATCAAGTAGACAGGCATTACGAGTGAATGTAGAAGATGATTCAAAGATAATAAATATATTTGTTTTGGCATGGTGGTGGTTGGATTTACCTTTGGATTGGAATCAAGGTGCCAAATGATGTGAAATCTACCTTGACTTTGTAGTCTTTTCCTCCACCTACTGACAAGCAGATCTTGGTGATTGTTGCCTACAGGAGGATTGTGTTATTTGGTGGGAGAAAAAATATATTTGGAGGTGATTTGTTGATTTTTGGCATTGGCTTCTAATAGACAATTGTAATCCACCTCCTTCTTCTCTTAAGACACCTGTAAATTTCTTTTTTTTCTTTATTACGCTATATTTTTTTCTTAAAGAGGAGTCAAGTTCATTTGCATATTTATCGAGGTCATTTCATGATATATTTTTTACTTGTGTTAAATTAAGGAGATTCCTAGTTTCTTTCCAAATCCAAAAAATGGTTAAAAGGATATTTTACTATACCCATGGTGAATTTTTTTAACTTTTAGTGCTAATTTTTATTAAATAGGCTTATTTTACAAGAAAATTATTTGTTTAATAACTTTTGATCGATAGCTCAAAACTGAGCACCGCCATTTTCAAAATTTGATGTTTTTAAATTTCCAATGAAATGGTCCTATTTAAATTGTAAAATTCACTATTTTTCAAAGTGATACATTTTGAAGGAGTCTCTTTGCATTGGTTGTGTTGCCATATGCTTATAGTTTGCTTATATTTTGTGGTGATGTATTTACTATGTTATAAGCATTGTTGAGAGGGATTAATATTTAATTTTCACATATCTTATCTATTTCATTTGTTAGATATCAGAGGGTAAGGTCCATTCTGGTAAGAGGTTAGACCCCCTCATAGGCAACACATACTTCCTTCTTGGTCCTTTACATTGTCATCATTTGTTGCACTCATGGATGCATTTTCAACTGAGTCTAATGTCCTATTCTTGAGTGTCCATTATCAATACTATGTATTTTTATATGCTATGGGCCCTACATTGTACTTCATACACGTATCTCAGATACATTTTTGGCTAAACTTGACATCTTTGCATGTGGTTTGCACATTATTTTTTGGCTGTTGATCATTCTATGGTGTGTTTATTTATATTATGGATATTTTCACCAGTTTACACACTCTTATATCAGCCCATGACTTGCATTATTACATTGACACATTGGTAGTTATGTCATATCTCCTTGAGGCCCCTTTCTTAGCACCTCACCTTATTCTATGGAGACACTTTTTTGCTCCCTTATTTTTAAAGCATCTTCTATATTTTTGACACCACTTTATGATATTTGATAGTATCCCACATCTTGATTATAGCTATTCTAGTGAATCCCAATGTCAAATTATCTTCTTTGAAAATTTGACAGTCTCATTCAATATGACATGGAGTTATTATGGTGAAGCCCAGTGTCAGTTATTTGGTATTTGAGTAGTGGATTCAGACCACTCGTATAGATTTTATTTCTCCACTCCATTCATTTAGTAGTATGGGGAGGTGTGCTATATATTATGCTTCTTAATGTTGAGTGTTCCTTACACATGTTATAATTTTTATACTTTCATAACCACTAATAGTCTTCTTGATTGAAGCTATTCTAGTGAATCCTAGTGTCAGTTGCTTTATGATCAAGTAGTGGATTTAGACCACTCATGTAGATTGAGTTTTTTTGTGACTTGTGAGTACTTGGATTGTGGACGTCTTCAACATCATATTTGAAATTTTTTTAGCTCTCTATTCTTTGTTTCTCTCTTTTAGGGGGGGGGGGAGTTTTTCCTACAAGTTTTCTCTCTTTTCTCCACCTTTTGAGAGTTATGTTTTTTGTACCTTTTGTGTGTGTGTGTGCTTTCATTTTTTTTAGCATAATAATGAGTTTGACTTCCTCTATTATACATGGGTATCTTATTTAGGCACTTTTTTTGCTAGAACCCATATGAGGATTGAATAATGTCTCATCATTTATTGGCCTTATTTGGTGTACTCTTCTATTTTTTTGACACTAGCATTGATAGTATGATCATCTCCATATTATGAGCAACTTCTGGTATCCCCAACATCTATCAGGATTTAGAATCACCCATGGGTAACCATTTTCATGGTTCCAAAATTACCATGGAAGTTTAGTGTTTGCGTAGTAGATTTAGACCACTCATGCAGATATTATGATTATTTTCACCTAGTGTTCAAGATTGAGGGAGGGATGTTTAGAAATTCTTCCTCGGGTTTCATCTTCTACCCAGTCTTTTGGAGATTAGTGTTTCTTTCAGTTGATCCTTGTATTCAACACTAGTTCCTATTTTACTTGGCAATTACAGTGATTGGCATCCATGTACTCTAAAAGGATGGATTGGAATCCATAGGGACACATAAATTTAGATTTCATCTTCTATTTTTTTCTCCTAGCTTCACTTGAGGGGGGTGTTAGAGTATGCTTGCACTATTTATCACTAAATTTGGTATAGTCCCAAATTGACTAGTTTAGCCTTCTTATTGCTTTGTAATATTCATGTTTTTATGTAAATGCTTTGCATATATCATTTGTGTAAACAATTAATATTGTGTTCAATTGATTTCCTCTTGTGCAATGCATTAGAATTAATGGTTGTGGTAATGAGTCATTGGAGAGATCTTGGCTAAGAGTTTTGAAAAATCTAAAAATAATAAGGGATCAATCCTTCTTAAACTAGAGGCAATCTTGGATAGGTGTACATGACAACTTCACTCTTGCTCCATCATATAGGTTTTAATTTAATGGCATAAAATATAACCAAAAGATGCCACATGGGAACCACTATTTTAGATTCAACACCAATTCCCACATCTGAAGCTTTGAGGATAAAGCTTTTTATAAGAGGGAGGGGATGTTAGGAATCTATGCTGCCCCTTCTCTTTAATTTGTTAGTATAATAATTTCTATGATTGCATATGATTTATAAGTCATACCATGAGAATTTTGTTTTATCCCACATTCATGGCAAGTAGTAGTTGCTTATATTAGACTTAGTATAAAAGTCATTGTTGAGGTCAATGAAATCATCCATGAATGTATTGTATTGAGCTTTCTCAAATGAGGTTTCCCACTTAAAGATGCCAATGATTATATAATTCATCCATTGTAATTTAGTTCTACTTATTTGAGTTATTATATTGTTAATTTTCATAGTTTATTTTGTGTATTTTGAATTATCTACTAATTTGTTCAAGGAGGATCCTCTCACTAGCTCAATCTTGCTTCACAAACCTTCATGAAATATACTAATGCAATATGTAGATTTGGATTAGTGTTATGTGCATATTAGGATTTTATTTGAAGTGTAATTATAATTGGTTGGTAGTGTTCAAGTTATAATTAGTGCATCACCTCATTAATATAGGTTTACTTTATGTTTTCTCTTTCTCCCTTTTCATCCAAATTAGCTAGTAGTATAGGTGATGAATAATCAAGGCAAATATAGGGAGATAGCCCTTCAATATAGAGGTTTATGACTAATATAGGCAATCCATAGGCCTAGGGTAATCCCATGTTACACTCAATTTGGAGTAGGCTTGAACTACCTCTTTAAGGGTGAAAAATTAAGTGATAAAAGGTACCATAGGGTCTACTAGGATGGATGGATCATAATGTGATAGCACCCCATCCGAAATATTATGGTGTGTAGTTGCAATCATGGATCCATATCTAATCTCCTATGTTGTATCACCTATAAAACAAAAACCAAATATACATCATATATAATTTAGAGAAATGGAGAGGTAGGTTTGGGAGTATATTATATGCATGAGGAAGGGTTTATCATACTAGCTCTTACTAGCCATAGACATGGCCTTGATGGATTGTGGAGTTTATTATTTGATGACTCTAGGTATAATAATAGAAGTGGCATAGATGTCATGTTTTTATCTCCTTCCAAAAAAACATACTTTTCTAGCCTTAGGTTTTAATTTAGGTGCACATGCAACATAACAAATTATGAGGCCCTCATCTATGGGATGCAATGGGAAAGAAAAAGAGGCATCAAACTCCTACAAGCCATGGGAGACAATGATTTAGTAGTGCATCAGGTGAGAGAGTATAATGCAATTAATAATCCACCCTTGAAGGCATACAAACATAGGGTTTGGGACCTCTTAAAAGACTTTTATTAATTTTGCATTCATTCAATCTTAAGAGAGACCAATCAACATGCAAATCGATTGGTTGTCATGGGATCATAGTATGATATTCCAAGTGGGGTAAATGACATAAAAGATTAGTATCAAATAAATATAATATGAAGAAATTCAATTCCTAAAAATGAGGTTAGATGGCATTTGTTTGAAAATGATAAGTAGATAGCATGTTTCTTATAGCAGGAGGCAAAATTTTGCTAAAAAAACCAAGGTAGATTGCAACAATGGTATTGGGACCAGCTTATCCAATTGAGGACAAAAATGATACCTAAGGTATTAGTGACATTAGAAAACATATTCAATAAAGATGATCAGATAAGGAAAGACAAAGTTAACATATCCACAAAGGAAGATCACTATGAGAAGGTTATCATTTTCAAAGATAGGTTGCTCAGATTAGGAAAGTGAACACAAAAAAAGAGAAGGAAACCTTCATAGATTTATTTCAAGAATTTGTAGACATATTTTTTTGGTAATATCATGAATTGAAGTGTTTTGACCCTAGTTTGGCTCAGCATACCATATATTTGGAGGAAAGTGCTAAGTTTTTGAGTAAAAAATAAAGACTTGTCCACCCCAAGATTGAGATCCTTATGAATAAAGAGTTGACTAATATCATTAAATAAAAAATCATCTTCCCCATAAAACACTCTTCATGGGTGGCTAATATTTTGCCTATAAGGAATAATGGGGAGATAAGGTTATGTGTAGACTTCAAATATCTTAACAAGGTGTCATTAAGAGATCACTACCTCCTACCATCCATGGATCAGATTATTCAATAGGTTTCATGTTCACAACATTTCTCCTTGCTTGATGGATACTTAGGGTACAATAGAGTGTTATTAAAGTAGGAGGACCAATATAAGACTACCTTCACAACCAAGTGGGGCACTTATTCTTATAATAATATGCCCTTTGTACTTTTAAATGCAAGAGCTACCTTCTAAAGGGTAATGGATGTAGCCTTATAAGGACTCATCAATGAGATGGAACTCATCTAGATTGATGAAATCATAATATTATCCTAGGATGCCAAAGTTCATTTGAGACAATTGAGGCTAGAGTTTGATAGGTGTAGGTAATATGGGTTCTCTTTGAATCCCATAAAGTGTATTTTTACATTCCATGAGGGTAGACTTATAGGACATGTTGTGTCAAAATAAAGCCTCTCTATAGACCCTAGGAGGATGAGTGCAATCCTTGATTTATCACTACCTAAACATAAGAAATGATTCTAGAGTTTGTTGGGTAAAATCAACTTTAATAGAAGGCTCATACTCAGATTTGTAGAATCGGTAAGGCCTTTAACCCTCATGCTCAAGAAACATAAAGAGTTTTCATGGACTAAGGAAGGGAAAATAATATTTGAATATATCAATCAGGTCATTGCCCAAGCCCCCACCCTCCTCAATCATAATTTTTCAAGGGAATTCTTTTTGTATTCCTTCTTAATTAATGATACTATTTGTGCCATGCTTATGCAAAAAAAAAGTGAGGGTATTGAATAACCCATAGCTATCTTTAGCCAAGAATTTTAGGGGTATGAATAAAGGTATACATTTGTGGAAAAACATGTACTTTAAGTCATGAGAGGCCTTAATAAATTTAGACACATGGTGTCTAATGACAAATGTATGTCATGGTGGTCCACCCTAGCATCAAAGACTTCATCCTTAATAGAGATTTGAGTGAAGAGAGAGATGTTTGGGTGAATAAATGCATGGAATATGAAATAGAAGTGAATTTCACCAAGTTGTTTAGGGGTAGGGGACTATGTGAACACCTTGCATCAGATGTGAAATAGGACAAGGAAGTGGTTTTGGCAATGCAAATTGGTCAACAAGTAGTCACACCTATATCTCCTTATAGCTACACGCAAGACATGGTGAGGTTCTTCCAAATAGGATAATGTTAGATAGGCCTAAATAGGACTATAAGGATTTAATTCATACTATAATCCATTTCTTATGTCTTTATTGGTGGGTTACTCTTCAAAAACCACCTTGATGTCATGATATTGAGGTGTGTTGAAAATATCCAAATCAACAAGCTCCTAGACCAGTTTCATGATGAGCTTATAGGAGGGCACTTTGCATCTAAGAGCACAATAATAAGGATCATAAGATCAAGCTATTTCTGGTCATGTTTTTTAATTACTCTCATGATTAGGTTAGGAGGTGCCAAAAGTGTGATATGTTCATAAGAAAGCAAAGATTAGCTATCTTACCTCTCAAGCCTATTCATATGGAGCATCCCTTCATGCAATGGGCCTTAGACTTTTTAGGTAATATTTAACCTCCATTTATTATAGGGCATAAATGGGTATTGACTATTAAAGACTAAATCACTAGGTGGGTAGAGGTAGTTTTATTTAAGGAGGTAAATGAGAACTCAATTTTGGAGTTATATGATAATCTAGTGACCATATTTGGGTTCCCCTTCACCATCATATCATACAATGCACTAGCCTTCATTAGTGTAAGGGTGAGTGAGTGGTATCTTAGCTATGGAATCTACCTTAGTTATTTATCTGATTACTATCTATAAGGAAATGGAATTATAGAGTACACCAATAAGAATATAATTAGGATCATAAAGAGAACTATGGAGGATAACCAAAGGGACTAGAATACCAAGATAAGGATAGCCTTATGGGTAGATAGGATCAATCCTAAGAGGGATACTACCCACTAACAATATCTTATTATCTATGGAAAATAGGAAAGGCTGCCCATATCACTTGAACAGCTAGCCTTGGAACTTACACACTAACTTGAACTCATGGAGAATGACTCAATGGAGGTGATAATGAATGAATTGAGGGAGCTAAAAGAGAAAAGGGATTATGATATGTATGCCATGTGGTCATATAAATATCAGGTTAAGAGATCATTTGAAAATAGATATTATTCAAATACCTTCTAATAAGGTGACATTGTACTCAAGTGGGATGCAGATCATGCCAAGCTAGGTAAGCATTCAAAGTTTGATAGTCTTTGGAGTGGACCATATGTTATTACTAGTTGAAAAGAGAACAATGCATTACAATTTTACAAGAGGAGTGGTGAGGAACTCCCTATCCATATCAATGGGGTGTTCCTTAAGTATTGTTACTTGGAATCACAAAACCATCTTTGTACATAGTAGTTTAGGTTTCCTTCTTCCAAGTGTTATAGCATGTGTCTTATTAGTTACTTGATTGGTTATGTTATTATTTATTCTATTGCATGTATTTTTTGTGTTTCCTTTATGTCTTGTTGTGTGTCTTCTAAAGCTTTTTATAGTCCCTAAGGTATTCAAGTTATTCATCATGATGTGTCAGTTCAGTCAAGAGTATTCATCTAGGCATGAGTGATACATAAGAGATCCTAGGTCCTCTTGACTAGTAAGCAAGTCAAGCCTTCAGAGTCACCAATAATGTTAACTTATTTATTCCCTTAGTCTTATAAATGATTCAACCTATGTCTTGAGTACCCAAGTTCACCTATGGTCACCCTTATCATCTCTTAAAGTGTTAGGGCAATTCAAAAGGTAGATCATAGGTCATCATGTCAAGGCAGCTAGTCAAATAAGGTTCTATGTCAAGATATGTTATGGTAGTTGTATTTTTCACCCTGATTAAGCTTGTGTCAATCTATATAATTATGATTCATTATGTATAAGGATCTATAACAAGACTTGGATTGGTCATAATGGTCCAAACTTACTCACATTGAAGATGACCCAATTTTGTAGCTCATGACCTATCCTGAATCCATCCAAGTATGTTGAAAGCTTTCAAGATATGGAAATATCATAGGTTTATAGATGTTATAAAAAATGTGGGATAACCTTGTTTAGGTTTTTATCATGTTGTAAGGTCTTTTGAATAGACATCAATGTATCTTATTTTTAGACCTTCACTTGAGATCACATCTATTGCCTTTAAAAGGGTGTTTGACCATAGAATGATGCTAGTTTAGCCTCAAAACATCACTAAGACAATAAATCAAACCTTAAAAGGCCTCCATGACTACCATAATTCCATGATCAAATGGTTTCATATGTAAAAGGGATGTCTTTTTATGATTCGAATGTTTTATTGTCCACTAAAGGGGCCCACACGTGGGAAATAATGGATCTTAAACTTCCCCATCCATACTTCATGTTTTAATTTCATTTTGTCCCCTATTTTCCCTCTTCCTACCACCAATAAATTTTTAGGCTCTAAAAATTTGAGAAAATGTAGGAAACTAGTGTTTTGTAGGTGTTTTCAATCAAGTATGGATCCATACAATACATACATGGTAAAAAAGATTTAGGGATTTATATAAGATATTTAGTATATAAATTAGGTGAGATAATATAGGAGTTTAAAGATAATAAATATAAAAACTAACCCCTCCTTCCCATCATCCTCCTTGGTAGCCAAGGATAACACCTCAAGTTCTTGTTCAATATAGACAAGAGAGATAAGATGGTGACCTGAGCTATTATCTATAGGAAGGGGGTCTAATATAATTATGATCCTTGGAACTAGTATGAATAATGGTGACCTATGATTTATGAAATATGGTTAAAAAATTGAGGCAGTCAAATTGGTCCTAACCATTCACATAGGGTCAAGAATGGAATGGCTTTAGTGTGTTTCTTTCATGTTTAGAGAAAATGGAAATTTTGTGTGATTTATACAATTCATCAAGGTAATTTTATTTCATTCTCCACCCCCTGTTCACATGTGTGAGTCTATGAGATAAAAAAAACCTCCAAGTTATCACTAGCTATAAACTGTAGGCAAGGTTCCCTTGATGAGGAAGGATCTTCAATGCACATGTCTAGAAAATAACATTGGTTTGTGATTGAATGATGGTTTCTTGACCTAATTAAGGTCTTCTTACCTCTTTGAGATAATTATTGTCAAATTAGTCTTCAAATTCTACAACCCCTTGCCTCCAAATGGGGTTGTCTTTATATTTTAAACTTCATTGCAAATTTGAACTGAGGGTGCATGGTGATGGATGTTTAAAGTCATTACAGAACCATAGAGGAATAAAATGTATCACATATTCATGTATTAGAGTCTTTATCTCATAAATAATAGACATCATTATGGACCTAATAGGAAATAAACCATGAACTAGTACTCCAATGCCTTCACAAGCATGTTTAACATAGGTTAAGGTTCATTATCAAAATTTAAGGTATTTGGGGAATCCTACATTTCAATTTATCACTCCATGTGTCTAATTAATGAAATGTAAATACCTTTACTTTTTGAGTGTGTGAACAAGGGTATCTAGGGTCCGCTTAGGTGGTCTTGAACATGAGTCAACATCCCGCATGACATCTCTCAAAAGGTATTTTTTGTGTCATAATTCCATCAAACCATTTCACCTATCAATATGCCTTTGTTATAAGTTAGAACTCTATAAATCCCTATGACTACCACCTACAGGTTCAAGCCTTTCTACCCAATCCTAAAACATGGAAAATAGGTTAATTTCTCTAGAATACTATCAAGATCCATTAAAACGGTGAGAAAAGAACATATTTGAACATGAATATTATTGAGAAAACATAACCAAATTTAGGAGGCCAACTCAAAACCAACTTTCAAAGGGTTTCAAAACCATAATATACAATTGAGTCTCAAAATTCAAGTAAGGCAATTAGGTCTCAAACATAACATAGAATCACTCCTTTTACTCAAGAGCCTACTTTAAGACCCCTTAAAAGTCACACACTGAGATCACCGAGCTCAAAACTACTACAATCTACTTCCAACATTAAAGATGAAATTATATATGCACATAGAAGGATAAATTAGATAGAGAAGTAGAACATAGAGGTCATGTTGTTTAGGGATAAGGAGTTTGAAATAATGACTAAATAAATTAACTCAAGCATGTATAGAGATCACTTTAGAGTGTATAACTAAGGTGAATGGCAATGTCAATAAACATGTAAAGGGGAACCCTAAGGTGATGAACATATATATACCCCTTAAGATCTCACACATGATGGTGTGATCATGTCAAATAGATACTTGGTCTGGGTTAAACACCTAAGACACACAAACGTATGTACCTGATTGTGCAAGTAAGCTTTGATAGCAGAGTTAGGGAGGCTAAGCCTAAAAAACTATGGTCATATATTGAGAATATGTTACCTAGGCCCTAAATCTATCATTTTAGAGAGATAAAAGAGACTAATCAGATCTTCATCACCAACTATTTCAATCACTTAGAATGAATACTTATGGTCATGATAGACCTAAGAGAGAGGGACTAAGATGGTGGTCAAGGTAGCTAAGGGCATATGCAGAAGGCAAATAAGAAGGAAAGGGATGATACTATGACCTTGAATCCATAAATGAATACCTATAGATTTCTTAAGATCTTAAAGGTCAGATTAAGCCTATAAGACCTAAGACTATCGCTGACCCTCAAGACCCCATCTCCAACTTATTGGTAGATCTAAACCCCCAAGAAAACCTAAGGCTATAAGAAGATGTATGGTGATGATTTAGGTCCTAAAGGAATTGTTATAAATAGAGGAAAATAGAAAAGAGACCAATTTGGTCCTATCACCCCTCTCAAACTTTACTTCCCTAATCAACCATTTCAAGATTCCAACTCAATCACTCATATCTCATATGGCATGATGAATTAGGCTCAGTTATCTTTGGGGAATTTAGGGACCTTTATTCACTCAATATTAATGGAGTAAAGAGTGGGATTTAGGAACCTAACTCTATGAACAATCCCTAAGATTGTCAACCCACCTAGATTACTTACCAAGAGCTTAAAGGTCACCAACTTTCAATTATTACTCACCATATAGTCTTCATGGGACAAGGATCTATTTGAGATATTTGAAGGGGTATATGGGATATACATCCATAACAAAAGGTTTTAATTTTGGGGTTTGTACTCTATAAACCATCATTAAGATGGTAGGCCAATGAAACCCTCTCTAAACCTTAATTATGAATTGATGAGGAAATTACACCCTCAAATGCTTCTAGATGAATAATTTGAACCTTTTAATTATCTTTATGGTCCCCTCAAGTCACATGGGCACCCAAATAGTATACTAGTTGGCATGTGTAGGGTATATGATATATAGAACATGCCTAAATATGTACTCTAAGCATGCATAAAAGGAAGTAGAAGAGGTGTGCACATAATCTATGTTTTTGAGGATTCATAGGGATTGATAGGTCTTAAATATATGTATAACAGCCACCTATAGGGCCTCTATGTCTAAATGTCACTTGCAGGCATGCCTAGGTGCCTAAGTAAAGGACTATGTGTATATAAAGAAGTGGTAAGTGGCTTAGTCAAGCTAATACAGATGATATAAAGGTTGTAAAATATGTATTTCACACCAATAAGAGTGTCAAATTACCCTCACCATTCCTTTTAAAGACAAAACTTAGGAACTCTACCTTTAGACCTATTGGCTAACACCCTTCTCAAGGTAGTACTACTTAAAGACTAAAATAGAGGACAAAAGGGGAATAGATAATACCTCAAACCATCATGGATATATTTTTAAAGGAGTTTTAGGTGTGTGAGAAATATTATTTGTAGAGAAAGGATCAAAATTGGTCATTGTGGCTCAAAATTGCCTTATGGGTGCACAAAATGTATAATTATCACCAGAGGAGCAACTTGATGATCTCATAACTATAAAAAATAGTTTCATGGGGTTATGATCATTTTGGGATAGTCTAGGGGAATTTTATAGAAGAAACTAATGGTATTGGTTCATAGTTTAGGGTCCTAACCTTTATGAACCATTGCTAAGAACCCAAACCCCCTTAAACCTCCCTACAACCTTAATAATGACCCGATGGAGAAAATATTGAAGAAATTGCATGAAAATCCATTAGAATGGCTTAGTATACACTTATATCTCATATTTCACTCTAATCAAATCCTATCCATAGCATTGGTCTATATGGATAGTTGTATGGACCCATCTGAGACACTATTTTTGTAAGATTTAATGATATTCTCAAGGTGTAAAGTTACATGAGGAGTTGCAGATCATTAGGGAAGGTATTATGAGATATCTTTTAAATTTTCAAGTCTTAAAACACTCATAATTTTTCTTATAAAATATCTTATAGGTCTATACCAAAGGAGTAGTCTAGAAATACTTGTAAAGGGTGACCTAATCACCTAGGTAAATAGGAATTATAGGTGTACACCATTAAAAATGCATAATTCATGGTATAATATAATTTTATATACCTTTAACATGCTTATTCATTTATTCTTAAGCTTTTATTTAGGTTTCATGTTCATCCAAATAGTTAACATCAAGTCACTAGGCTTAATTACCTAATAGACATATATGGTCAACAAGGAAGGATGACTATTGGAATAGAGGGATGTCAAGGAATCTATTTCAAGTCATGAAATGGTTTTAATTTCCTCATGTAGGAGAATAGGACTATTTCCTATCCACCATGAAAGATAAGTTAGTTTTCTATGCTATACTGGCATATAAGAAGGAGGTGGATACTAAGTACTTCATTAAACCACATTGATGATTTGTAACTATCAAAATTAGAGGGATTTAACTAGTATTGACATGTACATGCTCTCCATGGGGTCAAATAAGTTGAATTAGCCTCCACCACTCCACTTTAACATCCAAAATCTCATTGAAGACCCCAACCAGCCTAAGCAACGCATGGAGAAAGAATGGAGGGATGCTTGTAACTACTAATTAAATGATTTATGGTCATTCATCACCTATTCATGTTGTTTCCATGCTAAATTTCCCCCTCCTTATCTATTCATGTTCTATAAATTTAGGCACTAAGTCCATTATATGGTTCCCTTGACTAGGTATGATGAAACTCTACCCAAATTGTATCTTATAAGCCTTTTTTGAGGTATGTTCCTATTGTTGGTGTTGTGACATTGATGCCAAAGTCAAGATGGATGTCATTAATGTCAAGGTAAAAGTTGAGGCCCTGCATGGTGAAGTGGTATGTGATAAAGAAGTCTTATGATAAGATAAAATTTGAAGGCAACCTATTGTCTCTCTATTGAGAGATAATTTGAAGGCAATCTAGAAATTATTTTAATGTTGATGATAGGTTTCAATATCAATATATAAGGTAAGCATACTACTGATCACTATTTTTGAGGAGCATTGTTATATCATGAGCATGGTTTAGTAGTCTTTGAGTTATGTATGAGGTATTGGAACAATGTTATAGTAAGACAAGATCATGAGCCTATTAAGAGTAGTCTTGTCTTCAAAAAATCATGATTGAAGAATGTTGTTGGTTGATATCATTGATATTTTTCTTGTTTGAGTTCAAATATTTGAATACTAGGTGTCTTGAAAAGCCTAGTCTAGCCCAGTGAGAAGGTGTATGCATAAAACATAGTGAAGCTTGGTGAATTATGTAAGTATAGGCATGAGAGAGTGTATAAATTTTTACAATCATGAGAATGAGGTAAATAATCCTTTAAAATAGTTCCAAGATTATTTTTGAGGCTTAGTCATTGCATGAAGAGACCTAGTGAGAAGGCATAGGCTTGGTAGTGTTGATGCCTAAAACTTCCATTCTAAAAAAAATAGTTTCCTATGGGAAGTTTTAAAGATGTGGGACTAAAATTTGTAATCTGTGAAGTGACCTTTTGGATTTTAGAACTATCTCTTTAAATAATTGGGGAGAAACAGGGAAAGAAGGAAATGCAAATAAAACTATATAAGGTGATGTACCAAAATTCTTAATGTATCCATTTGTAATATTGCATAATATATTATGAACCTTTTAAAACATTAAAGATAATTTAAAAGAGCATATACATGATTTAAATCCTATAATATAAACAAAATCCAATATTATATAAGTAGAGAATATAAATAATAGATAGCATTAGATTTCACTCAAAATAACACATAATACCACATCATCTTCATTATTGGGTGGAGAACAAAATACAAAAGGCCCAAAGGCATAGTATATAATATTCAATCCTTCTTGTGAGGGGCACAGCTAAGGTCTTGAAATGAAAAACAATAGCTGCTACTATTCTATTCAAAAACTAAAACTATTACAATGGCTTTTCTTTGATAATAGATTTTTAAAAAAATCTATTATCTAATTACCCATTACAAAATAAAAGATCCCATAATATATAGGCATGATCACCTTTAGGAGATAGAAAGAATTGACACCTAGATCTTGATACTCATATTCATGATGAGGCTATTGTAACTAAAAGGGGGAGCTTCATCTCATAAGTGTAGATGGTCCTCAAATCCTAGTTATGGAACAACCTTAATGCCTCATGATTCCTAAAATGCTTAGAATAATCATTGTGGTAACAAATGTCCCTTTTTGAAATGAGATTATGATTATCATTAGAAATAGGGCCCACTTCCCTTATCCAATGACATAAATCAAAGATCTAACAAGAAAAACTTTGCCTTAGATAAGTGCCATGATGGCATGTGGAAGGGTCACTTACCTTTATTTATACCTACATAGTGTGCCACACCTATTATTTTATCAACCAATGGCACACCTTAAATCTCTAACAAAAGAACCCTTCATTTTAGAGGAGCACTATGATGCCACATTGTGAGATAGTGATTCTCTTGGGGAAGTTGAGAACTCTTTTTCAAAGGATGAGTATGGGGGTGCCATGTGGCACCAATGAAAGGAGCTAAGACTTAGCCAAAAATAAAAAGGGGAACTCAGGAAAGAGGAGGCTGATACTCAAACTCCCTGACTCTTCAAGTATGTCCATGATAAAATGTTGAATTCTCAAAATAAAACTTCAAAATGTGGATTTGATCCACAATTCCTAGTAACTTATAGGGGAATCCACCTGTAGATGGAAGAACCTAATTTTTTTGGTTTCACAGACCGGTTGAAGTAAAACTAAAAAAAGGCAAGGCCCATAAAAATTATAACTTCTAAAGCGAAGCCTTCAAAGGCATACACACTTCCTCTATAGGCCGAGTCTTATTTCTTAAAGTCTTAAAGGCTCTATCTAGATTAATTATCTCTTTAAAGGAGATGCTGCTCAGACCCTACACAACCACTCACATCTAAAATTTAAGTTAGGCACAAGGCTATAAAATGGTCTCCACTTAAGAGACACTTGGTGCTTGACCTAGGGATGTAAATATGGTCTGGTCATTCTACTTCATGATCAATAGATATTTTATCTTATACTCTAAAAATATTGTATTATCTACAAGGAAAGGGGAGGGGAGTCCTAATTGGACTAGTTTTTCAATGTGTCCCTACATGTCTTGGAGCATCTACTCTAAGACATTAAAAAATGCCTTACAATTCGATGTAGCCTTTATGTATCTCAATAATTCATTGACCTTGATTACTTACTACCTTCTTTTGGACACCCCTATTACCTAGATCATCCTATCTATTGAGATATATAGCTTCTAGACTAGGAGCTACAAATCATGGAACTTGGGGGATATGAAGGCAAGGACCTAATCCATAGATACACTCACTTGTCTACTTAATTGTTATGAGTCCACAATAAACGTAAGTGATGGATTCAAGTTTGATTCCATATTATTTATCCTCTCCTAATATGAAACATATAATTATTGGATCATTAGGAGGATGTATATGGTCAGGAAGTAGGTGACAAGGTTGTTCTTCAATTGCTAGATCTCCTAGTCCTTAGCCTGGGACTCTTATTACATTTTTTTTGTATCTATTTTTGCAATCTCATAGAGTCCAAGAGACTCTTATGAGTCTATTAGAGCTCTATTAATTTATCCTAAAACTTATTCTCTACAACCTCCTCTTATGTCTTTAGCCCATCTACTTTGGCCTTTAGCTCTACTACCTAGACTTGAAACTGGGCTCTTTTGTTAACTTCCAATTGAAATCTCTCAAATGTGATGTAGATTTGTAAGTTGGATCTCATATTCATGAACTCCATGTCTTTGGCCTTGGACTCTATAATTAATCAATCAAGGGTGTATTTGACTCTTTGGAGTTCTTTTTCCTTCTCCAATCGATAACCTACCTTGAGGTAGTCCATTATGATGGAATTTTGGTCCTCCTCCATGATTTTGACCCTATCATGTGGCCTTGCCTAACTAATTTTCAAGATGAAAGTGTGTATTTACTAATCCTTAGGTTGCATCTATTATTATGGATTGATTACTATTGGTGTCATGTGTACAATCATCAAATATTACTATGTGGGGTCAAATAATGATCACATGTGTGGTGTCACCAAGTCCTTGGCCACTTTTCCTCTTCTCTTTTCTACCTGAGCTTCTTAGGCTTTCCTTACCATATTCAACTATTGGTGGAACTATTCGTATGATTGAATAATTTCCCCCATGAAGGGGGATCCCTATGGCAATCTTAAAAAAATGGTCACTTAATATTATGAAGTAGCATATGTTTTTCCCTTGGGAATGAGTGGGTTAATGATCAATGTGGAAGGAGAGAAAGGTGAGAGGTTTTGGAGAGGGGTGGTAGGCAATTGCACCACAATAGATGTAGTTGTGGTGGATGAAAGTAGAGAGGTGAAAAATGGTGTAAGCATGGTGAGTGGATGATCAGTAGAAAGAGGTGAAATCATGGTGGAAAATTTGGAAGTCAAAGAAGAAGAAAAGAATGAAGATGAAGTGGAAAGGAGAGGGTGAGAAAAATACACCTTTTTCTATTTGGGCTTAGGAGGAGGGTTGGAAACATGCACCTCAGATCTAGGCTGAGCTACCCATACTTTAGGTTACCCTATAACAATATGTTCATATTGTTACACTACTACATATAGTGGAGGAGGATAGAAAATTGGCCTTTGAATCTTGAGAATCTCCTCCTCTTTCCCTAAGGGGGCATCTTCTTTTTATACCAAAACCTCTTCTTCTACCTAAACATCTTCTTCATGATACTCATCCTAAATATTTTCTAATTGCTCATTGGCCTCCAAATCCTCAAAATTGAGCTCCCTCTAGCTTATTTCCTACCTATACCTCCAATAGGCTTCCATTTTTTCTTTACTCCAGCCCCTCATGATGAGCTACACTCTTAAACCCTTGGTCATGAGCTTTATAAGATCAAAGTCTCAGACTAGTTTGTAAAAAGACTCACATGATTGGTGGGTGTCTAAGGGCATATTCAATACATCAACATATTTTTTGATGTCATCCTCTATTGGAAACTTTTGATATTTTAAGTTTGACTAGAGATCATGATTAAAGGGGGTGATAGTATTGAGAGTGATTATGTGGCTAGCTAGATCATAATTCCACTGATCATTAATTTGATCTAAGACAAGATCTATCAATTTGAGCACAATAAGATGCTTATACAAGTTCCTCAGAACTATAATGACCCCTCTTAAAAATGGGACATCATATAGGGACCTATTCCTTCAACTTATGTCATATATTAAATCTACCACATTGAGCTAGTGGGCCAAGGTCCTATTTGTGAACATGCATGGGAGCTAGAATGGATCTTCCATAAATCTATGGAATTAGATGAATTTAAATTGGGCTCTGAATAACCAATCATGTGGAATTTTGTAGCTAGTGGGCCATGCTCTCTATTGGTTTATCATTCAGAAGGTAATGTCTTCCTAACTTAGATCGATTAGGGCTAGAGATAGGAAGCACTCTAAAAAATCATGATAATCCTATGTGGCTAAAAGGATTTGGGTCCACATAGAGATAGGGATCACCATGTAGGGGTATGTTCCCACATCAATAGAATTTATGGTGAATTATTATGAAAAAAACCTAGTGCTATGATAAAGAATCATGTGAATAAGGAAGGAAGAAAACTTGAAGGTATTTTGAGCCAAAAAATTTGTCAATTGATTATGAATGGCATCAACAATGGAATCTATGATGTCCATTTATTAGGCCTTCTCTTTTCTCACCATTTTCAAGTGGAAGATTTTACCTAATTAGAAATCATGGACATTGGTGTCTGAGTCCATTCTAAATATGAATGATAGCATAGAGAGGGCATCTCTCATATATTACATTGCAAATTTTGAGAGAGTGACGGGAACGGGTAGCACTTCTATGTAATTTATATGGAGAGATGAGTTAAGTAACTTCAGATTCTAGACACTAGTTCCCCATATAGAATACAAGCTTTTTATATCACATATGTTTGTGTTGGGGTGATTATGGAGTTGGAGCATCTTCATCACTTCTCTAGCACTGATATCCACATTTAGGTGGTGGTCAGTGATAATAATGGTGTTAGCATCATATATTTCTACACATAGAGCAATAAGCTTTGGGCATGGGTGCATGAGAGGAACCATATATTATGTTAGAGTAGAAATCCATATTTTGAATCCAAATGACTCAAAGTCTTTATTTTGAACTTTAGTAAGCATACAGGCATGAGTGCCCTCCCTTAGATTCTTCATATTCTTTGTCAATTTGGGATCAAATATCCCTTATACATAGTTGAGGACCTATGTGGGGTCCCTATAAATTTTTTTTGATACATTATTCACATTTGGTATCATGATATTTAGTTATGTAGGGCCAATAGCATATAATTTACTTCCTAAAAATTGAGGGGGAAGCTCTTGTGACCACCTAGACCATGAGATCTTTCCTTTCTAGGATGTCTGCCACTGAATGAGGACCCATAAGGTTCCATATTGTAATTATCTTGAAATAATCCTCTCTATGATCTAGGAAAACACTAGATATTGGCTTCTTCTTACAATTCCACATGCAATTCTTCATTAAAGGCTCTTTGTTTAGCTTAGTGCTCTCAAAAACTCTTTGGGAATTTAAATGTTTTGCTTGATTAGGAGATGGGTATTTATAGGCCAACACTTCTAGTTCAATCATCATACATCATTTTTTTAATTTGGGTTCCCATAAATTAGAAGGGTGACACACATGCTTGAGGAACCACTCATAAAAGATTTGTAATGATCTTTACTGGAGATCATGCAAATAAGGGCACCTAAACATTAATTACAGGGGGAGTGGGTAGATAACCATCTATAAGAGAGGATTCAAAATGAGGAGAGTTAAGGTGTAGACACTTGGTGATGGGATAATAACAATTTATGCCAACAACACTTATTAGTGAAGGGAAATAACAATAAAAAAGGAAACTAACTATGTACAAGGTAAAGCTGGTAAATCAGTTAAAGTGCTTCAAGTGAATTTCATTAACCAAAATATCTAAGGCATTGCCTTCTTCATCTTCTAATTCAAATACATTGCCTTGCCTATTACTGATGATGCAAAAATGTCCTCTCCATAGGGAATCAAACTTTACATGCTAACCCAACTTTACAACCCTTTCATCATATTTCAGAATCAAGTCTCCCAGCTTAAATCCTAGGTTGGATGCATTCTTGTTGAACCACCTATTATCAACTAATCTTAGCATCACTAGTTTGATCTCTTATTTCTTGAAGACTAATAAATTCCACTAACCTGACCTCCATTACTCCATTTTCCACTATTTTGATAGCTTTTAACAACTATAAGGTGGGAATCTCCATCAAAATGGGTACGATCACTTTTTTCTTGTATAATAATTCATATGAGATTGTTTTTTTTAATCTGGTTAAGAGTGATTCAATTGGCCTATAGAGTTTTTTTTAGATGCATATTCCACTCACTCTATCGGTCAGTTCCCATTCTCTTAATTAACCTTATGAGGTTCTTCTTAGTAGATTCAGCCAACCCATTCCCTTGAGGGTAGTAGTTAGATGAATTTTTAAGGAAATTTCCATTCCAATTGTAAATTCTAAAATCATTGAATTAAGGAAGGCCTTTACATTTTAGGATATGATCATTTTTGGAGGGTTGAACCTTACTACAAGTTCTTCCAAGAAGTTAAAGATTGCATTTTTAGTTGCTTATTTCAAAAGGGCTACTTCAATCTATACTGTGAAGTAGTCTATGGCCATGAGTATCCACTTATAGGCTATGATAGACATGGGATTGTTAATCCTAATCAAATCCAAGCCCCACTGTGTGAAAGGCTCATAAGTCATAATTGGTTTTAGTAGCATGGTTAAATTATTTTACTTGCCTACAAAAATGGCATTGTTGGTATTTATTCATTACTTGATAGCAATCTAAAGATAGGGTCAAATAGTAGTATTTAACATACATGATTTTGGTTACAGCATTT
Source organism: Torreya grandis (assembly GCA_037957365.1). Lineage (NCBI taxonomy): Eukaryota > Viridiplantae > Streptophyta > Pinopsida > Cupressales > Taxaceae > Torreya > Torreya grandis. The sequence continues at coordinate 2,866,557 of JARHVA010001615.1, read as the reverse complement.
TTTTGAGAAATGTCTACTTGGAGGAATAAAATGTATATCTTGTAGGATTTTTCTAGCTTGGTGGTTATCAACACATCTGAGTAGTTCCCTATTGAAGTTCCTTTTGAAATGGACTCCTTGGAATAGTGTATAACTAGCTACTTATAGCTTATAAAATATCATTTTGTGCATGAGGAGACCATCTAGATATCATCTAATTTGCTAAATTAGGTTCTATCAGTAGCCAAGGACTCGATAGCTTCATATTGACTCACTAAAATTATTTCTAGTATATTTTTCTCATATGTCAGGGCATTCATGTATTAGGCCAAATACTCACAAAGTCCTTTCCCTCAAATCACCTTGGTTGGCTTGACTTCGATATTGTATTCTAGGATCTTATTAATCTAATTTGATCTCTTCTAAATGATTTCCCCTCCATGATGTATTCTCTGACATTGAAATGCATCACATATATCATTACCTTACTTCCTACCACCAGGTATCTAAATTTATTGAGACCTTTAATTATATCAAAAGACTACTCCATAAAATTATACTTAGTTCCATATCCACGTAGGGTTCTAGAATAAAATGTAATAGGATTCTCACCTTTCCCTTCTTCATTTTGATTTAACATGGCTTCCAAGCTATGTTGACTCCAATAAACATACATGATAAAATATTTATATAAGTTAGGATTGATTAGCATGGGAGTGATGGATATTACTTCCTTGATCTTGTGAAACACTATTCTTCCTTTAACGATCTATTTTAAAGCTTGGTCTTTCTTCAACATCAATGTAATTTGCCTTACTAGACCCATGAAGTCAAATAGGAATCAATTAAAGAAGTTAATCTTCACTAGGAAATATTGGACTTCCTTCTTGTTAACTAGTAATGCTAAAAGTCCCTTATGGTTGTCAATTTATCTAGATCAATAGAGATTCCTTATTTAGATACCATATATCCTAGTATCTTTCCTTGCAAGATGTTGAAGAGGCATTTTTTGGGGTTGAGGGATACCCTGAACTCTTGACACTTTTGAAAAATATTCTCCAAATGATAAAAATGATCTTCTTTTTTCTTAGAGAACACTATAAGATCATCCAAATAGATGAGGATGATTTTATTAATTAGTCCTTTAAAATTTATATCTATGTCCCACTATAAAGTAGCTCCTATATTAGAGAGGTCGAAAGGAATTTTTTCATATGTGAAGGTTCCCCAATTCATAGTGAAAGTGGTTTTATGTTGATCCTCATCATTAACCCATACCTAGTTATAAGCTTGGAACCCATCAAGTAGAGAAAACATTTCTATGCTTGCTAATATTTGGAATATCTATTCCATTAAAGGAAGAGGATAATGGTCTTTTAGAGATGCTTTATTCAAGTCTCTAAAGTTTATGCATAGTCTAATTTACCTATTTTTATTTCTTATCAAAAATAGGTTGGATACCCAAGTTGAATGTTTGATTGGGTATATGATCCTTGAATCAATTAATTTACTTAGTTCCCGAGCCATGAGAGACTCAATTTTTGGATTTATTGTCCTTTGATTTTAATGGATAGGATTTTCTCCTTTGATAAAATATATGGTGTGTTGGATCACCTCATAGTTGTATCCATTTAGTTCATCATAAGTCCAAGCCATAACTCCATAATTATTTTAGAAGGATACCAATTGATCCTTATTGTTTTGGGAAACTTCTTTCCCACCTTTAATTTTCTTCCATCTTCTACATCGAGATCATATTAGTCACTCTTATTTTTTAAAAACTTCCTTTTGTCATTCCTTGAATCATCAGAATAAAATAGATTCTCTAGAGTGATTAGTCCTTTTGGAAGTTTATTGGACTTTAGTTGTATGATTTGATCTCTATAGGCCTCTTCAATCTTTGTCTAAAACTACTCTACAAACTTACATGATTACTAAATAAACATGATTATTTGGGCATCGCTCTCAAATACCTACCAGTCTTAATCATTTTCTAGAATAATAAGCCTGATAATTACTTACACCACTTATTTGTTGGTAAATAAATTAGTTACCAAATCAAACTAGGAACTGATTACTGTCATTTTATTTGTCTCCACATTCATAGACCTAGGAATGATTTAAATATTAAATTCTTCAATTATATCCCTACTCAATGGTGGTAAGACCTTAGCAGACATTCTTTATAGTTATGATTCCTCTTAATTACCTCAATACTAGTTCAAAATATCCAAACACCTTTAAATACTTTATGCCCATGCGTTCAGTGAGGCTAAGGCTATGGACCATGGATTCATACTTAGATTCATTATTTTTTTATATAAATTGAAATTAGAAGGCCCTAGGGTCTCTTTTCTAAATCGAGACACCAATCAAATACCAGATCCAAAGCCAATTTTGCACTTCATACCATCAAAATATAGAGTCCAAAAATTGGACTCATTTTTAGTTTCCTTGCTCTGATCCTCCCTTTTCTTCATGACTTCATGGATGGCTTGGTATTCATCATGGATTACATAAGTCCTGAAGCTGGTGGAATCAAATTTTGTGAATGGATCATTCTCAATAAATTCATTAATGAGGACCTCCCCCTTCAATCTTATGTTGTTTGTCACCCCTTCTTCCTCAAGCATTTCTACATAATGCATCTCTTTCTTTGAAAAAGAAGTGTGCATCACTTTAAAATTCATCATAACATCATCAACTATGTGCTCTAGATGTAGTTCAGATAAAACCTTTATTTTTAAGCCATATTTGGTCCTCAAGATGAGGTGAGACCAATCCAAATATAAGTACCTACCTATCTTGGTTGTGAAATATCTTGACAAACATAACCCAAAGACTAGTAGAATATCTATTACCACAAATTTTTGGGGGACTATAATGTTAGGACTAAAATTCAAGGTTAAGGGAAGAGCCTTGATAATACCTATGGTCTGAACCTTCTTACCATTTAACTACATTACCACTTTATCCAAAGGTTCATATTGAAGTTGTAGTGTGTCCATAATTTATTTGGGCATCACTATGGTGTTGGTGCTGGAATCAATCATAGAATTGTGAAACAACTTGTTCCCCATAATGAGAGTTAAATAAAATGGGTTAGGTTTTATTTCACTTACACTTTCTTTAGATTTGATGAATGTGGATGGTGCATGGGGTTGTGAATTGTTGATGGCTTATTTTCCCTTAGTTTGTGTTGGCTCTATATCTAGATTACCTTAGATAGGCTTCTCTTGGTTTTCTAATGTTTCTCTTAGCATAGATTTATACTCAAGGATAGATAAGACATCCCAAAGAGAAACATTGGCTAGGGCCTTCTTCAATTGCTCCACCATGTTTAATGATCCTTGAGGCTAGGATTTAGGGCCTTTTACCATGTTTAGTGTTATTTTACACCACTTTTGATATGTAGGGGTGATGGTTAGGGTCCATGATTTTTCCCAAAAGTCACTTTAGGCCTTGTAGAAGCCTCTTAGGTCTCAATTGGTTTCTTCTTAGATCGAGTGTAGTAGTTTGATTAGACTAATGGGGATCTCATTTGCATAGATTACATCTTTTCATTCTACCCAAGATAAAAGTGAATATTTTGAGGCTATCTCCTCTTATTTCTCTAAGGACATTCCTTATATTTGATCCATTATGAAATCATTTTCAACACCAAAGGACTGGTATCTATAAGGAGATGAATTAGGTGTACTCCCTTGTCTTCACTAATCAATAACCCTTTACTATAGATTATCTCTTAGGCAATTTTGGGGTTTATGTGCATTGTTAGATGAAAAGCACCATGAATTTGAGTCATCTAAGAAGTTATTTTGGCCAGTGACCAATTATCTTCATGAGTTTGGTGGGACTATTTGTAAAGGATCAGGAAGTGGGATGATTTGATTTGCATGTTATGTCTGATGATTTGGCCTCTAACCTCCTTAGTACTAGTTATGATAATATGATGTTCTTATACCTTGGTAATTTTTGAAAGGAGGCTTTGAAGGCATAGTATGTTTCCTCTTGAGGTTTATGATCTTGTTTAATAAGTTCTATAGGATGTTTTTCATGTCATTCACCTCCATATCTAGCATGGATGAAGCAAACACACTTGTTTGAGTAGTTAAATATACATACATGGAATGAGATGCTTACGACGTGCTTATGACTTCCTCTTATGGTGGCATTGATATTTATGGGAACATAGGCATCAATAGTTTTGGGGGGAGTTTCCCAACATATATAAAATTATTCTCCACTCTAACAACAAATTCATACACATTCGATGGTGTCTAGCCTCTAAAGGATTGAATCATAACATCTATGTCTAAGTTAAAGGCTTTAAGGTAAAAGATGATGGCCATACCTATGGGTAGTCGAGTCATTACCATGATTTTTTGGTATGTATTATCAAAACTAGAATTAAAATTAATAATATCCTCTTATGGGGATCTTTTAATAGTGATTAACTATTATAGAAGAGATGATTGGTCTCCTTTCTCATTGAAATAGTCAAATAATCTATTGCCCAATTCATCCCAAGTGGTGATGGAGTTGGGCATCAAGGAGAAATACCAGTCAAGATGTTACCCTTTTAAAGAGGTGGCAAGTATTATCAAGGATACATTCTACTCTATGAAATGATGCATGCTACAGAAATTAGAAACATCTTGAAGATGTTTCGCTACACTTTTGAAGTCATCCCCTATGAATTTAGGGAGTGAACTCAAGGCATTAGTAGGAATAGGATCCCACATAGTAAGGGATACTAGAGGGATGAGTGGGATACCACTATTCTATGCCACAAATTTCCTTAGTGCTCTTTGGATAACCATTTAATGTGGTTATTTTGTTATGCTAGATCTTGTAGTTCTTTGGTAAGTTATAATCACTAGATTTTGTAGTAGTAAGCCTAGATTTTTCACTGTTAGTGACCTTATGATGGGCCTCTAGATCATAAAATCTAGCTTATAATTAGTCAATTATGGGTAGTTAAGTCCCACTAGGTGTTCTAGAAAAGGGAACTATTGATTCCTAAAACTTTCATTCTTGATGACCAATTTCCTATGGGAATTTTTAAAAACATGGGACTAAAATTTATGATCTATGAAGTGACCTCTAGGATTTTAGAAGTTGTCTCTTCAAATAATTGGGGATAAAAATGGAAAGAGGGAAATGAAAATAAAACTATTGAAGGTGATGAGCCAAAATTATTAAAGTATCCATTCCTAATATGGCATAATATAGATTGAACCCTTTAAAACATTACAAACAATTTAAAAGAGCATATGCATGATTTAAATCCTAAAATATAAACAAAAGTCAACACTATATAATAAAATAAAATACATAATAAAAGACACTAGATTAAAGTCAATTTGACATAGAACACCACATATTCTTCATTGTTGGGTAGAGAATAAAATACAAAAGTCCCAAAGGAATAGTATAGACTATTCAATCCTTCTTATGAGGGGCACCTGCAAAGGTCTTGAAATGAAAAAAAAAACTACTACTATTCTATTTAAAAACTAAAACTATTACAATCACTGCTCTCTAATAACATTCATAAAAATAATTTTTATTATCTAACTATCCCTTACAAAAGAAAACATCCTGCAATATATAGGCATAGTGGCCTTTACGAGATAGAAAGAATCAACACCTAGAGCTTAGCACTTAGGTTCATGATGAGGACATTAAAATTGAAAGGGGGAGATTCAGCGCATAAGTGTAGATGGTCCTCAAATCCTAGATATGGTATAACCTTAACTCCACATGATTCCCATAATGCTTAAAAAAAGTGTTGTAGTGACATGTGTCACTCTTCAAACTACTCCTAGAATTCTCATTGGAAATGGGGCCCACTTCCCTCAGCCAATGGTACAACTCAAAGCTCTAACAAGAAAAACTTTGCCTTAGATAAGCACCATGAAGATAAATGGAAGGTTCAATTACATTTAGTTATACCTACATAGTGGGCCCTACCTATTATTTCATCAGCCAATGGCACACCTTAAAGATCTACCAAAATAACCCTTCACTTTTTAGAACCACTATGATGCCACATGGTCAGCTGGCACTGCTCCTAGGGAATTTAAGAACTCTTTTTCAAAGGATGAGTGTGGGGGTGCCACATGGCACCAATAAAAGGAGATGAGACTTAGAAAAAATAAAAAAGGGAACTTGAGAAAGAGGAGGCTGATACTCAAACTTCCTAACTCTTCAAGTATGTCCACAATGAAAAGCCAACTACCCAAAAAAACTTCAAAATGTGGATTTGATCCATGGGTAGCATAGTGAGGTCAATAGACTAAGGCTTGTAATAAGATGTGTGGTAGTGGTTAATCATGGTATGAGGTCATATGACATGAGTATGAAGTATTGAGAGTAGTGTAAGTGGTTTCAAGGTATGCTCAAGGTCTAAGTGTGACTGGAAATTTAAGGCCTAATGTGTAAAGAGACCTAGTGTGGTCTAATGAGGGGTCAAGTTTAGTTTCTAAGGTGTAAAGATATCATGAGATCATTCTTAGAGGTGTGAGATGTTGTGTTAAGTATGATAACCAAGTCTAAGGTCAAAATCTAAAGGTGAAAACATGAAATTTGATTTTAATGTTTTTCGTGGGTATAGAATGAGGTATAATAAACCCAAGAAGAATTTTATTATGCTCATTGGCACATGCAAACTTTTCATGAGATGATAAGAAGTTAATGAAATTTGGGTAATATTCCTAGCTCAAAATTTATGGCATTGGTTTTGGATTTGAGTGGAAATCCTTTATGAATGATTGTTAAAAATGAAATTGGTCTTTAGTGCCTTAAAACCCTAACTATGACCCGATATGAAATATATTATTGGAAATAGATCATGATGGTTTGGTTGACCTAGTGTGATTATTGGAGGTTGTATTAAACTCTCTCAGGTGCCTCTAAGTGGCATTGGTCTGATAAAAAAGTGAGTGAAAGCTACAGGAAACCCCTTACTCCTAGATTTTTGATATAGCATGCAGGGTTGACCAAGTCAAAGAATGAAAATGATTGGAGGATGTCATGTGAGAATTTTAGTTTTTTTCAATGTAAGATTTTTATTAGGTTATAGACTTCAAATATGTGATACTGGTCATGGAATTTGACCTATCACTAAAAAGGCCTAGTGAGGAAGATAATGAGAAAACTAGGCAGAAGTGAGAATGAGATTAGGGATGGGTTTTAGTGGATAAGGGATGGATCCAATTGCATAATTTTATTATTAAATAAATGTAACACATATCATCTTTTGTTATAATATTTGGTTATGCTTATATATAAGCAATAAGTTTCTCTCAAAGTGACCTATCTAACATAGTGAGGTATGTGTAGGGTGAAGACATGAGATTGGTCTGTAAGACCAATATTGCTATTAGATCTTATTATATATCTATTTAAAGATGTTATAAGGATTATAAAGTATCATATAAACCCTTTATAAGTTCATAAAAATGTTCACACAGGTGTTCAAAGTCTTGGTTTCCATGACTATATTTTGGAGTATTTAGGCAATTTTATGTGTGTTATAGAAAATGGAGTCAATTCATCAAATAATAAATAGGGCACTCATTAGGTTATCTAAGTCAGTTATATAATAATTACATCTAGGTGAAAACATATTATATTCCCATAGTTCTCAACATTTATCACTTGAATATGATGGTGTTAATTCACATAAGGCACCAGCTTTATGCGCTCACTCGAAGTGTAGTAGAGAAAGAACTAGGGGCCATGTTGGGATAGTTGTGCCAGGGTGTAAGTTTTTACTTATAATATTTGGTCATTCAGATAAGAGTTTTAGTAGATTCATTGGTGAAATCATTTTTTTGGCTCATTTTGATGGTCTATAAGCATAAACCTATTTGGGGAACTAGTTCTGGTCATAAGGGTGAAAGCTTTTATCAATCTAAGTCTAGCATCATATAGGCACTAGACGAGTGAAGGGGATGCTTTAGTTTAATTTTTCATTCTTAGTCTATTGTTTATAGTAAGCATATCAACACTTGGTGCATGAACCTTTCTACACTTAGGCTATTCATACAAAATATAATGACATCATTGATTAACATAGGGACATCATCAACACCATAAAATTAGGAGCTTAAATATAACATGGTTAACATAACTATAATCAAATTACAACATTAAGACCATTGTTAATTTCACTAAAAATTCAAATGTCACTTAAATTAGATCAAGAATTCATTTATAACAACCACCATTGCCATTAATCAAAGTTATCGAATAGATTTCATACATATGTAAAACATATAATCTACTTCACTAAATCTACTCAACTACCTAGAGGCTCATAAGTGAGCTTGGGCAGATACAATTAGTTCCTTAATGGAATTTAAGATATTCTTAATACTAAAAGTGGCCATTTATTTCATAACTAATTTCTCCAAAACTTTTTTGCATTAAATCACATCTTTTTGCTCACTGGTTTGAGCTCATTTTATAGCACCTAAGAACATCTATTTTATAGGGTGGAGAGAACACACTGGGTGTTGAGCCACATGTTTCCACTCTTATAAGATGCCCCTAAATATCTGGGTTCTAGTTAACTACCTGCCAATTGGTGTAAGATGTGTGTTGATTCCTCTAGCTGGTGACAAGATACCAAAATAGTAATCATTCCAAGTGATTGCCTTACACTAAGATGTATGTCATGATAGTGTGAGTTATATACTTATCAAAATAGGGGCCCATAATTACCATATACAAAAATTCTATTCCACCTTTATGTTGGGAGAATAAACCGGAAGCACACAATTTGATTACCAAACCAAGCAACTTAATATGCGGAAATTAACCAGATTCACCAAGTAACTAGAATTCAGAATAACACATGATATGAGAGACAATACACAAATTGTATTAACACTTTATACAGAAAAGAGTACAATAAAGAAGATGCCACTTCTTCTCCACCACCTTACAGAGGTTTCCCACACCTCAAGTGAACAGTAAATCTTCTCCCCAAAGCTCTCCCTCTCACAGGTCCCAAAACCCAACTCAAATACAGAGTTGGTGTTCACCTCCCGTGCTCCACGCACTCCCACAAGCACTCCACGTGCTCCACAAGTACTCAAGGTACTTCAAGTAGATCTCCCATGAATCTGCAACAACCTGCAATTCAACAGACCATACTTATGGAAGGAACTCCCTTGCCTTCCTGTCGCTCTGTCCGAGTACACACCTGTACTCCAAGTAGATCCTGCCTGATACTGCTCCCTGTTGTGTTGCTGTCTATATGACCTTGCACACCTGCAAATCAAACAACAGTTCTGCTCACCTGTGAACCTCGACCTTGCACACACATACACCTGCAGATCAACGATCTTACTTACCATGTAGATCTCCTATATAGGCCATGCAACTGTGACCAAGATCCTACGCTCTTGAAGAATCCAACTGACACTCCAATCCAGCACCAACACACCTGGTACTGAGGCACTAGGAGGAACGCACCATTGCTCTACCTCACACATAGAAGGAGCTTATAATTATGCTCTCTTACTCCCTAGCACACTTTTCCAATACAACCATGAGTCTATTATATAGATCTCATCCAAACAATAATTAGACATCTAATTACAATAATTAGATCCGCAGCTCTCAGTCTATAATTAGCCCTGATCATGCAAACACTTGGTTCGTTAGCTAACTGCCTGTAATAAACGCAGTCCGAACCACACAGGCGACCGACGCCGGTCCCTGTCTGCCTGGGGGTCGCCGACGCCGGCCGATATATGACCGACGTCGGTTGCTTCCTTGTCTAATACTGTCGACGTCGGTTGGCCAAACCAAACGCTAGTCTCCGTGACACTCAGCAACTCATCCTGCAACCTCCTCCATGTCTGCATCAGTGAAGCTTTTAGCTCCACAATCCTAACAATCTCTCACTTGGAGATAAACAACTGCACTGTACCTGTACCTGTACTCTGTCTAATCTGTTTCCTGGTTTGTATCCCTCTTCAAGATCAATCCTGAAGACAACCCACCACACACAATGTGATGTACCTCCTGTCATCTGAGTACCTGCCACATCCGAACCTACAAATCCATGTAGTGAAGTCCTGACCCTGCGTAGCATGAATCCCTGCTGCCGGTCCCTCTCAAGTACCTGAGAATCCACTTCCACGAATTGGCTCCTAACTCTCTGACAGCTCCCACTGCATGGGAATACTCAGGTCTATACCAGACCTCATGTGATTTCAGACACTGTACCTGTCCAGCCCTTAGTGTGCTCCGGCTCTGCATCCTGAACCTCACCAACACCTGATTCACATCAGCTCCCACTCGAGACAAAATCAACCAGTGATCTCCATGTCTCCCATGTCAAAGAATTTTTCTGCTCCAAACTCCTCCTGACATGCCACTGAACTAATCTTACCCTTAGCTCAGCAAAACCCTGTATGTACTAACCCTGCTAGCAAATATACCATCCACATACAGCAACAAAATGATGTCGCGACTCATCATCCACCTAGTAAGACAAACCACAGTAGTTACCCTGACATTGACTGAAGCCATGCTTCGTCCTCCACCTGTCAAAACCTGTACCACTGTCCTGCAGCTCCTCAAGACCATATAACCTGGTCTTCCGTCTCACGTATCCGTTCTCTCTATTCTTCTACTAAGGTATCCATTCGTCTCTGTGCTTTCATACCTGCTGGCATCCCTACCAAAACACACCTGTCTGGTTCTCCTCCAAGGAATCACATCCTCATCCATGCCAAGCTCACACCTGTTTCCTGGATCCTTCCTGCTCTACAATCAGCAACATGTATAAAGAAGAGGAACAACAAATTTGAGGGCCTACTTACGCCTTCAGTCCTCCGTATGGGTGTTTGAGACTCCTTGACAGCTTGCTGTCCACCCAAAATCCGTTACAGTGACCGACCTCGGTCACTCCAAAGTCTGCATCCGACCGACGTTGGTTCCATGCGTCTATCCCTGACTACCGACCCTGCGGTGTCCCTGCTGCCGACGTCGGTCCTCTGACCGACATCGGTCTTACATTCTGCCGACATCGGTCTCCTAACCGACGTCGGTCTTACCCTGCCCGACATCGCCGGCTTCGGTCTGCACATGACCGACATCGGCACCTGTCTGTTCGACGTCGGTTCCTCCTGACCGACATCGGTACCTGTGTTCGCCTGTGAGTGATGACTTTTTACCCGCGAGCTTCTTTGAATCAAAACCCATGTCCAAACTGCCCTGCTCAGAAGTATCCAGCCACATCCACTGGGTTCTGTCCGCCATCTCCTCCATAAACACCAAGGCTTTCCGGTTCTTAAGCCTGTCAAATATATCTGTCTTCCGCTTAAGAACATGCATCTCCTTCCTGCTCATGTGACCAAGCCTACGAAGCCACGTTTCCGCAACAAAAGAAGAATCAGTAATATAAACAAGTAGATAAAGGATACTTGTTTTCTTACCACCAGCTAATTCAAGTGCATCCGCTGTGAGAGTTCTTGTGCATCTCTCATCACCCAATCTTTTTGAAGAAATTAGCCATATCTCCAAACCTGGGACCTGCATGACCTTCATCAACACCTGTGTGTTGGCCGCCTGCAATTTCAGCTTCACTTCCCCTTTGCCAATTCTTTGGCAAGGCTCACCAGCTCCTCTACCTGGAACTGCATGGAAAGAGGGAACCGAATATTTTATCCAAGATTCAACTTTATCCAAGAAACCTCCAAGAACATCCTGTGCAATAACACCTGCAACATCTGCTTCTTCAGTTTCTTCATGCTGATCTGCTACCAACCAACAATAATCTTTTACCTGCTCTTTCTTTCCATAGGACCATGAGTGACCATCTGTGCTTTTCAACTCCTCCATTCTTAGCTTACTTTGATCTGTTGTTGCTCTACTCCCAGTCGATCAGAAACCCCTGAGAGTGCCCTGTAACCAAACACAAAACCTGCTTCCTCCAACCTTAGCTCTGATACCACTTGTTGGTATCAAGCTATGAGCCAACAACCTTGCTCTGATACCACTTGTTGGGAGAATAAATCGGAAGCACACAATTTGATTACCAAACCAAGCAACTTAATATGCAGAAATTAACCAGATTCACCAAGTAACTAGAATTCAGAATAACACATGATATGAGAGACAATACACAAATTGTATTAACACTTTATACAGAAAAGAGTACAATAAAGAAGATGCCACTTCTTCTCCACCACCTTACAGAGGTTTCCCACACCTCAAGTGAACAGTAAATCTTCTCCCCAAAGCTCTCCCTCTCACAGGTCCCAAAACCCAACTCAAATACAGAGTTGGTGTTCACCTCCCAAGTGCTCCACGCACTCCACAAGCACTCCACGTGCTCCACAAGTACTCAAGGTACTTCAAGTAGATCTCCCATGAATCTGCAACAACCTGCAATTCAACAGACCATACTTATGGAAGGAACTCCCTTGCCTTCCTGTCGCTCTGTCCGAGTACACACCTGTACTCCAAGTAGATCCTGCCTGATACTGCTCCCTGTTGTGTTGCTGTCTATATGACCTTGCACACCTGCAAATCAAACAACGGTTCTGCTCACCTGTGAACCTCGACCTTGCACACACATACACCTGCAGATCAACGATCTTACTTACCATGTAGATCTCCTATATAGGCCATGCAACTGTGACCAAGATCCTACGCTCTTGAAGAATCCAGCTGACTCTCCAATCCAGCACCAACACACCTGGTACTGAGGCACTAGGAGGAACGCACCATTGCTCTACCTCACACACAGAAGGAGCTTATAATTATGCTCTCTTACTCCCTAGCACACTTTTCCAATACAACCATGAGTCTATTATATAGATCTCATCCAAACAATAATTAGACATCTAATTACAATAATTAGATCCGCAGCTCTCAGTCTATAATTAGCCCTGATCATGCAAACACTTGGTTCGTTAGCTAACTGCCCGTAATAAACGCAGTCCGAACCACACAGGCGACAGACGCCGGTCCCTGTCCGCCTGGGGGTCGCCAACGCCGGCCGATATATGACCGACGTCGGTTGCTTCCTTGTCTAATACTGTCGACGTTGGTTGGCCAAACCAAACGCCAGTCTCCGTGACACTCTGAGCACATATAAATTATCCAATTCCTTCCTGAAGGAATCAAGACATGTCTTAGCTTTTATTACTCCTCCATCCAGGATTGCCCCTTAATTGCAAGCCTTAGTCTGCAAGGCACATAAGAGTGATTCTAGGTTATGTTCCTAGTCATTAATTTAGGTTCTTAAGGCATTGACCTTCCAAATTATTTGGGTGCATTTTGATTTTATCATAGATTATACCTATGCCATCATCTCCTCCTTCTCCCCCTTTACCTTCTTGAGGTGCATGTCTATGATTGACACCTAATTGGAGAAGTTACAGAAGATGGCATTGACTACATATGCACCTTATTAAAGATTTGAAAAGAGGTATTCCACATATTTGATCTTGGTAGTAAGATATTTTTGTATCATGACACATGGGTCTTCTTTTTCTTCTTCCTGTGATGGCTCCAGTTTCATCCTTGGGAGCATCTGCTCCACTAGTACACAAACTTTATCAACCTCAGAGAGTTTTAATGTATCAATGCCAACTAGGAGGGATGGTTAACTATTTATATACACTCAAATAGTTTATTTAGTTTTAATTTCATATTCTACACTTCATCTTTGGTATCCTTAGTGAGTTTCTTCCATTTCTTTGCCCTACTATCATTGATGATATTATTACACATGACTTCAATGGCCATATAGATAAGTGAAATCCCAAACTAGACTAGGTTCATGGCATGGGGGTTTATGATGAGGGGTTCATGCCCTTTCTTAGGTTCATATGTTCCTAATATTTAATTTTGAGGCACCTCAAAGTGAGTCTCATCCATGTAGCTATCAGACACAAATGAAAGTTATTTATACTTCTTGGTTGTGGTGTCTTTGGAGGGCATGAAGTAAAACATATAAAATTATTCATTATTCCACCCCTTTTATACCTTTTCTCTGATGTTTATCTCTACACCTTCTTCCCTGATGATGGATACTTCTCTTTTTTCTTCTTCCCCCTCACTAGTGCTACCACTTTCTTTGGCACTTTCCTCTGAGGATTCATCTTATTATTCTATGAGGGGTTCTACCTTGGACTTGTCTCCTTTATCCACTTTTCTTCCTTAGGTTTATGAGTGCTCACCTCCAAGTGTATTACCTTGGTGCTAGATTTTCCTTATTCCTATTATTTTGGGTGTTCCTCTCCAATCTCATTTTTCTTTTCTAAGGCACCAACATTACCTTCCTTTTCTTTAGGTTCCCTTTTACTACATGGGTGCACCTATTGTGTATCTTCATCTACTATTTTATTGGGGTGATAGTCACCCTTTTGGTTCTCTCAATGGATGCTCCCATACTTATAGGAACCTTATTTTTCTTCATCTCTCTCTTGGCCTTCTCTTCCTTGACCTTCTCTTCCTCAGCCTCAACCTTATCAATATTTTCTTGACTCATGTTAGCTTCCTTCTAGGCCTTCCTCATCTTCTCTAATTCCAACACCATCTCAAACTCTTCCTCATCATGGACCATTTTATTTTGCAAACTTCTCTTTTTCTTATCCATTTTTAAAGACTATGTGGAGGGATCTTTGGATAAGGCACTTGCTAGCTTCCCTTCTTATTTAAGTGTAGTGGTAGTGCCACCTTAGAGGGCCTTCTGAACATCTTTGGTGTTGGCTTCTATATACACATAATATTTTCAAACTTTTATCAAATAATGATTCTTTACATATTTTAGGAACCCATTGAAACTTAATCTATATGAGTGCATTCCCTAAGGGGTGCACTAGGAAAGGGGTGGGTAGACCATTGGTGATTTTTAGGATTATTTCCCCTTATTACCAATCCAACCAATTCCTATAACCATTTCCTAAGATATTACTTCTTTGCAAACTCCTCTAGTATTTTTCCTCTTTCTATTCCTCATTTTCCTCACCTAAATTCATTTTGGTCAGTCAGTTATACAGGGTCAACTAGGTCCACTCTGTACAATTTTGGGTTATTTTCACTTAGGAATTAGGTTAGCCTTTGTCCAATCTAGCTCATGACCTAGTGAATAATTACCCAAAATTATGCTAGGTCGATTAGGTTGAACCTATTGGCCAACATTTATGGAAGGATTTAGGGTTAAATCCACCTATAAATGTAAGATAATTTTGTCATTATTTTAATAGGCATTCAAGATTTATTATTCTCTTTCACTTCTTTACAATCTGCTCTTCCATCATTCTACTTGAGGAGTCTTAGCTTATATTTCTACTTGGATAATCTAGTCTTGCAAATAAGTATTGGATGCTTTGGATTTTATTAGTGATCCCTATAAACCACAACAAACTCTTACGAAGCCTCTTTATCTAAGGGAGAGATTGAGTTTTGATGGGTTCACATTCAGGTAAGTATTCTCTAACTTTGCTCCTCTCTTTCAGTAGATGGAAGTAGCATAAGTATTGCCTTAAAATAATTTTTATCTTCATACTCCATGTATTAGGGTCTTAATCATACTAAGATTAATTGAGATTCTCCTATACATGTTTTTTATTATTTACTAACCCCTCATGATTGTGACACAAGGTTTGGTGAGCACTAGATTAGTTTACTTTACTTATTAGATTAAGTGAAAAATCAAACCTAGGACCCCCTTAGGGTTATTACATGATTGTGTTAGACTGTAAACTTTGGAACCTTTCCTAGCATAGTGTGTTATGATAAGTGATCCCATGACTAGGTCTAATGGATCTCTATATTGGTCATGCTCTTATTTAACAAACGTGTTCCCAATCAGAAGTGTAGGTATGATCAATCTTCTTCGAGATAGGATTTATTTATAGACATGATACATTTTTGATTGCATGCATTATGGTAAACCTGATGTGAATCTAACTCTTGTAATATTTGTTTCACTCATATCTTTATTTTATCATTTTTATTAGCATATCTTTGTAATACTAGGTTGATTGCATGAACACAGTTCTAAATAATGTATGGAGGTTTAACACATGATCACATCCATACAAATCTATTCTTTTTATGCAAGTTATTTTTTAGGTACAATCTAATAGATTGACTTAGTTTACCCAATACAAATTTTTAGAGTTTTAGACATCCATTCTAGACTACTAGGTCAACCCAGTTGACCCTACTCTTTTTAGACACTCAACAATAGGTTTTTACAAAGTTTGGTTGACCTAGTCAACCTTGTTAGTAAGATTTGCAAGAATTTATCAAGTTTATTCAACAACAATCTCACTTATCTATATATTTAGACCTACTAAGGTTATTTTATATCTTGTATCTCTTTCCTTATAATCTTTCCTTTCATAGTTTGTAGTCTTTAAAACTACACCTATATAGTCAACTGGATCGAACCATTTCTATATTATTTGTGCTATCTAGATAACTAGATCAAATCTATTAACCTTATTCAGTTTTAGACCTTACTTATATAGTATAGAGGTGCCACTATAGACCTTGTTCTATATTTTATGCATACATTGTCGACTACATCAACATTGTACCATGTTTCAAAGTTAGAATTATCCCTTATATGCTAGTAATTAGCTCACACTTTAATTTATTGTTGCTTGCATGATTATAATAGATTACATATTATAATTATGTGGTTTTCAATTTACCATTAGGTTACACTATTTTTTATTTTATGCACACATGACTAAATCACAAAATCTTAACAAGTACTTTATCAATTCTCTACCCAAGGCCTTCTTACTTATATTTCATCACCAAGGGGGAAGCCCACTTGGTATTTTGGCCAATTATAAAGCATGGTTAATGGTATATTATGACTAAGCACCTGACACCCTTATCACTATAATATGTGAAGTGAGGGGGTAGGTTATAATACCAAACCTGTATCATTTCCACTACAGATCCCTTTCAGCCTAAACTTCTTGAAACAATCCTTAGATTGCTTTCTAGTTCCTTGCTTATATCCAATTTCATATCACCTTTAAAATCATATTCTAATAATCTAACAACATTCAAGTTCAGCACTTAGTTAAATTTTACTTTCCAAGTTCATTGCTTGCTCTTTACTCAATTATGTGTTGTATTACAAAAAATTACATTAGCCAATGTTGGTGTAAGGGTTTGTGTTGTGTGCCTCAATTTGATCAACCTTATTGATATAATTGATTATTTGTTTCATTTCATTTCTTGATTTATTAGGTACTTTCATAATTATTTTTATTTCAATACATAGTCATTTTTGTCAACATAATCTATTATACACTATCCGATTTTCCTATCTACTGGACTAGGTTGACCTAGTTGACCTTTTACACTTTTTTAGCCTTTGTTGTGCTAGGTTAACCTTGTACTATTTGAAATCTCTATTCTCTATGCTAGGTCAACCCAGTTGACCTTTTATTATTTTTTGCCTTTCCTATTTTCCAATCTAATTCTCTATTTCTCCTTATTAGCATTTTGTTCATTTCTCTTTAGTCATAATGAAATATCTGATTAAAATCTTCTTGGATAGTTTAAATCCATTTATATACTATATTGGATGTTTATTTATTCCTCTTTTTTACTCCCAAGATAATCATCACTCTTGGGGCACCTCTTCTCCTCATTCATCCATGACTTGTAACATGGTGCAAATCACACCTCAAGATGAATTTGATGGATCCAATCCTTTTTATAATTACCAATATACTTATCATATTCAAAATTTTCAAACTAATGTGGGATAAATTAACACAAATTTATTAAACAATCCCACTAGTAATCCATCTTCTAGTAAACCTCCCCCTAATACCAATTTAGGGAGCACTCCTACCAGCACCAATCCACATCTTGATACAACTCAAATTTTATCCCAAGCTATCCAAAAAATGAACATAATGCAAAATTCTAACACCAATCAAATGATGCATCTTATCTAATCAACCTCCAACTATCCATCCTCAAGCTAATCCTAATTACATTCCTCAACCTCTTAAATATGCCTCTAATAATGTTATTCCTCAACCATAATGAATAAAAATATGATTCAATCTATTAAAAATGATATTTTAGCTCCCTTCATTATCTCCATTGATATTGGTAACATATCTCCAACTATCAAGTATGATGGGACTAAAGACCTGCTTCATTTCTCAAAGCCTATAGTGATATTTACAAAGAGTAAATCCAAACTAATACCTTCACCACAACTAAACTCATATTCAAAACCTTCACTAGTGATGTATTAGAATGGTATAATCAATTACCCCAACATTCTATTTTGAAAATTTAAGATTTTATTAATCCTTTATTGAAAGAGTTTCAACACAATGATCTTCCCAAAAATTGTCTTAGCCACTTCATCAATGCCAAGCAATCTCCCATTGAATCAAATCATGACTTTATCAAAAGATGGAAATAATTGGCCCATAAATTTGACTATAACATGACTGATGATAACTTGTTCAAATTATTTATCACTGATTTCACTCCTCTTCAATATAAGGTTTGAACCTCTACTCCCTAAAATACATAATAAAGCTATTGACCAAGCTAAACATCAATACTTTGTCATGAATAAATTCAAACTTAATCCTAAACTTATAAAATGATATCTTAAAACATCTACCAATTTTATCACTAGTAATAATCTACAAACCAACCCTAGAGTTTCCAAAACTGATATCCCTTCACCTTCTCACACACCTCTCTCAGTGCAACAAATGAAACAATTTTTACTGCCCTCTAAACCTTTCATCTATCCTAACAATCCTCGTAAGTGGTATAACCCCAATATGTTTTGTTGGTTTCATGCCAACATAGGTCATTCTCTTTAATCTTGTAGAGGGATAACTAATTTTTTTCTCCTATATACTTGGTGATTCATTCAATCATGAAGCTATGACCAACCTTCATTGTCAAGAGTACACCATTGTTTGTCAAAAATGACAAGCTTCTAAAGATTCTACCTCAAATAACCAAAAATATTTTTCAAATAATAAACTAAATACAAATGATGTTTATGCCATTGATGTGATTATGACAAATATTTTAACAATTCTCAATATGTCAACACTATCAAAGTCAAATATCATTGTAAACTGGCTCATAAAGATCCTATTATCAAGCCTAAGAAAACATGTGTAGAAGAAAAACTTATCAAAGATACTAAAACCACTAATCATACTTCAGAATCCCATGAGGAACTACCACCTCCTTTTGAATCTCCAACTACATATATACCTTCAAAATCTACTTTACCTCCTAAACCTCATGTTGGTCTTCTTCTAAATCTCATTAGAACTTTTTTGAAGAAATTAACTCTATGGATTGTAAGATTATAATTATGGAGTTGGTTCATACTTTACCTTATCATCATAAGTTCATTATGCAACAACTCTAAGAAATTGAATATCTATATTCCATAGATGAAGAACCACCTTTTATTGAATATTAACCTAACATTGTGAATACCATTTAAACTATGTGTCCTTCTTTCAAACCCTATATTGAATTTCTTGAAGAGGACATGATTAATGATGAAATTATTTTTCATGTTGATGATCTACCACTCTTTATTAAAATATACATTAATACTACCCTTATTATCTATAAATTTCTATTCGATGAAGGCTTTGGTATTAATGTGACATCTTTATGGCTAATCTAACAACTTGGTTATAATAAGAACCATCTCAAGCAAACCCATCTTATTTGCCATGGTTTTGACAAAACTAATCAAAATCCACTTGGATGTATTTGGCTTCCATTAACCATTACACCTAAAATCGTTCAAACCAAGCTCATGGTCCTCGATTTACCTTTATCTTATAATATACTCTTTGGTCACCCATGGACTCATCAAATACAAGACATTGCCTCTTCTAGTAGTTAATGCATTAAATTATTACATAACAAAAAACAATATATGGATGAAGCTGATCCTAACCCATGGAGTATTCAACTTCCTAATCCTAAATCATAGTATTATGTCCCTACCATTCTAAAAATCAATAGTGATCATTTACTGAAGTTCATCAACATGAATCCTAATTTATAAGTTACTCTTATAAATTTTGATGATGATGAACTTAATGAGTTACAACATACTTAAACTACCACCAAGCTACCTCCATACATTTTAGAGTGGCTTCCTCCTTCTTTATTTCCTAAGGTGTGTATTATTTCTCTTATTGATGAGATTACCAATTTTACCCCTCCATGTAATTCTCATGAGCCTTATTTACCTGAATATGCCTTCACTTGAAATTATTTTGGAGTGGCCAAATTATTTCAAGGTCCTCTCATAATGTCTCCTTGTACATTCAGTAATATTAGGATTTTACCTTCTGAAATTCTCCCTAAATCTGAAGCATGTACAATGTCTCCAACATATGATGATAACTATATAATATCCCAAGCTCAATCTAGATACTTGGATGTCTAGCATTAACATAAAAACATTAGCTCAAATTCATACTTTTAACTAAGATATTCATACCATTTATATAGATCATGACTTATATATTGAAGGTCATGTACCTCCTATCAATTCTCCACTCATTGATACTCCTTAGGTGTTAGAGCAAATTATACCTTTCATACCTTTGAAATCCCCTATATCTCCTTTACCACCTTTGGATCCTATCATTTAATCTAATCCCTCTCTTGTCATTGAACCCACAAACACACCAATTCTATTTGATCCATCTCTTTTTCCTACCCCTGAGATTACACTAGATTCCAAGGCAATCGATGTTCATCAAATACATTCTGAGTATGATCACCATGGTAATAAAATTCTAGAACTTGAATTAGATGTTGAGTATTATGGTCCTCTTCCTACCTTGCCTAGTGATGAAGTTATTCTTAAAATTCTTCATTATCAATAACCTCAACCCCTTAGCAACATCATAAACTTGGAAATTTTAAAACTAAAACCCCTTGTTTCAATAACTTCATTGCTAGCATTGATCCTAAAGTAAATCCTATTTCTATTTTACCTAATGCACCATACCACTTTCAAGATAGTAATGCCATGCTTATTAAAGAAACAACTCACATTAAATATGGTAATCCATCTAGTCGTTGACCAATTTCAATTTCTCATAAACTCTCACTATTGAACATAATAACTTTAGCTTATTCTTTGATAAATATCATGAGGTTTTCACTTGGTCCTAAAAGGACATGATTGGTTTGACCCTAGCATTCTGGTGCATAACATCATTACTTATCCTGATGCCAAACCTATGATTCAAAATCAAAGGAAATTTTCACCCAAAGTTTCCACCTTATGTCAAAAAAATCATAAAATTAGTCAACGCTAAATTCATTAAACTGGTGGACTATTCTGAATGGGTTTCCAACATTATTCCCATTCAAAAAAAGGTCACTCTGGTCATTCACATTTGTATTTATTTTTTTAATCTTAATATTACTTATCCCAAGGACAACTTCCCTTACCTTCAATAGATGTCATTGTTGATTCCACCATTGGGTACAAAATGTTATCTCTTATGATGGCCTCTCAAGATATAATCAGATTCACATTGCCCCTGAGGACCAACATAAAACCACTTTCACCATGGAATGGGGTACCTATTTCTATGTCAAAATTGCCTTCAACCTCAAAAATGCTAGATCCACTTACCAAAGAGTGATGACACACATGTTTCATGATATTATCCACAAAATTGTTGAAACTCATGTGGATAATCTCATTGCTAAATCCAAAAGTTGTAAGACTCATCTTTCAGATCTTGTTATCATATTTGACCATCTTCTTAAATAATGAGTTAGACTTAATCCTTTCAAATGTGTCTTTGGAGTCACATCTATAAAATTATTAGGATTCATAGTCTCTCCCCATGGCATCAATTTTGACCCTACTAAGATTAGTGCTATCGTCAACATGCCCATTCCTAGATCTATTCCTGACATTCACACTTACTTAGGAAAACTTATGTAAATTAGAAGATTCATCCCTAAAATGGATTATTGCATATACTCCCTTAATTTTCTTCTCAATAAAGTTATTTATTTAGAATGGATGGACCCATGTAAAAATATTTTAATAACATGAAAGAGTCATTGATTCACCTGCCTATGCTTCATCCTCCTTATAATGATCAACCCTTGATTATATATACTTCTTATATACCCATATCAGCTGGGGCAATGATTTCCCATCATGATGATGTGAGAATAAAGTATGTTATCTACTACATTATCCGAGGATTCTTCAACTATGAGACATGTTATACCAAAGTAAAATGTGATTACTTTTAAATGTGGAGTTCATTTTAACACCCCTAAGGTAAAAATAAAATTATTGGGACAATTTTAAAATTAAATATTTACCTTTTAAACTGGTTGGACAAATTTTAACCACTTCCCTTTTTTATGGCACGTTTTTGGGAAGTGGGTATGATTTAAAGGTGTTGAAAGAATCGGGGGATTATGTGGTTGAAACCTCCCTTATTTTGTGCCTTATTTTGTGGGGATACGGTTATCCTTATGGTTATGGTGAATTTTTCAAGATATTTTGAAAACTATAAATATGAGAGAGGGGTAATGCATTATTCATTACATTTGCATTGATTTTTGAGCTCTTTATTCTTTTTGTGGTCAGTGTAACTATTTTTTAGGTGTAGCTTTGCATCTCAGGAATTCTTGTGTGAATTCAAGCTAGAGAAAATTATCTTTGTGAGAGGTTTCTTTTTTAGTGTTTTTTTCATTCTTGTTTATAATATTATTTAAATCCTCTTGGTGGATGTATCCCATATTGGGTGAACCACATTATATCAATGTTATGTGTGTATTTTTGCTTAGATCTAAATTTTTCTTCCATGTGTCTATATTGCTATGATTCTGAGGAATGATTTCTATGTTACATATTATTTCATAATTAATTAATTTTAATCACTTATTCCTAATAGATGGTATCATAGCTAGCTTTAGTGGTTTTGATAATGTGGTGAATTACAAGGAAAGATATTAACTTGAGTGGGAGCTATGGCAAATAATGGGAGATCTAGAGTTAAAAAATTCAATGGGTAGAATTTTGGATTATGGAAGATGTAGATGAAATATTACTTGTTTAAAAAGGATATTCATCTCCATTTGATGGGGAAAATAGGACAACATTTAGGTATGAATCAGGTAGATTGGAATTTGATCGATACAAAAGTACTGGGAGTCATATGATTGTGCCTCGCATCTTCAATTGCCTTCAATATTTTAGAGAAGATGACTACATTTGGTCTAATGAAAAAAATAGGGGAGTTATATGAAAAAACCTCTACCTCTAATAAAATATTTTTGATGAAAAGGTTATTTAATATGAAAATGTCTAAAAATAGTTCTACAATTGATCATTTAAATAATTTAAATATGGTTTTGAGTATGCTAACTTCTGTTGGTATTAAATTTGAAGATGAAGTTAAGGCTTTATTGATTTTGTGTTCATTATCACATTGTTGGGATAGCCTAGTTATGTCTATGAGTAATGTCATCCATGTTAAGGGAAATTTAAAGTTTGAGGATGTTATAGGTGTGATTCTTAGTGATGAAATGCAAAAGAAGAGCATTGAGGAATAATCTTCATGGAATGCTTTGATGGTGGAGACTAGAGGGAGATAAAACGATAGAAGCAAAGGAAACTATGGAAAGTCAAAGGGTTAAGGAAGATCTAAATCTACAACCAAGATGGTGTGATGGTAATTTGGAAAATGTGGACACATAAAGAAAGAATGTTGGGAACTTTGGGACAAGAAGACCAAACATAAGGAGATCACAGAGGTAAATATGACAATAGGTAATGTTAGTCAGGATGCTTTAATTCTTTCCTTGGATAATGTTTCTAAATCTTAGGTATTAGATTTAGTGGATTATTTTCATGCAATCCCACATAGACATCATTTTATGGATTATGTTCAAGGATATTTTGGACATGCTTATCTTGGTGATGATGAACCACACATTATAGTAGGAAAATTTTATGTTCAGGTGAAGATGCTAAATAGGAATGCATGGCTACTAAAGGATGTTAGACATGTCACATAGTTCAGGCCAATTTAATTTTAGTGGGGTAATTAGATAGTGAGGGTTGTTTGATGATTTTTTCAATAGACTCTTGAAAAGTTACCAATGGTGATCTTATGGTTACGAGAGGTAAGAAAATTGGCACTTTATATTTGACTAGTAGTGTTGATCACTGTAATTTAGTTTTTGAAGATGGAGATACAACTTTGTAGCACTACAAGCTCGGTCATATGAGCTGAAAAGGCATGGAGATATTGAAAGATAAGTTACCCAATTGAAACAAGTTGATTTGGATTTCTATGATGATTGTGTGTATAGAAATTAGAATTAAGTTAAGTTCTTGAGGGTTGGACCTACAAATAAGGAGAATAAGTTGGAGCTAGTTCACTCAGATGTATGGGGGCTAGCTCAAGTATCTTATATTAGTGGTTTAAATTATTATGTTACATTTATTGATGATGAAACTAATAAATTTTGGGTTTATTGAATTAAGAATAAATTTGATGTGGTTGAAACATTCAAGAGATGGAAATATTTAGTTGAGAATGAAATAGGTCTAAAGTTGAAATGTCTCAAGTCGGATAATGGAGGTGATTATTGTAGCAAAGCATTTGATTATTATTATTCATAGAATGGAATTCATAGGCAAAGGATGGTTCTAAGCACACCACAGGAGAATGGATTGTCAAAGAGGATGAATAGGATAAACATAGAGCATGCTAGGAGCATGAGGTTGCATGCAAGGCTGCCCCTAATGTTTTGGGTAGAAGTAGTTAGCATAGTGTTATATTTGATTAATAAGGGGACCTTCAGTGCCTTTGGATGGAGGCATACCTAAGGAAGCTTGGTCTAGTAAGAAATTTAATTATTATTTTCTTAAGATCTTTAGATGTGAGGTATTGGTTCATGTTCCCAATAAGGATAGGACCAAGTTAGAGGCTAACTCTGAGCGATGCACCTTTATTGGTTATGGAGAGGATAACTTTGGTTTCTGAGTTTGGAATCTTAGAGACAAGAAAATATTCTATTTTAGGGATGTTGTCTTTAAATAAAAAGTAATGTATAAGGATTAGTTGTAGGAATAGGAACAAAAAGAGTACATAGTGTTGGATGATGTTATGAATGGTAAAGTGTCCAAAGAGATAGTTCAAGAATCTCCTACATAGGAACCCCAAAATCTTATAGTAAGAAGGTCTCTTAGGGTAAGAAAAGATCCTAATTTTTTTTTTGCATATTTGAGTTATTTTTGAATTACTGATAGTGGAGAACTACGATTTTTTGAGTAAGCAATACAGTCGAATGCTAGGAAGAAGTGGGAGCAAGCCATGGAAGAAGAACATAGTTCTCATGGAGAACTAGATGTGGGATTTGGTGAAGCTACCCAAGGGCAAGAGAGCATTGTAGAATAAGTGGGTATACAAAATCAAAGAAGAGGATGGAGGAAGGAAAAGGTATAAGGCATTGTTAGTGGTCAAGGGGTTTGTATAGAAGAAAGGTATTGATTTTGATGAGATTTTTTTATCCTATTGTTAAAATGACTTCTATTAGAACTATGCTTGGTATAGTTGTAGTAGAGGATTTGAATTTAGAAAAATGATATGTGAAGACTAAATTCCTTCATGGTGATTGGGAGGAGGAATTATATATGGAACAACCATAGGGTTATGAGGTCAAAGGAAAGGATAAATTGGTGTGCAAACTAAAAAAGAGCTTGTATGGCCTTAAACAAGCTCCATGACAATTGTATAAAATGTTTGATAGTTTTATGTTGGAACAAAGTTACTCTAGGTGTCATTCTAACCATTGCATGTATGTCAAGAGATTTGAGGATGGTAATTATATTATCCTATGATTTTATATAGATGACATGTTGGTTGTAGGAAAGAACATGTAACAGATTCAAGTACTCAAGAAGTAGCTTGGTGATTCCTTTTCTATGAAGGATTTGGGTACAACAAATAAAATCTTTGGTATGAGGATAACTCAAGATAGGAAGGAGAAAAAACTGATCTTATCCCAAGAAGAGTACGTGAAGAAATTTTTGGAGAGGTTTAGTATGTAGTATGCTAAGCTAGTTAGGACTCCTTTGGCAAGCCATTTTAGATTATCAAAGGATCAGTGTCCCAAGATAAAAGAAGAAAATATAAAGATGTCTAAGGTACCTTACTCATTAGCAGTTGGTACCCTAATGTATTCTATAGTTTGTACTAGGCTATATATTGCCCATATAATGGGAGTAGTAAGTATTTACATGAGTAATCCAAATTATGAGAACTAGCAAGTAGTGAAATGGATTCTTCAATATTTGTGAGGAACCATGTGTACAACATTATGATTTGGTGGATCAAACACCACTTTGTGTGGTTATGTAGACTTGGATATGGCTAGGTTTGTTGATATCAGGAGGAGTATGATAGGTTATGTAGTTAGTATCAAGGATATAAGGGTTAGTTAGATTTATTGAATAAAAAAGGTTGTGGCTTTATCAACCATAGAGGTTGAGTATGTTGTTTCTACAAAGGCTAACAAGGAGTTGATTTGGTTACAACACTTAATGAGTTGGGGCATAAGTAGGAAGTTAGGGGACTACATAGTGATATTCAAAGTGATATACATTTAGCCAAGAACTCTGCTTTCCACTTGAGGATGAAGTACATACGGTTGTTGTATCATTTCATCAGGACAACTTTGGAGGAAAACATGGTGAAGCTAGAGAATATACATACAATTTAGAATCTTGTGGATATGATGACTAAGGTAGTCACATTGGAGAAGTTGAGGTTATGTTTAGCTTTGTTTGGTCTTCATGAAGATCATGGAGGAGTGTTAAATTTTGTTCAAGGGGAAACGAACTCCAAGTAGGAAATTGTTAAATGTGGAGTTCATTTTAACACCCCTAAGGTAAAAATAAAATTACCAGGACAATTTTAACATGAAATATTTACCTTTTACAATGGTGGAATTAATTATAACCACTTCCCATTTTTGTGGCACATTTTTTGGAAGTGGGTATGATTTAAAGGTGTTGAGAGAATCATGGGATTATGTGGTTGAAACCTCCCTTATTTTGTGGGGATATGGTTATCCTTATGGTTATGGTACATTTTTCAAGACATTTTGAAAAGTATAAATAGGGTAAAGGAGTAACACATATTCATTATGTTTTGCATTGAGTTTTGAGCTTTGCATCCTTTCTGTGATTAGTGTGACCAGTTTTGAGGTGTAGCTTTGCATCTTAGGAATTCTAGTGTGAATTCAAGCTGGAGAAAATTATCTCTATGAGAGGTTTCTTGTTTATAGTTGTTTTTACTCTTGTTTATAATATTATTAAAATCCTCTTGGTGGACATATCCCATATTAGGTGAACCACATTATATCAGTGTTATGTGTGTATTTTTTCTTAGATATAAATTTTTCTTCTATGCTCTACTACTGTGATTATGAGCAATGATATTTTTGTTGCATATTATTGCATAATTATTTAATTTTAATCACTTATTCCTAACAATTACCTTAATATCTATTTTATAGCTAATTTTTTTTGCTATTACATGTTATATCAGATTACTTATGTCATCATTCATTTCAACCTGTTTCATCACTTCTTCTCCAAATTATTTCTCCTTGGAGATAAAATTTTCAAATGTATGGTTTTTATTATGAAATTTAATCTCTACATCATCACTCAAAAAGATGTCAAAGGGAATGTCAAAGCTGATTAACTTATCATAGCTC
The DNA here is from genome assembly GCA_037957365.1 of Torreya grandis. Classification (NCBI taxonomy): domain Eukaryota; kingdom Viridiplantae; phylum Streptophyta; class Pinopsida; order Cupressales; family Taxaceae; genus Torreya; species Torreya grandis. Next base: position 2,838,762 of record JARHVA010001615.1, on the reverse strand, counting down.
ATATACTAGCTACTTCTCTTCAAGTTAATCTTCTAGATGACAATATCCTTTACATTGAAGGTCTTAATCAAGCTATTTCTCTCAACTATTATTTCCATAAATTTACTATTGATCTTGAGGCAAATAATCTTGATGAATCTACTAATCCCTTCGATACTACTAAAAAAAAAGTATTTAGCGAAGATCTTCCTAAAATTAATTTTGAATTGCATGAGGATACTTGGACCCTTCATTTTGATGGTGCTAAATTCCTTTAAAGATATAGGTTGGGTTGCATTCTTACAAGTCCTTTTCGAAATATCATTCATTTAGGTTTTTTCTTCACCATTGATGTTACTAATAATATGGTTGAATATGAATCTCTTATCTTAGGCATGATAGATGCCCTTGATTTAGACATTTAATATCTTCACTCCTTAGGTTATTCTCAACTTATTTGCCATCAATTAAATGGTTATAATCAATGTAAAAGTGAAAACATCATTACATATCATCAAAATGCAACCACTATTTATAAGGATTTTATCTCTTTCACTATTAAGCCTATCCCTAGAGATCAAAACTCCATTGTTGATTCTCTTGATTCCTCATCATCTCTCTTTCATCCACATTAAGTTCTTTTTTATCCTACCTTTCTTATACAAATACAAAAATATCCATCTTCTACCCAACCACCATATTCACTTATCTACCACATCAAGGCTATTACCATTAGATAAAACCCATGGTATAAATACATCATTCAATTCTTAAAATACCAAACTTATCCTCCTAACTTAGACTCTCATGAAAAGACATGTATTCATAAACAAGATTTCAAATATGTATCTCAATACAACATCCTTTATTATTGCAATGTTGAAGGTACCTTACTCCATTATATTTTTCAAGATGAGGTCCCTCCTCTTATTGAACAAACACATGGGGGCATTTGTGGTGGTCACTATAGTAGAAATGCTATAGCACACAAATGTATATGTATGGGATACTGTTGGCCTACTCTTGAAAAGGATTCAATAGAATTCACTAAAAAGTGTAATCCTTTCCAACTTCATGATGATATAATTCATTCACCTCCCATCAAGATTCAAACTATTGAATCTCCTTGGTCATTTTCCACATGGGGATTATATCTCATTGTAAAATTACCTCTCCCAAGATGGGCATGTTTTTATCATCACCACTACCGAATTTTTACCAAATGGATTGAATACATTTCCCTTGTTAATTTCATTGGTATTACCATTTATAAATTTATTATTAATTAAATCATTACTAATTTGGTGTTCCCCATACCATCATTTCAAATAATGATGGTAACTTAAAAAAACCATGTTAAATAACATTTTGCTAAATTCAAAATAAATCACAAATTTTCTATACCTTATCATCCATAATGTAATGATTAAGTTGAGGCCACTAACAAAATTCTCAACAAAATCCCTCAAAAGACAATTCATGAAACCTACATGGATTGGAATCTTCATCTCTACCCTAATCTCTAGGCCTATCAGACTAGCATACATACTGCCACTAGAGAAATGTCATTTTCTCTCATATACGGTTATGAGTCAATCCTTCCTTTAGAAGTTTAGTTTCCATATCTCCATAAATCTCTTCACAGTATCATTCCCAATGAAAAATTATGTGAATCCCACCTTCATGCCCTTGATCTCCTTGATGAATTTCATCTTTCTACTTTATAACACAACCGCTAATATAAGGCTCACATTTCCAAATAATATAACAAATGTGTTAAAGTTCATACATTTAATTTTGGTGATCTTGTCTTTAAACTTAACTACACGTATGACAAAGAAGATAAATATGCCCAAAAATGGTGGGGCCCTTATTTAGTTAAAGATAATCTTGGTCCAAGCACCTATTGCCTTTAAACCAATGAAGGCCATGTTTTCAAAGATCCCATCAATGCTCAATTCCTTAATAAGTACGTTACCTAAACATTTTACTTCTTTTCATGCTTTGTATCTATATGATATCTATCTAACTCTTTTTTTAATTTACATAATGGGTCTCTCCCTCTACAATAGTTCCCTCTTTTTACAAACCTGGAGTCCTTCTTTGGTCTTTTGGTTTCCTCTTTCTCTCATGAGTTGCATTATAAAACCATGGATAAGACCCAGTCATCCTCATGATGTACCATAGTCTTCTCATTTTACATTTCTTTTGGCACCCCTTGGATCTCCATTTTATGAGTTACATTATAATAATGTGGATAGGACTCAATACTCCTAAAAAAATACCATCTTTTGCTTACCTCACTGATTTTCACACATTTTTTGGCACCCCCATGGGTTTTTTTTTTATGATTTATAGTGTAAGACCATGGATAGGACTCAGCCCTCCTCATAAAATCACCATAATTTTATTCATTTTCTATAATGTGTTTTGTAATGGTTATAAGTTCTTGATCCTTGTTCTCATCTTTATCTTTTACTTTTTTTGGTAGATGTAATTTGCACAACAATCTATGTTATCATGTTTTCCTCCATTTTCCTCATTCTTATGATAATGAATCACCATTTTTTGTCATCATATCCCTATTTTACCCTTTATCACATTTTTTTGTGATTTGAAGTAATTCAAATTGTTTCATGTGTCACTCCTCTTGATTTCCTTTCCTTTCACTCCACATTGGATAAAACAAGGTCAAAGTCAAGATAACACTTTTATTTCACCTGAATTTATGAGACTCTTAGATCTCATTCTCTCTGAATTTCTCTCTCTTAAAAACCAAGTCCCAAGTATTCAAATGAAATTCATCTTTAGTACGCATGTTTGATTTTACAAATCATATAGAGGAGGAATAGAAAATTCATCAAGAAATTCTAAAGCCAAATCATTTTAAACAAAAGGAAATAAGATCTAAAAGGAAAAATAAAAATCTCAAAAGTCAAAATCACACCAAAAAGACATGATTACAAGCACATCTCCTATCTTCAATCGAAGCTCAAACTCCATAGTTTTCCTCACATAGAGCCGAGTTCCATTGGGGTATGGTAGGCTAGTAGATTAAAATAGGATAATTCAATAAACTCTATGGTGTTACCTACTTTCTCATTTAATTAAATAATCTTCATAGTAGAGCGATGGCTCTATAAGTGGTCCTGAGGAATGGGGAACACGTTATGGTAAGGTAGGTCCATTTTACTTTTCAAACATATAGCCTTCATTGGATGATCTACATACTACATTTATTAACCTAAGACTTGTGTGGCTAAGATAAGTTTTTTAGAGTCCTTAAGGTCAAAAGTCTTCTTATTTTGACAAAACTAATTTGAGTGTCTTGACATCAATAAATAGTTCGTCTACCTTGGTTTTTGATTCATTACCCTCCCAACCATTTCATTTCCCACCTTGATAGGAAAATTATGATTCCTGATCTATTTTCCCTCTTCTTTACTTCCTTCTTCTTCACATCTTAAGAAACATGCTAGCACTACTTTATTTTAGTTTTGTCTATCATTAGAACCAAAACAACATGTTTGAGTAAACTATAGATCACTCTCTTGACACAATGTTTCTACATTTCTAGAATTTTTTGAATTCCATTTACCATTTGTCATTTGTTGTACTACCCTTCTATTGTGAACAATTGAGTCTATACCTTTTATCATTTTTAAGTGAGGTTGACTTGTTACTTCTCAGTCACCAATGTTGTTTTCCATTTTTATGCATCTTTTTCTATTGTTGAGTGAGATAAGGATTGTTAATACTCACTCATCCATATTATTTTACCAAATTTTTTTGCTTGTCCATCTTTGTTTAAGTAAGGATTGTTACTGATTTTACATTGATGTTTGATTACCATCATTTTAACATGTATCCTTGGTTTGATTTTGTGAGTTTTCATTTCTTACTTAAGGTTTACTTGTTTGATTTTTTCATTCTTTAGTAGCTTTGGATTTTTGGTTACCTGATTTACTCTTGTTTTTGACTTGGTCATTTGGTATGACATAGAACTTTCACCCTAGCTTGCCAAATTCCCAAGTATGTCCCATCCACATAGTGCCAGTTATCTTGGATTTATTGCATTTGTTTTTTTTTCTCTTTAGTTTTGTATTCTTGGGTTTTTCAAAAATAGTCTTTGCACCCTCCACAATCAAAACTAACAATACAACAGACAAGCATCCAATGATAAAGGTAAGTCAAGGCCCACATCACATTTATTTTTTAGTTATTTCCCTTTTATTAATTTAATTTTAGTTATTTTTGTTTTAAAATACTACAACTTTTTTTTAGCCTCAACATTGTGTGTTCTTATGTTCTTTCTTAAAGTACCATCCCCTATTACACCTTAGTTACATGAGATGAGCTTTGAGTGGGGCATATGTATACACATAATATTTTTATTATTTTATCAAATAATGATGCTTTACATATTATAAGAACCTATCAAGAATCAATCTCTTTGAATGCATGCCCAAATAGGTGTACCAAGAAAGGTTTGGGTAGATCATTGGTGCTTCATAGGATTATTGTCCCTTATTGCCACTTATTACCAATCCAACCAATTCCTAAAACCATTCCCTAAGTTATTATTCCTCCCTTGCATACTCCTCTAGTATTTTTGATCTTTCCATTCCTCCTTTTCCCTAAATAATTCCTTTTGGTCAATTGGTTGTATAGGGTCGACTGGGTCGAGCTTGTATATCTTGGGGTTATGTTCACTTAAGAATTACGTTAGCCTTTGGCTGACCTATCTCGTGACCTAGTGAATAATTACCTAAAATTGTGCTAGGTCAAGTGGGTCAACCCTATCAACTAATATTTCCATAAGGATTTAGGATTAAATCCACCTATAAATACAAGATCATTTCATCATTATTTCAATAGGTAATCACTATTTATTATTCACTCATGATTCTTTACAATTTGTTCTTCCACCATTCTACTTGAGGAGTCTTAGATTAGTGTTTCTACTTAGATAATCTAGTATTTTGGTTAAGTCTTGGATGATTTGGCCTTTCTTAGTGATCCTTACAAACCACAATAACCTCTTACAAATCCCCTTTGGCTAAGGAAGATATTGAGTCTCAATAGGTTCACATTCAGGTAGTTATTATCTAACTTTGCTCCTCTCTTTTAGTAGATAGAAGTAGCATAAGTATTGGCTTAAAATAATATTTCTCTTCATATTCCATTTATTAGGGTCTTACTCATACTTAGCTTAATTTATATTCTCCTATACATGTTTTTATTTTTTAATAACCCCTCATGATTATGACACAAGCTTTGGTGAGCACTAGATTAGTTTACTTTACTTATTATTAGATTAAGTGAAATATCAAACCTAGGACCCCCTTAGGGCTATTGCATGATTGTGCTAGACTATAGGATTTGGAACCTTTTCTAGCATAGTGTATTATGATAAGTGATCCCCTAATTGGGTCTAGTGGGTCCCCATATTGGTCATGCTCACTCTTAATAAATGTGTTCCCAATAATAAATGCAGATATGCTCTATCTTCTCCAAGACAAGATTGATTTATAGACATGATGCATTTTTTATTGTATACAAGTTCCTCTCTCACTTCTTCTTCTTACACAATGTAAGTATTTATTCCTTCTTATTATACCTCTTCCTCTATCTCTTCCTCCCTTTCACATGCATGGGCCTCTTCCACCTCTATTTATACTAGAGTTATCATAGGGCATGTAACAGGGCCCTTAGAATTTTTCTTTTTCTACTTCCTGCTAGAGGAAGCAGTCTTTGGTGAGAAGGTTACATGTTTTTTCTTTGGATATGGAGGTTTTGATTCTTCACCAGAGGTAACCCTCAATCTAATTCACTCCTATATTTCATCAAGTATATCTCCCCATTTATTTTGGGGAGACTTTTTTTTGCATTATTGGCATTAGATTCCCTTCATCACCAATTTAGAGGGGGTGATCATAATATTTTTTAGGGTTTATACCCTTATTTCATATCTTCATATCATAATAAAACATGAAATTACACCTATTTATAACTTCCCTCTGGAGGGGATGGAGGTTCATGATGTCAGATTCATCCTCCTCATCCTTCGTGGCTTTCTCTCCTACGTGCACATACTGGCACGTCAACCTACTCCTTTATAGATACATGGCCTTCATCAACATATCCATCTATTATGCATTAGGATCCTCCTTAGTACCTCCCTAAAATATTATGGAAAATGCATAAGGGAGTTTGATCTAGTCAAATAGGTTGTTGTCTTTGAGCACCAATCACACTACATATAAATGTTACATGATGATGAAGGTCATTGTGCCAAACATGTGTTGGGGGAGTTCTTTTAGGATGTGTCATTCAATCCTAAATGCCTCTATATATTGATTGAACCACCCTAGTACCCTTTTTTAATATTTTTGGGAGAAAGAAGGTGGGTAAGTGAATTCTTGGTACATCATTACCAGGGAGTCCTTGTGCATCAGGAATACCCAAAGGTTGTCTTCATCACCATCGGTCATGACGATCTCCTCCATCACTATCAATATTAGCATATATCCCCACCTAAAGGTCTCTTGTGCCTTGTGACACTCAAGCACATTCTTCACCATATTTTTATCAATGAGTTAGAAATGTTAAATTTGACCCATTATACTATACGGTGGGCAATGCATAAGTAGATCTTGTTGATGTATGTCCACCATCTATTAGGGCATAGTTTGGAACTGATGAAGGATAATACATACCTCATGATAGGGTTCTTTATGTTTTTTATTAGGAATAAAACCATTCCTTGTATTAGCATAGGAGTTTTATAACTCTCTCTACTTATACATCATCCTCCATCAATAGGCTAATGTCTGCACCTAAGACTAAAATCCTAATGATTCTACTGATGAGGTAAAATAATATATGCATGTACTTCCCTAAAAATTAGAAGATATCTCCATGGATACATGATAGGATGAATTACACAAGTTCCTCCATCTTTCCAAAAGATGTAAACTCATACAGGTGGGTTGTATTGGTGGTAACAAGCATATCTCAGATAGAGACATCAAACAACATCATGCATGCCTCCATCTTTGTTCCCATGTCAACCACCTAGTCTTGGTTGAGCTCTTATAAATTGCTTAATATGTGGTGGTTATATTATTTTATCCTATAGGTTTGTGTGAAATATACCCAAGTTTCCCCCATTAAGACCTCAGGGGGAAACTATGTTTCTCTATATGACATCTTGGAAATTACCTCAGATTAAATCTCAGTGATGCTAACTCCTTTAATAATTTTCTCTTTCTTATTCATAGATTATTTTTCCTCTACTATCTACACTCTATTTTCATCCTTATACACCTATAACATACTAGAACTTAGACATTTCTTCCCCATTCTGAACTGGATAGTGTTGAAGCATGACCTATTGATCTTTCCAAAGCCTATAATATTTCTTTGTGATTCTTCATATTCATGGGGTTTATGATTATGAATTCAGATCTCAAGTTTCTAGTAACATTAAAGGTGGCCTTGAAATCACTCAAACTTTCTCTTACTTTGTTCTATGGTGATTCTTTCTCCACAATCCTTCTTTCTAATATCATATGGAATACAATTTTTCTCTCTTTACAATCATTCTTATTTGGTGGTTGTGGGTGCTCAGGTTTCTCTTGGTAGCATTTTTCTCACTTTAGATCTAGTTTATCTCTAGTTTTGCTCTATGTTTGGTTTTAAAAATTTTAAAGTTTTATAACTTGTTCTAGTTAGTTGTTCATTCCCCTATACCTTAATTTTAGCTACCATCTTTATTGTAGGTGATTAATGGCATGGAGGCACCTATATTTCTTGAAATCCACTAAAACCTATGAAATATATAAAAATCAACCACCAAATTTACATTTATTATGGATATTTATTCCTCCACCATCACCACATTAAACTCTCTTAATGGCTTATTAGGTGAAGTGACTAGTGATTCAAATGGTCACTTTCTACCTACTATTGGTTGAATGCTAGATTATCTTGATGACCTTCCTCCTACACTTCATTCACCTTGGCATGACCTTTTCCCTTCTTATAGAAACTTGGGCATAGAGATTCACATGCACATGATTTATCCTCCTTAATTCCATCTTCTTTTCTAGTTGTGCTTCCATTCAAGCGCACTTCCATTCCTTGGTCAATTTATCTATGCTTTCATTTACTACCTTGGCCTTCCTACCCCATATAAATTCCATTATTGATCCTCTAATGCTTCATTATCCTCTTTATCTCTTGTGTATGAGTATCTTGTGTGCCTCCTTTTTATCTTTTATGCACTAGCATCCTGTGTGCCTCCCTTGCTAACTTGGTACTCACATTTTTTAAAGTATGGTAAACTCCATATGCCTAAAAACTTAGGTGTCTAGCCTCAAGCACTTAAAAAGAACCCATGCTTGACTCCCTTAACTATATTTATGTATGTAAGTGATATAAATTTCTCTTGAGGTCATGAAAACACCTCATTTATTCATTCAACATGAACAACAACACAAAAAACACAAAATGAAACATTTGGTTTGTGCCAAATTTTAGCATAACATAATTGACTTATGATTAGGAAGTTGGTTTTTGATAGAACAAGTACCATCCTAATGTCTATAAGGATTTAGTCAGTTTCTATTGAAATACCTAGGGAGTATTTTTCCAGTCAATGTGTATAGCTTATACGTGCCAATTTCTAATATGTTGTAAATGACATAAGGGCCCATCCACCTAATTTATAGCTTACACAAGTTTTTGAGGTACTTGGAATCATAGAGAAATACCAATGTCCCTTTAGTAAGTACCTTATGCTTTATATTCTTATCATGCCAGAGCTTCTAGTGTACCTTCTTTATTTATTGATTCCATCTTGCTTGGGTGAATATCTCATCCAAGTGCTCCAAGTCTTTCAACCATGTTCTCAAATATTCTTGGTCATCCAGATGACTAAACCATGTAATACACAATGAAGGCACTATGAAATCCATTGGTAAAATGGCCTCTACACCAAACACCAATTATAATGGTTTAGGATTATTCAGGCACTTGTAGGTGGAGTGGTAGGCTCATAGTACTGGAAACACTTGATCAACCTATTCTTTACAGACAAAGTTGCATATATTTGTGAGGAATGTTCCTAATATATTTTTGAATGCCTTAGTGGTGTCATTCATCTTTGGATGATAAGGGGTTATCTTATGGTGCACCACCATATATTTAGCTAGCAATATCTACACAATTTCATTGATGAAGTGTGTACTTCTATCACTAGCCAAACTAGGTGGGCAACCATAATGACTAATGATTTTTTCCCATATAAAAATTATGGATATGGTGGTTTCAAATTATTTTATTGGTAATACCTCAAACTACTTGGTGAAGTAATATATGGCCATTAGGATGTATCTTGCACCTGTGCACCTTCTAACGAGAGTGATTGGCCCAAAAAAATCAATGGCCCATTTTTTGAATGGTGCTTAGGTAAGGATAGGGATGAGAGGAATCTAATCCAAATGGTTAGGATTTATTGTGCTCTAGTAGATGTCACATGACTTAGTGTAATCTTTTGTATCTTGAAACAGACTTGGCCACCAAAATTTTGATTGAATCACCTTGCACATCATAACATCTAAAATATAATGGGATTATTTATGAGGTAATTAAGCACATCATGATAAGTGAATAATATGAATGGTGTCACCAACAAGTATTGCCTAAATTTATATAAAGTGTAGACCATTGCCAGTGCCTCACACTCTATTGTTCTATAATTATATTCTCCTTGGGTCAATTTTTTGCTTGTGAAGGAGATGGGGTGATACATCTTACCTTCACAAGGTTATGCCAAAATGTCACTAATTATAGAGCCAGATGTGTCAGTGTGGATGTGAAATGTAGTTTTATAGTTGGGAAATTGTAATATGGGCACACTAAATAATTGATCTTCAGAGTTTGAAATACATATTCTTACACTCTACCCCAATAAAATAGGACATCCTTACACAATAGCTCCTATATCAGTGTCAAAATATTTGTATATCTTCATATGAAATTTATATAGTATCCATAATGAATAATAAAATAATAAACATCTTTCTATGTTGAATGGGTCTCAAGATAAATGATTATTGTAATCTTCAAAAGATTGATGAGTAGACTATATTTATAGATGATGTGCCTAAGCAAGGTGATAAATGGTGTTGTGAAGATGCACTTCTTGAGGTTCATGGATATCTACAACTACTTTCACCTCTCAAAAATGAGGCAAAATTTATCATAATGGTCTTCACTATCCCATATATAGTCTAGTCATCTAGGTACACTTGGAGGAACTTGTGAATAAAGTCCTTAAATGCAGTGATACTTGTGAATAAAGTCCTTAAATGCAGTGATCACCACTCTCAAGAACACATCTAGTGAATTATTGAGTATAAATGGCATCACATTATATGTGTAACAACCTCATTCTATCACAAATGTCATTTTAGGCTTGTCTTCCTCCTTAATCTAGACTCGATGGTATCTTGAGAACCCATCAATAAAAGTATATATCTCATAGCCTACGATGCCATCTAGGACTTTTTTAGTGAATGGAGTTGGGAAATGGTTAGTGACATAGGTGGAATTAAAAAATCTATAATCTATGAAAATAAAATTTTACCTATCCTTAATTATGATAATAATTGTGGGGCTTACCCATTCATATTCTTTCATAGGGTAGATGATGCCTGTGACTAGTATACCATCAATCTCCATTTTAACCTTGGCATGAATATTGGGGTTCATTATTTAAGGGTGATTATTTATAAGTATTAAAAAATAAAATATATGTATTCTCATCTTCTCAATGGATGGGTGGGTTTCCTTCATATCTCATTAATTGTAAGGGAACAAGTCTTGGAATTCTTTTAGGAGATCCACAATTCATACCAACTCTACATTAGACCAATATGCACCAAGAGTAGCCATCTTTGTTTCCCCTTCTGAGCTAATGTCTACATTGGTAGTTTTGAGTGGAACACAATAGGGATAATTATTCTCTTGATGTGAATCCTAAACCTTCTTATTTCCCTCAATTATTTCTATGTGAAGATGAGTAGGGTCTTCCTCATTAGGGTCATTATCCTCCACTTGGTACACTAGCTTATTTTTAACTATCAAAGTCATCTAGTTGTATGACTTATAGGCCTCATCATCCTCATCACATGAGTCATTATTGATTTCTTTCTCTTCAAATAAAGTTGGGAGTGCCAACCCCTTTTCTACAAACATGTCCTTTTGTATCTCATCTAGGATTGCAATGTCCTAAAAAAACCCTTCAAATGACTTTTAGTGTCTCGATCAATTCCAAGTTCTATGAGGAAATGGAGAAGGTGTGTAAAAAACACTCTTTAAGTGCATCCCAATTTTATGTCTCATAGTGCATCTCATTGACAACATACCATGCTCATGCCCACATCTTCAAGGTTATGTATAAGGTGTTCACCCACAAGTTCTTGGGGGCATTCTTGTAGTAGACAGTACATGTTTATTCACGTAAGTGAACATGCACTATACGGTATAAGTCACCAGAGTAGCTATAGATGTATAGGTCCTTGTTGCTTTTCTTAAATCTAGTGAATGTAGATACTTTAATTTCTTTCCAAGTTGGAAATTTAGGACTTTATGCTACCCAATAATGAATGATAGTGCTCCTCAAGGTATACACTAGTGTACTCATTCTATCTACCTCCTTTAGGATGTATTATTCAAGGTCATGAACATAGTCTTCCATAAGATTAATCCCCTCATATCCTTGGAATTCCAAAATTTTACCTTTACTAAGGTGAAACACTCTCTTTCCTTTATTCTTATTACAAGGGACCCACCTCTTAGGAGTGTGATCAATCTGGACCCATCCCATCCTTACTAGTTTTATCACCTTTTCTAATAATAAGTGACACCTTCGACTAGTGGTCTCATAATATTCCTTAACCCATTAGTCTTAGGTAAAATTGGTGGTATTCAAGGTTGATTGTCCATATTCTAAATAAATAACTCCATAGTCATTAGGGTTGAGAGTCTTGGTACCTTACACTGTGATGTTGTATATATGGTTGATCTCATCCTCAAGGTAAACACTCTCTACATAGGGGGATCCTTAGTCATTTGAGATAGGGATCACTACCCTCTCTTTATCATTCTCAAAGGTCATATAGAACCTATTGAAGTGCATATCTACATTATTCACATATAACCATGGCCTTCTGCAGAGCATTGGGTAATTATCTTATTCTTCCAACTTAATAATTTTTAAGTCAACACAAAAATCTATGCCCATGATATCTACAATGGCACTCTTTAAAATTATGATTAGTTATGCTTGGGTCTTATTGGCCATAAAAATCACATGAGGGAAGGCATCAAGGCTAACCTACCCATCTTCTCCCATGCATTCTTAGTTAAAATATTGACCTCCATGTTTGTGTCCATAAGGACCTCACATATATACCATCTATTAATGATGGCATTTATAAGGAGTTCTTGATTATACTACACATTCTATGTATGCCTCATCTCTTGTGCCCGCTTTATGTGTGGCATAAAAATTTCAACATGATTTTTCCTTACATGCTCTAAGAGAAAATTATTCAATAAGGGAAACATCCCTTTTGTATGTAGTAGGTGCAATATCTCCATTAGCTCTTATATCTTAGCCTCCTAGCTATCTTTCTTCTTGATTCTTGTGAGAGGTAACAACATGTGCTTCTAGGTCTCATGATAATTGGAGCTTTCCTTTTCAATTTCAAAGGTCATATATCACTTCTTGAAGTGAATATCTACATTATTCATATAGTACCATGGCCTTTCCAAGAGCACTAGGTAATTATCTTATTCTTCTAAATCAATCACTTTGAAGTCAATGCAAAACTTTGTAGCCATGATATCTATGATGGTGCTCTTCAAAATTATGATTGGTTGCACTTAGGTTTTGTTGGCCATAAAAAGCACATGGGAAGAAGGCCTTAAGGCTAGCCCACCCATCTTCTCCCATGCATTATGGTCAAAATATTAACCTCCATGCCTATGTCTATAAGGACCACACATACAGACCATCCATCAATGATGGAATTGACAAGGAGTTCTTGATCATACTCCACATTCTGTGTATGCCTCACCTCTCATGCCTACTCCATGTGTGGCACAAAAATTCTAATTGGATTTTGCCTTGTATGCTCTAAGAGTAAATTATTCAATAGGGTAAACATCCCTTCTATCTATAAGAGGTATATGATCTATATTATCTCTTATATCTTAGACTCCTTACTATCTTTCTTCTTATGAGAGCTAAAAACCTATGCTTCTATGTCTCATTCTAGTTGGAGCTCCCCTTGCAGGTTTTGAATGATGCTCATTACCTAATGTAATACATCCTTCTAACATGTAGGATCTGGGTAAGGCATAAATTTAGGCCCAAGCTGAGTTATGTGCTTAGTGTAACTCTTCTCTCCATATTATAAGTGAAATTATAGTATTGTCAAAATTGGCATCTAGGTGGTGAATCCACTACGAGTAGTCACCTACACCTTGACTATCTCTACGTTGGTTGGTTACACCTTCACATTCCAATTCTCTACTTATAGCTCATTCTTGATCATTCTTGTACCCTTATCTATGTCAATCCAACATTGGGTCAATTTATTGTACAAGTCAAGGAATTATTTGACCTTATGGGTTCCTCGATAACACCCACATGTTGGATGTGTAGGGTAGTTTCACTAATAGTGTTCTATGAAACCACACTTGTAACATGAGTAGGGTGGGAACCTTCCACTACTGCATCCTCCACCTCACCCTTTGGTGCCTCATTATATCCCATATCCTACATTTTATTACCCATATCCTTTATTGCCTTGGTTTGCTTTCCCTTCAACTATTACAATGGCCTATCATGCACTTGTCTCCATGTTCTTGCACATCTCATAAATCAATTGATAGTCAGATGTGGTATGAGTGTAGTTGTCATATAATAAAAAATAGATGGTTATGTTAAACTAACTAGTGTATTACACCAAAGGGTAGGTATGAACATCATATACCACTTGATAGACCTCATAGCTTATAAGTAATGTGTGCACATTCCTTTGAGGGTAGTTATTCTAGTTATGGCCTTTATTCTAGTTATGGCCTTCTATCTTGTAGTTAGTACACCATAATCCACTTTGAGTGTCTTGCAATGAACTAGAGGATATATGCAATTTATGCCTTCATAAATGGGCTAATCCTAGTGTCAGTGCTTCCATCTACCTCGACTTTGAGCATGGCTTTAAGTGATTCATGAGGGTTTATGAATGTCTCTATAGAAAGTGATCTTCTGAATGGTACTAGCAATCCTCTAATGAACCATTTTGCATGTTAGGGGGTATGAATGTCATAAAGAATCTTGGAAAGGAGAGTCTTAAACCTTGCATCATATATGTACATACTCTTTGAGAGTCCTTGGTTAATCTCCTTGAGTACAGTGATGCTCTGCTATTCAAACTCTAGTATGATTAATTCCTTCAATAATGATTCCTTAAAGGTGTCTTAGTTAACCATAGCCTAGTTAGGATCAAATTTACTATACTAGGTATGAGTATGATCAAGAAGAGTAGTTTCAAACTAGGTTGTCTTGCACTTTGATTGGTATATGCCCCAAGCATGCCATTGTAGTTCACACTTTAGCACATGATCTACATCATTCTCCATGCTGTGATACTCTGGTAAGTGTATGGCCATCTCATAATAGATTTGTTGTGTGGATGGGTGGAAGCTAGCATCTAAGGCACTTATACCCTAAGTACTAATCTTAGCAGTGGTCCTCCAACACCACTAGACATTGGGTTAGGCAATGGTCTAATTATTACTACTAAAAAAGATGATGCTGATGGAATTTTACTACTTATTTATGGTGCCAAGCCACTTATTATGGGATATTGCCTAGTCTGTAGAGTTGATATTGGCTGAGTCAGTATGCTTAAACTCATGTTATATTTTGGTGAGTTATAACCCAAAGGTCTAGGGCTAATATTGCTCAAGACTTGGTATGAAATAACTTATCAAATCACAAAATTACACTCCAAGTCTACAAAACTTATAAAATAAATACTGATAATAGGGTTAGTTATCACTCTTGGTCTTTCTTCAAGTGGGGGATCTAGCACATGATCTTGTGCTACAGGTTCAAAGGGGGTAAGAACTTCCATCACATCTTCAATCACCAAATAATTTAGGAACCTAGCACATTCTATACTCATCAACTATTGAGCTTGATCTATTGCCTCATTATTTCTCTCCTCTTCATGTTGTTTCAATTCAAAATATCCTTCCCCATGCCCTTCCTACTTGCTATGGGTTCTCTCACCACTTCTAGGTTCTAGATATTCTACCATCCTATGTAATATATTTTTATAATTTTGTCTCTTGAGCTATTAGGTGCCAATATACTCATACCCTTACATTTCACTTCACCTACATATCCCCTTATCCCCCTTTGCACTAATCATATGTGAATAGACTTTAGCCTTCCATTCTCAAAGTTTTAAATCCATAATCCACCATTAGTTTCTTGAGTTTTTCACTAAAATATTTCACAAAAATTCCTACAAGTTCATGTAAAAATTGATACTCATCTTCTTCAAGGTAGGAGTATGTCAAAATAACAAACTCAAACATGTAACTATTTAGTGATCCTTACCACCATTTGTCTACAACTTTAGTATAAGTAGAATATAAGGTTTCATGCCTCTCTAAGTTCTCTTTCATCCACTCAAGGCTCTATCCATTACTTAATATTTTTTGGGTCACATAGGAAACCAACCATTTTTACACATGCTTAGGAAATTTTCAAAAAAATACCTCATAAAAAGCATCATATAGGTTGTTCTAAATGAACTTCCTCACATTTTTTCCCCTACAGGTTGGATGGTTCAACAAAAAGCTATCTTCCTCCTATTTTAACCAATGTTTGATGTTCTCAAGGGAGAGTGATGTAGGGTCATCTTAGGAGTGCCCAAAATTGGATTTGGAAGTGAGTGAAATTTGAATTTAAGTCATTTAGAGGTTTTTTGACCTTTTTCCTAGTTTAAATTTTTAAACTTGTAAGTAGGGATTATGAGTGTTCTAGGTGGTCTAAAGGAATGTTGATGTTATGTAATTATTGAATGATGATTTAATATAACTTATGGTCTTAAAAAAGGTCTTAAGAGTGGTTTATATCCATATGTCATGTTGTAAAGTGTGAGGTGGTAATTTTAAGAGACCTCACCCTACGTGGGACTTGGAGTGATAAAAGTTTATTAACTCAATAAATAGTTATTGGTTATGTTTTAAGAGTCTAGTTGAATAGATAGTGTGTGTGTGGCTCGAAGGAAGATCTTAAGGAGAAGAAAATAGGGTAGACATGGTCAAAAGGACATGGAGAGAGGTCTGCCATAGCAAAGATGAGGACTATATGTAAGCCCAAAACTATATGTATGAAAGAACATCAATGAAGGATGTCATTTTGAAGATTATTTCTCATGATTACTATGTATGCTTATGTTGAAATAGTTCTTTGTATGATCTTAATGTGAACCATGTAATCTACTATGGTTAAATAAAGTTGTAAACATATATAATTATGAGTGTGAACTCAAATTATTTAAGGTTTATCTACCTAGTATAGAAGGATACAAAATATAATGTGTCATGAAAACCCAATAGTATTTGTGTCACCAAAGCATTATCTTATTGAGGGTTCTTATGAGTTGTTAGTAGATGTTCACTATTCTAATTTAAAGTATACATACTGATTGTGATGACCCAATGTATCCTAAAAATGATTTAAGGCAATACAAGACTTTAAGAATTGTTGGTGGACTTATAACAAAGTATGAACATGTCTTGAACAGATCTTTGATACAAGAATTAAGGCCTAATAGATAAATGGAAGAAACCAGGTGAGCTTATATGTTCAAACCCTATCACATATGTATTAACAATCTTTATGTCGAATTTGAGTAATTATTTCTTCAAGAACCTTGAGAAATGGTTCAAGATTGAGTTATGTAGATATTTACTTATTTGTGTAATGATGAGGAGTGTTAGAGGAAAAAGTTAAATACTATCATTGAGTCTATAATCTTTGATAACCCCTATTATAGAACCTTCAGAGAAATTGAGTGTTATTTTAGATTGTGAAATACATGGATAGAGCTTATTTAAGAGAAATAAAGTAGAGTTAAACCTTTGGGAAGGTGTGGGTATACTAGATAGACCTTACATAGGTTATTGAAATAATTGAAAGTCTTAAAGATACCCTTAGAATTTTTATTTGTCCTCTCAGGTTAGGAATAGTTAGACTGAGTAAATAGTAAACCTATGGAATCCATATTAGAATGAGATTGAAACATTTTCAAGAAACATTAATTCTTATTTGAGGTATAAAAAGTTTATACAGACCTATTATATAGGTCACAGTCAATAAAACCTTTGGTAAAATTATTCTAACCCCTTCTTTATGCTCTCAGGTTATCTAGGTTGCAGGGTGCCCTGGACTAGGGTTTCAAAAAATAGTTTTTATATAAAAATATTCCACTATGGAACATGCCCAAAAATTAGTTAGTATCTTGGTTGGGAATTTTATAAAGATATTTTAAAATTGGTTTCCTATAAAGTCATGTTTCTGTACTGATAGAGGAGCTTGTGTGAAAATAGGGGTAAGATAAACCTAAATGGCCTAAATAGGGGCCTAAATGCATGAAATAAGGTCATTTGAACAATGATTTGGTGGATAAAAATTTGTGAGTGGATGCTAAAGGTAAAATGGTACCTATAAGTGAAGGTGGTTAAGTGATTGGTTTTTTTATATCTCTGTACAAGGAGAAAAAGAACAAAAAAATGTTAGTAGTTGTGTTTTAAGAAAGAGTAGAGTTGCTAAAAAGTTGTCTTAGTGCATTTTATAAGGTATAAAATGAGTTAAAAGGTGTAAATATGGTATGGAAGGACATTTAAGGTGACAAGAACCATAAACTATTGTGAGGAAACCAATATCCATTATTTCATGTTGATTCAAAGAATTAGGAGTGAATGAATGAAGGAAAAAGGTAGAGTTATAGAGAAAATTTGAATTTAACTCTACATCATTTGGTATTAGAGGCATCTAGATGATCTAGGAAACCTATATATATGTTGATTACATTGTGCATGTTACAAGTTGCATAAATTTGTAGGTAAGTAAGAAAGAAGGAATATTAAGAAGGCAAATGGCATGGATTCTTGTTGAGAGAAAACAAATAAAGAAGATATGGTTTGTGATTGATTTAGTGATTTGAATGTATGACTGATATAAAATAGTGAATGGAAAAATGGCAGACCTAAAACAAGAAGAGATATTAACAAGCTCAAATGAGAGAGATAAACTCATAAAGAGAGCTTGAGAGAGAGAGAGAGGACAATCATAGTGTGAAGGACAAATAGTGAAAAGGTCCAAGTGATGTCTAATATAGAAGGTTCCAAGTGTGAACCAAAAGAGGGAAGTGGTCCAAGTGAGACCCAAAATAGAGAAGAGATAGAATGTACCCAATTGAGGTACTCAAGATGAGGATGAATGGAGAAGTAGAGATAAAAGTGAAGGACATGGTTGAATATGAAAGCCATAAAGAGAATATGATAGAAAAAGAGATAAAATAGATGAATGATGTATTGTCAAGGATGAAAAAATAGTTGATACATATGTGGAATGTATATAGATTTCAGTGTGGAATCAAGATTAGGAAAAGAGATAAGTGAAACTTCATAGAAAGGATGAGAGAGAGAGAGAGAGAGAACCAACATGTGATAGAATATTTGGAGGGTTAGCTAAAGGAGATGGAAACACAACTTGCCAAGAAAGAGGAGAGAGAGGCAATAGAGCCTCAAAAAATTTATTCTAACAATAATGTGTCATGGTTGAATGCAGGTAATGAAGTGGAAGGTGAAAATGATGATTAAAATAAAGGAGATGAATGGATAAAAGTCCATAAAGAAGAAAAAGATGATGTATCAAAACATGCAGGTGTAGCTAAAATGAGGTGATTTGTCATCCTAAAGATGGAGAGTTATTTGATGGGTAATAGTGGGAAAATGAAGAAAAAAAAATAATAGGTGATTAAAAAAGCAAAGACATGATAGGTAATGAAGTTCATGTGGTTTTTGATGAAAATTTTGAGGATTAAGATTGAAAAATATCATCAGAGAAAGCAAAGAAAGAAGATAGATTATAGGTATAAGTAGTAGTATAAGAAATAATAGAAGCAAGAACAAAGGATCACATGAAAGAAGAAGCAAAGGCATAGGTGTGGTAGCAATGAACACACACATTTATATGAACACTTGAATGAAGAAGAAGATAGAGGTAAAGTTATTTTCTCCCCTTGGGATTATGATGTAGGTGCATCTTAGGAGTGCCCAAAAATTAGACTTGGAAGTGACTAAATTTTGAATTTAAGTCATTTAGAGGTTTTCCTGCCCTTTTCCTAGTTTGATTTTTTAAACTTATAAGGAGGCATTGTGAGTGTTTTAGGTGGTCTAAAGAAATGTTGATGTTATGTAATTATTGAATGATGATTTAATAAACCTTATGGTCTTATAAAAGGTCTTAAGAGTGGTTTATACTCATATGTCATGTTGTAAAGTGTGAGGTGGCAGTCTTAAGAGCCCTCATCCTACGTGCAACTTGGAGTGTTATAAGTTTCTTGACTCAAGAAAAAATTATTGGTTTTGTTTTAAGAATTTAGTTGAATAGATAGTGTGTGTGTGTGTGGCTCGAAGGAAGAGCTTAAAGAGAAGAAAATAGGGTAGATAGTGTCAAAAGGACATGGAGAGAGGTCTGCCATAGAAAAGATGAGGACTATATATAAGTCCAAAACTATATGTATTAAAGGAAATCAATGAAGGATGTCATTTTGAAGAATATTTCTCATGATTACTATGTATGCTTATGTTGATACATTTCTTTGTATGATCTTAATGTGAACCATGGCATCTAATGTGGTTAAATGAAGTTGTAGACATATGTAATTTTGAGTGTGAACTCAGTCTATTCAAGGTTTATGTACATAGTATTTAAGGATACAAAACATAATGTGTCATGAAAACCCAATAGTATTTGTGTCACAAAATAAAATTCTTGGTGAGGGTTCATACGAGTTGTCAGTAGATGTTCATTTTTCTAATTTAAAGTATATAGACTGATTGTGATAACCCAATGTATCCTCAGAATAATTTAAGCTAATACAAGATTTTCAGAATTGTTGGTAGAATTATAACAAAGTATGAACCAATCTTGAGCAAAAACTTGATGCAAGAATGAAGTCCTAATAGATAAATGGAAGAAACTAGGTGAGCTTATATGTTCAAACCCTATCATAGATGTATTAGCAATCTTTATGTGGGATCTGAGTAGCTAGTTTGTCAATAACCCAAAAACACAGTTTAAGATTGAGTTATGTAGATGTTTACTTGTTTTTGAAATGATGAGGAGTGTTAGAGGAAAATTTTCAATACTATCATTAAGTCTATAAGCTTTGATAACCCCTGTTGTATAACCTTCAGGCAAATTGAGATTTATTTTAGACAGTGAAATCCATGAATGGAGCTTATTTAAGAGAAATAAAGTATATTTAAAAATTTGGTAAGGGGTGGGTGTATTGGAAAGACCTTACACATGTCATTAAAATGTTTTAAAGTCTTAATGAAACCCTTAGAAGTTTTATTTGTCCTCTCAGGTTAGGAACATTTAGACTGAGTAAATAGTGAAACTATAAAATCCATATTAGAATGAGATTGAAACATTGTCATGAAAATTTAATTCTTGGTTAAGGTATAGAGAGTTTATATAGAACTATCATATTTTTAATAGTCAAATAAATCTTTGGTAAAAGTACTATAACCCTTTATTTATGCTCTTGAGTTATCCAAGTTGTAGGGTGCACTAGACTAGGGTTTTAACAAAGAATTATTTATATAAAAAGATTACATCATGTAACATGCCCAAAAATTGGTTAGTAGCTTATTTGGGAAGTTCATAAATATATTTTAAAATTGGTTTCCCTAAAATTCATGTGTTCATACTGAGAGAGGAGCTTTGTATAGACAGGGGTAAGATAAACCTAAAAGGCCTAAATAGGGGTGTAAATGCATGAAATAAAGTTGTCTAAACAATGAGTTGGTGGATAAAAATTGGTGAGTGGATGGTAAAGGTAAAATGGTACCTATAATTAAATGTGGTTGAGTTATTAATTTCCATACATATCTGTAAAAGGAGAAAAACAACAAAAAAAAGGCTAGTAGTTGTGTTATTAGAAAGGGTAGAGTTGTTAGTCTTAGTGTATTATATAAGGTATAAAAAGAGTTGAAAGGTGAAAATATAGTATGGAAGGAACTTATAGGGTGAAAATAACCATAACATATTTTTAGGAAACCAATATCCATTGTTTCATGTGTATTCAAAGAAGTAGGAGTGAATGAATGAAGGAAAAAGGTAGAGTTATAGAGAGAATTTGGATTTAGCTTTGCATCAAAGAGTCAGAGTATTATTCTATTTCACCATTACAACAACAAAATTAAACATAGGTCCTAAAAATGGAACCAAATTTTTTTAGAAAAGGGGGTCAATTCATCAAATAATAATTTATGTGTTCATTCGATTGTCCAAGTCAGTTCTAGACTCATTATAACTAGGTGCAAAGATAGTATATTACCATAACACTCAACATTTATCACTTGACTATGATGGAATCAATTCATATAAGGCACAAGCCTTATGTGGTCATCTAAAGCACAATATAAAAATAATCAAGGCCCGTGTTGGGATAATTATTCTATGGTACAAGTTTTCACTTATAGGACTTGGTCATTCAGAGAAGGCTTTTGGTAGATTTATTGGTGCAAGCCTTTTTTGGGATAAGTCTAATGGTTTATAGGCACAAGCCTATTTGGGTAAATATTTATAGTCATAAGGGCATAAGCCTTTATCAAGCTAATTATAACATCATATAGGCACTAGATGGGTCAAGGGGATGCTTCAGTTTAATTGTTCATTCTTAGGCTAGTATTTATAGCAAGGATATCAACACTTGGTGCATGACCATTTCTACACTAAGGCTATTCTTACAAAATATGATGGCATCATCGATTAACATAGGAAAACCATTAAAATAATAAACTAGGAGCTTGAAAACAACATTGTTAACATAACTATAATCAAATTACAACATTAAGACCATTATGCATTTCACTAACAATTCAAATGACACTTAAATTAGTTATAAAATTCATTTAGAACAACCACCATTGCCATTAATCAAAGTTACTGAATAGAGTTCATAAATATGTAAAATATATCTACTTATCTAAAGTTACTCAACTCCCCAAAGGCTTACAAGTAATCTTGGGCATCTACAATCAGTTCCTTAATGGTGTTTAAGTTATTCTTAATACTAATGATGGCCATTACTTTCAGAACCAATTTGTCTAGATCTTCACTTCATCAAATCACATCTTTTTGCTTACCAATTTGAGATCATTTTATATCACATAGGATAATCTCTTTTACAAGGTGGAAAACACACACTAGGTCCCAATTTGGAGCCTTTATTGATCATTTCACTAGCTCCATCATCTTATACCTTTCATGTTGTGGTCACCATGTTTTGCCACTTCTAGAAGATGCCCTTGAAGATCTAAGTGCCAATTAACCACCTACCAATTGGTGAAATATGTGTGTTTATTCCTCCATCTGGTGATAATGTACCAAAATATAAATCATGTCAAGTGATTTCCTCGTGCTGAGATATTTGTCATGCTAGTGCTAGTTCCATACTTAATGAAATAGGGGCCCAATAATATATTAGTAAGATTGATGTTCCTGAGTCATTTTGCACAAAGTTGAAGAATTTAATGAATATAAAGTTGTTCTATAGGTCTCATAGGTTCATATTAATGTATTTTTATTCATAATAAACTCCTAAGAAGGTGTGAAAAGTTAAAGGTTCTTGACTGGGTTTTGAAGCCTGTTTGCAATTTTGAGTGAGCACATGAAAATGATCAATCTGAGGTATTTTTCCCTATGTGGTGAAATATAATGGAATTTGTAATAATCCTAAGGTCAATAAGGTTATATCCATCTGATTTTTTAATATGGTTATGTGGCAAAGTTTAATTTATACTTCAAATATTCTAGATAGTCCTTCTAGTAGTGAGAAGGGCTAATTGTGACTAGGCCTAATGGTGTGGTTCAAAGAGTGAAATGATATATATAATGTTAGGGACCTAAGATGAGATTGTCATGGGTCTAATTGAATAATATATGAATTTTTTCATCCATTTTTATAGGCTCAAAATTTTTCAAGGTGGTCAAGGTGAAATGTGTGCTTTGAGAAAGCCTAACTGCATTAGGTCTCCTTTAGGCCTAATGGTGGTTTTGGTCCTTATGGATGGTTAAAAACCTATGTAATGGTTATTTAACTTGTAAAAAATGGTTTTTTATCTATTTAAATGATTATATATGTATGGTGAATTTTGTGTCCAACCAAGGTGTGTGAAATCAAGAGTCAAGTAAAAGAAGAAGGTCTAATAGGCCTAATTTGACTAGTTAGAATATTGAGGGTATGAGCAGATGAAATAAAATTTTCAAAAATAGGTAAAGGGTTTTAATAACATCATATATGTGTTTTTAGTATGCAATTAATTTATAATAGTGATTCTAAAGATGATGATCAAGGTCATATGACCTAACTCTACCAAGAATAGGGCTAGTTGAGCGAAGAGGCCTAATAGGTTGTTTGAAGGAGATATAAGAGTGTGAATAATATAAGAAGGGTATAATAATAAGTTGAGTGAGAAATAGGTATCCAAAGGTTATAAATTTTTTTAGGTATTTGAGTTGGTTTTGAGTTATCTATGGGGTTTGTGCTTCTTTGAAAGTTGGTACTTGTTAAAAGACTAGTTGAGTTGGTGATTGACTAGTGAGGGGTTGTTCTCCTTATGGGGTTGGTGCATCACTAAATATTTATTAATTTATTATAATAATATATTATAAATTATATTTTAGTGTTTTTAATCCAACATGAGTTTTTTCCACATATCTCTTGTGTTCTTATGTTGTATGATTTTGTAGATGCTTGTTTATGCATTGGTTAATGCATGTATGTGAATGAATGCTTCATAGATGGTAAGTGAAATTTAATGGTTGTTTTAAGGGAAATAATTAAACCCAAATATAATTATAATACTTCCAAAATTTTGTATCATAATATTTCCTTTGGATCAGTCCTAATATCCTAAAGGAGATCATAAGCAAGCAAATATGGCTAGGCAAACACAAGGTGATTTATCTACAAGCAAGTCTCCATTGTTTAATGGATATAATTATGATTTTTGGATTTTTAAGATGATAAAATATTTGATGTATCAAGTTAATGATGTTTTATAATTATTTTTGGATGGATATACTACACCCCCTATTCCTCCTATAGATGCACTAGGTAAGAAGGCTAGTGACAATAATTCAAAAGAAATAAATGGTATTGTGTGTGGCCTATTAGAGGCAAAAATTATGAAGGTGATGCACTATATGTATGATAAATAAATGTGGGACCAGATGAATAATATCAATTATAGATACTCCAAGGTCAATTTGGATAAGTTTCAAACCCATAGAAGACAATTTGAAATCCTAAGGATGAATGAAGATGAGACCATTACAGCTTTCTTATTGAGGGTTGATGAAGTGGTAAACATCATAAGAGGCTTAGGTGAAGAATTAAAAGAGTATAATATTTTTCAAAAAAAATTCAGATATATAACTCCTAAATTTGATTTTAAAGTATCTATTGTTGAAGAGATGCTTGATCTAGACAAGTTAGAAATGGATTGACTTCATGACACCCAAACATCTTATGAGATGAGGATAAAATAAGGAAGACCTAAAAAGAAGGAATCTACATTTAAGGTAGAAAATAAGTTTAATAAAAATAATAAACAAGGTAAGAATTCAAATATAATGACGATTCTGATATTGATGATGATGAGTTGATAGCTATGTTTGTAAGAAAATTTAAAATAGGTTCAGGTAAATACAAAGTTAAGCTATCCTTTAAAAGCTTTAATTATGTAGATATTGGACACTTTAAGAATAAGTGTAATCATAAGGATAAGTAAAATTATGATGAATATCATGATGAAGGTCATGATGAAGATAAAAAGTCCTATATTTATGATAAGAGCAATAAAAGATTCAAAAAGTATGATGACAAGAAGAACCTTTTCCAAGAGGAAAAGAATCTTTTACACCAAGGAACTACAACTCATTTTATGAGAGTGAGAGAAGTGATTATGAGAGTGACAATAAAGGTGATGGTCTTGATGTTATTAAATTTATCTTCATGTTTGAAGATTAAATTTGTTTAAATCAAGAAGAGTCCATGTGGTTTGGAGGTGTTGTTGGTGATTTAGATGAAGAAGAAGATGAGGTGGCCTTTGAGGCTAAGTTGATGAATACTCTATAAGAACTAAAGATGGTGAAGAATAATAATAAGGTGATGAGGTATCTTATTAAATACTATTAGTAACACATCAAATTTTTTGGAGATAGATCGAACAACAACTCTAAAGAATAAGAAGAAATAGTCAAACATGAGGAGACTCAAATTGATATTATGACTACAAGCCTAAAGGCTAAAGAATAAGAATGTGAAAGGTATGTAACTAAAGTGGATTCATTATAATTTGAGTTGTACCAAGCATAAAATAAGGTGAATACATTTATGAATTTTTAAAAGAGTACCAATGACCTATGCAACATCCTGAGTAGTCAAAGACAAAATAGGTCTTATTTTCAATGGAGACCAAAAGAATAATACTAATGTGATCAAGGAGAACAAAACCTTAAAGGTTAATGGTAAATCAAGGAATGAGGGTTTTGACAAAATAAATACTAATACTATCAGGTAACCTAATGCTATAAGGTATGTTAATCCTTTCAATGGTTACTGTTATTCGTGTAACCAATTTGGTTAAGATCTAAGCATTAGAAAAGGCCCTCAAAGAATTAATATTATTGGAAATATGAATAGAGTCATAATTAAAGAGGTATGGTTCATGGTATGTTTCCATAAAAAATAATAGTATGTTTTAATTATCAAAAGTTTGGTCATATTTCAAAGTTCTGTAATCATGGATTCTCAAGACAAAATAATAAAGTTGAGGCCCATAGAGTGCAAGAAAGAAGACAAGATAGTGAGTGGAAACTAAAGGTAGCTAAGGTGAATGATGACTAGTATACAAGTCTAAGTGGATTATTTTCCATGGTGGAGAATTATTCAGATGCAAAGGAGTGCCAATAATTCTCCCTATTAGCTTAGATTGTTGATGAATGAGTCAATATAAATAGACAAAGTCAAAATATTATTCAAATAAAGATTGAAGAGGTCAAGCCAAAAGGGATATTCAAGCCTAAGATGATTACGAAAAAATATTGATATAGTAAGGACATGGATATTTTGGAATCTATTGAGTTTATGTTATTTTAGTACCCTAACGAAAAGGTGACTCCATTACTATTCATGGATGCACTCAACTAGTGAGAAAAAGTATGAAGGATGCTTAGTCTTAGAGGAAGCTTTGTATTCTTTATTTTAGATCCAAAGTTTAGTAAATAGTTTGTTGGAATTGTGATTTCAAGTGATGGGTTACAAATAATTTGTATGATGACTTTATCAAACCAAGTCACATTCATGATAGTGCCTAAATATCTCATGTAGATAACGGGACATGGTTAGGTACTTCTATGAGTTGAGTTACTATTTGGTTAATCAAAGGAAGATTGATCTTGTTTAGGGAACAAATAATGTTTTAGGTCCAAATATTAGATGGTAGCTATCAAGAGATGACCCTTTGCTATTAATGTCAATGGGGGAGAAATTTCCAATTTGGGAGAAAGGTCAATTTGAAGAAGATCTAGCTTTGGGAGATGTGAATGATTATCTTTGTTTGAGTGTTTTCCATCAATGACAAAGGGGGATATTTTTTAGGTATGTTCCTATTGTTTTTTTTATGGCATTAATGTCAAATTTAATATGTATGTCATTAATTTCAATGTCAAAGTTGAGGCCATGCATGGTGAAGTGGTATATGATAGACAAGTCTTATGACAAGAGAAAATTTGAAGGTAACCTATTGTCTCTTTGTTGAGATATAATTTGAAGGAAACCTATGAATTATTCTGAGGTTGATGGCATGTTAAAAGATCAAGATACAAGTAAGCATACTATTGAGCACTAGTTTTGAGGAGAATTGTCATATCATGAACATGGTTTAGCAGTCTTTGAGTTCTATATGAGGTCTTGGCACAATGTTGTAGTGTGAAAAGCTCATGATCTTTTTGAGAGTATTATTGTCTTCAGATAATATTTATTTATGAATTTTCTTTGTTGATATCATTGATAGTTAGCTTGTTTGAGTTCAAATATTTGAGTATTAGGTATCTTGAGAAGCCTAGTCTAACATTGTGATAAGGTGTATGTATGAATCATAGTGAATATTGGTGAGTTGTGTAAGTAAAAGAATGAGAGAGTATAAAGTTGTGAAAGAATGATAATGAGGAAAATAATTCTTCCAAAGAGTTCCAAGATCAATTTTGAGGATGTCATTGCATGAAGAGACCTAGTGAGAAGGCATCAACTTAGTAACATAGTGAGATGAGTAGGTTGAGGCTTATAATAAGATGTGTGGTAGTGTTTAAGAATTTTAGGAGGACATATTACATTATTATGAATTTTTTAGATTATTAAAAGTGGTTTCAAGGTATATTCAAGTTTTAAGTGTGATTGGTAGTTCAAGGCCTAATCTGTAAAGAGACCTAATGTGGTCTAATGAGGGGTCAAGTTTAGTTTCCAAGGTGACAAGAGCTCATGATAGAATTTTTGAGGTTTTATTGGTTATTTAAATTATTTTTACCAATTTTGAGGTTAAAATATAAAGGAGAAAGCACAAAATTTTATTTTAAAGTTTTATGTCTGCACAAAATGAGGTATAATAGACCTGAGAAGAATTTTCTTATGATCATTGGAATGTGAAACCTTTGCATGTTATCCTAATAATTTCATGGAAGTTATGGAAGGTTCCTAGCTCAAATTTCTTGGAATTTGTTTTGGGTTCTATGGGCAATCCTTTATGAATGATTGCTAATAATGGAAATTGGTTATGAGTGCCCTAAAACCCTAACAGTGACCTGATATGAAAGATCTTATTGAAAAAGGATCAGAATGGCTTGGTTGCCATAGTGTGATTATTTAAGGTTGTTTTAAACTCTCCTAGGTACCTCTAGGTGGCATTATTTTTTCAAAATAGTGAGTGGAAGTTATATGAAACCCCTTATTTCTCATATTTTTGATATAGTATGTAGGGTTGACCAAGTCAAAGAATGAAAATGATTGGAGGATGTTATGTGATGATTTTAATATGTGTAAATTTAAGTTTATTATCAACTTATAGAATTAAAATATTCTAAACTGGTCATGGAAGTTGACCTATCACTAAAAAGGCTTAGTGAGGAAGATAGTGAGAAAACTAGGCAAAAGTGAGAATGAGATTAGGGATGGATTTTAGTGGATTAGTGATGGATAAAATTACATAAGGTTGTTATTAAATACATGAAAAACACATCCCATTTTTTTATAATATTTGGTGATGCTTATATATAAGTAAGAAGTTTCTCTCAAAGTGACCTGTCTAACATACTGAGGGCTGTGTAGGGTGAAGACATGGTGAAGACTGTATTTTGGAGCATTCAGGCAGTTTTTTATGTGTTAGTAAGATTGATGTTCTCAAGTTATTTTGCACATATTTGACTAATATAATTCATATAAATTTTTATATAGGTATCATAAGTTAATATAAATATATTTTTATTCATGATAAACTCCTATGAAGGTGTGACAATTCAAAGGTTCTTGACTGGGGTTTTAACCCTGTTGTTTCCAAAATTAGCTTAGCTCATTTTTGGGAACAACCCCCTATGAAACTTGTCTATTTCATCTTTCATCTCTCTAATTTTATTTTTGAGACAGGTTTTTCTTGTTCTTGTCTTGGTCTAACTGCACCTTTTGAAATTTGTAATGTCTTTTTATCGCATCTTCCCCGAAACGTGAAGGTTGTTACGGTTTCAATGCGACCAGGAGACCAAAACTTGCCTCTTTCAGAGTTAATGTTTTATTTCTTCCATTTTCGTGCATGAGCGGCAAAAATTTATACTAGTGCATTTCACTTTTGACCTGCAAGGGTGGCAATTTTTGTCACCCCTACATTTTCCCTTGCAAGGGTGGAAATTTTTACCGCCCCTGCATTTTGACCTGCAAGGGCGGTAATTTTTGCCACCCCTACATCTGAACATACATTCGAACATGCAAGGGCAGCAATTTTTTCCACCCCTGCATGCCTCATTTTCTATGCACAACATTTATTACCATGCATAGTGGGTTGTTGGGGTCAGTTTTCACCCCATATAACCCGATTTTAGTCTTGATTTTCTTCATTCTTCTTCCTCTCCTCCTGCCCTTTACATCTAGATGATCCAACGAATGGGTGACAGCGCGTTTTAGTGGATTTAAGCTTGTTGCATGTGTGGCTTTCTAAGTAGGTCTTATTTTTTGCATTTGTTTTTATCTCATCTTTCTTGTTAGTTTATTTATTTTTGTTGTTGGGGTTTTTATTCTTTTTCTTTTTTGGCTGATCGGCCCACTCCTGCGAGTGTGGCAATTTTTGTCATCTCCCACCTTGCCCTCCCCGTCAGCCTTCCCCTTTTCTTTTCCATGTTGGGGTGGAAAATTTTGCCGCTCCTCCCCTTTGCCCACTATTTTCTTCTAGAAACCTGCATGGGTGGTGAATTTTTCCACCCGTGCCTCTTGGCTACCCTTGTTGCCTTTTACCTGCACGGGTGGTGAATTTTGCCGCCCATGCAGGCCGATCCTGCATGAGCGGTGATTTTTGCCGCCCACACCCTTTTTGCCTAAAACTTGCATCAGCGGTAAATTTTGACACCGATGCAGGCCAGAGGTGTAGTGGTAGCAAATTTCATCGCCCCCACTTTCCCCTCTAATTTGTAAGGGTAGCAAATTTTACCGCCTGTGCAAGCCGATCCTGTAGGGGTGGCAAATTTCACCACCTCTACACTATCTTTTCTTCATGCAGGGGTGGTGAATTTTGCCACCCATACATTTCTCTAAAATTTTCTAACTCTGGAGAATTTTTCTCTTTTCCATCTTTTTCCTTTCCTCCCCTTTTTTCCTTGATTTCTAACCCAGCGCCTTTTAAGTGCCCTTCCTTGGTCATGATCACTTAATATGCAAATTCCCCAACTCACCCACTTTTCTCTAATTGTGTGATCATGACTACAGTATTTTTAGAGAATTCTTGCTCATCATCACCCGTTCCACTGAGGCTAATTCTGATGTCTGAAACGTCTCCTGAAAATTTGAAGGCCATGAAGTACAAATACCAGGGCGTCTTCCCAATCACTTCGATCACCTCCAATGTTGATGACATCAGAGACACAAAAATTGGCCACATAGATATGGCTGAGTTTGTGACTCGAACTAAGGCAATGAACCCAAGTTCTAAAATGAAGAGAATCATTAAAAGCAACATTCATCTAGTTGCTGCTTTCCCAGTGGTAGCACATCATATAGATTTTGTCCTCCAGTGCACCCACTTCTACAACAAAGAGACAAGATCAGTTTTAGATGCCAGTGGCAATGTAATAATTCAGTTGGATCCTAAATTTCTTGACAAAGTCTTCATGTACCCTCCCACTATCGAAGTACTAAAGATTGACTTCATAGAAGGACAAAAGGAGTATGCTTAGGACCCTGAGAGGGCAAAGAAAGTGATGAATAACAGGTGGCTGAAGACCCCCAGAACTAATTTATCCAGATGGTAGTGGAACTTTTTGAGGAGTGACTTCATTGAAGAAGTTGGTGACTTGATCACCCTTCTCATCAGAGTGTGAGGCCTCCCTTCTTCCTCACAGTTCCATGAGTGGATGTACCCTTTCATTAAGATCATCCTCCAGGGTAAGCAGGTCATCTTTTGGGGTGAGTAGATCAGCAATGCCCTTCACGAGTAGCTAACCAAGGTACAAACTTCTTCAAAGTTCTATATGACTTCGTACCTTGTGTACATAGCTACCTCGATGTGAACCTTTCCAGGTTTGACAACTGAAGGGGACAAAAAGACCACACCAGTATACTCATATTACCCCAAGTTAATGCTTCAAGAATCAATCCACCATTTCAAAAGGGTAAATGACACTTTTTTTGCCATATTTTTATGCCTCTTTGACCCTCAGCTTAAACAGAAGAGAGTATCTGATGAGGCTTGGATGGTCGTGAATGACTATGGTTGTATGTTCCTTCAATTTCCCACCTTCTATTATCTTTGGGTTGGCTTTTTCCAAGGCTATCCCTATATGCTCCCCAGGTTTCTTTCTGATAAGTTAGTTATGATGGAGCTTTGTCGACAAATGGCTGTCATACATACTAGGTAGATGGAGCTAAAAAAGCTAGGTTTCATGTTTCCAATTGAAATTGGCAGATACTCTATCTTGATAGCAACCAAAGCCAAAGCCACACAAATAGAGATGCAGTTGGTCACTATGAAACAATTCAAGAGAAGGGATAAATTTGACTATAGGGGAGTCAAGGACATGATCAGATGAAAGACTCAATTCCATGAGCCTATGATCGAAGACATCTGGGTAGACCTGAGGTCAGCTGAAGAAATTAGGAGGATGGACTATAGCAGGCTGACCCTAAAACAAATTGAGTATTTGGGGCTTACAGAGATTCCCTCCAATCTGGTCGATGATAGGAGCATCATCAACAGTAGGTACCTAGCTGAAAAGATTGCTAACTCCCCTCTTCCTCCAATTTAATGGTCTCAAAAAGAGCTAACTTCTCTGAGGAAGAGATTTGAACCAATATTGGCTAACACCAATGATTGGTTAGTGGCCAAATGGATCGTACTAAAAGAATTTATTATGTGATCAGAGGCCGAGTTCCAAGTAGAGATGTAGAAGAAGGCAAAAAATAGAACCAAGAATAAAGGTGATGTTCCTTCCCCATCTAGGCCTCACAAGCCTAGAATTATCTTTGTTTCTAAAAAATTAAAGGTTACTGAAGAACCAGAAGTAGTGGCTAAGGGAATTATAAAATGAATCTCCTAAGAGTAGGTAGCTCAAAAAATGGAGACAGATGATAGGCCCTTAGAGCAGCAAAAGACTGAGCCTCTACCTTCCCAAGAAGAGGCACAACCACTTAAAAATGTCTCTCCTTCTCCACCTCAGTCTCCTATGGCGTCTCCTTCACCTCTCTCTCCTATCAGTGTTCCTTCTTCTGGATCCACCTCTCCTTCTAGAGTAACATTTTGGTGATCCTCAAGGCACTTCTGGAGATACTCTTCGCTCCTCTGGATCCATTCCTAGTTTGGCATCTCCTTCCTTCAATCTGGGAGAAAGTTCTATGCTTGATCAATCAATGGCCAATACAGTTTCGCCTATTACTCCTACTACAACCACTATTACTACTAGCAGTGTAGACATTACCATGGTAACACTAGCTATAGGAATTATTGCCACAGTAAGTACTTCTCTCTCACCTTGGATGGTAGCATTCACTCCCAAAAAAAGAAGCTAGCCATCTCTATAGATGACTTCGATTTTGGCAAAATAGTGCCAGTGAAAGCTAAGGCTCCTAAGTGGCCAAGGATCCTCTCAAAATTGGTTGAGGAAAAGGGGCACAAATTTTTGGAAATAGCTAAGCCTTCGCAGGATGCAACCCTTGAGGGTTTTGACATGAGCAGCTATTCCATCTCTCATGTTGAACTTGGTAAAGTTACTCACGAAGGTGTGAAAAGCGATCTACAGTCTAAAATGGACATCATGATCTAGAAATTTGACCAAAAAAAGGAGATGAAATACTATTATAAGGCCAAGACAGAGCAATTAATGGTAGTAATAAGGAAATTCACTCTTCCCACTGAAGCGGCAACTCCGGAGGCCTTCTCTATAGATGACCCTATCATTCAAAAGGCAAAGAAAACTTACTTGAAAGGGAAAGTGTTGAAGGATTATGTTGAAAAGATGCATACTCAAGGAGTTTTCTTACTTACAGAGGTTGCAAAAAATATAGACAAGATGAAGAAGGTAAGGGCATATTTAGATGACCTTGTCTCTCTTATCTCTCAGGACATTGATAGTACAAAAAAATATCTTAGCAAGTGGAGGGAGATGAAGGATCTAAAGAAAATAACCTTGATATCTATCGGCATCATTTCCAGTAAAGATTCTTGTGTTGAGATCAAAGAGTCACTGATATATAAGATACAGGTACTCAAAGAGTTGACTGAAGATCTCAAATCTTTCAAGGATGCTAGTGAGAAGAGCGACACAGGACTGCTAAATAGACTGAAAGAACTACCTTGCAACCTCACTTCCAGGGATAACCAATTTCTCTCAGCCAAAGAAATGATCCAAGGTTTCAAGGAGATGATTCAAAGAGACTTTGAAGAGAAAGCCTTCTCAATGACTTTTGTAGACAATATTTTGGATACTCAGTTAACTCTGGACAATCTAAGATCTAGGTTAACTAGTCATGCTAAGGCAATCATAGCATTGAGGGACGCTTTAATTAGAGCCAGGGTCATCTTCAAGAACACAGTTGTGCCAGATAGTATAGGAATTCAGGCATCTATTACTATGTATGATGCTCATCTGAAGAAGTCTGGTGGCAAGAGCTAAAACTTTTTCCCCTTCTCTCTTCTTTTCTTATGCACTTTTATCTTGAGAAAAGTGCATGCAATTTTGTAATATCTAATTACATGTAAAAAATCCAGAAAAATATCTCAAAGTCAAAGATGAATCATCTTTGACTAAGATATTTTTGTATTTTATTATTTTCTAGTTTTTAAGAGTTTCTCCCTATATATAGTGGAGACCTCTTTTGTAAATGGATCTCTGATAATTGAGAGTAAAAACTTTGCTGAAATTGAGACACTTTTTGAGACTTTGTGCTCGACTTGTAAATCATATTTTGTTGAATAAATGAGAAGCAGGTTTATTTCAGACTTTGTGTTGAAGTTTCTATGTTATTTAGGAAATAGTTCTTATGTCCTCTTTCCTGATAATCTCTTATTTGTTTGATTTAATAAGCAAAGTGGGTGTGTTGATATTATCTGAGGGCATTTCCAAAAGGTAGAAGAGAGACTTTGAGCTACTTTTATCTTTGCAATCCTTTTATCTTTTGTAGTTTCAGGTGAAGACTTTGTGCTTCATTTCACTCTATGGTTACGCTTGTTTCGAATCGGTGAAGGAGGCTACGGAAGACTTTGTGATTACGCAAGTTTCCTTGTGAACTTTGTTACTTTAGGTGATTTTCTGCTCTACACTAGATACCATTCCTGAAAGAAGAGGAATGTTGTTGGCAAATGACCAAGATTTATCTCTTGTTCCTTGTACATTACCTCTGAAAAAAGAGAGGCAAATGGTATTATCCTACCCCCATGTGTTATTTTTTGCTTAATTATATATACGTATAGCATATAAATATTCATAGGGAACCTCCCCTTGATGAGAGGAGAGATTTACCTCATCTAGATCTGGTAAATCCACACTTTTCATGGTGTAAATATCCCTGTGTTGTGGCTGATATACCCATTTTGTCCTCAGTTAATTGACGACAAAATATTCACCCAACAATTTTTGGTAACTCTGCTAGGGATTAAGAACGTGCATTTTGAAGCCTCAAGCTTCAACTTGAAGTAGTTTCGGTCCCTTTTTCATTTGAAATCTGGCAACTCCACGCTACACAAGAATCCAGAGAGCCAAAGGTGTTTTTGACCCCGTGTTTGAGTTGACACAGCAGAGCTATTTTGATATGTTTCCTCCACCACCTTACCTCCAATGGTCTAGGAGTTTTTCTCCTAACCTTATCAGGTCACCAATGCAAGATAGAGCTTCTTTTCTTGTTGTTAATCATGTTTTGCCTATAAATACCCCACCAAGATTCATTATCCCACCATTTAATCCTCTTATCATAATGGCTCAAGGTCCGTGGGGCAATTCCTTTGGTCCTCTTAATTTGACTCCACCCTTGCATGAACTACCTCGTAGTTTTTTAAAAAAAATCCTAAGTTTTTTGGTGATGGGAAGGTTCATCCCAACGAGCATATCACTGCTTTCTCCATAGCATGTGGCGTAATCAATGTGGATTTTGAAGATGTAGTAGTGAGACTTTTTGTGGAAACCCTATAAGGTGCTACCACAAATTGGTTCTACCACCTACAGGCTGGGTCAGTGTCTGACTAGGACGCTCTCAAAGCCAAATTTGAAGCTAGATTTAAACCTATTGAAGATACACAAGCCTTGTTAGCTCAGCTAACACATATTAAAAAAGAATACCAAGAACCCATGAGGGATTTCATAGCCAAATTCAACAAGTTAAGAAACCAGATTCCAACTGTTGCTCAACCCACGTTGGAGAATCTCAAGTGCTTTTTTATCAACTCATAGCTTTTCAAAGTAAGTTTCCTATTGAGGTGAGCTGGCCCTATGGATCTAGCATTGGCTCAAAATTTGGCTACTGATATTGAAGATGATCTTATCCTGGCAGGTAAAATCAAAAAAGACCCTAGTAAAAGTAGATTATTTTCATCTGCTAAAAGCTCTTCTACAAGCACTATAGATCTTATGGTGCAAAAATTGACAAATGAACTGATAGCTTTGAAGAGGTAAATAGCCTAAGGTACGTCTACTCCCACCTATTGAGATATGCCCAAGAGAATGTTCCAAAATCAGCAATATCAAGGTAATGCTACCCAAAACCAAGGGCAACCAAATCACTTGCCTCCCCTCCAAGAAAATTGGCCATTGAAGCAGAACCTACCAATTCAGTGGTTAGTTACCTAGAGGCTCAACACAACTATTTGCTCCAACCTCAATTGGACCAACAAGATGATGCTAATCTCTTTGATGAGTAGGAAGAAGAATTAGCTGGCGAATCTAATATTAGTTTCCTAGATTACCAAGACGAAGCTAAAAGTAAAGGAGAAGGGTTAGATGGATCTTATGCTATTTTCACTAGATCTCAAAATTAGTTGGCTCCACGGACTGATAAAGGAAAGGCAGAAGAAGAACCCCGACCAGCGGTTTCTATCACTAAACGAGGGACTCCATTGCCTCCTTAATCAAAAGATCAGGTAATTCACAAAAAAATAAATACCTCCAACCACCCCATACCTTCCCCTTCTATTGCTCAGACCAGTGCCACACCTACTAAAGCTCTAGATGATGGACTCTCTTCCTTTATTTCAAATTCTTTCTAATTATTTGATATAATTGATAATGCTAGAAAGACTAAAATCCAAATGACAAAGAT
This sequence comes from Torreya grandis, assembly GCA_037957365.1. Lineage (NCBI taxonomy): Eukaryota > Viridiplantae > Streptophyta > Pinopsida > Cupressales > Taxaceae > Torreya > Torreya grandis. The sequence goes on along the minus strand of JARHVA010001615.1, from coordinate 2,802,322 downwards.
TGAATATTTGAGGGCTAACCCAGAACAATTTGATAGGTTAGCAGAATATGTGAAAAATAAAGCCATCCCCATAGAACAAGATTCTTCAAAGGCCGTTCATGATCCCCTCAAAGATAAATCTACCCAGAATAATCTTGTCGTGACTCCTCCTATTGCTCCCAAGAAAATAAAACTTTTTTATGTTTCCCTACTTATAAATGGTTACAAATTGAGTAATTGCATTATAGACTCTGGAGCCTTAGATAATGTCATGCCCGCCAAATTAGCAGATTCCCTTAGACTAAGTCTAACCAAAACTTTTAGGAGGTGTTTTTATATATAAAACAAGCAAGTTCCACTCCTTAGTCAGATAAAAGATGCCCAATTTACTTTCACAGCCTTTCCAAAAAAGCAGATAAAAATGACGGTTCTAGTGGCTGATGTTCCAGCCTCTTATGACATCCTACTTGGGCAAAATTTTTGCAAAGATTTTGGAGGCAAGCTAAGTATGGACTTGTCAGAAGTAAGGATCCCAATTCAAGGTGTTATGAAGAAGTTGCTTTCTAAAAAAGAGGCAAGGTATGTAGTCACCCGATCGTCAGCACCGAAAGCTCAAATTTTATTTGAGTCTTCAAGCATGGGCAACTACTTCCTATCTATAGATGAGATCCATGAGGCATCTGATGGAACTCCTATAGGTGATAACTTGAAATTGTATTCAGCTAACACAGTGGGAGAATCAACAAAGCAAAATGAACACATGAAAGAACCTTTTCCCCTAAATGAAGAAGTTTTCAAAGGAAAAGTAGTGTCTAACGAGGTATAGACCTTAGAATTTGATGGCAGCTGCTCTTCTACCGGTTCGGGAGCTGGGGTTGTGTTGGTGTCTCCTCAAGGAGATATTATTTCTTTATCCTACAAATTGTAGTTCAATAACACCAACAACATGACTGAGTATGAATCCCTATTGCTTGGATTACAGGCTACCAGAGAAAAAGGCATTAAGCTTCTCCATGCTAAAGGGGATGCCAAATTGGTGGTCTGCCAGGTAAGAAACCTCTATCAAACCAAGAATGAAAGGTTGTGCCACTATCACAATCTGGTCTAGGATCAGATTGAAAATTTTGATGCTTTCAACATCTCTACCATTCTAAGGGAATTCAATGACCAGGGGAATGCATTAGCTATTTCTGCTACTCTCTTAGTTCCCCACCCAGATTTTAAGGGAGATAAGTATACTATTGAACTGGTCTTTCAGCCAAGTGTACCTGATAATGTCAGCCATTGGCAAGTATTTAACAATGATGATCAAATCATTGCCTTCTTAGAGCAAAAGGATAGTTTTAAACAATTACATTTTTAAGGTAGTAAGCTCCAGGAATGCGAAGCAACTTATGAATCAAACATCAACACATGTGAGGATTTCTTGCAGCTTAAGGGGAATAAGATCCCTAAAGGTCTGGTTTCCCTAGAGAAATTGTTTGATAACCATGATAGGTTTATTAAACAACAGTGAATAGATTCAAACTCCTCTCAAAATTTTGATCAGGTAAATCTGAAAACCAAGAGAGATCCTAAGATGGTAAACATTGGGAAATGCTTCACTCCCAAGGAGAGATATAAGCTTGCTAGTCTACTTCACCAATATATAGATGTCTTGGCTTATTCCTATGATGACCTGAAATCACTCAGGCCGAATGACATTTGCCACGGCATTCCTCTTAGGATGAACTCTGTACCTTACAAGCAAAAGTCTAGGCAATATAATCCAAAAATATTAGGTACTATCTTAGCTGAGATACAAAAAATGCTTGATGCCCAAATAATTTTTCCGATCCATCATTCCACATGGATTGCCAACATAGTGCCTATCAGAAAGAAGAATAGTGAAATTTGAATCTATGTAGATTTTAGGAACTTTAATCAGTTATCTTTAAAATATAACTACCCTCTCCCTATCATGGATCAGCTTCTGCAGATGGTAACAGGGTCAGAAATGTTATCAATACTGGACGGTTTCTCAGGGTACAATCAAGTTGAAGTTAGAAAAGTAGATCAACATAAGACGGCCTTCACCACACCTTGGGGCACCTTCACTTATTGGAGAATGCCTTTTGGTCTGATAAATATAGGTGCCACATTTCAAAGAGCGATGGATCTAGTTTTCAAGGATGAAATGGGAAAATTCATCGTAGTATACCTGGATGATCTGACAGTGTTTTCAAAGCATCATTCTAACCACGTCCACCATTTACAAAGAATACTGGAATGTTGTCGTTAGAACGGTATTTACTTAAATCCAAATAAATTTGTCTTTAGGGTAATTGAAGGGAAACTTCTCAGACACATTATGTCCCGAGAAGGTATTAAAATTGACTCAGGGAGAGTCAAGTCCATCTAGGAACTTACTCTACCTACCAGTAAAATTGTGGTTCACTCTTTCTTTGAAAAGGTAAATTTTTTTCAAAGATTCATCCCTGAGTTCGTTGAGAAGACTTACCACATCATCAATATGATGAAAGGCAATGCTACCTTCAGGTGGACTATAGAGGGCAAATCGGCATTCAAAGCAATCAAAGAAGCAATTGCTCACGCACCAGTCCTAGTTTGTCTAGACTACACAAAAAGCTTCAAAATATATAGTTATGCTTCTGAGCATACACTATCAGCCATTTTAATTCAACTAAACCACGAAGGTGTAGAATCTCATATCTCCTTCATGAGTTGTCCACTCAAGGTTCATGAGCTAAAATATTCCAACATGGAGAAACATGCATACGCAATGGTCAAAGCAGTCAAGTATTTCAAGTTTTATAACTTGAACTCGCACACCAAAGTTTTTATACTTGATACAACAGTGAAGTCTATTTTGACTCAGCAGGAGTTTGGTACGAAGAGTGGTAATTGGATCACCAAGATTTAAGATTTTGACCTGGACATCAAACCTACCAAACTCATGCGGGGAAAAGGTCTTTACCAGTTGATCGCCAACAACATTCTAGATGAAGCAGAAAGTGATGAAATAAAGATCGAGGGCATGCCTACGGTCCTCTTTGTTACCACTACTGATGAGTGTTATTCTGACATCACTTATTTTTTGACATATGGTGAGTGTCCCGCCCATCTTTCCTATAAAGAGAAATGAAATGTTAAGTTGAAAGCTGTTAGTTATGTTCTATGGGACAATGGTTTGTATGAAAGGAGCCTGGATGGGGCATTTCTTCATTGTGTTGATAAGGTGCAACAAGAAAAACTCCTGGAGTCTTTTCACAATTTGGCTTGTGGAGGGAATTTTTTTACACCGGTGATAGCGCAGAAGATTTTACGAGCAAGGTACTATTGGCCCATGCTATTTCAGGATGCCTACAAATGGGTGCATAGGTGTGAATTGTGTCAACAGTTTGTTGAGAAGCCTAAATTGGCTGCTTTGCCTCTCAAGCTAGTAGTAATCGAAGAGCATTTTTAGCAGTGGTGTATTGACTTCATTAGCATAGTCAACCCATGTTCAAGTGCTAGACATGATTATGTCCTCATAGCAATGGATTACTTTACCAAGTTGGTGGAGGCCATCCCAACCAAGCACGCTATGTCTAAAGTGGTGTGCAGATTTCTCAAGAAAAATATCATCTTCTGATTTTTGGTCCCACTTAAGGTCATAATAGATAATGCGGCCTATTTTTCATCGCATGAAATTACTCAATTCTATTTTTATTATGGAATTACCCTGTCCCACACTTCAAATTATTTCCCTCAAGGAAATGGCCAAGTAGAATCGAGTAATAAGAACCTGGTCACTATTATCAGGGAGTTGGTAGATGACAATCAAAGAACATGGCATAAAGCATTATATGATGCTTTATGGGCAGATAAGATAACACCCAAAAATTCTATAGGTATGTCACCTTTCTAACTTCTATATGGCTTGAATGCGGAAATCCCCATCACCCTTGAACTACCAGGACTCAGGTTAACCAAAGCAATCGAAGATTCAACCTTTGAAAGTTCAGTTGACAAAAGAATCATGTGTCTGACTGAGCTGAATGAGCGGCAAGCCATGGTAGTGGATTGGATTATGGCACATCAGAACCGAGTGAAAGAACTTTTTGATAAAAAAGATAAGGTTTGTGAATTCCAAGTTGGAGATCAAGTCTTGTTGTGGGATAAGAGGTGAGAACCAAAAGGGATGCATGACAAATTTGACTCCTTATGGAGAGGCCCATTCACCATTCGACAACTATGTGGTGAGGCTAACTTCTTGCTAGAGTACCAAGATGGAACGCCATTCACACTACCTCATAGCAGGCAACATCTAAAGCTGTTCAATCCTTGAAGCTTAGATGGGTCCATTTGTATATATGTATAATTTTTACATTTTGTCTATTTTTCTTTCATTTTTGGCTTGACTCCGTAGCCCAATGGCTTGGATGAAGGCACTTAGAGACTAGTTTCTACTTCCGTTGATCGATTTGATTAATAAAAGTTCCCCAACAGGAGCCAGTTGTTGTTTCCAAAATTAGTTTAGCTCATTTTTGGGAATAATCTCCTACGAAACTTGTCCATTTCATCTTTCATCTCTCTAAGTTTATTTTCGAGACGGGTTTTTCTCATTCTCATCTTGGTCCAACTGCACCTTTCAAAATTTGTAGTGTCTTTTTATTGCGTCTTCGCCAAAACGTAAAGGTTGTTACAGTCTCGATGCGACTAGGAGACCAAAACATGCCTCTTTCAGAGTTAGTGTTTTATTTCTTCTATTTTCGTGCATGAGCGGCAAAAATTGCTGCCAGTGCATTTCACTTTTGACCTGCAAGGGCAGCAATTTCTACCACCCCTACATTTTCCCCTGTAAGGGTGATAATTTTTGCCACCCCTGTATTTTAACCTACAAGGGCAGCAATTTTTTCTGCCCCTGCATCTGAACTTGCATCCAAACATGCAAGGGCAATGATTTTTGCCACCCTTGCATGCCTCATTTTTCGTGTGTAGAATTTATTGCCACACGTGATGGGTTGTTGGGGTTTGTTTTCACCCCATATAACTTGATTTCAGCCTTGATTTTCTTCAATCTTCCTCCTCTCCTCCTGCCCTTTGCATCTGGATGATCCAGCGAATGGGTGATAGCACATTTTGGTGGATTTAAGCTTGTTGCGTGTGTGGCTTTCCAGATAGGTCTTGTTTTTTGCATTTGTTTTTCTCTCCTCTTTCTAGTTAGTTTGTTTATTTTTGTTGTTGGGGTTTTTATTCTTTTTATTTTTGGCCGATTAGCCTGCTCCTATGAGTGTGGCAATTTTTACCATCTCCCACCTTGCCCTCCCCGTCGGCCTTCCCCTTTTCTTTTCCATGCTAGGGTGGTGAATTTTGCTGCTCCTCCCCTTTGCCCACTATTTTCTTCTAAAAACCTATATAGGTGGCAAATTTCACCACCCATGCCTCATGGCTGCACTTATTGCCTTTTACCTGCACAAGTGGTGAATTTTGCTGCCCATACAAGCTGATCCTGCACGGGTGGTGATTTTCACCGCTTGCACTCTTTTTGCCTGAAACTTGCATCGGTGGTAAATTTTGCCACCGATGCAGGCTAGAGGTGTAGGGGTGGCAAATTTTGCCACCCCTACACTTTCCCCTCTGATTTGTAGGGGTGGTGAATTTTGTCACCCATGTAGGCCGATCCTGCAGGGGCGGAAAATTTTACCGCCTCTACACTATCTTTTCTTCATGCAGGGGTGGTGAATTTCACCGCCCATGCATTTCTCCTCCAAAATTTTTTAACTCTGGAGAATTTTTCTTTTTTCCATCTTTTTCCTTTCCTCCCTTTTTTCCCCAGTTTCTGACCCAGCCCCTTTTAAGTGCCCTTCCTTGGTCTTGATCACTTAATATGTGAATTCCCTAACTCGCCCACTTTTCCCTAATTGCGTGATCATGACTGCAGTACATTCAAAGAATTCTTGATCATCGGCACCCATTTGATTGAGGCCAGTTCTGATGTCTGAACATCTCCCAAAAAGTTGAAGGCCATGAAGTATAAATACCAGGGCATCTTCCCAATCACTTCAGTCACCTCCAACATTGATGACATCAGAGACACAAAAATTAGCCATGTGGATATGGCTGAGTTCGTGAGCTGAACTAAGGCAATGAACTCGAGTTCTAAAATGAAGAGAATCATTGAAAGCAACATTCATCTAGTTGTCACTTTCCCAGTGGCAGCACATCATATGGAGTTTATCCTCTAGTGCACCCACTTCTACAATAAAGAGACAAGATCAGTTTCAGATGCCAGTGGCAATGTAATGATTCAGCTAGATCCCAAATTTATTGACAAAGTCTTCATGTGCCCTCCCGCTACTGAAGTGCTAAAGATTGACTTCATAGAAGCACATAAGGAGTATGATAAGGACCCTGAGAGGGCAAAGAAAGTGATGAATAACAGGAGGTTAAAGACCCCCAGAACTAATTTATCTAGATGGCCATGAAACTTTTTGAGGAGTGATTTTATTGATGAAGTTGGTGACTTGATCACCCTTCTCAGCAGAGTGTGAGGCCTCCCTTCTTCCTCATAGTTCCATGAGTGGATGTATCTGTTCATTAAGATCATCCTCTAGGGTAAGCAGGTCATCTTTTAGGGTGAGCAGATCATCAACACCCTTCACGAGCAGCTAACCACGGTACAAACTTCTTTAAAGTTCTATATGACTTCGTACTTTGTGTACATATCTACCTCGATGCAAACCTTTCCAGATTTGACAACTGAAGGGGACAGAAAGACCACCCTAGTATACTCATATTACCCCCAGTTAATGCTTCAAAGATCAATCCACCATTTCAAAAGGGTAAATGATGCTTTCTTTGCCATATTTTTATGCCTCTTTGACCCTCAACTCGAAAGAAGAGAGTATCTGATGAGGCTTGGACGGTCATCAATGACTATGGTTGTATGTTCCTTCAATTTTCCACCTTCTGTTATCTTTGGGTTGGCTTTTTCCAAGGCTACCCCTATATGCTCCCCAAGTTTCCTTCTGATAAGTTAGTTCTAATGGAGCTTTGTCGACAAATAGCTATCGTACATACTAGGTAGATGGAGCTGAAAAAACCAGGTTTTAGGTTTCTAGTTAAAATTGGTAGATACTCTATCTTGACAGCAGCCAAAGCCAAAGCCACAGAAATAGAGATGCAGTTGGTCACTATGAAATAATTCAAGAGAAGGGATAAATTTGACTATAGGGGAGTCAAGGACATGATCAGATGAAAGACTCAATTCCATGAGCCTATGTTTGAAGACATCTGGGTAGACCTGAGGTCAGCTGAAGAAATCAGGAGGATGGACTATAGTAGGTTGACCCTAGAACAAATTAAGTATTTGGGGCTTGCAGAGATTCCCCCCAATCTGGTCGATGATAGGAGCATCATCAATAGCAGGTACCTGGCCGAAAAGATTATTGACTCACCTCTTCCTCTAATTTAATGGTCTCAAAAAGAGCTAACTTCTTTGAGGAAGAGATTTGAACCAATATTGACTAACACCAATGATTGGTTAGCAGCTAAAGGAATCATACTAAAATAATTTATTATAGGATCAGAGGCTGAGTTCCAAGCAGAGATGTGAAAGAAGACAGAAAATAAGACCAAGAACAAAGGTGATGTTCCTTCCCCATCTAGGCCTCACAAGCCTAGAATCATCTTTGTTTTTAAAAAATCAAAGGTTACTGAAGAGCCAGAAGTAGCGACTAAGGGAATTACAGAATGAAGCTCCCAAGAGCAGGTAGCTCAGCAAATGGAGATAGATGATAGGCCCTCAAAGCAACAAAAAATTGAGCCTCTACCTTCCCAAGAAGAGGCACAACCACTTAAAAATGTCTCTCTTTCTCTGCCTCAGTCTCCTATGGCATCTCCTTCACCTCTCTCTCCTATTAGTGTTCCTTCTTCTGGAGCCGCCTCTCCTTCCAGAGTAATATTTGGTGATCCTTAGGGTGCTTCTGGAGGTACTCTTCGCTCCTCTAGATCCATTCCTAGTTTGGCATCTCCTTCTTTCAATCTGGGAGAAAGTTTTACACTTGATCAATCAATGGCCAGTACGGTTTCACCTGTTACTCCTACTACAACCACTGTAACTACTAGCAGTGTAGACGTTACCATGGTAACACTAGCTGTGGGAACTATTGTCACAGTAAGTACTTCTCTCCCACCTTGGATCTCAGCATTCACTCCCAAAAGAAAGAAGCTAGCCATCTCTACAAATGACTTCAATTTTGGCAAAATAGTGCCGGTGAAAGCTAAGGCTCCTAAGAGGCCAAGGATCCTCTCAAAATTGGTTGAGGACAAAGGGCACAAATTTATAGAAATAGCTAAGCCTCCGTAGGATGCAACCCTTGAGGGTTTTGACATGAGAAAGTATTTCATCTCTCATGTTGAACTTGGTAAAGTTACTCACGAAGGTGTGAAAAGTGATCTACAGTCTGCAATGGACATCATGGTCCAAAAATTTGACAGATAAAAGGAAATGAAAGACTATTATAAGGCCAAGATGGAGCAGTTGATGGCAGTAATTAGTAAATTCACTCTTCCCCTTGAAGTGGCGACTCTAGAGGCCTTCTCTATAGACAACCCTGTCATTCAAAAGGTAAAGAAAATTTACTTGAAAGGGAAAGTACTGGAGGATTACATTGAAAAGATGCATACTCAGGGAGTTTCTTTACTTATAGAGGTTGTAGAAAAGATAGACAAGATGAAGAAGGTAAGGGCAGATTTAGATGACCTTGTCTCTCTTATCTCTCAGGACATTGACAGTATAGAAAAATATCTTAGCAAGTGGAGGGAGATGAAGGATCTAAATAAAAACACCTTGATATCTATTGGCATCATTTCCAACAAAGATTCCTATGTTGAGATCAAGGAGTCACTGATATACAGGATACAGGTACTCAAGGAGTTGACTGAAGATCTCAAATCTTCCAAGGATGCTAATGAGAAGAGAGACACAGGCCTGCTAAATAGAGTGGAAGAACTACCTTTCAACCTCACTTCCAGGGATAACCAATTCCTCTCAGTGGAATAAATGATCTAAGGTTTCAAGGGGATGACTCAAAGAGACTTTGAAGAGAAAGCCTTCTCAATGACTTCTGTGGACAATATTTTGGATACTCAGTTGACTCTGTACAATCTAAGATCTAGGTTAACTAGTCATGCTAAGGCAATCATAGCATTAAGGGATCTTTAATTAGAGCTAGGGTCATCTTTAAGAACACATTTGTGCTAGACAGTATAGGAATTCAAGCATCCATTGCTATGTACGATGCTCATCTGAAGAAGTCTGGTGGCAAGAGCTGAAACAGTTTCCCCTTCTCTCTTCTTTCCTTATGCACTTTTGTCTTGAGAAAAGTGCATGCAATTTTGTAATATGTAATTACATGTAAAAAATCTAGAAAAATATCTCAAAGTCAAAGATGAGTCATCTTTGACTAAGATATTTTTGTATTTTATTATTTTCTAGTTTTTGAGAGTTTCTCCCTATATATAGTGGAGACCTCTTTTATAAATGGATCTCTGATAATTGAGAGCAAAAACTCTGCTGAAATTGAGACACTTTTTGAGACTTTGTGCTCAACTTGTAAATCATATTTTGTTGAATGAATGAGAAGCAAGTTTATTTTAGACTTTGTGTTGAAGTTATCTGTGTTATTTAGGAAATAGTTCTTATGTCCTCTTTCCTGATAATCTCTTATTTGTTTGATTTAATAAGCAAAGTGGGTGAGTTGATATTATCTAAGGGCATTTCCAAAAGGTAGAAGAGAGACTTTGAGATACTTTTATCTTTGTGATCCTTTTATCTTTTGTAGTTTCAGGTGAATACTTTGTGCTTCGTTTCACTCTACGGTTACGCTTGTTTCGAATTGGTGAAGGAGGCTACGGAAGACTTTGTGATTACGCAAGTTTCCTTTTGAACTTTGTTACTTTAGGTGATTTTTTGCTCTATGCTAGATACCATTCCTGAAAGAAGATGAATGTTGTTGGCCAATGACCAAGATTTCTCTCTCTTGTTCCTTGTACATCACCTCTAAAAAAAGAGAGGCAGATGTTGTTATCCTACCCCCATGTGTTATTTTCTGCTTAATTATATATACATATAACATATAAATATTCATAGGGAACCTCCCCTTGATGAGAGGAGAGATTTACCTCATCTAGATCTGGTAAACCCACACTTTTCATGGTGTAAATCTCCCTGTGCTGTGGTTGATATACCTATTTTTTCCTCAGTTAGTTGACGACAAAATATTCACCCAACAAAAACTATTTGTAGTTCTAAGTGAGCATATAGAAATGATCAGTTTGAGGTCTTTTACCCTATGTGGTGAAATATAATGGACATGGTGATGACCCTGAGATCATTAATTTTATATCCATGTGATTTTTTAATATTTTTATGTGGAAAATTTTAGTGTATACTTCACATATTCAAGACAGACTTTGTGGCAGTGAGAAGGGCTAATTGTGAGTAGGCCTAATAGTGTGGTTCAAGGAGTGAAATGAGATAAATGATTAGGGGTCTAATTAATTAATTTTTTAAGTTTTTAATCCATATTAGTAGGCTCAATATGTTCCAAGGTGGTTAAGGTGAAATGTGTGCTTAGAGAAGGCTTAATTGTATTAGGTCTCCTTTAGGCCTAATAGTGGTTTTGGTCTTTATGGATAGTGACCGGCATATGTAATGGATTTTTCACTTATGAAATGTGTTTTTTGATATGTTTAAATGGTTATCCAAGTATTTTGAGTTTATTTTTACCAAGGTGTGTGAAATCAAGAGTCAAGTATAAGAAGGTCTAATAGGCCTAATTTGACTAGTTAGAATATTGAGGGTATGAGAGAATGAAGTAGAAGTTTGGAAACTAGGTAGAGGGTTTTAATAAAATAAAATAAGTGTTTTGAATATTTCATGAATTTATAATAATGATTATACAGATTATGATCAAGTTTATATGACCTAATTCTTCCAAGAATAGGGCTAGTTGAGTGAAGAGGCCTAATAGGTTGTTTGAAGGAGATAGAAGAGTATGAAGAAAAAGAAAGGGTATCAAAATTAGCTGAGTGAGAAATATATATATATATATATATATATATATATATATATATATATATATATATATATATATATATATATATATGTGATCATAGGTTTCATATAGCTGAGTTGGTTATGTGTTACCTAGGGGGTTGGTGCCTTCTTACAAGTTGGTGCTTGTTAAAGGACTAGCTGAGTTGGTGCTTAATTAGTGAGGGGTTGGTGCTCCTTGTGGGGTTGGTGCCTCACTAAATATTGATTCATTTTTTATAAGACTATATTATAAAGTTGTGTTTTAGTATTTTTATCCCCCATGAGTGTTTCTCACATATCTATTATGTTTTTATGTTGTATGATTTTTTAGATGCTTGTTTATGCATCAGTTAATGTATGTATGTGAATGAATGCTTCATGGATCATAAGTGAAATTGAATGATTATTTTAAGGGTAATTATTCACTCCACATATCATTATTTGTACTTCCAATAGTATTATGAATCAATAATTAAGGAATATTTTTATATTTCCTTTCTACTTTAGTGTGTTATGTGTTTTTGGATTTGCATAAGTGTTGAAGTTTCATTCTCCTTTGTAGGTCCTTGCCCTCACATAGATACTATGATGTTACTCTATATAGGTCATGTGATGTGTCAAGTATTGATTAAGGTGTTTTAAAGAGTAATCTAGTTGATATTGCCTTAAATAGACCTTTGGAGTTCATTGGAAAAGTTGTTTCAGTCACTAGTGTGTGTTTGGTTCACAAAGTGTTGATTAAGGATCAGCTAGAGTGTATAAGTCAATATTGGTGCATCACCTCCCTTAGATTAGATTTTAGTTCATGTTTATCTCTCCCTTTTCACCCCAAAAATTAGAAGTCTTAGGAATTAAACTCAATTGATGCACCAGGGGAGATAGCCCCAAAAAATAGAGGTTTAATCCATCCATAGATCACCCATAACCCTTGTACTAATCCCATGTTACCCAAAACTTAGATAATCATGAATAATCCTCTCTTAAGGGTACAGTTTGGTGAGTTAATAGTTTTGGCACACCCAGTGAGACTAGGATTCAAGTGATTTGCAACATTCATATGAAAACTTAGATGCTATCAAAGAGCTTCAAACACTCTATTGGTAGATCTGTAGTCAAGTTTCATGCCAAAATTAGTCACAAAGTCTTCATCAAAAGGTAAGGAAGCTGAGTTTGTTGAGTTATCTTTGTACTTTACTAGGAGAAAGAGATACCCTAGGTCTAATGTTAGTCTTACACCACCTTTTTCTCCTATTCCTACTCAATAAAACATTATTTCAAACCCTAACCTCTAATGGCTAAGCCTAGACATCAATATTTTATTCCCTTCAATGGTGGTATCTCATTAAACCTTAACTAATTTGATGATATATCTATTTTTGCACTTAAGATCCTTCCCTATTTCAAATTAGAAAACTTAACGACCCTTATGGAACATATTATAGACATAGCCAACCTATGCTCAATTTATAATGTGACTCAAAATAATATGTCAATGAGGTTATTTTCCACTTACTTGAAGGTTAAAGAACGTCAATGGTATAGGGGATTAACACCTACTTCTATCAATACCTAGGATGAATTTGGGGGACACCTTTGTAAACATTTTTAAGATAGGAGTGACCACTTGTCTTTAGTAGATCAACTCACCACCATTAAAAGGGCTCCCCAAGAGTTTATGGTAGACTTCAATTATATATTTCAAAAATCCTAGGATAGGATACCCATAATAGTTAAGACCACCCCCATTTATGCCTTTTTGTACTACTTAAGATCCCTCAATTCTAATGTGGTAGTCATGATATAGTCCATGGGGGGAACATTCTACTAGATGGTTATGAAGTGGAAATAAGGGCATAAAATTATATAATTCAATTAGGAAAGCTTACCCCAAGAAACCTCATGCCTTTTTTCCTAGATATACAACACCCTATGCCTAGTATTTCTCCCTACCAGCACCAACTAATCATGATTAGGAATATGTTAATCAAATAGATAGATTAGGTAAGATTGAAGGGTTGTTCAAGGCACAAAACAAAAATATAGTGGCCTTGGAGAGGTAACAAATTACACATCATCGACTATACCAAACACCCTTTTAATCCTCCTACAATCCTTATTAGTAAAATAGACCTCTATATCATCCTAATCCATAAGGTCAAGGGCATATCACTCAAGCAAGGCCCTATAACATCTAACACTTCTAGAGAACTAGTCCCAACTCAAAATAACTATTCTCAAGAAGGTCAATGGCCTACATAATGGGGGTGGAATCATGAGATTTTAGTCACTCCAGGTGGTGATTTTTGTCAAGCCTCTTTCATGCAGTAGAATCAAGTTCCTCTAATTCATGATAGTCAACCTCCTACAAAACATAAAAAAGGTGGTTTTATGGAGCATGGAGAGACTCCCTTCATGACTTAGTGTGAGATGTGAAATAATAAAGGAATAAGTGGGAGTAAGGTATCATCTAGGACCAATTTTATTAACTTCCAATAAGGAGAACATTCCTTTGATCAAGTTGCATCCAATCAGATTGAAGGTGCAGTTAAGGTAAACAGTCCAGTTGCATCCCATACAAGGTCTAAAATAAGGGCAGTTGGTGATGATTTTGAAGTTGGAAGGGTAGGATATCCACCATATCAACCAATTTAAGAGGCTATTGTTCAAGGTGCAGATCCTAAGAATCCACCAACTCATAAATTTCAATATGGGAGAGGGAAGAATCATACCATTCATACCTCAATTCACATAAACTCCAAGTGGTACTACTTCTCCTAAGTTGCAGTCAAAGTCTTCCATCTCTCATATTATCATTATGGATCAGATGAAGAAGGCCCATGTGACCATACCTATGTGGGATACCTTGATCATTTTAGGATAAAAATATCTTCTCCAAGAAGAGGTGTCCAAACTCCACATCTTGGACAAGCAATCATAAAAGGTGGGTGTAGTCCTAACCAATACCAATTAGCATCATGAGTCTAAATCACTGAAGGTAATCAAACCCCCTCCTTTATATCTCTCTATCATTATAGGTAATTACCTAATACATAACTATATGATAAATAGTGGGTCTAGTACCTTTGTTATGCCTAAGTCTATAGCAGAAAAGTTGGGATTAAAGTATGAAACTAATGATAAAGGGGTCTTATAACTAGATGGGTCTTCTACTAAGATATTTGGTATCCTTAAGGATCTAAAAATTACCTTGGTTTATTTTCCTAATTGCACTATATCTCAAGATGTGGTAGTATTTGACCTCCCTCCTTACTTTGCCTTATGCTTGTCTAGGCATTTCACTAGAAAGATAAGGGGATATCTCTCTTCTAACTAGTATTATATGGTAATTGGGACTAGGTATGGAACACAGGTGACCATAAGGTCTAATCCTATCTCTAAGTTACATTTAGATCCTTACATTTCTAAATTTTCTAATGTCAATTACACTATCACATATGAAGGTGAGCATCCAAATGACCAAGAACCAATTGAACCACTTTAAGGTATATCATATTTACTTATTGATGAATGGGGGGTAGATAACCATGGAAATGATCCATACAAGAGAATTGAAGATATAGGTTTAGGATTATATTGTATGTATGAGGAAGGGGATATCATAATATATTTTACTAGCCCTAAACTAGACCTTTATGGAGTATGGAGTTTGTTCTTTAATGGATCTAGGTCCAAAAACAGAAGTGGATCAGGTGTCATGCTTGTCTCACCTTCCAAAAAAAGATACATTTTTCCCTTAGGTTTCAATTTGGATGCACATGAAACACAAAAAAGTATGTATCCCTCATCCATGGGATGTAATTGGAAATAAAGAGAGGCATCAAGCTCTTACAAGCCATGGTAGATAATGAGCTAGTAGTGAATCAGGTGAGAGGGTAGAATGTAGTCAATAAACCACTCTTAAATATATACAAACACATGGTTTGGGACCTCTTAGAAGACTTTTAGGCCTTTTACATTCACTCAATCACAAGAAAGTCCAATCAACATGTAGATTGGTTGGTAGCCATAAGAGCATAGAATGATATTCCAAGTGGGGTCAAGGACATAAAATATTATTTTCAAGTCAATATAGTATGAAGACCTTTAGTCACTAAAAATTAGGTTAGCTAGTAGGTGTTTGAAAATGACAAGTACATAGCATGCTTCTTGTAGTAGGAGGCATAATTCTTATCAATAAACAAAGGCAGATTGTAATAGTAGTATGGGGACCAGATTGTCCAATTGAGGACAAATAATTTACCTAAGGGATTGGTGACATTGGAAAACATATTCATTGAAGATAATTAGCTAAGGAAAGACAAAGTTAGAATATACACAAAGGAATAACACTGTGATAAGGTCATCATTTTCAAAGATAGGTTGCTCAAATTAAGAAAATTGAAAATAAAGGAAGAAAATGTAACATTCATAGATTTATGTCAATAATTTGAAAAAAAATTGATTGGGATTATCATGAATTGAAGGGGTTTTACCCTAATTTGGATCATCATACCATAGAGTTAGAGGCAAGTGCTAAGCCTTTGAGACAAAAATAAAGACTGGTCAACCCAAAGATTGAGATCCTTATGAAAAGAGAGTTGACCAAGATATTTGAATCTAACATCATCTTCCCCATCAAACACTCTCATGGGTGGCTAATCTTTTGCTTTTAAGGAAGAAGAATGGGGAGATAAGGTTATGTTTAGACTTCAAAAATACCAACAAGATGTCACTAAGAGATCATTTAAAAGGTTACATGTTCACAGCATTTCTCTTTACTTTATAGATACTCAGGGTATAATCAACTGTTAATGAAGGAGGAGGACCAACATAATACTAACTTCACAATGAAGTGGGACACTTATGCTTACAAGAAGATACCCTTTGGACTGGTTAATGTAAGAGCCACCTTCCAAAGGGCAATGGATGTAGCCTTAAAAGGAATCATCAATGATATGGTGCAAATCTACATTGATGACATATATTATTCTCCAAGGACCCAAAAGATAATTTTACACACTTGAGGTTGGTGTTTGATAGGTGTAGGAAATATGGGGTCTTTTTGAATCCCTAATAGGTTTAGGCTATGAGGGCAGACTTTTAGGGGATGTTGTGTCAAAATAATGCCTCTCTGTAGACCCTGAGAAGTGTTTTAACTTGGATTCACCCTATGAGAAGATGTTTTCCAAGCCTCTAATCCATGTGGTAAAATGGGGACATCTCACTTTCTGTGGGTGAGCAAACTTGTGAGATGAACGTCTAGATTAGGGGTTAGCTCCCCTTGATGCACCATTTAAGCTCATGTGTCTACTACTATCAACTTAGGGGGTTTAAAATGGTTGAGAATAACATAAATAAAACCTAAACTATGAAGGTGATACACCAAATCAATTTGATGACTTCCAACCACTTGAATTCCACACTTGAGACCAAAAAACCAACTAAAACATACTCTTTCCCAAATCTATACCTTCTTGCATCAATATTACATTGTGGGTTCCTAGATGATATAAAAGGTTAGGAGGAATAAAAAAATGTCTTTAATAAATATAATTAAAATACTACTCACTTAAACCATATACATCTCTTGAAACACTTCACATGACCTGCAAGAAGAGTCTACAGATAGGTGAAAGAATGAAGTACAATGCTAAGGAATCCATAGTCTTCACTAAGAAAATTAAACATTAAAATAGAGAACACTATGAAAAATCATGAGATAGGTAATTAATTAGTGATTTTATTGATCATAAGGTGTACAATTGATCAAGGCTTCACCATACTCAGGTGGAGCATACATACAATGCTAAAATGGCCAACTCTTATAGAGTTTGAGAAAGAGAGAGAGAAAGAAGTCCAAGGGTCACTTGGACATGTGTCAAGCTAATAATTTCAGTTATATATTCATTTAAATATTATATGGGTCAAACCATTCAATTTAAATATCAACAAGTGTCAATCCAAGTCATTAAAGTTAGGCAAAAGGGCACAAAACTCCTCTCTTTGCACATAAAAACTATCTTCATGATTATGCATGTTTGAACATTTTGTAACTAGTATAGGATAGTTAAAATGATTATAATTTAAAGATATGATCTCAAAAATTCCTCTCCATGTATTGGATTCATGCTTGGTCTTTTGAAAACAACTGGTAGAGAGCCATCATCATCTGTTGTCCTAAAAACTACCCTTTCATACACCCTGTACACTTGGCTTCCAAATTGTCATCAATTGTCCATGAAACTCCATGGGAAGGAGTGACCAAAAAATTTCAAGTCCCTCCATGGAATTTTAATCATCATGGGTACTTCAAAACCACTTGAAGAATTTCTCTCTTCTCCTTAGCTTGTGCATTAGGCCAGTTTTGACTAGATGAAAGTAATGACCAATTTAAATCACTTATAGTTTTATTTATGATATAAAATGAATATTTGGAGTTATATTAAGAGTAAATATTATACCCAAACTTTGTTTCATCTCTTAATTCATCTTTTAGCTTACACAACACACAAAATAATGATAAACATCATGTTTGTGCCTCTATCTATACATTTATATACAAACAAAGTTCATATATATGATAATATTGGAGTTTTAAAAAACTTATCTTTATAACTCAGGTTCAAATTCCTCCATATAGTGGCACTTATATCTTTATTTTCACAACTAGGTCTCAAACATGATTTTGAAGGGTTTTAGAGTGACAAGCCTCCTTAGTGCTTGTTCATAAAGGTCAAACATTGAAAATATTTATAAATTACATTCAGGCATATTAAATGAAATTTCCAAACTTATCCAAATGAATCAATATCCCATGTAAATTTTCATGAAAGATATGAATGATGGAAGTTGACCATTTGTGTCATTTAGTGTATTTGGTGAGGGTTTGGGAGCCTCAAAACCAAGAATTGGCCTTTTGATGAATTTATTTGAAAAAAATTGGCTCATAAACCTATATATTAACCCCAAAAACATGTTCCCATAATTTTATTATCTCTTCAGGATCTAAAAATGAAAACTTACCCTTGTTTGGCCTTAGGCCTAGACCTTGCCAATATGTTTGTTTGCCATTTGAGACATAACCTGGCACTCTAATGGATTTATTTGAAATTTAATGGATAAAAAACATATTATATACCTATTAAAACATTTTATAACCAATTTATATGTATTTAAAATGACAAAAATGCAAATGATCCTTAGTTGGGCTTTTAGGCCTAAGGATTCCCAATAGGAATGCATGCAAACCTAGTAGGTTGGAACAAATTGTATGATTAAAAACATTATAGTAATAATTTTTATGTTTATTTATTTCCCTTAAATATTATCCAATAATAAAATTTCCCTTTATAACCTTTTGGTTCAATATTTTATCATTTTTCCCAAAACTGGCACCTTTATGCACACCAAAACTGCCCCTGGTCTGAGACAAAATAGTGAGTGTTTTACCTATTATATAATAAAATATGATTATTTTTTCATTTTTTATAGGTAATAATGGTAATTTTTACCAAATTTAATCACCCAAATTTTTTTTTTTGTTGTCTAACTCAACCAATTTGCAAGGCAGATTTTTGGGAAAAGCATTGTTTGAGGGTAGGCAAGGTTTAGGATGCACTTGGAGAGAAAAATAATGATTTTATATTTATTGTGATATTTTATTGGATATACATAAATTTAAATATGTTTTAAAATCATTATATATTTCAATTTCCCATTTAAATACATCTTATGCTTTGGAATCATGAAATAGGCCTATAACTACCTAGAAAAGGGGAACCTTGTTTTAGCTTTGGTTGTAGGTGTTCTTGAGCATGTTCATGCCTTTTAAAAAAAATAAAACATTGATTATTGTGATAATAGATCTTAAATATTGTAAATTTACCATAAATACCTCCAACTCATACATTACCATGCCTAGGTCCTTCATTTGGCATACCCCTACCTTGACTATGTTTATCTCTATTCCTAACCCTGTTTAGTGATGTTTTGGCCATTTAAAGGATTTGTACATGATGTGTTTAGAATAATAAAAAGATAATTAAGTTATTAATTAATTAATTCTACCTTTTTTTAACTTTTAAGGACTCCAAATAAATCATACCAAAAGTTCAAACTCACTACCCATATGCCCCTTAAGACTGAGTTTCCATGGAGTTTGAGGCCTGTAGGTGATTCGTTGAGTCCAATTAGGTCATGTTATGGGATATAAACCACTAATTTTTATGTATGGTTTACTATAAGCATTAACTTCACCCTCATACCTTTTAACTAGACCATTATCTTCCCAAGTAAGACAAAATTTGCTAAAGCTTGCTATAGCATGGTTTTCTCAAGCCTGTACAGACAGGGGTTCTCAGTAGAGGGTTCAAACATCAAAAGTCACCTTTTATTTTATAATTTGGACTAATAATGTTCTTTGCATTATTTTTAATTAAAAAGACTTGGTATCATAGCTTAGAACCTCCTTGTGAGGTGCAAATCAACTTTTTGACACATTCATGTAGATATCACTGTCATAATTTAGTGATTTTTTGACAACTTTTGAGGCCTTGAAACCTTATCTTCCACTCCTCCATTTGGTCTCAAACTTGGCATGAGTAGTTATTGTAGATAGGGATAAAATTTAAACTAATCAATGTAATTTAAAACCACCATTATAACATAATATGAAAACATCAAAAGCACCTAGAATCTTATTTTTTCACTTTTAAGGACTAAGAAACCAAAAACACAGTCAACTCTTTTTGACTTCTTACAACCTTATGATCATTATATATCAATATTAAACCTTTCCAAAGTTAATTATAAGTACATTCAGAGACTTAAGACCATGTGAAGGTTTTTTTTGGTCATGATGACACCAACATGCTCTTGTAGGCGAAGCTCCTAGCTGGTGGACTGAGACACTCCTTTAAGAGAGCAAAAACATGTAAAACAAAACCTTCCAAGCACCAAAAGACACTTTTCAACCCTTCCAACACCAAAAACATCAGGATAATCATCAAAAAATCAATAAAACACCTTTCCTAATGTCAAAAAATCACTCACAAAGCAACTGAGCTGACTGTCAATGTAAACTAGCCATTTTTCAAGCTTAGAAGATGCTTTCTAAAAAACTTGAACTCTCCCAAAAAATAATAAGAATGGAAAAAATTTAAAATTCATGTGGAGACACCTAAAACACACAAACCCAATAATCCAAAATAAGAAAATTTGAAATAGATTCAAAAAGGGACCCCCTCTTCAATGCACATTCTCAAAAAGCTGCCTGTAGTCAAAATAATGGTTCATAAAGGATGAGGAACCAAAAATAATAATAATATTATGAAAATAAATTACATTCAAATTAAAATCCACCTATAGAATCACTCTTCCCAATTCTACTTGTACCTTCTATACCAAGTGCTTGAAGTTGACCTTCCTTGGCTTGCCAATGCAGAAAGAAGAGAAGTGAATTTAACATTTCATTTTTTATGAAATATATGAAAAAAAATGTGGATATGACCTTATGTATGTTAAATATTCACACCACCACGTTTTCCAAGTGGCATGCTTCCCAAAGCTATCATACAAGTGCCTATTTCTCTCTCCTTGGCCAAGAAAACTACCTTTTACCTGAACAACCTACAATTTTCAGTTAATGATAGTTTATAAAGACCTCATAGGACACATGGAATGTGATAAAACTTCTTTTCACTTGGAAAATTCCCAAGAAACCTGTATAAAACATTAAATGCACTTAAAATACCTCTAAATGACCCAAAAATGATAAATAAACCAATCAGACTAATAACCAAAGGTATTATAACATTAAATGACATTAATTAATCCTTGAAATACCTTATAACATCTATTTTGATTGCCTATAGACCTTTAAAATCAATTTTTTGCATATAGGTGCCCTAGTTTGACTAAAAAGTCAAACTTGGTCAACATTTTGGTGACTCATGGGGGTAGTATGCCTGCTATACTAACTATAATAGTAGCCTTATCAATCCATTGGGTTTATGAGTCATCTAAGGACTAAAAAAAATAAGATATTTAGCCACTGATGAAGATAACTAGTGACTACCTCAACACACAAAGGAAAAGGACACACACAACAAAGAAGGCAAACACACACAAGACACGCATGTGATCAAGGCACTTAGGAGACACAAAAAACAACTACTATATACAACTAACTATAAACATACCTCACACTAGATCAAAATGTAAGATTTAGATCCTTCTTACTTCATGGCATGAAGGAATAGATGAGTCAACAAGCCTTTTGTCTCTTATCATTGCTACCTCCATGCTTCTCATAAAGTATGCCAACTTCATTGGCATGATGATCATTAGGAACCAAGAAAATCCAAAAAATCTAACCAAGTAAATTAACTCCACTTGTAAATGATCACTTGTTTCATATGTCTACCCCTTCACTTTCTCATGATCAACTCCCATTCTATTTATAGAAATGATTTCAAAATGATTGATTTCATGTTCACTAGAAACTTTAGGCCAATATGATCCTTCTCCATCCTTCAAGAGCTGATGATATTCTTTTAGAGGATGATATCCCCTATTAATGACTTCAAAAATATCATTCCTAGATTCACAAACCCCTTGAAATAATAAACATGAAGGTTTGTTTCTCCTTTGCATACTTACTTGAGTCCCCGTGCCACCTTCTTCATGCTTGATCAGCTCATGGTCTCCTTGGAGAGGAGTATAACATGATCCAATGACTTCAAACAAGTCATCCAAACACTAATTATGAACTTGTTCATGTTCATCTATGGTGTTTTTCAAGGTGAGAAAGAAACTAATGATCATTTCTTCTTCTTTAGAAAAAAAAAAAGCACCCTTCTTCAAAAGCTTGTGAATTGTCTTTTTGTTTACCAAGAGGGGTATCTATGGTGATTTCCTCCTCTTCCACACTCATGCGGTCTCCTTGATTATTCATGAATTAAGCACATTCCTCTTCACTTAACTTTCTTAAGATAGGCTCCTCAACACAAGGAAAATATTCTTCATCACCCAAGCCAAGAGGTTCAACACAAGTGCTCTCAAAATCAGATTGGGAGTGACATGTAAGAGGTTATTTTGAAAGTTCATGAGAAAGAGGAGGTAAACCTTGGGCCAAAATTACTTTATTATCTTCCTTCCACTTGTCCAACACTTCATCAACATCAAAATTAGCTTGAGGACTCTCTTGATGAAAGGTAGATGGGATGTGTTTAGGCATAGGTGTAGACACCAAAATTGTGTCGACCCCCCCTTGGTCCCTTACACACGTTATTAATTTAAAATAAACTACTTATTTTAAATTAATGACATCATCTAGACATCTCACCTTGGACACCTCACCCTAAGACCATTTCCTACCCTATGACTCACCTAAGACTAAGTCATCCCAATCTTAACTACCTAAGACTTATTCTCACTCCATTCCAACTGCCTAACCAACACTCATGCCTAAAAACCCCATCTTTTGACCGTTCTCCAATGGTAGAAGCACTTGGTAGATGGAGAAATGGGCCAAACAGCCCTTTTACCCATTCTCTATCCATCGACGTCGATTAACTATCGACCGACACTAGCGGGATCGCTGACGTCGGTTACATAAACCAACTTCTAATTTTGAGTTAGCCCTCTCTTAATCTCTGGCTCTAATCTTCGCTCTTTGATCTCTCTTCCTCTCTCTAGCCCTGAGACTCTTTTAGATCGACATGCACACTCTGAGACCAAACATCAGACATCGACTTTCTCTCTCCTAGCTATAGAAACTATGTAGAATCACTCCAGACATTGGATTGGAAACATTATACGAGATCTTCGACATCAGCCACAACCAGAGCTAAGTATTCTTCTATCTTATTTTAGTATTTAGAATACATTAGTAATTAGTTTCTATTTACTATTTCTAAATACTATCAACCCGACCCGACTTTCTTCCTGGATAGGCTGAAAAGCCTTCCCTTTATCCTTACTTTCTTCTCACACCTACCCTCTACCTTTGCCCCTTCTCAGACCCTATTCACTGTCTTGCAACCCTGCACAACCCTATAAGCTTCCATATACTCTTCTATCGACTACAAACATAATCCCAAAACCCATCCAATGCCCATTACCCTGACCGACATCGACCATAACCCTGACTGACATCGGCAATACAACCGACATCAACACCATACACAGACTGACCTCGGCAAGACTACTAACATCGGCTACTGTGACATACAAACTGTAAAGAAACAAGTACCTGCTATCTATTTTCCTCTTTGTTAGTCATTTGTCATTTCTTTATTTACGACACTCTTTTTCATAAAAAGTGGACTATCATCCCTTACAGAGATTTTACGCTTTCGAGATCGAGCATGTTGCTTTGCAGTCCACCTTATCTTATTCTAACATTTTCTTTGGTTTAAGTCTTATTCTTATCTACAAGTGTTTCCTCCACAGCCAAAGAGGAGTTCCTACATCGCTTGGATATGGTACATAACTTAATTTGAGTAACATACAAACCTCTGACCATTAACCTTTAGTTTCTTCTTCTTCTGAATATAAAATTGTCAAAAATGTAGAGAAACATTTTGGCATGCCCGGTGGGACCCTGGAGTTTTCCTTGGGTTCATTTCTTCTAAAATCAAACTTTCATATAGATGCATTAGGAAAAAATTCTCTTCTTACATCCTCTCCTTCTATCTTTTTATTTTGAAAAGAAATCATTAGCACAAGTTAAAAAGAATATCCTTCTTTTTCTTCTTGTCACTTCTTGACTACATCTTAGAGTAGTGAAAATTCATGCTCTTAACCTTTTCTCCAATTGTTTGCATCTGAACAAAACATTTCAATTTGGGTTAAAAACACTATTGCATTTCATTCTTACTTGAATGCATATTTAGCCCTCACTTAGTAATTAAACCACATTATGAATAAATCGTAGTGCACATATGTTACACAACCAGATCACAAGCACATCAAATTAAACATTTTAACTTACCTGAGATAAGGCCCGTCTAGGATTTCATCACCTAGTGGATACCTTACCCTTCCTGGAGATCCTACTTGGACTTCATTACCAAGGGGAGGACCCACTCTGTTCTCTGGTAGAGTATTAACTATAGGTGAAGTATATATTGGCTAAGCGGCCCAGCTCGACTTTGGGCTCGTGAAGTGAAGGGAGCAAGCCCCCAGCACCAGGCCACGTACGGAACCTAACACAAATTTTTGAGCACCATAACTAACCTCAAACCATCCATAGACTTCCTCTTTAGGACCCATTCTAAAATCCCAATTCTCAAACATATTCTTCTAAGGCATAAGCCACCATGACTCTAAAATTTATTCTTAGGAATTTAACGTTTAGAGGTTGTTTGCCATCATCTATTTTGCTCTTTTTATCTGATTTTTTGAGCTGGTAAGGCCGCATTTTGAGACCAAAACAACTCAATTTCTCTTTTTTTCAAAAACTTTCAATTTTTTGAGTTTCTAGAAAAACACAAACTCTGACATCAATTTTTCCACCGATGTTGGCAACTTATCCTCACTGACATCAGTTTCTCCACCGACCTCGACATCACTACATAACCGACATCAGTTAGTAAACTGACATCGATCACTATCATTAAATTTTATTTCCAAAACATCAAGTTTAAAACCTGACTTTTTTGCTGTTAAACACACATTTTGGTTTTTTAAAACTAAAAAAAACATAGTTTTTGAAACCTAAACCCCTTTTGCCTTGGATGGTTTTGACACGGAGTCAAGCCAAAACTCTTGTTGACCACGCAAGGCAAAAACTACTTCCACCTTAACCTCTCATAACAAGTCCTCTAATGGAGTATACTTCAGACACTGAGCATACTCCTATCCAACCAACCCCCAATCAACCTCCAATTGTTCCAGAAGGGGATCAATCATTTGAGAGATTCCTTGACCATAACATCAAGGCTCTCTAACACTATCTCACAAGAAGCCAAACGTGAGACCCCTCAGGTAATCCTATTTTTGGGATGCCAACTTCTCTTACTAAAATGGCAATAATATCGACAGCCTCCATTACCCAACCTATGGTCACTCAGGCCATTGCCTCGACTAATAACCCAACCATGGCCAATGTTCAAGAATTGGCCTCCCCTTCTATTTTTGACCCTACCTCCATCGGGGTTTCTGTACCCCCTCAACCACAAACAATTCAACCAAGTTTGACACCTTTTCAAAACTTGATTGTCTCTGCCCCACCCACTCTTGCACCCATAAATACAAGAGTGGCTATTCATCCTTTAACTAGTCTCACCACCATCCAACCACCTTTGGTGGCATCTAGTCAAGTTGTGCCATCCAACTTCATGGCATAACCTTCATTGGCCTCAACATCAGTCCCTATGATGAACTACCAATATGTTGCACCTACACAAATGCAACCAAGTACGTCATACGCCCCTCCCAATGCCTTCCAAGTACCCTACAACCTAGGGAGTGCCCCTCATGCCAATCCATCTGTCGACCTAATCAAGATGTTGATGGATAAGATGTCCAACCTTGAGACATCCATTTCTAGTTCAAGCAATGTTCTTTCATATGAACAAATATGCAATGAAACCATTCACCCTTCAGTGCCTATTCGACCATATCCTAGCTAGTGGGAACTCCAAAAATTTACTCATTTTTAGAGTAAAAAGGACCCACAACAACATCTACGAGCATTTAGACACACTTGCTACCTTATAGGACATGATGATGCATTATTACTTCACACATTTTTGTGTGGTATAGTTCTATTACCAGTCACTCTCTCTTTTCCTTCACTCAACTAGCTCAGTTATTCCTGGACCACTTTTCAATCAACATCACTAAGAAGGTCTCTATCACAGACCTATATTCTATTAGACAATTTGAAGATGAATCAATAGCTGACTTTGTTGCCCGTTGGAGAGGTTTGATCAACCAAATCTTCTTTTCACTACCTCAACCTGAGTTCATTGAGCTCTTTTCAAGAGCATGTGCCAAGCACATCTCATCCACTTTGTGGGTTTAAACATTCTGCACATTTGATGAAGCTTTCACCATGGCCTGAAAGCTTGAACTCCACGCTATCGAAGAGGATAAGGTCAAATTGCATAGTAAAAATACTAATACAAAATCCAATGACCCTTCTTCTTCCAAATCTTCTTCTTCCAACTCCAAGTCCAAAGGATTAACGAACGTTGTGGTCCTTAGGTCATCATCTTCGACTACAACCAACCAAACTAAACCTTCCACATCACAAAGCATCACAAAACAATTCCAACAACGCTATATACAGCATCAATACACTCTAATAGGAGAATCATACACTTCTGTGTTGAATAAACTAGTCAAGCATGGAGTCCTCAATCTCCCTCAAATTCGACCACCTTAATTTGACCCCTCACAAGCCATCCCTACATGGTATAGGGAAAATGACTTTTGTAAGTATCACCATGTCAAAGGTCATGACACAGACAATTGTAAAACCTTTAAAAATGTTATTCAAGACATGTTAGACAAAGGGGATCTTGTTTTGGATAACCCAAATGCACCAGCTAACCAAAACATGGATGTCTTTAGACAACCATTTCCTAACCATCCCCCAAGTCAAAATAATGTTCAAACCATAGCTGATGACCCCCAAGAGCACAATATACGCACGATCAACATGGTTTCTCCTTTCATTCCTAACCATCCTCTCCCACAGTCTGAAGAGGTTATTCAACATATTACACCACCACGAGTAGAAGAGCCTATTTTACCCATATCACCCCCACGACATCAAACACCTCCTCCACATATACTTCTACCTCATGAGGAACCCATATTACCTATTCCTCTTGCCCCGACCTTCCCTCTTCTTCTACCATTGGAAGAAGTTACCATACATACCCCACACCCTCATGTAGAAGGGGCCATAATCCCTCTACTTCACCCTTTAGAGGAGCCTTCATCTCCTATTTGTCCTCCACCAATGGAGGATGCACTTCCATGAACCCCTCTTTCACATGTAGGAGAGTCTATTTTGACCTCTCCCATATTGGGGGATGCTTTGACGGCACCAACACTGGTGGCCCTACCCTCATCCTTCTTTTTACCAATGGGGGATCATACTTCTAAATCTTTAGAAGCTCAACCACCCATGTCTAAACCTAAACCCTCACAGGCGTCTGCCATGCCAAAGCAAATTAAATCTCTCGGTGTTTTCCCTATATCAAACCTCACTCACCCACAAGTGAAGGTAGATTTGAACCTCGCCCTGCACAATAGTAGTCCTCACACTAAACTAAATAAGGTTACTAAACCACATCGGAGAATTGCTCCCCCACCTTCACCATTACCATCTATCTTGGGTCCACATCCATCTACTTTAATAGCAGTGCTCCCTACTCTAACACCTTACAAAAACAAATCACCTCCATTAGTCCCTCTACCCATCAAACATATATTTCTTCCAAAAAATTTGACACCTCTCATTAAGAAAGTGTCATCTACACGTGTGGCCACACCATCAACTAAAAAGGAGGTACAAAAACCTCCCCCTACAACTTTTAAATAGAAGTTGTCAACCCCTACTACAACAACAAGTGAAGACCCATTGGTGGGTTCTTATGCTTTGATGTTATGCCGATTGTTGCAGTCATCTAGCATCATCCTCCCACCCATTAAACCATACCAACCTCTCAGATCAAAACCATCTTGGTTCGACGACACTAAAATATGTTGGTATCATCACACACCTAGACATGATACTAAGCATTTTTGTGCCCTTAAGGTCGACATTCATCAAAACCTAGAAAAGGGCACCCTTGTTGTTAAGGACTCTCTCGACCATCCTTTTGACAAACTATCAACACTGTCCAATGCCTTCCAAACCTCTTCACCTAAATCGAGATCCCAACGTGAGATTATGGTCCCTTTACCACCTTCTCCCCCTTTATTCAAAATCAACACTATTAATGTGACCACTAGGTCACAAACCTTAAAGGATAAAGGGAAAGAGCAGGTCTCTACCCCTTGAACATATCTATTCGTCAAGCCCTCTCAACCTCCAATGCCCAAGATTTTTGTCTTGGGCACATCTCAACCAACATCTCTGATAGAAATCCCTCCTAACCTCTCTAGTCCACATGATGTTTGGTATAAGTGACTTGTTGACTACTTAACATATTCTATCATTCCTCCTCACCTCTCTAGCAATGGACGGTAGGCTTTTATCAAGAGTACTGCTCGATACACCATGCTGGGGGGTCTTCTCTACAAACGAGGTCTCGACGGCCTCCTTTTTTGATACCTAATCACCACTGAGACATCTCCTGTCATCAAACAAGTCCATGATGGGATTTGTGAGGGACATTTCAGCGGTAATGCAGTTGCCAAGTGCATCCTCCGCTTGGGCTATTATTGGCCCTCTCTTAACCAAGACTGCAATGACTATGTTCGGCATTGTACCAAATGCCAATAACATACCAACCAACAACATGCTAATTGACTTCACATCCAACATCGACCAAAACATGCCTACAACAAAAATCTAAAGGAGCGAGATTTCAAAATCAAAGATCTCATCCTTGAAGACAACCAACACGTGACCAATATCGAAAGAAGCAAACCTGCCAAGTTTGCTCCTAATTAGCTCAGACCTTATATCATAACACACAAGTATGGATCATGGACTTATCGTCTATCTTCTCTTGAAGGCTAGCCAAAACCTGAGCCCCTTTATGCCTTACATTTGTGACCATTCTACTGTTAATCAAGTAATCATTCACTTGATGTTTAACTTGAGCTCATCCCTTGAGCAACCCCCATCATCCTCATTCATATTCCTTTCAACCCTTTTTCCTTACAATAATTAACTAACCCTTTTTTAAGCATTTATGCTTTGTCCTAATAAAAGGGAAACCCTTAAACCTCTATAGTCTAGTCCATGACTAAAACTTTAGTCAACAAAAACATAAAAACTGGGATGCCTAACCAAAGGTCATAAACTATAAATGTAGATTGCTCCCTTGAAGGACAACTACATAATTGCTGTAATAAATAGACTACTCCCTTGAAGGACAACTATTCAAAGACATTAAAACATACAAATCACAATATAGACCACTCCCTTGAAGGATGGCTATGCCCAAATTTTGCTACATACACAACACCCTCTCCGAAGTTGCCCACATCGATCAGCTTCACATGACCACAAAACAAAACAACACCCAAGTAGACTTTCCGCATTGATCAGTCTACTTAAAAAAAAACTGACTGACAAACTATTAAGTCATGGACTGGTCTATAGTTGTTCTCAGGGTCACCTATAAAGGGGCAAAGTTATCCCTACTAAAAAGGGTTACACTATCCTCACATATCACATAATCACACCTATTACCCCAAAAATTGAAGAGATTTTGAGCTCACTTCACGTCAAGTGATTCAACTACTTTTCTAACACAAACTAATGGTCAATGACATAATGCATGAATGGGGATTTTGTTTGCAACAACCCTATCTATGCTATCATTATGGTCCTTGTCAATGAAAGAGAAATGTGCCTTTCACTTCTTACACATCTCCATCACAACCAAACCAAACCAAACCTTTTTGTAACCACTAACATGACATCATGATTTATTTAATACAAATACCAATTTGTGTTATATAATTTTTCATAGCCCATTCACACTAGTTTCTATGGAAAACAATACACATGTAAACAATTTATGTCAAGCATATACCATCACCAATATGGAAACTTGCTGAAGCATAAATAACCTCATTTCATTTTTAGCATACACCATCACCAATATGGAAAATTGCTAAGGATGAAAAACCACATAACCTATGTTACAGCATACACCATCACAAAATATGGAAAAGGCTGTAACATCATCATATACTCATTTCATTTTTAGCATACACCATCACAAATATAGAAAATTGCTAGGGATGAAAAACCATATAACCAATGTTACAGAATACAACATCACATAATATGGAAAAGGCTATAACATCATCATACACTCATCATTTCAAACCTAACTAAGACAACAATCAGCCAAACACAATTTATGTCAAGCATATACCATCACCAATATGGAAACTTGCTGAAGCATAAATAATCTCATTTCATTTTTAGCACACACCATCACTAATATGGAAAATTTCTAAGGATGAAAAACCACGTAACCTATGTTATAGCATACACCATCACACAATATGGAAAGCGCTATAACATCATTATACACTCATCATTTCAAACATAACCAAACCAACTATCAACCTCTTTGACTCCATCTTCCCTTTTGTTGAGAACTACATTGACCTGAGGCCCCTCGCATGGGCTATGTACGCAGCACTCAGTTGGCATGGGGTCTTCTGAGGTTAGCTCGGCTATTCATTCATTCATCTACCTGATGGACCAACCATATAACCTTTAACCATGACCTAACCTAGTCAAAACCCAATCCATAACTTACCCTCTTCTTCCCTTTTGGGGAGAAATACATTGGCCTAAGGCCCTTAAAATAGGGGCTATGTAGGTAGCACTCAGTTGACATAGGGTCTTTTGAGGTTAGCTCGGCCATCCATTAGTTCATTTACCTAATGGACCAACTATTTAAATAGCCCAAAATCATGACCAAACAACTAGCCCTGACATTATAGAAGTTACTTTTGACTTCTCATGGGGCACATTGGAGATCACTTACATCTCCCTTACCCATAACAAACAACACTTGAGATCACTTATATCTCAGCACGACTCGACCAACGACCTTGGAGATCATGACTATCTCCTCAGACCATGACCACTTTTGAGACAACTTTGCCTTGGTTGTTTTGATTGCATATATGCTACCTCATGAATAGTTAGCAAATTGTATGCACCCCATATTACGACCCTCACACCTATTTTCAAATCACGCCCAAATTGATCCCCAATATTTGTGACATTTTCATGTTTTCTAGGAGCACTTCCTAAGCCTAGGATACTTGGAACACGATGACCATTGGAGATACCACTTTGATCGATCTAACCCAATCAGCTACGACTAAAAAGTTGGGGACCGATTAGTTTGATTTTAGTCCTCCTCGATCATTAGAGCTACAACTTGGATCGTTTAACCCAATCAGCTATGACTAAAAAGTTGGGGACTAGTTATTTTGATTTTAGTGCTCCTTGACCTTACCTATGACAATTTAACCTAACTATCACGTGAAGTGGTATACGCGCAATCTCAACTATTACAGCGTTCACACTCCAACTTCACCATACCCATCCACTACCTATCAAATTGGCACCCAATTTTGGGTTCCCTTCTCTCGACTCCCACTTTCAGGGGGAATACCTCATCTCATACCTGGGACAACCTATATCATCTACTACCTCTCATACCTTGGGGAAACCTACACCTTATCCCATACCTGGGGCAACTTATTCCTATTTTTGTCGTACAATTCGTCAGAACAACCAACAAGACAAAAAGGGGCAAATATAGACACCAAAATTGTGTCAACCCCCCTTGGTCCCTTACACACATTATTAATTTAAAATAAACTACTTATTTTAAATTAATGACATCATCTAGACATCTCACCTTGGACACCTCACCTTGGACACCTCGCCCTAAGACCATTTCCTACCCTATGACTCACCTAAGACTAAGTCATCCCAATCCTAACTACCTAAGACTTATTCTCACTCCATTCCAATCACTTAACCAACACTCATGCCTAATAACCCTATCTTTTGACCATTCTCCAATGGCAAAATCACTTGGCAGATAGAGAAACAGGAAAAATAGCCTTTTACCCATTCTCTATTTGCCGATGTCGGTCAACTATCAGCCGACACTAGTGGGATCACTGACATCGATTACATAAACTGACTTCTAACATTGAGTTAGCCCTCTCTTAATCTCTGGCTCTAATCTTCACTCTTTGATCTCTCTTCCTCTCTCTCTGGCCCTGGGACTCTTTCATACGCACACACTCTGAGACCAAACATCAGACTTCAACTTTCACTCTCTTGGCTATAGAAACTCTGTAGAATCACTCCAAACATTGGATTGGAAACATTGTATGAGATCTTTGACATCAGCCACAACCAGAGCTAAGTATTCTTCTATCTAATTTCAGTATTTATAATACATTAGTAATTAGTTTCTATTTACTATTTATAAATCCTATCAACCCGACCTAACTTTCTTCCTGGAAAGGCTGAAAAGCCTTCCCTTTATCCTTACTTTCTTCTCACACCTACCCTGTACCTTTGCCCCTTCTCAGACCCTATTCACTGTCCTGCAACCCTGGACAACCCTATAAGCTTCCACAGACTCTTCTATCGACTATAGACATAATCCCAAAACCCATCCAAGGCCCATTACCCCGATCGACATCGACCACAACCCCGACCGACATCGGCAATACAACTGACATCAGCACCATACACAAACTGACCTCGACAGGACTACTGACGTCAGCTACTGTGACAGATAGACTGCAAAGAAATAGGTACGTGTTATCTATTTTCCTCTTTGTTAGTCATTTGTCATTTCTTTATTTATGACACTCTTTTTCATAAAAAGTGGACTGTCATCCCTTACAGAGATTTTACGCTTCCGAGACCGAGCATGTTGCTTTGCAGTCCACCTTATCTTATTCTAACATTTTCTTTGGTTTAAGTCTTATTCTTATCTACAAGTGTTTCCTCCACAGCCAAAGAGGAGCTCCTACATCACTTGGATATGGTGTGCAACTTAATCTAGGTGACATACAAACCCTTGACCATTAACCTTTAGTTTCTTCTTCTGAATATAAAATTCTCAAAAATGTAGAGAAACAATAGGATCTTCTTTTAGGTCTAAACCTTCCATTTCCTTTTAACTAAGAAACTTCATCTTTGCCTCTAATTCCTTAATTTGTTTAGCTAAATTATCTTGGAAGAGTCTTTCTTGAATCTCATAGGAATAATCATGGGTATGGGAAGTACAATAGGGCTGCCATGATGTATAAGAAGATTCTTGAGGAAAGGTGGGAGGTATTTGAGAAGGACTAGCTTCATTTTCCACTTCACACTCTTAAACAATATTCTTCTCTTCTTTCTTACCCCATGATTCCACTATTTCACTCCAAATCATGACCTTAGGATTGGAACTCTCTTATTGAGGATAGGCAGTAATTTCATCTTTCTCAATGTCTTGAGTTGGTTCATGATATACATTTTCCCAACTTGGAATCTTGACATTAGATTGGAGGACTTGAAGAGGTTGAGGGAGATTAGGAAGAGTTTGTTTATGCATAAGAGGAGTTACTTGAGGATGATTATGTTGGTTTTCAAAGGAAATAGGATGGCTTTCTTCAAATTAGGGTTTATAATCCAAGGAATTAAAATAGTTAGTCTCCATAGAAGGTTATTCTAATATCCTTTGGTGTTGGATTTCTAGGTGCAAAGGATTAACAACAATAGTAGTTATTTTTGGTATAGGAGAAGATCAATTAGATGGGCTAGGAGGTTGGATCACTATATTTTGGTGATCAAATACTATTTGGTAGAAATGATTTGGTGTAAAAGAGGAAGGTTTATTTTTTATGGGATAAGGTTGTCTTGGGATGGAAAAAGGCATACAAGGTTGATTTCCTTGAGTGGGTTGACTCCTCCATCTTACTAGTTTCTCCTTCATGGATTGCATAGTTTGAGCTTGCCTAAACAAACACTCTTATTTTTAAATTATGTCTTGATGATATCTATTTTGTTTATTCAACCTATCTATCTCCAACATTTGCTTCTCATACTCTAACATTATATCCCTAAAACTCTTGGATTGATTAGGAGAAGGACAATTAGGAGAGGTGTTTGAGGTGATTCCATGAATAACATGAGTTTGATCAAAGCCATATGGAGGAAAATAAGGTCCATAATGCTCAAAAATGGTATTATACATACCAAATGTGATTTATTGATGCATTAGGGCTTCTTGACTAGCTGATTCAACTTGGAGTCACCATTGGTGTTGATTTAAATACCTCTAAAGGTTGATTGGTTGAAGAACACACAAAGAATTATTCAACTCCTTGGACAAATTATCCCACTGATCATGCCAAAAACTATTGTCACTCAGATTCACCCTATGATAAGAGGTTTTCTAGGCCTCTAATCCATGTGGCAGAATGGGAACATCTCACTTGTTGTGGGTGAGCAAACTTGTGAGATGAACCTCTAGATTAGGGACCAGCTCCCCGTGATGCACCATTTAAGATCATGCTTCTACTAATATAAACTTTGGGGGTTGAAAAGGGTTGAGTATAAAATAAATCAAACATAAACTATGAATTTGATACACCAAATCAATTTGATGACTTCCAACCACTTACATTCCACATTTAAGACCAAAAAACCAACTAAAACATATTCTTTCCCAAATCTATACCTTCTTGCATCAATATTAAATTGTGGTGTCATAGATGATATAAAAGGTTATGAGGACTATAAAAAAGGTCTTGAATGACTCTAATGATACTACTCACTTCAACCATGAAAATATCTTGAAATACTTCACATACCCTGTAAGAAGAGTCTACAAATAGGTGAAAGAATGAACCACAATGCTAAGAAATCCATAGTCTTCACTAAGAAAATTCAACATTAAAATAGATCAAACTATGAAATATAATGAGATAAGTAAAAAATTAGTAATTTTATTGATAAAAATATGTATAATTGAGTAGGGCTTCACCATACTCAAGTGGAGCATACATACAATGCCAAAATGGCCAACTCTTATAGAGTTTGAGAAAGAGAGAGAGAGAAATAAGTCCAAGGGTCACTTGGATATGTGTCAAGCTGATAAATTTAGTTATATATGCATGTAAATAGAATATGTGTTAAACCATTCTAGGTCAGGAGAAACAAGTGTCAATCTAAGTTATCAAAATTAGGCAAAATGACACAAAACTCCTCTTATTGAACAAAAACATTATCTTCATGATTAGGCCTATTTGAAAATCTTATATATAATATAGGATAGTTAAAATTATTGTAATTTAAAGGTATTCTCTCAAAAATTCCTCTCCATGCATTAGATGCATGCCTAGTCTTCTGAAAATAATTGGTAGAGAGCCATCATCATCTGTTGTCCTGAAAATTACCCTTTCATGCACCCTGTACACTTGACTTTAAAATTGTCATCATTTTTCCATTAAAAATCCATGAGGAGTGAATTATAAGTTTTAATTCCCACCATGTCATTTGAAGCATCATGGGTACTTTAAAACCACTTCACTTGAAGAATTTCTCTCTTCTCCTTAACTTGTGCATTAGGCCAATTTTGACTAGCTGAAATTAATGACCTATTTTAAGAACTTATAGTTTTAATTATGACATAAAATGAATATTTTTAGTTATATTAAGATTAAATATTCTACCCAAACTTTTTTTCATCTCTTAATTCATCTTTTAGCTTGCACAACACCCAGAATAGTGATAAAAATCTTGTTTTTGCCTTTATCCATATAGTTAAGTACAAACCAAGTCCATGTATGTTATCATATTTTATTTTTCAACAAACTATCTTCATCACTTAGGTTCAAATTCCTCCATATAGTGGCACTTATAGCTTGATTTTCACAACTAGGTCTCAAACAAGATTTTGGAGGGTTTTAAAGTGACATGCCTCGTTAGTGTTTGTTCATAAAGGTCAAACATTGAAAATATTTATAAATTACACTAAGGAATATTAAATTACCTTTACCAAATTATCCAAATGACTCAATATCCCATGTAAACGTTCATGAAAGATATGAATGATGGAAGTTGACCATTTGTGTGATTTAGTGCATTTGGTGAGGGTTTGGGAGCCTCAAAACCAAGAATTGGCATTTTGATAAATTTATTTGAAAATTAATGGCTCAAAAAACTTTATATTAACCCAAAAAACATGTTCCAATAATTTTATTATCTCTTCAATATCCAAAAAAGAAAACTTACCCTTGTTTTTTTGTAGGCCTAGACCTTGCCAATAGGCTTGTTTGCCATTTGAGACCCAACTTGACACCCAAATGGATTTATTTTACCTATAATTTATAAAAAAAAATCTTTTATACCTCTTAAAACATTTTAAAACTGACTTGGAGGTATGGAAAAGGCCAAAAATGCAAATGACCCTTAGTTGGGCTTTTAGGCCTAAGGATTCCAACTAGGTATGCATGCAAACTTAGTAGGTTGGAACAACTTATATTATTAAAGACATTATATTAATTATTTTTCATTTTATTTATGTCCCCTACATCTTATACAATCATAAAATTTCCATTTCCAACCTTCTGGTTTAATATTTCATCATTTTCCCCAAAATTGGCACCTTCATGCACACCAAAATGGCCCTTGGTCTGAGACAAAATAGTGAGTTTTTTCCATATTATATGATGATTTTATAGCTTAATATATTTATTAATGGTACTATTTACCAAATTTTATCACCTAACTCTTTCGTTTGGTCCTCCAACTCAGCCAATTTACAAGGCAGACTTTTGGGAAACGCATTGTTTGAGGGTAGGCAGGGTATAGGATGCACTTGGAGAGAAAATGAATTATTTTATATTGATTATTATATTTTATGGGATATATATATATATATACACACCTTTAATTATGTTTTAAAATCATTTTATATTTTACTTTCCCATTTAAAGACCTCTTATGCTTTGGAATCATGAAATAGGCCTATAACTGCGTAGAAAAGGGAAACCTTGTTTTATCTTTGGATGTAGGTGTTATTGAGCTTGTTAATACATTTAAAACACAATAAAACCTTAATTATTTTGTTAATATCTATTTAATATGGTAAATTTACCATAACAACCTCAAAACCATTCATTATAATGCCTAGGTCCTTCATTTGGCATACCCCTACCTTGACTATGTTTATCTCTATTCCTACCCCTATTTAGTGATGTTTTGGCCATTGAAGGATTTTTCCATAATGTTTTTAGACTAATAAAAAAATAATTAAGTTCCTAATTCATTAATTCTACCTTGTATCAACTTTTAAGGACTATAAACAAGTCATACCCAAATTTCAAACTCACTGCCCATATGCCCCTTAAGACTGAGTTTCCATGAAGTTTGAGGCCTGTAGGTGATTGCCTGAGTCCAATTAGGTCATGTTATGGGATATAAACCACTAATTTTTAGGTATGTTTTTCTCCAATAATTAACCTCACCCTCAAACCTTTTAAATACACCATTATCTACCCAAGTGAGACAAAATTTGCTAAGGCCTACTATAGCATGGTTTTCCCAGGCTTGTACGGACATGGGTTCTCATTAGAGGGTTCAAACATCAAAGTCACCTTTTATTTTGTCATTTGGCCCAATAATGTTCTTTGTACCCTTTTTAATGAATCAAAATTGGTATCATAGCTTACAACCTCCTTGTGATGTGCAAATCAACTTTTTGTCACATTCTTGTAGATATCACTGCCATAATTCAGTTATTTTTTGACAACTTTTGAGGCCTTGAAACCTTATCTTCCACTCCTCCATTTGGTCTCAAACTTGGTAGGAGTAGTCCTTGTAGATAGGGATACAAGGTAAAATAATAAAGGTCATTCAAAACCACCATGATTTCATAATATGAAAACATCAAAAGCACCTAGAATCTTTATTTTTTAACATTTAGGGACTTAGAGACTAAAAACATAGTCAACTCTTTTTGACTTCTTACAACCTCATGATCGTTCTATATCAAGGTTAGACCTTTCCAAATTGAATTAAAAGTACATTTAGAGACTTGAGACCATGTGAAGGTTATTTTTTGGTCATGATGATGTCGGCATGCTCCTATAGGTGAAGCTCCTAGCTGGTGGACTAAGACACTCCTTTAAGAGAGTAAAAACGTGTAAAACAAAGCCTTCCAAGCACCGCAAGACACCTTTAAACCCTTAAAACACCAAAAAAAATAGGACAATCATCAAAAAACAAGAAAACACCTTTTTCAATGTCAATAAATCACTCACAAAGCAATTGAGTTGATTGTCAATGCAAACTAGCCATTTTACAAGCTTAGAAGAGGATTTATCACAAAATTGAATTCTCCCAAAAAATAAGAAGCATGGAAAAATCTTAAAATTCATGTGAAGACACCTAAAACACATAATCACATCAATCCAAAACAAGAAAAGTTAAAACAAATTTAAAAAGGGACACCCTCTTCAATGCAATTTCTCAAAAAGTTGTCTAGAGTCAAACTTATGGTTCATAAAGGAGGAGGAACCAAAACACAAACTCATATTATGAAAATTAATTATATTCAAATTAAAACATACCTATGTAATCACTCCCCCCGATTTTTATTGTACCTTCTGTACCAAGTGCTTGAAATTGACCTTCCTTGGCTTGCCAATAAAGAAAGAAGAAAAGTGAGTCGTAGATTTCATTTTTTATGAAATATATGAAAACCAAATGTGGATATTACCTATAGGAAGTTGAATATTCACACAACCATGTTTTCCAAGTGGCATGCTTCCCAAAGCTATTGTATAAGTGCCCATTTCTCTCTCCTTGGCCAAGAAAACTACCTTTTGCTTGAAAACCCTAAAATTTTCAGTTAATGACAGTTGATAAAGACCTTTTAGGACACATGTCATATGATAAAACTACTTTAAACTTTCACAACTCCTAATAAACATGTATAAAGCATTAAATGCACTTAAAACGCCTCTAAATGACCTAAAAATGATAAATAGACCCAGGGGACTAATAACCAAAGGTAGTATAACATGAAATGACATTAATTTACCCTTTAAATACATTATAACATCTATTTATACCCCCTATAGACCCTAAAACTCAATTGTTTTCATATAGGTGCCCTTGTTTGACTAAAAATTCAAACTTGGTCAACAAGAAGATAAGTGCAATCCTTAATTTATCACTCCCCAAACATAAGAAAGGATTGAAGTGTTTCTTGGGGAAAAATCAAGTTTATCATAAGGTTCATACTCATATTTGTAGAATTGGTAAGGCCTTTAACCCTCATGGTCAAGAAACATAAAAAGTTTTCATGGACTAAGGAAGGGAAAAGAAGATTTGAAGCCATAAATTATGCCATTTCACAATCCCCCACGCTCATCAACCCTAATTTTTCAAGGGACTTATTATTGTATGCCTTCTCAACTCATGATACTATTTCTTCCATGCTTATGTAGCAAAATAATGAGGGTCTTGAGCAACCCATAACCATCTTTAGCCAAACATTGGAGGGGTATGAAGAAAGGTATACATTTGTTTTAAAATGTGTACTTTGAATCATGAGAGGCCTTAATAAATTTAGACACATGGTGTCTAATATAAAAATCTATGTCATTTTGGTCCACCCTAGAATTAAATACTTCATCCTTAACAAGGATTTGAGTGAAAAGAGAGATGGTTGGGTGACCAAATGCATGGAATATGACATAGAAGTGAAGGTAACCATGTTGGTTAACGGTAGGGTATTGTGTGAACACCTTGAAACAGATGTAAAGGGGGGAAATGTAGTGGTTTTGGAAATGCAAAGTGATTAGCAAGCAGCTACACATATATCCCTTCCATATGGACCCAATACATGGTGACATTCCTCCAAATGGGAGAATGTCCTATATGCCTAAATATGACTAGAAGGAGGTACTTTAGACTAAAATATATTCCTTATGTCTTGATTTATGGGGTACTCTTCAAAAAGGACCTTGATGGCATGCTCTTGAGGTGTGTATAAACTAGCCAAAATGACAAGCTCCTAGACCAATTTCATGATGGGCTTGTAGGAGGGCACTTTGCATCTAAGATCACAACAACATGGATCATAATAGCATATTATTTTTGGAAAATTTTGTTCAAGGACTCTCATGTTGGGGTTAGGAGGTCCCAGAAATGTGTTATGTTCACAGGAAAGTAAAGATTAGATGCCTTACCTCTCAAGCCTAATCAAGTGGAGTAGCCCTTCATATAGTGGGGCCTAGGAGTTTTAGGTATGATTCACCCTCCATCTAGTGCAAGGCATAAGTGGGTCTTGAATGATAAAGACTACTTTACTATGTGGGTGGCGGTAGTTTCACTTAAGGAGGTAAATGATAACTTAGTTTTTGCAGTTCTATGATAGTCTAGTGACCATATTTGGGGTCCCCTCTACCATCATATCATATAATGTACTAGCCTTCAATAGTGAAAGTTTGTGTGAGTTGGATATTAACCATAGAATCTACCTCAATTCTTTATTTAATTACTATCCATAGGGAAATGGACTTATAGAGTCTACCAACAATAATCTAATTAGGATCATAAGGAGAACTATGGAGGATAACCAAAGGGAGTGGCATACCAAGATAAATACATCCTTATGGATAGATAGGATCACTCCCAAGATGGTTACTAACCATTCACCATATATTCTTGTCTATGGAAAAGAGGCAAGACTACCCATATCACTTGAACTAGCATCTTTGGAACTTACACACTAACTTGAACTCATGGAGAATGATGTAACAGAGGTGAGAATCAATAAATTGAGAGAGCTAAAAGAGGTAAGGGATTATGCCATGCATGCCATGTGGTCCCATCAAGATCATATCAAGAAATAATTTGACAAGAGAGCTTCTTCAAAGAGCTTATAATAATGTGACATTATACACAAGTGGTATAAGGACTATGCTAATCTAGGTAAGAATTCAAAGTTTGATAGTCTGTAGAGTGGACCATATATTATTAACAGTTGTAAAGAGAATAATACTTTTCAATTATCCAATATAAGTGGTAAGGAACTCCCTAACACTATCAATGGGGTGTTCCTTAAGTATTGTTACTAGGAATCACAAAACCATCTTTGTACAAAGTAGTTTAGGTTTCCTTCTTATAATTGATATAACACATGCCTTGTTAGTTACTTGATTAGTCATGTTCATGTTCCTTTATATTATGTATC
This sequence comes from Torreya grandis, assembly GCA_037957365.1. Classification (NCBI taxonomy): domain Eukaryota; kingdom Viridiplantae; phylum Streptophyta; class Pinopsida; order Cupressales; family Taxaceae; genus Torreya; species Torreya grandis. Next base: position 2,761,306 of record JARHVA010001615.1, on the reverse strand, counting down.
TTTGTTGTTTTTCCTTTGTGTCTTATTATGTGTCTTTTAGAGCTTGTTACAGTCCCTAAGGTCTATAAGTTATTGATCATGAGGTGTTAGTTCAATCAAGATTCTTCATCTAGGCATGAGTGATACATAATAGATCATGGGTCCTCTTGACCAACAGGTAGCTCAAGCCTTTAGAGTCACCAGTAATGTTGACTTATTTATTCCCTTAGGCCTAGAAAGGAGTAAACCTACGTATTGAGTACCTAAGTTCACCTATGGTCATCCTTCTCATATCTCTTGAAGTGTTAAGGCAATTTGAAAGGAAGATCACAGGTCATCATGTGAAGGAAACAAGTCAAGTAAGGTGTTATACCAAGGTAAATTATGGTAGTTATATTTTAAACCCTATTTAATCTTGTGTCAAGTGATCTCCTTATGATTAGTTATGTATAAAGATCTATAATAGGCCTTGGAGTGGTCCTAATGATTCAAACTTATTCACATTTAAGATGACCCAATTTCATAGCTCATGACCTATCATGAATTCATCCATGTATGTATAAAGCTTGAAAGATAGGGAAAAATAAAAGACTTAGAGATGTTATAACAAATGTGGGGTCACTTTGTTTATGTTTTGAGCATGTTTTAAGGTCCTTTGGATAGACATCAAGGTATCTTATTTTTGGACTTTAACTTGAGATCACATTTATTACCTTTAAATGGGGTTTTTGATCATATAATGATGTTAGTTTGACCTCAAAACATCATTAAGACCATCAAGCACACCTTCAAATGCCTCCATGATTACCATAATTCCATTATCAAATGGTTTCATATGCAAAAGGGATGTCGTTTCATGAGTCAAATGCTTTATTATCTAGTAAAGGGTCCCACATGTGGAAAACAATGGCTCTTCAGCTTCCCCATTCATACTTCATGTTTTGAATTGAATTTTGACCCCTTATTTCCCTCCTACTTCCCACCAATAATGTTTCAAGGTCTCAAAACTTGAGAAAATGTAAGAAACTAGTGTTTTATAGGTGTTTTCAAGAAAGTATGGATTCATATAGTATAGACATGGTAATAAAGAGTCAAGGATATGCATAATGGATTTCATATAAACATTAGGTGTGATAATCTAGGAGTTTAAATCTAATAAGGATTAAAAAATTGACCCCTCCTTACCATCATCCTCCTTGGCAGCCATGGATAGGGCCTCTGGTTCTTTTTTAGTATAGATAAGAGAGAGAAGATGGTAACCTAAATTATTAGATAGAGTAAGGGGATATAATGGCCTTCTAATCCTTAGCATTGGTTTGTAGAATGGTGAATTTTTCTTTATGAACAATGGTTAAGAAATTGAGGCAATTAAACTAGTCCCCTACATCCATAGAGGGTCAAGAATGGAATGGTTTTAGTGTGTTTATGGCCTAGTTAGAGAAAATGGTGGTTGTGTGTGATTTTTACAAGTCCTCAAGGTCATTCCATTGGATTCTCCACCCCTGGTTCACATGTGTGAGTCTATGGGATCAAGAAACCTCCAAGTTATCACTAGCTCAATAATGCAGGCAAGGTTCCCTTAATGAGGAAGGATCTTCAATGCACATATATATAAAATAACATTAGTTTGAGATTGAATAATGGTTTCATGAGATCATTAAGGTATCCTTACCTCCTTAAAATAATTATGGTAAAATTAGTCTTCAGATTCTATAATACCTTACTTCCAAATGGGACTACTTACATATTTTGAACTTCATTACAAATGTGAATTGAGTGTGCATGGTGATGGTTTTTTAAGGTCACTAGAGCACCATAGAGGTATTATAGGTTGTGAACTAGGAATTTGACTCAAGAGATGGGGTTAGATCAAGTGTTAGTTCAAAATGAAATCAAAATGAAAATAACACACTAATAAGCATCACATCTCTAGGCCTATGAGAGAAACAACTAAAACATGAAATAAACCTTCCTTGGAGATTTCAAATGGTTCATAGAGTGGCTTTCTTAGCTTGTGCATTAAAGAGCCTCCATCAATGGATTTTTTTGGCTCCTTCTCTCCTTGGCACCTTTGGCTTGTGATGGATTTCACTTTGTTCAACAATTTTATCATAATAACAATAATTATATGAGGCTTTGGAATCATTTATGCATGGTAACTTTATATTATATAAGCTTAAAATTGAGGTTATGAGTCCTTGAATTTATAGATTTTTGAAAATGATCAGAATGAACCTGAATTGTCCATCTCAAAATGAAGATGTATGGATAAGAATCTATTAAATTTTGGAGGCTAAAATCAATAAATGTCCTCATAAATATTTGGGATAGAGAGGAATTAAAGATGCATGAGAGGGCTTAATCAGATATTTTTACATTTATGGCCTAGGGATACCTTCCCAAAAAATGATGTCACTCGATGATGTAGATATTCAATATCAATTTCCAAAAATAAATATTCACAAATCTCCATGGAATTATTAATTAGGCTTATGATTCAAATTAATTAGACTTAAACATGATTTATCAATTTTGGTGCAAATCTTGGCAATTAGTGCACAAATAAATCAAACTGGTCAAAATGTCATATTATTGGCTTAAAATTTAACTAGATTAGAATGAGGATGCAATATTAGATGCGTTGGAACTATTATCCCATTTAGGATGATTCTGACACAAAATAACATATGCATGTCTCTCATTCAAGACATTTGGTAGAAAAGAGCAATCTAGAGCACCCAAGTGTGAAATTATCATTTTGAATCAAAATGATCTGATTAAAGTTAGCTATCTCATAAAATTCATTACCCCATTTAGGGATACATTGGCCAAAATCAACACTTATATATGACAAATTCACATCATTTATGATGTTTTAGTGTTTTTAGCATAAATTGTGCATTTTGGTAGAAATAGGTCTGAAGCTTGGTTGGAAGTTATTGGTGGCCAATTTTAGGTGTCTATATTTTGCCCCTATTTAGGAAGGCATTGTAAATCAAAGGCACAATAATTTCTTCTCAAATAATGAGAAATGGCCTGTATACCAAAAAGAAGATGACGGTTGAATAAAAACTCCCAATAATGTTTTGGGAAGTCTATGATGATTCCCCCTCGAGGGAGTGGTCATCAAATTTATTGATGGATGGTCCCTCAAAAGGAAGAAAGAAGAAAGGTGGAATTAACTCATGGGTGAGACTAATTTAATTGAGAAAATACTTGCATGCATTGATTTAAAAAGTATTGATTTACCCAAAGGTGGTTATAATTAGGAATAAAAGTCAAAATAATGATTTGCTCATAGGCAATTATAATCATTAAGAGGACTTGGATTGGCTAAAGATGATGTTTGATATGGTGGTGCCCTAGTTAGGGTGAATTGGTAAGCATAACTCAAGGATAGAAGCTATTACACAAATTAAATTTGAGTGGGTGAAAAGTATATGTGATGGTCTAATGACTAAAGAAGCCACAAACAACCAGGCATAGGAGGATGCAAAATGATGAAAGAGATGGATAAAATAATGAGATTGATCTATATAAAAGATTCAATTATACTTGCCAATGAGGATATGTTCATCCTTAATAGTAATAATAAAACTTAGAATGGTTAATGGGTTCATTTGAGCAAGATGGGTGAAATTATTTTCCAAGATGCCAAGGAGAAACTTTTGTGGCTCTATTGATTGTAGACCTTTTTGAAGCTGATTTTTGCTATAGCATGTGACAGTAGGCATCATGCTAGAACACCATGAGGACTTGGATAAAATATGCACAAGGACTGACTATTGAACCAATAAATAATTGAAAATAATGCACTAATGATAAAAACCATGATGATAATGTTGACATATGAATATGGATGTACTCAAGAATAATGTGCTCAAGGAATCACCCAATGAATGCATATAAACTAAGTTGAGGCAATAGTGTTAAAAGTAAACAAACATGAAAGTGAAAAAATAAATAAACAAAGAAATAAATAGAAAATAAACAAATAGAAAAATAAACAAAAACACACAAATAGAAAGCCTATAAACAAAAGCAAAAGAAAACATCCTAATAATAACCATGCCCCAATAAAGCAGATTGAGGATAACTGACCAGGCTTACACAAGATAAATGTTTTTGGATTTTGAAATATTTTATGAATGTTTTTTTAATTTTGGAGTATCTCAACATAATTAAGAATCATGAGAAATTACACAGTCTAAGCTAACAAAATGATGAGAGCATGGAAAAATTGAAATAATGCTCACAAAAAGGAGAGAGCGTGATGGTAAAGAGAGATTGATATAACCTCAATGTGAATCAAACACAACCCACATAGTCCCAAAATGGCCTTAGGTTATAGTAGTTACACCTTTTAGTGTAGGAATATAACTAGTGTAGTAGCCAATTTAAACAAAACATGCATAGTTGGTATAAAGGCATAGTATGACATAGGAAATGGCTAGTCGGTATGTTAAGGCATGAGAAACAAATGTTTCCCCTAGTTTTCCCATAGGTGGTTATAAATAGGATATAATGACATAGGTCAATGATACTAATTTTCCCATAGGTAGTTATAATTAGTAACAAGACTAGTGGGACACTAATTTTCCCATAGGCAGTTATAATCAAGAACACTTGGTATAGAGAACAAAATAAGAAATGAAGGATGTAACTACCAAACTTCTGTCTTATTGCTATAAATTACTATCTCTATCTGAAATTCTTGAAATAACTATTGAAACTAGTTTGAATCCTCTTGCTGAAAATGATGATGGAACTAAATGGAACATAACCAAGGTTAAATAGGTTAGGATAGGACTGATCAAAACATGCTTTGGTTTATAGAACTAGATAGTATAATATACAAATAAGATTGTTGATAACATGGTAAGAGGGTTGCATCCAAGTGGTAAGGTGACTAGATAGGTATACAACAATGGAAAAAGGATATGTGACAATAGCATGGTACATATTTATGGTTGATGATGGTTGTTGGTTATTGATGTGTTTATATTTGGTATGGCAAATGGCATATGATTTTTTTGTTTCTATTGAAGTGGAGATGCACATCTTGATTAGTAAATGATATAAAAATAATAATCAATCATGTTAATTTCTATCCCACACCTCATCTGAATAACTATTATGTCAATAAATTGCTGCGTATTTGGATGCAAATGATGTTGTTATGATCTTCATTGGTAGTTGATTATATTTTCTTCAAATGTCAAGACAAGGTATCTTTGTAACCTATACAAAGGAAAGTGTGGATGTGGATAGTAAATAGGGATACATGTTGGATGATAGGTTTACTTGGAAAATGGAATGGTGGATGATAATGGAATGAATAATGGTGGGGAAATAATGAAGAAAGGAATTTTCAAGCACATACAATGTTATTTATTCTAGATTTATCATAACTTTGGATGTTATGGGGCCAAATACTTCTAAATATTTTCTTGATAGGAACACCATATTTTTCTATTATTTGGGCTAAAGAGTAGCTATCATATGATCAGGCTGTAGATTGGAAGTTATGTTAATGTAATATTTTATTTTGTTTTCATTAAGCAGTAACTCATGTGCTCAGCTATTGGCACCTTAAATAGGTTTCTACCAATGAATTTGTCTTGACTATCTTGTAGTACCTCCAAGAAGGTTTCACTAATGAGCATTAACTTTTAAACTTGATTATATTCTCATACCTCCAAAAAGGTTTGACTAGAAGATGCTGATTTTGAACTTTGATTATCCCATAGTGCCTCTGAAAAGGTTTCACTAGGAGAGTATTCTTCTTTTGCATGATCTTTCTCTTGGCCTCTTTGTTATTCAACTTCTATGTCTCCATGGATGTAGTTCAATAAGGTATGATTATGCCAATCCTAATCAACACTTGTGGGAGATGGAATGTAAATGATATGGCTAGTTTGGTTGGTGGTAATGGTATGTGGAATGGTAATGGAAGGGGAGTTGACAACACAATCCACATAAAAGATACTAGGAGAATTTGTGTTGATGCTGAAGTAACCATCCAAAAGAACTATTAAAGGATTACAAATGTATTCAAATTGGTATACAAGGCATTCATAACCAATGTTGTAACAATCACACATGTATTTTCCTTCTTAATCTAATTCTAACTCAAAGGACTTTGAATTTAGTGTCAATATTGATGTTGATTCTAATTTTGATGATAAATTTGATGATGATTCAAGATTAGAACATGACTCTGCATTCTTCATCCGATGGGTAATTTATTACAATGATGTCTTGTTACTTGTTTGGTGTTGGATAAGTAATGATCTATGATGGCATGGTATGTTTCACAAAGATTGATTTGTCAAAGTGAGACTCATCAATGATAGGAAAAAGGTCAAGAGACAACTCCATAAAGACTAGCTTATTAGAGGTAGGCTATTGAAAAATATTCATATTTTTGAGATAATGATTTTCCCAAAGGTGGTTTTAATCATTAAGAAGTGACTCAGTAAAGACTAGCTCGTCAAAGTGAGAATCCTTGACAATTGGTATAGGATCATTAGGTGATTCATCATAGGTTGTATTATCACAAGTGGTTGGTTCAACATAAACATCTTAGATCAGTTTGTTTTCTTGGACTTGGTTTCCAATGAGTTGAAATATACTAGTTTTCAACATAGCTTGGTCTTTGAATGATTGGCTCAATTGAGGGACTGATTATATTGGTTGAGGTTTTCTAAAGTGGGGAATAAATGGAAAAATTTCAACAATGACTAATGTTTGGATAGTGGTAGGGCATTGTGTAAATTTATTGTTCACATGAGACAAAGGCTGAAGCCTTGAAATGATAACAACAGGGAAGTGTGGACGTTGATTATTTGCAAAAGCCAAAGGACTAGGTCTTAGAATGATTAAGGGGAATTTTGGAGATTTATTTCATGTACAAGCCAAAGGATGAGATCCTAAAAGGATAAGGCTAGGGCATAATGGAGCTTGGTTAATTGCACAAGCCAAAGTTATAAAAATAATGTGACATTATGGGCCCTGATTACTTGCATAAGCAAAAGCATCCAAGTCCTCTTCATAAACCATATCATCCAAGTCAAGGTTTTGAGTTGGATTTTAAGATGATTCTTGACTTTTTTCCCCATATGGAGTATTATAGGGAGAATAATATAAATCCTTACAAAAATTATCCCCATAGGGGTTTCTAGTTAGATTTTGTGTGGCTATTCTATCATAACTTAGATTGTATGTGAATCCACCATAAGTGTAGCTAGACATGTTTTCAAAATTATTAAATCTACAAAGACAAAAGGATTAGATTTTTGTAAACTTTAAAAAACTATGTCCAAAGTACAAATGGTTTAAACTTGGTCTAACTTGGTCAAAAAGGGGTGAAGTTGTATCCCCAAAATGGTTTGTGCCAGAACTTGGCATAAAATATTCTATCATCAAATGTATAATGTCAAATGTTATACACACAAAAGGTTAAGTGTCTAAACAAAAACTAGCATGTCAAAGTTTAGGCCAAAGTGTTGAAAACAAAGTCTAAACTACGAAAGGGAAAAGAGTCGCTAGGTCTTTTTTACAAATATGGAGTCAAAATCTAGGCTCAAATAAGTTGTGCTCGGACTTTTGGCCAAATGACATCAATTCTAGACTTGAAACAAAGACATGATGTGATTTTATTTAATGTAAGTTTGGAAACAATCTTTTACATAAAACTGGTACACATAATTAAACATAAAAATGATCAATTGGCATAATCCATAAGGCAAAAGTATCTTGAAAAAAGAATGTATTCTCCCAAACAAAAGCATAAACAATTATGATGATAGGCTCTGAACAAACAAATAATATTTTTTAAATTTTGGTAATCAATTAATCAAAGTTACACAACCCAAAAGAGGAAGATCTATGTATTAGCCCCTATGAAGTGAGGCATAAATAAAAATAAATCAATGTTTGAATCTAAACTTTGACAAGGTTAATTAAAAAATCAACATTTGAATACTAGGATTTGATTGAACAAGCTAAACAAGATTGGACATCATGACGGTGTATGAACAAGTTCCAAATGACATATATGACATGGTTTTAAATAATGATTTTGGTAGAAGTCAATTGAGTTTTTGAAATAATTTGAGTAGTGTAATGGTATAAGCATGTTATAATGATGTGATCAATGTTATGTTTCAAAGACTTAAAGGCACAAACTTGATATCTAATTTGGGCAACATAACGGTACCCACATCAGTCAATTGGTACACACACAAACAAGTTTAACAAAAAAATGTAAGGCACAAGTGTGGTGAAAAACAACCATCATAATGCTTCTTTAATCAAAATAATGTCATATAAACAAATTAGTTTTTGACATGGCTATAAAAAAACACATTAGTTTTAGTCTCAAAACACTAAGCAAGAAAAATATATGTGTCCAAATGCAACTAAGCATAACGTCTTAAATCCTATCAAGGGTCTGGAAATGTGGGGTTGACTAAAACTAGTTGGTTTTTGATCATTTAGATGGATCAAGTTCATACAACTTTGACATAAACATACAAAACAAGCACACATCATTTGGGTTTACTTCATATGTCTTGTTGTAAAAAAGTTTTACCCTTTTTACAACCACTACTCTGTCACTTACGCAGTGTAGTGCAATATCCAACATGCTCAAATGTCTCAAGCTTAGCTTATACTAATAGATATGGTTTAACCTCTCAAACCATCATCCTAGTGAGGGGATCCTAATTTATATACCCCATATGGAGAAAGGTTAAAGACAAGGCCAAGATATGAATTCTCAAGTCAATGCTTCCCTATAGAACTTATTGGAGGTAATGAAGTCCCTTCACAATCCAAGATTCAATGAAATAAAAACTAAGTAAAAGAACTTTTGGTTGTTTCAAGATCACCCAAGCCATATGGGTCTTGGGTATATCCTTAAAAACATATCTTTTATGCCTTTGGACTAAGGTAATTTGTAATGAAGATGGCACTTTTGATCCCACAAGTTCCCTATAGGGGAAAGGGGGAGAGCATACACACACAACTTCCTTTTTGCTCAAACAAATATAACTAAGAAAATAATTATTAACTTGCATAAAACAAAAACTTGGAAGTGAGTTCATTTTTTAGATTACTAAAATGAAATATTTGGTGGTGTTCTTTGGCCCCTTAGCTTTAAGTTGCAAAATTTTGAAATAAAAATAACAAAACTATTCAAGTAAACACCCTAAATTTTTTTCAAAGCAACAAATTAAAGATTCTTAATTCTTTTTAAGCATCCTAAAAGAGGTTTAGAAATATCTAATTAAACATGAATTGGAATTTTTCAAGTGGACCCTGCAAGGAAATGGTCAAAATGCTATTTAGCTTTGAAGCACTTTTTCAAATGAAACAAGAAAAATTGAAAATTTTGCTCTTGGGTTTGGATGACCTGTCAACCCGAAGGCAAAACCTCAAGAGAGAAAATGTATTAAATTAGACTTTTTTATCAAAATTATTAATAAAACTTACAAGGTAAGGTTTAGACAAAGAAAACACAATTCAATAAAACCAAGCAATGATGATTAGAAACATTAAAAAGGTTCAAACTCATATTTAAATATTTTATGAAATAATATTCAACTTGAAGCTAAATTGATAGCATATTCTAAACATTTAAGAGAAAACACATGGTTTTAAAAACAAAATCATCAAAAATGGAGTATGTGTGACCCCAAATCAAGCTTTGAAAGATGGCTTATTGGCTCTCATGTCTATACACTACAATATCATGACTCCACAGTGTAGTAACACAACTCACAATTCAATAACATGACTACAAAGTCATAAGGAAATATCATGATTATAGAGTCATGAGATTGCAATATCATGAATACAAATGATAATATCATAATTTTTGAAATCATGGTATTAAAATAACATGATTGTCGAGTTTTGGTATTGCAATATCGTAACTTGACCTATAGATAAAGAACCAGTTAGTCTAGAAACCTAGTTAAATGTAATATCACTACTATAAGATAAAACTGTGACTATGTCAGTTGTAGGATTGTGGTCTAGAGGACAATATCACAAATTCATAGTGACAAAACTATGACTTCTAAAAAACATATTTTTACTCAAAATTTTCACTAGTTTTGCTCCCACACTACAAGTTTCTATATGAAAATGGTTAGTAAGATGATTGTAGGAGCTATTTGATCAAATTTGTGGGGCTAGGTCCCACCAGGCATGCCATTATGTGAACTAGTAATTTGAATCAAGTGAGGGGGTTAGATCAAGTGTTAGTTCAAAATGAAATCAAAATGAAAATAACACACTAACAAGCATGAAATCTCTAGGCCTAGAAACTAGGTTAGATTAGTAACAAACATACATATGAGATCAACAACTAAAACATGAAATAAACCTTCCTTCTCCTTCTTTAGAGCTTCTAAATAGTTTTTAGAGTGGCTTACTTGGTTTGTGCATCAAAGAGTATTCATAAATGGATTTGTTTGGATCCTCTCTCCTTGGCACTATATCTCTTAATTTCTACTCATTTCTTAATTTTTAAATAAGATAAGAAACTAGTAATAAGGGTGTGGTAGAAATACCTGGTTGGTGATGCACACGTAATATAGAAAAATGTCAAGAAGTCCTCTTTGGCTAGGAGGGAATAAACTCCAAATAAGAAAGCACTAAAAAAAGGGGTCATTAACAAGATAGTTAAGTGGAATGCCTAATGTGATCTAGATCCAAGAAGCATATGCTTTTTAAGAGGTTGTCAATCCACTGTTGATAACAATCAAGTTGGAAATGATAAATTAAAGTACTTGCATAAAGAAAAGGAAATGAAATACAAGAAGAAAGTGAAATGCTTATTAAATAAAATGAATAAATATAGTAAAAGTGGGTCAATACTTGTACCAAAGTGGGTGGGGTTAAGTTCTAAAAATTAGAAAAGGGTCTATGAAAAGGTAGGAACATAGAAAGTTAGGTTTGACTACAGGTAAGGGGCTGAAAATAACTTGATATTATTTTATACCATAATGACCATCGATGGTTGGGTGAACTATTGGTGGTTAAATTTGGCTGTTGATAGTTGGGGGTGACCATCAGTGGTTATGCTAGCCATAGATGGTTACCTATGGGTTTCTAAAAGTGATCATAAAAGAGTTGAATAATAGGTAGATGGATAGACAGAGGTTATATTAATTATTTGATGGAGAGGGAATAAGTTGTAGATAGGTATGATCAAGTTAGGGAGGTCAAAATTCCAAATAAAACTAAGAACAAGTAAAATATACCTATAACTTACTAGTTGGTTGGTGGTTGAAGGTTGGAGCAATTTTGATAAATTAATAGTACTTTGGCCTCAAAATCAAATTTAGCAAAGGTTTAGATCTCTTTTACTGATGCTAAGTTTATGAAAGAAGACTAGATATTGGAGAGACTTGAATACATGTGTGCTTGATAGTTATTATGATTGATGGATCCTTTTCACCTCCTACTCCCCTCCTTTTATAGGAAAAGAGAGATGGAGGATGGAAGGTTCCCTAGAGGGTGAGGTTACTGATCATGATGCTTGGAAGTTTGTTAGCACAAAATAAGGTGAATATATTAAATTATGCCTCATTATCTCGCATACATATGGTTGATGTGTTAGGAAGGTGAGGAGTTGAGGAATTGACAATTAATAGTCAGGATAACCATCAATGGTTAGGTTGATCATTGGTGATTGAGTGTCTGAGGGTAGAAGGGTCAAATAAACGGGCTAAATTTTTTGGTTAGATGTTAATTTAGTATGTTCATGAGTTAGCTAACTAGGTGGTCAACTAGACTTAAGGTGAGATAGGGATCCTAAGGCATTTCAACAACTAGAACTAGAAGTATGAGTGATAGGGTAACTGGTCCATAGTTTTGGCCATAGTTGATCGGGTTAATCTATAAGTATTCTAGATAGGGTTGGTATTTTTGTAGGTATCTAAAATAGGAAGTCATCCCTTGAAACAAAAATTGTATGGTCATGCATTAGGTGGTACAAATTTGAATGGTTAACATGGAAAAAAGGTTGGTACGGTCAAAAAGACCATGCATGGTCATTGCAAAACATGCAAATAGTTTGGGTCAAAAATGACCAACATCAAGGTGGACGTGGTCTAAGGGTTTGTTAGAGAAGGTTAATCTCTAAAAAGGTGATTGTTTGGTAAGGGGAGATTAGGTGATCTAAAAAATTAAGCATGTAGGCATAAGTGCCTATAATGAAAAAGTGAGGGATCCTAACTGTCAATGGTCAAGGGTCCTAAGGTTGACCATTGACAATCACCCTGACTATCAATGGTCAAGGAAAACCCTAAAAATATGGAATATAAAATGAAATTTAATTTTCACTTTTGACAATTTGACTCTATATATTTTTTGCTTTGTTTATTTGTACTTTTGCATTTTGCTAGGAGATTATTTGACTGAGTGTTTGGGTGAGGTGATGGTTGTAGATTGGTTGTGCTTTTTGAGGTGATCAATTGGGAATAGTGATACAAGGTGGATGAGGATGTGGTTGAGTAGTGGGATGTAGATTTCAACCTCGATAGTGATTGAGGAATGAGGTAGGAGGTGTATTAATTTTTTAGTTTTAATTTATTAGGTTTGTTATGTTATGAATTTAGTTGTTTTTTTATTGTTTAGAAATTAGGTTTGGGGGGTTTTTGCCCTAGTTTGGGTTATGGGTAAAATTGGAAATTTTAGAAGGTAAAATTGAAATTTGAAGGAGGTTTTGGGTTGGGGATAGGTTATAGGGTAGATTTAGGTAGTTTTTTGGTTGAATTTTTGTGTTTTGTGGTAGTTTTGAGGTAGGAAAGGTTTAGGGTTTCATTGTCGATGGTCATGCATAAAGACCATCAGTGGTTTGACCCAACTATCAATGGTTTAGACAAACCATTGATGGTCAATTATTTATATGAAAGGTTTATTTAAATAAGTATAGATGAAGATAGCTAAAAATGTTATTGAGAGTTGCATTTTTAAATTGAAGTGTCAAGTGTAGGTTTAAGGTAGGAACTTCTATAGAACCAGCACCATATGGTAGTGTAGGTAGAGGAGCAAGAGGGGTGTAGTGGTGCCCCAAAGACATGATATGTGATATAATATGATGTATATGTTTTTGATACTAGCCTACGTGTTGATGATGTGAGATGTATATAAGAGAGATATTATATATTGTTACATGTATCTTTTATTTGATGGACATGATGTATATATGATGATGTTTTATGATGATATACATACATACATACATACATTATATATATATATATATATATATATATATATATATATATATATATATATATATATATATATATATATATATATATATATATATATGATTTATGTTCATTGTTGCATGTTTTGATGTGATGTTTATGCTCATGCTTATGGTTCATGGGATGATTACTCTTTAGTTTAAGCATCTGATGATGGTGATTTTGTTTATGGTTAAGTTGATTTGGTTTTATGATTTGATGTTATAATATGAATTATTGTGATGTTATGGTAAATGAATAGGATGATACATAGATAGATAAATGATGTATGATGTGGTTTTTGATGTTTTGATCATAGATTTTGTTGATGAATATGATGATGAATGGTTTAATTAAGAATTTTTATGATATATTGTGTGTTCATATGATGTTTTGATGGTAGGATGATACATATATAGATAGATGATATATGATGTGGTTCATGGATATTTTGATCATTGGTAGATATATATGATGTTGTTCATGAATATAGTTTACAATGTTGTATTCATCATTGATTTTTGTTCATGATCATGGAAATGTAATGTGGTTACAATTAAGGGTGTGATGAAAATACATAAAGTAAGTTAGATAAAAAAAATTAATGTAGGAAAAATTGATAAGAATCATGAGACATATATCTACATGAACCAATAATAAAAGGATAAGGAAAAGAACATAAATGCCTTTTCATTGGTAAGGATAAAATGAAAACCTAAGGTTGGATTAGCTTAAGGAACATAAGCCTTTTAAATTCTTTGTATTAGTATGCCTAGGTTGATTTAAAAGTTTCTTCATCGCATCATGTCAAGTAAGATCATAATCTCTTGATTCATGGATAGTATAAAGGGGGAGGTAGGTAACAAGAATATAAAGGAGATGTGTGATAGGTAGGTTAACCTTATGTGGATTAGTTTTCCCCTTCTATAGGTGACATAAGAACCATAATATACAAGTCCATGTCTTATGTTATGTGTAGACTAATCGATGTGATAAGTCTATTAGTGATAGATATGAAAGCTGATTACAACTTTCTTGGGATAGCTTTTTTTGTTTTGATATAGGGTATGTTTGTTATTGTTGTTTTTATTTTAGTAAATTGTGAATCTAATCGATGCAAGATGCTTTAAATGATTGCTTTGACAAACTTGACTTATCCATCCTTCAAGGGAGTGGTCTAAGTTGTGGATTTATTTATTTGTTAGTTGTCCTTTAAGGGATCAGTCTATCTTTTAAGCAATTAAGTTTTGTGTAGATGTCCTTCAAGAGAGCAGTCTGTAATGTTAGAAATATGTGACCCAAGTGATATTTTGGTTATCTCAAATTATTTTGTATTACTAGGTTTTACACATGGACAAGTGTATTTAGGCTTATAGGTTTATCTTTATGATGTCATAACTTTTAGCATAAAGAGGCTAATAATAGGTGAAAGGAATGGTTTTGAGGAACAATGACCATGGGATTATGTCTTGTTGGAGATGAAAATTATCCATGAGAACCATGGAATGTGTAGATATGTGGTACCCATATTTAGGATTAGGCTATAACTATGATGGTTAATCACATGGTGATACGTTGTAATTGGTTTTCCTTAAAAAGAGAGGGATAGGTAAGTGTAGGTGAAAAATTCATAAATCAAGGGACAAGCTTAAGTTAGATAATAAGGTGAGTTTGATCATTGTTTTAATAATAGAAAGGAAGTAGATGAAAATCATTGAGAGGATCATATTCTAGTTTGCCTTCAAGAGAGGATAATTGGTAAGCTCCTGATCCATACTTATGGGTTATGATGTAGGTTCCAAGCCAATTGAGGGTAAAATTTGGCTGTTTTACTTTTCTCCATGTTGGTGACATGTTTTTTTCCTTTAAGATGAGGTATTCGATACTGAATTCTCATTATTTTAGGTGTTTTTTTAGGTTGATTTTTTATTGGTAGACATGAATATGGTTCAGTGATGCAAGGTGATGTTTATCAAGTAGCTCAAGTCATGCTAGTCATTTTTTATGATAGTCACTTTTGGAAATGATATCTTACAAAGATATATGAAGAGAGGGAATATTGACTTTGAGAGGTAAGACTACCTCTACTATAAAGACTAAAGAGAAAGGGGTAACACATGTAGAGGTTTGGATGCTAGTGTGATAGGCCCCTAAAGGGAAAGGGATGTGCAAGTGCCAATCCTAACCTAAAGCACTAAATACTTTGGTCAACATATTGTTAAGGATTTTGTTATAGGATTTCATCTATCCATTATCTTATGTATGGTAAGGTGAGAAAAAGCTTAACTTAATGTTAAATGTGTCGTAAATACCTTGGACATTCTTGTTCTTGAAATATTTACCATTATCAATGATAATTTTATGGGGAACACCAAAATGATAGATGATGTGATGGTTGATGAAGTTGACAATATTATCAATTTTGGTGGATATGAGAGGAATGGATTCTACCCATTTGGTGAAATATTTAGTGGTAGTGATGATGGATTGGTGGTGTTATGATGAATGAGAATTGATTTTCCCAATAAGATCTAGGCCCCATTATGAGAATGGCTAAAAGTATTTGGATACTTGGAGGCCATGGTTAGGTGCATGGTGTAAATTGGTGTGTTTTTGACATTTAACAAACTTATTTACATAATCACAATAATATTGATTGAGGGTGGGCCAATATTAGCTAAGGCAAAGGATGCATTTAGTGATAGTTATGCCACTAAAGTATCCCCCATAGATTCCATCATGTGTTTCCTTGATGGCATAGGAAGCCTCATTACTATGTAGACAATGAAGAAAGAGGCTTTCAAATCCATGTTTATAAAGGATTCCCCCTAGTATGGTATAATGAGAGGTACTTTGGATTAAGGCTCTTCGAGCATTCTTAGAGAGGTCAGGAGGAATGACACCAAGGTTGAGGTAATCAAAAGTTTATTTATACCATATGTATGATGAAGATACTTATACATTAAAAATGGTAGGAAATTCATAATGGATATAATATGGGGTGAAAAAAAAATGGATGGTGACAAAGAGTTTAGAGTTGGAAGGTTGAGATGGGAAGCAAGGGAAGCCATTGTGTTTATGAACTTATTGGTGGATCATGAAATAGATTGGATAAGTTAATACTCGAATGATGTTAAGAGTACATCTAAAAGTTGTTTGTGCTTTAGTAAGACATCATTTTTACATTGGTAATATTTGTTAACTTGGTTGATCACAAGTTGGGAATCATGGATGACACTGATTGTCTTGACTCCCAAGGCTAGGGTAGTTTAGAGACCTATGACTAGGACTTCATACTCAGCCACATTGTTGGTACACTCAAATTCAAGTTTGAAGGAAAGGGGAAGATGTTCACCATTGAGGGGAATGAGAATAAATTTGGCACCCCCACCATGTTGTCATTTGAATCCATCAAAGAACATGGTCATTTAGTAGGTAGGATCCTCTTGAAAAAGAGTCGTAATGGACTCATATATAAATGTAAGAAGAAGTGGTTAGTTTTCTAGTAGAGGGGCTTCAACTAATTAATCATTAATCACTTGCCCTTTAATTAACTTCTACTGAAGGAACTCAAGATCAAACTTGGCTAGGAGCATGAGCCACTTAGCCATATATTGATTTTGGTATGGTTTAGAGTGCATGTACTTGAGTGGGTCAGTGTTAGTAATGACATAGGTTTTGTGATTAAAAAGTTAGTAGTGAAGTTTGGAGGCCACAAAGATGAAGGCAAGGAAAAGTTTCTCAGGATGGGTATACCGAGTCCCATATTATATAAGTGTTTGACTTATGTAGTAGAGAACATGTTCTTTATTTTATTCATTGTAATGAGTGAGCATTGACCCTAGGGAATGGTTAGTGGTAGAGAAGTAAACATAGAAGGGTTGATCCTCTTTAGGAGGGGTCAATATAGGTGGATAAATAAAGTATTCTTTAAGTGAATTGAAAGCTTGTTGGTAGTCCTTGGTCCACGTAAAAGATGTGTCTTTCTTAAGGAGATGGTGAAAAGGTTGACATCTATCTGATAGTTGAGAGATGAAGTGAAAAATAGATTGAAGTTTCCCTTGAAAGCTATGGAGTTGCTTAAGGTGGTTTGGAGGTGGCATCTCTAGGATTTCTCTAACTTTGTTAGGGTCTACTTTGATTCCTTAAAGAGAGACGATGAAGCCAAGAATCTTCCCTAAAAGGACCCCAAAAATACATTTCTTTGGGTTGAGTCTTATGTAGAATTGGATTAAGAATTTGGAAATGATTTTGAGGACATATAAATTATCCTTGTGATGTTTAAATTTCCCATGGAGATCATCCACATAGTCCTCGATGATTTTATGGATGAGGTCATGGAAGATATAAGTCATAACACACTAGTAGGTTATAATATCATTTTTTAAACAAAATGGCATGACTCTATAATATAAATTTACCCATAAGGTGATGAAAGAGGTTTTATGTTCATACTTGGGGGTAATAAAGATTTGATTATATCTTGAGAAACCATTAGGCAAAGGAAAGTCATCATTTGGACAGGCAAGGTTAAGGTCATGAAAGTCAATACAGAGGAAAAGCCCCCCTATGGTTTTGGTAATGGGAATGATGTTAGAAACCCATTGTGGATAATTAATAGGTTTTATGAAGTCAATAAATAGGAGGTGTTGAAGTTTCTCTTTGATTAGAAGGGTGATACAAGGGTGCATCTTGTAAATCTTTTGCTTGATAGATTTAGCATCAACATGAGTGATGATGTTATGGAGAGAAATAAAAGGGTAAATTATAGGCATATCCTAATAGGACCAAGTAGATTATATGCTACAGTCATAAAGGAAGGAAGAGTAATCATGTTGTTCTATGGGATTCTAGGATTGTTTGATCTTAATAATGTAGGGGTTATCTTGAGTACCCAAGTTGACATCAATGGTAGATTCATTCAACATGTATTTATTATTAGGAGGAAGAGATTTATGGATAAAATATTCCCTCATTTATAAGTAGGTGAGAATGGAATTATCATCCTAATTTTGGATGGTGTTGATGGTAAGAGAATCATTTTCTACCATTTCAGGATGAATGCAAAGAAGAGTTTTAGTTCAACCATCATTTTGATAGGTTAGGGGGCCCAAACTAATGGCATTGATAAAAAAAAGTTAGATGGGATAATATCAAAAACCTAAAACTTTGAGGGAGATGGGGTTGGTAACGATGGGATGTCCTCGTTGATGGTGGTGATGGGTTTAGGTGAAGTGGGTTCTTTTGGTGGTATGAACCCAAGGCTGAATAACACTCAAGGTTTTTGAGTTTTGATTATGGGTGACTCATGAGGTATCTATTCATAAAGTACAAGTAAAAATCCCTTCCAAGCACACCTATGAATATATTCTTTAGCAAAGGTGGGTTTGTTTAGATAGGAGAAGTTAGAGGTAAATGGTCAGATATGAGCGGTGGTTACCGAAGTAAGGAGTGGATGATCAAGTCCCCCATAGATGAAGTTGGTTCAAAGATTAGGTGGCCCAAAAGGGATGATGGTTATAATTTTAGGGTTATAATTAGGGTTGTGGTCAAGGTTCTCATACTCTTGAGGAGTGGGGAAGGCATCCAAGGCCAAAAGATGGTATTCTCCCAGGAAGAGATGTTAAAACATCGGTTCTAAAGAATATTTTATGGGGATTTATGAAGAAGGGATGGATGATCTTGTTGAAGATTCATCAATTGTAGGAGTAGAGTTATTAGTATTTGGTGGTGAGGTAGATGGATGAGGAAAGAGAACATCATTAGGTTGGTACATTATATTGAAAGAAGCAAAGGGACTAGGATTAGTCAGTATGGTGATGACATGACCTTCGTGATCAAATTTGACACAACAATGCAAATTAAAAGGGACATAATTCATAGAATAGATTCAAGGGCATCCAAGTAAAACATTATATTAGAACTAACCCTATATAACATAAAAGAGTTTTGTAATGGTGTGAGGTCCCAAGTGAATGTGAAGAATAATTGTTCCCAAGGTAGTTTCCATGGTATCGTTAAAAGAGCAAAGAACTATTGTAGTTTTAGACATGATGTTATTTGGTAAGTCAAGTTGGTCATATGAATGGGAGGAGTTAATTTTAATACTATCTCCTCCATCAATCACCACCTTTTTATGTGGGTTTGATTGATGTATACTGTGATGAAAAGGGGAGGATCTTGATCCTTAAGATGCACATAAGGTATTTTTGAATCCTTAAATGTAATTAGGGTGGAAAGTTGAAGGGCCTTGACAAAATATACAAGTGGTTGAGGATATTTATTTTGAACCTCTATGGATTTTAGTATCTCTATCAATGTTTGGAAATAAGGAGGTGAGGTGTTGATTAATTCATATAAGTTCATCTTTACTAGGGTTTGGTGAAGTTATTTCAACACTACACAATGAATGGATTCAAAAGGGCTGGAAGGGGATGCACCCAAAATAGATACTTTGGGTTTTGGTAATGGTGAGGGTGTTTGGGTTTGATTGGGAGGTTGTAGTTTGAGGGGTATGTCCATGTAATGGACACTTTAGCTTTCCCCTTATAATTTTATTGGGCTTGAGATTGGGTAACCATATAAATGGTGTGGATAAGATAAAATGTTGGTTTGGATTGTTTCTTTGATTCCTCCTCACTCTTAGGTGAGAATGGGGGACTAGGTAAATGTTAGATAGGTTGGATGGATGGTTAGGTTGATAATGGGTTCAAGGGAGGCTCATTTGATAGTAAATCATCCTCATCATCTAGGCTTTGGACAAGTGTTTAGAGAGATTTGAAGTTCTTTGTGTCATGTCCTAGTGTCCTATGATATAGGTATATCAGATTGTCATTGAACCATGTTAGTTTAAGACATGAAGGGTTGAAAGCTTTGATTGGTGGTAAAGTTATAGAAGAGGTTTGAAATAACCTTTGTAAACTAGTTGAGTAGGATTCAAGAAAAGGTGTTGGAGGTGATATTTTTTGGTTTTAAGAGTGGGAGCCGTCTTGGGATTAGGATTTACCATGGAAGTTATGGGTTGTGGAATAGTTTTATTGGGTTGGTTAGGTTGGGATTATTTGGTTGGTTTAGAGGTAGAAGATTTAGAGGTGGAGTATTTAGATGTTAATGGTTTGGTAATAGGTGGGAAGGTAGAGGTGGATAAATTAGATAATAAAGATGGAAAGGTTGATATTTTGGTTGAGGTAGAGTAAATGGATAAGGTTTACTAGATGAAGAATATGTAATGGGGATGGTAGAGGGATGGTGTCTTAAGATAGAAGGTAGATGAGAAGGGGTTAGTATAGGTCTAGTTTGAGATGGTTTGGGTGGTTCTACCCTTTTGATAAGTTTAGTCAAAGGTTTCTTTGTTGGACTTGATGGGGTTAAGTCCAACTTCAAAGAGGGATGATATATGCTAGGAGTGGGAGGTATTCCTAAATTTTTTATGGGTTTGGTCCAAGGGGTGTAGGGTTATTTATAAATTTTAGATTGAAGTGGGTTAGATGGTTCCCCTATGGTTTTGGAAGAAGTAGTATTTGAGGATGGGGTTGAGTTAATGATAGGTTTGAGGGTAGATGTAAGTGAGGTCAAAGGTTAGTGTTTGTTTTGTTAGGGTAACCCAATATGGTGCCAAAAGGTGGCCCTATCTAGATTAGGTTGAGAAGTGAACTCTATATTTTGGACCAATCTATAAAAAGGTTTATAGATGGGTTTGATTCCTTGGTTATTGGTTTAAAATACTAAACCCATAGGTTGAAGTGAGGAATTGGTTTCTTCACCTTTGTCTTGGATGGAAAGTTCTATGGTTTGGGAATATGGTGTCTCTATGGAAAGAATAGAGGAGATGATCTCTTCCTTTGGAGGGGTTTCCAAAGGAGTGGTTGGTTGTATGGTAGAGAAGGTGTGGTTGGTTAAAAAAAGGAGGTGTTTGATTCCTTTGGTTGGATGTCCAAAGGAAAGAGTAGTGATTCCACCACTTCCAAAAGTGGATTGGAGAAAGAAATGTTTGGATTAATGGTTGCCCCCTATGGTATTTCTATTAAAGGATAGGTGGGTAAGTCAATGGTATCATCAAATAAAATAGATGAGGTTTCTTCCTTTGTTTAATTATTAAAAGAATAGAAAAATATTCCACCACTTCAATAAGTGGGGTATAAGGAGAGGTGGTTGAGGTAATTATTTCCTTAATAATAGGTTCACTAATAATGACATTAACTATGTGCACCTCATGAGTGTGAGATGATTCTAGTTGGTTATTATCATGGTTAGTGGAAGGTTCATGGTTTGGAAAAGGTTTCCAAAAGATGTCTAATTATTAGGTTGGAGGTACATTGAGATTATCTAATGAAAGTTCACCCTTGTCAATAATGTTTTGGATAATAGTTTTAAATGTATTTCACCTACTAACATCATGTCTAATAACTTGATGGAAGGCACATAGATCATTTTCATTGTATCATTCAAGTGTGGGGCAAGAGGCATCAAATTATTGGGGTGGTTTGATAGGAGACAGTTGGATGAGGTTAGCTTTAAGTAGTTTATCCAAAACTAAAGCATATGATTCCCATATGGGATTATATTGTCTTGGCGTGGTTCAATTTTTTTTGTGAGTTTATTGGTTTGATGGGTTATAAAAATTGGTTTGATTAAGTTGGTTGATAATTGAAAGTGGAGCAGATTTTAAGACAATTGTGTTTGTGGTTGCCTTGTCTTAGTGTTGGGATGGTTGGATGGATTTTTGGTTTTGGTTGAATAAGGGTCATTGGATTTAAATATAGAATTATTGTTTCTCAATTTATATTTCCCTTCATAAATGGATCTAATATAAATTTTATAGCCCATGGTAAATGT
Source organism: Torreya grandis (assembly GCA_037957365.1). Taxonomy (NCBI): domain Eukaryota; kingdom Viridiplantae; phylum Streptophyta; class Pinopsida; order Cupressales; family Taxaceae; genus Torreya; species Torreya grandis. The sequence goes on along the minus strand of JARHVA010001615.1, from coordinate 2,739,221 downwards.
CTCATTGAAGGTTCTAAGAGTCTGAATCTAAAGAGTTAGGGCAATATGTTTGGCATAACCTCAAGAAAAGAGTTTTATTAATTTAGGTTGGGGTAGGGAAATATAAATTTGATTAATGAGGCCTCTCCATCTAGATATGAAATTGATAATTGATTCATCCTTGAATTTCCTAACAAAGTAAAGGTTAGTAATGGAAACCTTTTTAGATATATTAACTGAAAAGTGATCTAAAAATATTTGGGATAGTTGAGAGAAGGAGAAGATAGAATGCTTGGTAAGAGCACTATACCAATCCAAGGCTAATCCAAATAAGGGCATGGGGAAGGTATAAAGGAGAAGATAATCATCATATGTGATTAAATAACAAGAATGATGGAATGCTCTCAAGTGTTTTTGGGGATCCTCCTTACTTTGAAATTTGGAAAAATTAGGTAGTTCCCATTGAGGAGGATAAGGTTGGATAGGAATGGATGGATGAATTGGTTCATTGTAAATTTGATCATAAGAAATAAGGTTATGAGCCATAAAAATAGATGATTCAATATTGGACATTTTATCCATTAACATCTTAACTAAATTTGTTTGAGGTTAGGGAGCTCCATAGTTAGTATTAGGTTTGGTTGAGGTTGGGTGGCTGAAATGTATGGATAAGAGGTGGGAGGTTGAGAAGGGGCCATATATTGGTACATATTCATGGAAGGTTGGGATGATGCTCCATATTAGTATGTGGGAAAAAAAGGTTGGGTTAAAGGTGTTATGTATCCTTGTGGATTAGGAATATATTGGTAGGATGTCATGGGTGTTTGTTGAGGGATGGATATGGGTTGGTTTGAAGGTATGGTTGAAATGGTAGATTGAGGTTGGGTGGTGACTCTATTGATAATAGGTGGAAGGGTAGGGGATATGGAAAGTACCAAATTTTGAAGAGGGATAGAGATTGGTTGGCTGGTAGTGATAAGAGAAAAGGTGGAAATAGGGGTAGAAGATATCCCCATTGTAGGTAAGGTAAAGGTAACAATAGGTAAGGTTAAACCTACATTGGAGGTGTTGGTTGGTGTAGGAGGGGATTGGTTATAGGTTGGAATATTGGATTGGGTTTTGGTGGTGGTATTGGATGGGATGCTGGTAGAAGAAGAGGCTTGGGTAATCAAAGGTTGGCTAGAGGTAACACCAACCATAAGATGGGGAGGCATACAAAAGGGTGGATTCATAAGAAGAACTAAAGTAGTAGAGGTATGGTGGGATAATGTCTTAAGGTAATGTCAAAGGGTTATGGGGTTGTTATCAATGAATGTGGAAAAATATACATCACCCTCAACAACTATTTGAGGTATGATAGGAGGAGGACAATGAGGAGGATAACCCTCAACATCTAAAGTATACTCCTTAGAGGAGGAAGAGGAGGAGGAAGGTGGACCTTGGGTGGGTTGATTTATCAATTACTATCTATTAAAAACCATGTGATAAAATAGGAAGAGGATGATGAAAACTCACACCTCAAACAAAAAGGAAGTAAAAGAAAAGATCTCAAGGCAATTGAAACATACACTAAAAAGTGTGTTTAAACTTAGGATTATTTTTAGATCACTTTGTATTATGCCTTATAAAGTGTGAATAAGAAATTTAGCTTGTAGATTAGTTACTAAAGAGGAAATCTAAGGTTGGTTTCAGGTTATGTTTAGGTGCTCAAGAGAGAATTTGTACTCAATTTTAGTACATGGCTTGGTATTGGGGCCTACCCCCTCACTTCACACACCACAGTGATAAGGGTGTTGGGTGCTTAGCCAAAATATACTAAATTTTAGAGTTTATACTCAACCAAAGAGTTGAGTTATTTCTCCCCTTAGTAATTACCTCTAAGTAGGATTGTCGAGAAAGGGTAAGGTTAAATACGTAGTGATGAAATCCTAGTCAGGCCTTGTCTCAAGTTTGTTTTAATGTGTTGATTGATTATGTGGTTTGGAAAAGTTTTTGATAACAAGAGTGAAATGATTAATTACTTTAATTTTAGTTAAATATATGAACTAAAATAAACGAGCAATCGATGTAATGCAACGGGTTTATTTTATGCCAAAATAAATTTCAGATTTTATTCAATGAACATAGAATAAAGGAAGAAAGAAAGGGCACCTAGATGATGTTAGGTCCCACTAGGCATGCCAAATTTTTTCTCTTAATTTTTTGTCATTTCTTAATTTTTGAAGAAGATAAGAAACTATTAATAAAGGTGTGGTATAAATACCTGGTTGGTGATGTGCACATAATCTATATGAATGTTGAGAAATCCTCTTTGGATAGGAAGGAATAACCTATAAATAAGAGATCACTAACAAAAGGGGTTGTTAGAAAGGTGAGCTAGATCCAAAAATCATATGCTTTCTAGGAGGATTTCAATCCATTGTTGATAACAATCAAGTTGGAAATGATAAAGTAAAGTACTTGCATAAATAAAAAGAAATGCAATACAAGAAGAAAGTGAAATGATTATTAAAAAAATGACTAAATATAGAAAAAATTAGGTCAATACTTGTGCCAAAGTGGGTGGGGTCAGATTCAAAAAATCAAAAAAGGGTCTGTGAATAAGTAGGAACATGGAAAGTTAGGTTTGATTGGGGGTAAGGTGCTGAAAATAACTTTTTATTTTTTTCCACAGTGACCATCAGTGGTTGGGTTAATTATTGATGGTTAATATGACCATCGATGGTTGGGTAACCATCGGTGGTTAGGGGTGATCATCGACAATTGTGCTAACCATCAATGGTTGCCTATGGGTTTCTAAAAGTGATCAAAAAAGAGTTATAGAATAGGTATATGGATAGACAAAAGGTTTTGTTGATGATTTGGTGGAGAGCAAACAAGGTGAAAATAGGTTTGATAAGGTCAGGGAAGTTAAAAGTCTAAATAAAACTAATAACAAGTAAAATATACATGTAGCTTTCTAGTTGGTTGGTGGTTGAAGGTTGGATCAATTTTTAAAGAGTAATAGTACTTTGGCCTCAAAATAAAATTTGACAGAGGTTCATGTCTCTTTTTCTGATGCTAAGTTATTGAAGGAAGACTGGATGTTGGAGAGGCTTGAATACCTGTGTGTTTGATATCTCTTGTGATTTATGGATCCTTTTCACCTCCTACTCCCCTCTTTTTATAGGAAAAGAGATATAAAGGATAGAAGGTTCCTTAGAGGGTGAGGTTTCTAATCATATTGCTCGGAAGTTTTTTAGCACTACATAAGGCACATATATTAAATTGTGCCTTATTATCTTATACATAGCTAGTTGATGTGTTAAGAAGGTGAGAAGATGAGGACCTGGCCATCGATGGTTAGGATAATTATAGATGGTTAAGATGATTGTATATGGTCAAGTGTCTAATGGAAAAAGTGTCAAGGAAAGGGGTTAAAAGGTTTGGTTAAATTTTAAGTTAGTAAGTTGATGAGTTAGCTAACTAGGTGGTCAAATAGACTCAATGTACGATAGGGGTCCTAAGGTGTTTCAATAACTAGAACTATCATGTGTAATTTTATAATGTCTAAAAGTACCTTTGGCTTGTGATGGAATTGGCTTGGTTCAATAATTTTGGCATAATAACACTAATTATATGAGGCTTTGGAATCATTTATGCATAGTAACTTAGACTATAATTATGGTTGTGACGCCTTTTATTTATATATTTTTACAAATGATTATGATGAACCTAAACCATCCATCTCAAAATGAAGATGTGTGGCTAAGAATAAATTTAATTTTGGAGGCTAAAATCAATAAATTTCCTCATAAATATTTTGGATAGAGAGGCATTAAAGAGGCATGAGAGGGCTTAATCAGATATTTGTTGTATTTATGGCCTAGGGATGCTTTCTCAAAAAATGATGTCACCTGATGATGTAGATATTCAATATCAATTTCCAAAAACAAATATTCAAAAATCTCCATGGAATTCTTAATTAGGCTCATGATTCAAATTAATTAGCCTTAAACATGATTTATCAATTTTGGTGCAAATCTTGTCAATTGGTGCACAAATTAATCAAACTAGTCAAAATCTCATATTATTGGCTTAAATTTTGACTCGACTGGAATTAGGATGTGATGTTAGATGCATTGAAACTGTTATCCCATTTAGGATTTTTCCAACACAAATTAACAAAGGCATGTGTCTCATGCAAGAAATTTGGTAGAAAAGAGCAATCCAGAGCACCCAAGTGTGAAATTATAATTTTGACTCAAAATGATCTGATCAAAGTTAGCTATCTCATAAAATGAATTGCCCCATTTAAGGATAAATTGGCCAAAATTGGCACTTATATATGAAAAATTCTCATCATTTATCATGTTTTAGTGTTTTTAGCCCAAATTATGCATTTTGGTATAAATTGGTTTGAAGCCTAGTTGGAGTTTATTAGTGGCCAATTTTAGGTGTCTATAGAGGTATCATATATTCATATATATGAGTTTTTATCTCATGAATATCAAACCTCATTATGGCCCTCATAGGAGAAAAACCATGAACTAGTACTCTAATGCCTTTACAAACTAGTTTAGCAGAGGTTAAGGTTCATTAGAAAAAGTTAACGTATTCAAGGAATCTTGGGCTTCAATTTCTCACTCCATGTGTCTAATTAATGAAATCCAAATGCCTTGCCTTGTTGAGTATGTGAATAAGGGTGTCTAGGCTCCCCTTAGGTGGTCTTGAGCATGATTTAACAATCCTTATAGAATCTCTCAAAAGGTATTTGACATGTCATAATTCCATTAAACCATTTAACCTATCAATAGGCCTTGGTTCCAAGTTAAAACTCCATAAAACCCTATGACTACCACCTACAAGTTTAAGCCTTTCTTCCCAAGCCTAAAACATGGACACTAGGTCAAATGATCCATAATGCTATCAAGATACATTGAAACTATGAGAAAAAGTCATATTCTATATACACATAATATTTTCAAACTTTGATTAATTAATGACACTTTGTATCTCACATAAACCTGTCAAGTCTCAATCTTTCTAAGTGCATACCTTAAGGGGTGCACCGAGAAAGTGGTGGGAATACCATTGGTGCTTCCTAAGATTGTCATTCCTTTTTCCACTTATCATCCACACTCTAGCCTCTTAAAACCATTGAATCCAAGCTTATTCTTCTTAGTTCTACCTATTCCTAGCATTTTTTATCTTTTATCCTTCATTTCTTTCCTTAGCACCCCTTTTACCTATCGGTTGTGCTAGGTCCACTAGGTCGACCTAATACACTTTAGGTACTTTTTATCTCTTTTGGTTTGTTGGCCTCTTGGCTGACCTAGCACAGTCCTAGAGAGTTATCCCCAAAAATGTGCTAGGTTGACCAGGTTGACCTAACACAGTTGACATTAGCTAATTTTTTTAGGGCAAGTTACTACTATATATAAAAGGTCATTCCTTACCATTTAAGAAGAGCAAATAATTAATTGACTAAGTGTAAATGAACATCTACCTATTGACCATTCTACTTGGGAATAAAGCTGTAGGTTTCAATAATTTCTTTGGAGCTTTGATCTCATCTTATGGATAGGTCTTTTGGATGATTGGATAGGTCGTGTAGCCTAGATATGATTTATCTTAGTTATCCTTACATACCACAATAATCTCTTGTGAATCACCATGGCAAAGGGAGAGATTAAGGTTCGATGGGTTCATCTTCAAAGGTAAGTCTTCTAATTTTATTCTTCCTTTATAAGAGTAGATAGATAGTAAATATGTATTCTTCTCTTCCATGTATTAGGATTTTGTATACATTGATGTGAGTATATGTCTTCTAATACATGTTTAGTTTAGTTTTTTATTTATTTTATTTCTAACCCCCACTTTGTGCCATAATATTTGGTGTGCATTATATTAGATTTACTTTTCTTGTTATTATATTAGTGAAATATTAAATCATATGACTCTTTTAGGGTTGTTATGTGATTGTGTTAGACTATAGGCTTTGGAACCCTATCTCACATGATTTATTATGAAAAGTGATCCCCTAATTGGGTTTAGTAGACCCTCACATTTTTCATGCTCCTGCTTAACAAATGTATGCCCCAATCAAAAGTGTAGGTGTGCTCTATCCCATCTGATCCAAGATTGATTTATGGACATGATGCATTTCCAATTGCATACATTCTGGTGAACCCAACATGAAACTAACCCTTGTAATATTATTTCAATTTCTTTCATTTTATTTTGATCATCATTTTTATCATATATTTTGACATACTAGATCAATTATATCAACCTAGTTTTTTTTCTCTGTGTAGGTTTTCATAAATAGGAAACTTGATTGACCATCTTGAACCAATATAGGTTTCAATTTTCTAGACTTCTAGTTTAGCCTACTAGGTTGATCAGCTCAACCTAGTGCATTTCAGACTTCTAGTTCAACCTAGTAAGTCAACCAAGTCAACCTAGTACATTTTCAACACTTTTTTAGCAAGTTTTTGCATAGCTTGTTCGACCATCTTGACCTAGTTTACAAGTTAATACTAGTTTCTCCAAGGTTCTTGATCAAAAATCTTGTTCATTTTCATCTTTGATCCACCAAGGTCAGTTTTTATTTCTCTGTATCTTTCCTTTTCTATATTTTTTTCATAATTTACATTCTTCAAAACTGCCTTCACATAGTTAACTAGGTCGACCTTGTGGACCTAGTTTTGTGTTCTATGTGTTGTCTGAATAACTAGGTCGACTTGGTCAACCTAGTTCATTTTTAGACCCTGCTTTCATAGTACAGGTTCAACCCTATTCTATATTATTGTGCTTATAGTGTCTACACTATATCTTGTTTCAAAGTTGGAATAAACCATATATTTTAATCACATCTTTCCTTTAAAATTTTTTTTATGCTTAGAATAGTTCACATAGTCTAATTAGAGGATTTTTAATCAATCAATTAGTTTCACTATTTATATTATTTTTTCCACATGGATAAACCACATAAACATCAACAAGAATGTAAACAATTGACTACCTAAGACAACTTACATGTATTTCATCACCAAGGGGGAAGTTGAATTAATGCTTTGGTCAAGTATAAAGTGTGGTTAATGGTATATTTTGGATAAAGACCCATTACCCTTATTTTTTCAATGTGTGAAGTAAGGGGGTAGTCCCCAATACCAATTATATATCATTACCACTATATCCCCTTTCATCCCAAACTCCCTGAAACCATCCTTAGATTGGTATCTAGGACCTTGCTTATAGCCAACTTCCTTTCACATTAAAAATCATTCTTAATAATCTAATCAAAACTCTAAGTTGACCAAGTAGATATTTCTTTACTTTCCAATTTTATTTCTTTCTCTTTCCTTAATTGTGTGCACCAAAACTTGCATTATCCAATGTTAGTGCAATATTGTGCTTTGTGTGCATCAATTGGATTGGCCAACATCAATTCAATTAACTATTTATTTCCTTTCAGTATTTACTTTCTTACAATCCTTGAAATCTTCTTGTTTTAATTCACAACTTCATATAAAATTTCTCCTCTTCCCTATATCATCATGAATCCAATGCATTTTATGATTTTCAAAATGGATGAGTAGAACTAAAGAGATAGGCAAAATAAGAAATCAGAACTTGTCTAATGTAGTATCCTGTTTAGCCTCTATCCACTATACTAGGTTGACCTGGTCAACCTTGTACCATATGAAGCTCTTTTTCTTTTTCTGTCAGCCTCTATACACTATACTAAATCGACCTAGTTGACCCTGTATAGTTTTATAGTCCTTGTTTTTGTGTTAGGTCAATCTCATTGACCCTGTACTATTTTTCTATCATTTTTTGTTCTCCTTGTGTGGTTATCTAGTCTTGTTTCATTATGATGAAATATTTACAACCTCCCCTTAGTCTATAACATTACATAATAAAGGACTTAGATATTAACCTAACTTATTTCATTACTTTCAATGAAAATATCTAATTTCTTCCTTCCCCTTCTCCTAATCCTAAACCACTCACTACATAATGTAATTTAGTTGAGACACTTCATCATAATCCACCTCCCAATACCAATTTTTTGAGTCCACAAAATCATACCATTCAAATTAATAATCTAAATGGTTCCCAATTATTCAAAAAAATTGATGATATTACTATTTACACTCTTCACAAGAATGGTAGCTTGAATAATCTTCCTTATTTTTCTATCACACTTAAGACAATTAAAACTAATGTTGGGAATCCTCCACCTATAAACAATATTCTTCCCATCGACACTAACAATCATCCTCCTACCATAACTAATACTAATCCTTTAAACACATCTACCTATTGATACAACTCAACTTCTTACACAAGTTATTCAACAAATAAACATCATGTAAACAACCAATCAATCTCAAATGATGAGAAATCAAAAACATTTATGCAACATGATTATTCATCCATCTCAAGTCATCATGTCTCAACCAAATCAAAATTTTATCCCTCCTCCTCTTATAGATGCCAATGGGAATATCATCCCTCAACCTCCAATGAATAAAAAAAATACTTCAACATCTTCAAAATGAGCCTTTATCCTCATTCATTACATCCATATATATTGGAAACATTTTTCCAACTATCACATATAATGGGACTAAGGACCCTACTATCTTTCTTAAGTCTTTTGGTAATCTCTATAAGGAATGGGTCTAAACTAACACCTTTGTTACCACTAAGCTCTTATCCAAAACCTTTATTGGTGATGAAATTTAATGGTACAACCAACTTCCTAGACATTCCATCTCACAACTAGAGGATTTAGTCAATGCTTTAGTGAAGTAATTTCAACATGATGACCTTACTTAAAACTACCTTAGCCTTTTCATCAAAGCCAAACAACTTCCTAATGAATTTATTCATGCTTTCATCAAACAATGGAAGTTTCTAGTTCATAAAGTGGACCATAACATGAATGATGATACTCTTTTAAAACTATTTGTCACCACTCTTAAACCTCCTCTTCAATACAAAGTTTGATATTATTCATCAAAAACTTTAGAAGAAACCTTAGAACAAGAAAAAAGATAAGACTTTATTATGACTCAATTTTAAATACCTCAAACAAATACTAAAGCATCTTTACAATCTTGTTCTCATATCATTGATTCATCCAATCCCCCCCCCCAACCTCAAAATAGAGCATCCAATTCAATCAATTTTGACCCAACCCACCCTCCCTTGAGTCTAGAACAACTTAAATATAAATTTCTACCCTTTAAACCCATGAACATTGATCCTTCCAAACCTCCTCCAAAATGGTAAAATCTAGATAAATTTTATTGGTGGCATGCTACTATAGGTCATTCTCATGAATCTTGTCATGATCTTCATTGATTTCTCATTTCTTCCTTGCTTGGTACACATCTAAATTTTGATACTCTCACTAAAGAAAATTATCAAGATTATCTTCAGGCTTCTCAAAATCAATCTCAAGAACCAAAATCACATCAACATCATCTACCTAATGAACAAACCTCATCTACTAATTTTGTTCAAACCAAAGTTGATCCTTCTTCCTACACCAATAAGGAAAGGATAGCTAACATGCAAAAATTTAAACATATTATGTCATCTATTGAACCTCAACCTCTTAAGTCATATGAACCAAAATAATACCTAGTTTAAATGCCTCTCCAAATTATATCATTGATGGTCCTCCTTTATCTCCTCATACCTCTCCTAAAAATCATATGTCAAATTCAACCTCCTTCAAATCTAACAAACTAACACATTTACCTATTTATAAATGCACCTACCAACCCAATTCAAATCATTCTAATGGTTCAATATCATTGCATTCCACCTCACATGTTAGGGTATCTTGTGATGCCCATCCACATGTCCATTTAGATGTTGGGGCATCTTGTGATGCCCATAAATATATCCATTCAAACTTTGGGGCAACTTGAAATTCCCATCCCTACATCCACTTACCTATTGGGGCATCTTGTGATGCCCATTCCTATTCAACAATGCATAATAAAAAACAAATCTAAATTCAAGAAACATTCTAAGACTTATAGACTTGTCTTTCACATGCTCATATTTGATACAAACATTAACAAATATTTTACTTATTCTTTTTATCTCATGTTTCTTTGTTTTTATGCACTTTCCTTATTTTACTTTCATTTTACTAACATAATTGTTTTCCTTTCCATTCTTTGGTTTTTATTACACATCACATTTAACATTTTCTTTCATTTTTATCCTCATATATCTCTTTTATTATTTATATTTTTCTACCATTTTTATCCTCATGTAGCTTTATGATCATTTTTTCCCCTTTCTTTAACATTTACCTCTTGATGTACCATAGTCTTATTTCTCTTTTGACGTTTATCTTTTGGCACCCTCATGTGTTTTTATTTTATGAGTTGCTTTGTAAGACCATGGATAGGACTCGACACCCCTCACAAAATTACCATCTTTTTTACTTATCTTTCTCTTTTTGTTTCTTTCTAATGTCATTTTGACATCCTTTGGGTTTTTCATTATGAGTTTATTTATATGAAGGATCCCTTACTTTATATTTCACTTGCTTATTAGCACCTTTATGGGTTTCTCTTTTATGAGTTGCATTGTAAGACCATGGAGAGGACCTGACCCTCCTTATAAAATTAACATCTTTTCATGTTCTTTGTGATCCTTATTCTTAAACTTTAGCTTTTTCTTCTTTTTATAGATTAAATTTACAAAAAATCTATATTATCATGTTTTCCTTCATTTCCCTCTTTCTTATGATAAGGAATCACTGTTTTCTATCATTGTATCCCTTTTTTTCCCTTTCTCACATTTTTTCAATTTGAAGCAACTCAAATTATCCATGTGTCATTCCTTTTGATTTACCCTTCCTTTCATCTCCACATTGGATAACACAAGGTCAAAGTCAAGATAACACTTTTATTTCACCTTGATTTATGAAACTCTTAGACCCCATGCTCTTTGATGTTTTCTCTCTTAGAAATATTGTCCCAAGTATTCAAATTAAAGTCATCTTTAGAACCTATGTTTGGTTTTCCAAATCCATATGGAGGAGGAATCTATAAAATGCCATCAAGAAAGTTAAAAGACAAACCATTTAAATAAAAAGGAAATGATATCTAAAAGGTAACATAAAAATATAAAAAGTCAAATTCATACCAAAAGACGTGATTGCAAGCACATATCCTATCTCTAATTGAAGCTCAAACTCCACAATCAGCTTTACATAAAGTTGAAGTCCTTTAGGGTGTGGTAGGCTAGTGTAGACACCTAAATTTGGCCACCAATAACCTCTAATTAGGATTTGAACCAATTTCTACCAAAGTGCACAATTTGGCCTAAAAACACTAAAACATGCTAAATGATGTGAAACTAACATATTCAAGTGCCGATTTTGGCTAGGGTATCCCTAAATGGGGTAGTACAATTTATGGGCTAACTAACTTTGATCAGATCATTTTGAGTTAAATTACCAATTTTGCACCTAGGTACTTTGGATTTCTCTTTTATATCAAATATCTTACATAAGACACATGCCTTTATTATTTGTTGTTGGTAACATCATAAATGGGATAATGGATCCAATGCATCTGTTATTGACTTCTAATTTTAATCTAGTCAAATTTTGGATCAATAATAAGGCATTTTGATCAATCTGAGTAATTTGTGCACAAAGTGCTTAATAATGTTTAAGAGATAATAAAACCAAATTAGATCCTAATTAATAATTACATGGAAACTTGTTGAATACTTGTTTTTAGAAATGAATATTGAATATTTGCATCATTAGATGACATCATTTCTTGGGAAGACATCCCTAGGCCATAAATGCCACAAATATCAAGATTCAAGCCTCCCATGCCTCATCAAATCCCTCCATGCATCTTAATTGCTACTCTATCCAAAATATTGATGAGCTTATTTATGAATTTTAATTGCAAAATTGGATTAATCCTTAGCCACACATCTCAATCTTGAGATGTACGATTTAGGTTGATTATAGTCATTTGCAAAAATCTATAAATAGAGAGGCCATGAACATCATTTTTATTCTATTTTTGGTGTAATGTTATAATGCACAAATGATTCCAAAATCCATTGCAATTAGCATTACCATGTCAAATTGATTCCAATCCAAAGCCAAAGGTGTTAAGAGGAGGTGGAAGATATTCAAGATCCATTGCAACAGACTTCATGAGCACAAACCAATCAAGCCACTACTACAAAAGCATTTGGAGCATCCTAAGAAGGTGAAGGATTCTTGTTTTTCTTACTTTTTAGTTGTGTTTGTCATTTTTTTTTGTTATTAAGCTCACCCTAGTAACTAGGCATGAAGGTGTTAGTTTAGTGTGTTTTTGATTTGATTTCATTCACTAACACAATACTAATCTCCTCTTCTTAGTTAAATTCCTAGTTCACAACTAGTAGATTGGAATAGGGAATTTCAAAAAAATCTATGGTGCTACCTACTTTCTCATGAAAGTACCCAAACTTTGTAGTAGACCCATGGCTTTATAAGGGGTCCTGAAGAATGGGGAACATGTCATGGGAAGGTAGGTCCATGCTACTTTTCATGCATATAAACTTCATGGGATGATCTATATAATCAATTTATTGACCTAAGACTTGTGTCACTAAGAGAAGTTCTTCATAGTCCTTAAGGTCAACAGTGCTCTTATTTTGACAAACTAAATTTGAGTATCTTATATTTGATAAAGAGTTCATCTACCTTAGTTTTTCCTTCATTCTCCCCTCCACCCATTTAATTTTCCCCCCCTTGATAGGAAAATTATGATTCTAAATCTATTTTCTCACTTCTATATTTCCTTCTTCTTCATCTCTTAAAAACATGCTAGCACTACTTAGTTTTAGTTTTATCTATCTTTAGACACAAAAAAAACATGTTTGAGTAACTATGGATCATTATTTTATATCATTTATCTTTACTATACTACCCTTTTCTTGTGGACACCTGAATTTGCACCCTTTTACCATTATTAAATATTTATCTTTATGTATTCCTTCTTCATGTTTGTCTTACATCTTGACTTATATTTCATTCGACAATCTTTCATATTTTTCTTTATGTTTGATTTGACATGCCTATCTTACATGAGTTTACTTTTCACCTTCTTGCTTAACTATGTTCAAATTATCTTACATTGATATTTCATTTGTCATTTCTATTTTTCATGCTTTTCAAACATTATTTTTTGTTTATTCCTATCATTTGTCATTCATTTGCCATCTTTTTTATCATTTATTTGCCATTCATTTGCCCATATTTTATCATTCATTTGCCATTATTTTGTCATTTATTTCCCTTCAATATGTTCTAAACGTTAACTTACCAATCCTAATTTTCCAAATTTTCCTAAAAATCTCTATCCTTTCCACTATTATATGCCTATTTTTCAAAAAAAAATCTATTTTTATCTATTTTCTGCACTAACTGTAGACACCTAAATTGTGTCGACCCCCCTTGGTCCTAACCCACACCTTATTAATTTTAAATAAACAACTTATTTTAAATTATGACCTCACCCCGACACCTCACCATGGACACCTCACCCTTAAACCTTTTCTCACCCCATGACACACCTAAGACCTATTATTACTCCTCCCTAACCTCCTAACTCTTGTGCATATTTATCCCAACCTTTGACCATTCTCCAATGGACGATGCACTTAGCAGATGGAGAATGGACTGTTAAGCCCTTTTACCAGTTCTCTACCCACTGACGTCGGTCAATTGTCGGTTGACATTGGTGGGATCACCGACGTCGGTTACATAAACCAACATCTAACACAGAGTTAAGGCCCTTGGCTCTGATCAATCATTTTTGGGACTCTCTCTCACTTGGATCTAGCTCTCTCTCTCTCTCTTCCTCTCAGACTCTGAGACATCAATAGGCATCAAACTTCAACTAACGCTCCCTTGGCCACAGAGACTCTACACCAGTCACTCCAGATTGGACTGAAGCATTGCACGGGGACCTGGACATCAGCCGTAACAGGCACAAGTGTTTGACATCTTGGTTCTTCATCTCACTAGAGCTAAGTATTTCTTCTGCCTTTCATTTCAATATTTAGAACACATTAGTAATTAGTCAATTTGTTATCTCTAAATACTACCAAACCAGACCCGACCTTCAACTAGACCTGGCTTTCTTCCTAGAGAGGCTATAAAGCCTTCCTTTTATCTTGACTCTTTTTGACAACCTATCATCTACCTTTGTCCTTCTGCAGACCTTATTTTTCTCCCTGTAACCCTACACAGACCCTTTTAACTCCTAGACTCCCTCTATCAACCACGGACACAAACCTGAGACCCGTCCAAGGACCATTGCCCCTATTGACATCGACAGTCTAACCGACGTCGGCAACACTAACTAACCAATGATGGTAGACTAATCGACATCGGTGACTATGAGAGACTGACAACAGAATATAGGTATGCATTATCTTTATTTCTCTTGTTTAGCCTTTCACCTTTCCTATCTCTAGCAACAATCCTTTTGTCAATAAGTGGACTGTCATCCCTCAAATAAGTCTTTGCACTTCTAAGACCGAGCATATCACTTGGCAGTCCACCATATCTGTCTCTAAAATTTTTTTGTTCAGTCTTATTCTCTTTACAGGTGTCATCCTCCACAGCCAAAGAGTAGCTCCTTCAACGTCTGGATAATGGTGTGTAGCTTCATTCAGGTATCATACAAACCCCTGACCATTAACTTTTAGTTTCTTATTTCTTCTGAATATTAAATAGAAAAAATGAGTAGAAACATTCTGGCATGCCCGGTGGGACCCCTGGAGTTTTCCTTGGGTTCATTTTCTTTTAAAAGGTAATCACTCATATAGCTACATTAGGGAAATTTTATCTCCTTTCAGCCTTCTTCTTTCTTTTTTACTTTCCAAAAGAAACCATAAGCACAAGTTAAAAAGAACTTCTTTCTTTTTCTTCTTGTCACTCTTTCCTTGCATCTTAGAGTAGTGAAATTCATACTCTCAACCTTTTTCTCAATTATCTGCATCTGAACAAACATTTCAATTTGGGTTAAAAATTAAATGCATTTCACTCCTGCTTGAATGCATATTTAGCTCATCTAGTAATTAACCACATTATGAATAAATCGTAGTGCACATATGTTACACAACCAGACCACATTCACAAAATCAAACATATAACATACCTGAGACAAGGCCCGACTAGGATTTCACCACCTAGCAGATACCTTACCCTTCCTGGCAATCCTACTTGGACTTCACAACCAAGAGGAGGACCCACTCTGTTCTCTGGTAGAGTATAAATTATAGGCAAAGTATATATTTGCTAAGCGACCCAGCTTGGCTCTGGGATTGTGAAGTGAGGGGAGCAAGCCCCTAGCACCAAGCCACGTACAGAACCTAACACAGACTTTTTGAGCACCAAAACTAACCCAAAACCAGCTTTAGACTACCTTTTTTAGTACCCATTCTAAAAGCCAAACTTCCAACATATTCTTTTAAGGCATAAGCCGCCACGATTCTAAAATTTATTCTTAGAACTTTAACGTTTAGAGGTTGCTTCCCTTCATCTACTTTGTTGTTTTTATCTATTTTTTTTGAGCTGGTAAGGACGCATTATTTTGAGTTCTTAAACAACTCAGAGCTTTCTTTTTCTTCCAAAAACTTTCAGTTTTTTGAGTTTCTGGAAACACACAGACACCGACATTAGTTTTTCAACGGACGTCGGCAAATTTTACTCACCAACATCAGTTTTTCCACCGACGTCGGAAATTTATCTTTATCGACATCAGTTTCTCAACCGACGTCGATCACTGTCAACAAGCATTTTCTAAAAATAGCAAGCTTACAACCCAACTTTCTTGCTGTAAAACACCCCTCTGGTTTTCTAAAACTAAACTATATAGTTTCTGGAACCTAGACACCTTTCGCCTTGGATGGATTTGACACGTAGTCAAACCATATCCTTTATTGACCACGCGAGGCAATAACCACTTTCGCCTTCACCTTTCCTATCAAGTCCCCAAATGGAGCATACTTTAAACATTAAACATACTCATGTCCAACCTACACCCAATCAACCTCTAATTGTTCCCGAAGGGGATCAAAACTTTAAGAGACTCTTTGACCACAATGGCAAGGCTCTCTAACACTATCTTGTGAGAAGCCAAACGTGAGACCCTTTAGGTAATCCCATTTATGGGATGCCAACTTCCTTGGTTGAAATGGCAATGGTCTCAATAGCCTCCGCTACCTAACCCATAATCACTCAAGCCATTACCTCGACCAGCAACCTGACCATGGTCAATCATCAAGGTTTGGCCTCCCCTTCCATTTCTAGACATACCTCCATCGAGGTTTTTGTACCCCCTCAACCACAAACAATTCAACCAAGTTCTACACCTCTTTAGAACTTGGTTGTCTCTAGCCCACACACTCTTGCACCCATAAATACAAGAGTGACCACCTACCCTTTAACCAGTGTCACCAATATTCAATCACCTTTGACGGCACCTAGTCAAGTTATGCCCTCTAGCTTCATGGCACAAGCCCCCTTGACCTCAACCTCAGTCCCTATGACAAACTACTAATATGTTGTGCCTATGCAAGCGCAACCAAGTATGTCATATACCCATTCTAATGCCTTCAAGGTACTTTACAACCTGGGGGGTGCTCCACTTGCCAATCTATCAGTAGATCTAATCAAGATGCCGATGGATAAGATGTCTAACCTTGAGACATCCATTTCTAGTTCAAGTAATGTTCTTTCATACAAACAAATATGCAACAAACCCATCCACCCTTTGGTCCCTATTAGACCATATCTTAGCCAGTGGGAACTCCCCAAATTTACTCACTTTTAGAGTAAAGAGGACCCACAACAACATCTACGAGCATTTAGACACGCTTGTTATCTTATAGCGCACGATGATGCATTGTTACTGCGCACATTTCCCATGTCACTTTCTAGTGCCGCCCTTGACTGGTATATTTCCATTACTAGTCATTCACTCTTTTCTTTTACTCAACTCGCCCAACTATTTCTATACCACTTTTCAATCAACAACACCAAGAAGGTCTCCATTACAGACCTCTATTCTATTAAACAATTTGATGATGAATCAATAGCTGACTTCGTCGCGCATTGGAGAGGATTGATCAACCAACTCTCCTTTTCATTACCTCAAATTGAGCTCATTGAGCTCTTTTCAAGAGCATGTGCCAAGCACATCTCATCCACTTTGTGATTCCAAACATTCTGCACATTTGACGAAGCTTTTACTATGGCTAGAAAGCTTGAACTCCATGTAGTTGAAGAAGACAAGGTCAAATTGTGTAGTAACACAAAATCCAATGACCCTTCTTCATCCAAACCTTCTTCTTCTAGCTCTAAGTCCAAAGGATCAGCAAATGTTATGGTTCTTAGACCATCATCTTCAACCGTGACTAACCAGTCTCAACCTTCAACATCAAAATACATCACAAAACAATTCCAACAATGATACGTATAGCATCAATACACTCCAATAGGAGATTCATACGCTTCCGTGTTGGATAAACTCGTCAAGAAGGGAGTCCTTAATCTCCCTAAAATTTGACCACCTCAATTCGACCCCTCAAAAGCCATCCCTCCATGGTATAGGGAAAATGACTTATGTCACTACCACCGTGTCAAAGGTCATGACACAGACAACTGCAAAACCTTCAAGAACATCATTCAAGACATGTTGGACAAGGGGGATCTTGTTTTGGATAACCCAAATGCATCAGCTAACCAAAACATGGATGTCTTTAGACAACCATTCCTTAACCAACCCCCCAGTCAGCATAACATTCAGACCATAGTCGATGACCTTCAAGAGCATAATATACGCATGGTCGACATGGTTTCTAACCAACCTCTCCCATAGTCTGAAGAGGTTAATCAACCTATTTATCCACCACAGGTATAAGAACTCTCTTCTCCTATTTTTCTACCATAGGTAGAAGAGCCTTCTTCTCCTATTTATTCACCACGGGTAGAAGAGCCTTCTTCTCCTATTTATCCACCACAGGTAGAAGAACTCTCTTTTCCTATTAGTCCACCACAGGTAGAAGAACTCTCTTCTCCTATTTGTCCACCAAAGGTAGAAGAACTCTCTTCTCCTATTTTTCCACCACAGGTAGAAGAGCCTTCTTCTCCTATTTGTCTCTATCCAACCCCCTTTCACATGTGGGAGAGTCTACTTTGACCTCTCCCATATTGGAGGATGATTTGATGGCACCAATGCTGGCTGCCTCACCCTCATCCTTCTTATCATCATTAGGGGATCATACTTTCCCCGCTATTCGACCACATGTAGAAGCCATAACCATCCCATGCCTCTCAAACCTCACTCACCCACAAGTGAAGGTAGACTTGAACCTCACCTCACCCAATAGTAGTCCTCGCACTAAACTAAAGAAGGCTACTAAACCACATCAGAGAACTCCTCCCCCACCATCATCATTACCTTCTATTTTGGGCCCACACACGTCCACCTTAATAAGAGTGTTTCCTACTCCAACACCTATCAAAAACAAAAACAAATTGCCTCCATTACACCCTTTACCCACCAAAAACACACTTCCTCTAAAACATCCATCACCTCTCATCAAACAAGTGTCATCTACACGTATGGCCACATCGCCAAACAAAAAGATGATACAACAAACTCCCCAAACAACTCCTAAAAAGGAGTTGTCAACCCCTACTACAACAAAAAGCACAAAGCCATTAAGGGGATCCTATGCTTCAATGTTATGTCAATTATTGTAGTCATCTAGCATCACTCTTCTGCTTATTAAACCATATCAACCTCTCAGATCAAAACCATCATGGTTTGATGACACTAAAATCTACTGGTATCATCGCACACCTAGACATGGTACTGAGCATTACTGTGCCCTTAAGGTTGTCATTTGCCAACTCTTGAAAAAGGACACCCCTCACATTGAGGCTTCTTCTGACCACTCTTTTGACAAAAATTTGACACCATCACATGCCTCCCAAACCTCTTTACCTAAATTGGGATCACCATACAAGACTATGGTCCCTTTACCACCATCCACTCCTTTATTTGAAATTAACACATTTGATGTGGCCACTAGGCCCCAAGCTATGAAGAATAAAGGAAAATACTAGACTTCTACACCTTTGACATATCCATTATTCATCAAGACCTCCCAACCAACACAACCCAAGATTTCTATTTTGGACATGTCTCGACCAACATCACTGGGGGAAATTCTTCCTAACCTCTCTAGTCCACATGACATTTGGTATAAGTGACTTGTGGACTACTTGACATATTTTATCATACCTCCCAATCTCTATAGCAATGGACGGTGGGCTTTTATCAAAAGCACTGCTCGTTACACCATGCTGGGGGGACATCTCTACAAATGAGGTCAAGATAGCCTCCTTATCCAATGCCTAACAACCACTGAGACTTCCCATGTCATCAAACAAGTCCATGATGGGATTTGTGGGGAACATTTTAGTGTTAACTTAGTTGCCAAGTACATCTGCCACCTGGGCTATTATTGGCCCACTATCAACCAAGACTGCCATAACTATGTTCGGCATTGTACCAAATACCAACAACATACTAACCAACATCATACTAACCGACTTCATGACCAACATCGCCAAAACCTACCTACAATAATGACCAACATGTGACCAATTTGGAACTAAACAAATGGGGCAAGTTTGCTCCTAATTGACTTGAACCTTACATCAACACACAAGCATGGATTAGGGACTTATCATCTGTCTTCTTTCAAAGGCCAGCCAAAACTTGAGCCTCTTAATGCCTTACATCTACGACCATTTTACTATTAGTCAAGTAATCATTCACTTGACATATAACTTGAGCTTGTCCCTTGAGCAACCCCCATCATTGTCATTCATATTCCCTTCAACCTTTTTGTCAAGCATGAATGCTTTGTCCTAATAAAAGGGAAACCTTTAAACCTCTATAGTCAAGTCCATGACCAAAAGTCCAGTCAAAAATAAAACATAAAACTGGTATACCTATATAAAGGTCATAAATTATAAATGTAGATTGCTCCCTCGAAGGACAGCTACATCATTACTGTAATTGATAGACTTCTCCCTTAAAGGACAGCTATTCACAGACATTCAACCATACAAATTAGAATATAGACCACTCCCTCGAAGGATGGCTATGACTAAATTTTTCTACATACACAGCACAACATGACCATAAAACACAACAATATCCCCAAGTGGACTTCCCACATTGATCAGTCCCCAAAAAAAATGGCTGACAAATTATTAAGTCATGGACTTGCCTATAGTCGTTCTCAGGGTCACCTATAAAAGGGACAAAGTTGTCCCTACTAAAAAAGGGTTACCCTATCCTTACATCTCACACAATCATTCCTATCACCCCAATATACTCAAGGGATTTTGAGCTCACTTAACGTCAAGTGATTCAACTAATTCTCTAACACAACCTGTAGTCAACGACGTAATGCATGAACGGGGCTTTTGTTTCCAAAAACCTTATCTATGCTATCATTATAGTCCTTGTCAATGAAAGATAAATGCACCTTTTACTTCTTATACATCTTGGTCACATCCAACCAAACCAAACCTTTTTCAGACCACTAACATGACTTAGCCCATTCACACTAGTTTCTATGGAAAACAATACACATGGAAACTATCAACCACACACAACCAATGTTATAGAATACACCATCACATAATATGGAAAAGGCTATAACATCATCTACAATTCATTTTTAGCATACACCATCACCAATATGGAAAATTGCTAGGGATGAAAGACCACATTACCAATGTTACATAATACACCTAAATTGTATCACATTATATGGAAAAGGCTGTAACATCATCATATCTTCATCATTTCAAGCATGTACCATCACACATATGGGAAATGTTGACATCTCTAACATGACCAACTATCGACCACTTGGACCCTTTTTTTGAACTACATTGATCTGATGCCCCTTACAACAGGGGCTATGTAGGTAGCAATCAGTCTTCTAAGGTTACCTCGGCCATTCCCCCATTCATCTCCCTAATGACGACGGCCATTTCATTCATCCATCTACTTGATAGACCAACCATCTAACCTTTAACCAAATCATGACCAATCAATCAGCCCTGACACTGTAGAAGTCACTTTCAACTTCTCATGGGGCACACTGGAGATCGCATACATCTCCCTAACCACAACAAATAACCTTTGAGCTCACTTACATCTCAATCCAACTCGACCAATGACCCTAGAGATTACGCCTATCTCCTCTGACCATGACCACTTTTGAGACAACTTTGCCTTAGTTGTTTTGATTGCATGTATGCTACCTCACGAATAGATAGCAAAATTGTGTGCACCTCATATTACGACCATCACAAGTATCGGATCGTGCTCCAGTTGATCCCCACTACTTGTGACATTTTCGTGTTTTCCAAGAGCACTTCTTGAGCCTGGGATACTTGGAACATGATGACCATTAGAGCTACAGCTTTGATCATTTAACCCAATCAGCTATAACTAAATGTTGGGGCCTGGTTACTTCAATTTTATCACTCCTCGACCTTGACCGTGACAATTTGACCTACCTATCACGTGAAGTGGTATACGTGCAATCTCAGCTATTGTAGAGTTCACACTCCAACTTCACTATACCCATCCACTGCCTATCAAATCGACAGTAAATTTTAGGTTCCCTTCCCTTGACTCCTGCTTTGAGGGGAAATACCTCATCCCATACTTGGGGCAACTAACACCTTATTTTTGTCTTGCAGTTCGTCAAGAACAACCAACAAGACAAAAAGGGGCAAATGTAGACACCTAAATTGTGTCGATCCCCCCTTGGTCCTAACCCACACCTTATTAATTTAAAATAAACAACTTATTTTAAATTATGACCTCACCTCGACACCTCACCTTGGACACCTCGCCCTTAGACCTTTTCTCACCCCATGACTCACCTAAGACCTATTCTTACTCCTCCCTAACCTCCTAACTAACTCTCATGCATATTTAGCCCAACCTTTGACCGTTCTCCAATGGATGATGCACTTGGCAGATGGAAAATGAGATGTTAATCCCTTTTACTAGTTCTCTACCCGCTGACGTCGATCAACTATCGGCTGACGCCGGTGGGATCACCAACGTCAGTTACATAAACCGATGTCTAACATAGAGTTAAGGCCCTTGGCTCTGATCAATCATTTTTGGGACTCTCTCTCACTCAAATCTGGCTCTCTCTCTTCCTCTCAGACTCTGAGACATCAATAGGCATCAGACTTTAACTAACGCTCCCTTGGCCACAGAGACTCTACACTAGTCACTCCAAATTGGACTGAAGCATTGCACAGGGACCTGGACATCAGTCATAATAGGCACAAGTGTTCGACATCTTGGTTCTTCATCTCACCAGAGCTAAGTATTTCTTTTGCCTTTCATTTTAGTATTTAGAACACATTAGTAATTAGTCAATTTACTATCTCTAAATACTACCAAACTAGACCCGACCTTCAACCAGACCTGACTTTCTTCCTAGAGAGGCTATAAAGCCTTCCTTTTATCTTGACCCTTTTTGACAACCTATCATCTACCTTTGTCCTTCTACGAACCTTATTTGTCTCCCTGCAACCCTGCACAGACCCTTTTAACTCCCAAACTCCCTCTGTCGACCACGAACACAAACCTGAGACCCGTCCAAGGACCATTGCCCCTACCGATGTCAGCAGTCTAACTGACATTGGTAACACTGACTAACTGATGACAGTAGACTAACCAACGTTGGTGACTGTGAGATACTGAAAACAGAATAAAGGTACGCATTATCTCTATTTTTCTTGTTTAGCTTTTCACCTTTCCTATCTCTAGCAACAATTCTTTTGTCAATGAGTGGACTGTCATCCCTCAAGGAAGTCTTTGCACTTCTAGGACCGAGCATATCGCTTGGCAGTCCACCATATCTATCTCTAACATTTTTCTATTTAGTCTTATTCTCTTTATAGGTGTCATCCTCCATAGCCAAAGAGGAGCTCCTTCAATGTCTAGATAACGGTGCATAGCTTCATCCGAGTATCATACAAACCCCTGACCATTAACTTTTAGTTTCTTATTTCTTCTAAATATTAAATAGCAAAAATGAGTAGAAACACTAACATCTACAGGTTTGCCTAGTGTACTTCACATTAGAAACCTTCACATTTATTACAATCTACTTATTTATCTACAAAACTAAGCTAAGTTAAAGGTATGTGTTTTTAAATTAAATCCTTTCATTTATCTTATTTTATTCTTACTTCACCATACTTAGCATCAATATTGTGCTATCATGTTTTCTTTCAAAGCACCATCCCGTGTTAAACTTATATGACGCGTGATGAGCTTCAGCTGGGGCATATGTATACACATAATATTTTCAAATTTTTATTGATTACTAACCCTCTATATCTTGTAGGAACATATCAAGTCTCAATATATCTAAGTTCATGCCTTAAGGGGTGCACCAAGAAAGGGGTGGGCAAACCATCGATGATTTGTAAGATAGTCATTCCTTTTGCCACTTTTTATCCACACTCTAGCCTCTTGAAACCATTGAACCCAATATTATTCTTCTTATTTATACTATTCCTATCATTTGTTATGTTTTATCCTTGATTTCCTTCTTTATCACCTATTGATGTTTAAAATTGTGCTTTGTTTTAACACCAACAATGGGAAGTTTCAAGCTATGGGATATGCGACTTGAAACAACCTCCAAATTTTTAGGAAGCTGGTCTCTTCTTTATATCAAGTGTTGGGGGGAAAAGGGATAATAATTTAAATAGAAACACAAATGCAAAGAAATAAAATCTAACTATGGTGATGCGCCTGAATGTAATTTTGATCCTTAATCCTAAGCACAGTGAAACTATATGTAAGATTCAATTACATTAAAGAGCAGATGAGGCATGATCAATGTAAGAGATACAAAACAATAGAAATAGAGGATCACAGTTTTAGACTACTTTCGCAATGACACAGGAACATCAACAAAGGCACAAAACTCTGTCTTCTCATTAATTCTTCAGCCAAATAAAAGGCACAAAAACATGCACAGTTACATAAACTTTACAACTTAAGAAAATATAGTAAAGGCAAATGATATTCCTAATCACGGCTCTAGAAAGTCAAAAAAATCTTGACAATAATTCTCTCAAAAAATTCTCTCTCTAAGTATCTGATGATGCTTTTGTGATCTCTGCACTCCTCTTTATAGCCTCAGGTTCTCTCCAGATTGTATGTGCGTTCCCAAATTTATGGCCCAAATTGAACTCTAACTGAGCTAGAAGTGTCTATTAGAGATAGTTCTTAAATTTTGAACATTCTATCTCCCTACAGTTCGCTTGCTGAAATAGATACATAGGGCACTCTGTTTTATTGAAATGGAAGAAGACACTTAGTTAATTCCCTAAAAATCTTCTTATTTCTTAAGAGACACTAGAGAATGACACTTGGTGCTTTCTGCAATATTTATCGAAGACACGCGGCACTTTCCACTTTCCCTATATTCTTACTATATCTTGTTCAAGAATGTTTCAACTTTGACACCTATCGCAATCCACTTCTTTGACACTTAACAACTTAACAAAAATAAGACTCACTACAAAAAGGGGCATAGAGATAGGTGGCAATCTCTATTGCTCTTTAGCTATGCTGTGGAAATATTTAGGATGCATGTTAGGCTCCTATAGATGGTGACACTTGGTAGCTTCAGCAAAATTTTAGAAATAAAACTTTGGACTTACCACAGTCTTTATTCAGCAATGAAACTCAAAGATATTTTAGATGTCAACACATGGTAGCTTTTGCTACTTTTGGGAAGATATGTGGCATCTTCCACTACTTCTAGGAATGGAGAAGAAAGGGGCTCAATAGATGACACTTGGCAGCCTTCACTTGAATGATTTGGTTGCACTTTACTACCTTTCAAAAGGGCACTTGTCCTTTGGTCTTTGGGATGCTCCTTTGAACTGCTCGTTGAACTGATTGATTAAACCAAAAATGGTTCAATAGTTCAACGGTTCAACACTACGTGCCATCTACACATGAACTGAGGTATTGAACCAAAAATGTTGAACAAGGCATTAAACTAGCATCTTGAACCAAGGTATTGAATCGAACATTTTTTTCATGCCGACACGTGGTGACTTTCGCTCTCTTCTGGAAAAGCAATTTAGAGCCTTCCACGATTGCCACTTGGTGCTTTCCACTTGATCCTGATACTTAGCTTATTGAAAACTTTTGCTAAAAAATAGATGAAATGTGGGTGCCGATATGAAATGTGGATGCTGACACGTGTCGCATTCCGTTGGGTAGCTATGAGATACGTGGCACGTCCCGACTAGTTTATGGGAAAAATGAAAGGTGCCTCGGATGACGCCACTTGGAAACTTTCACTTCTCTTAGGCACTTAGACAAAAATAATGAATCAAATGAATCAAAAGGGAAATAGAACCCGTGCTCTATTTCAAAGCCTCACCATTAAATACCAAGGTATGTGGGAATAAAAAAATTAGCGCGCAACTAAAAATTAGAATGCAATGTAGAGTAAAATTTTTACTCTACAGTTATTGGTGACCCCAAGGACTTTTGAGCCTGCTCAAAAAGAAACCATAACTCCCGCTAGATCAAAATTGCAAAATTTTACAGCTTTAACAATGATGTCTGGTAGGTGGACCACTCATGGTCAGATAACCCTTACTTATTCTATAATTCAGTGAAGGCTAAATTAAGGTTAATAATATCCTTGTGCAAAAAATTTTGCAAAATTTAAACTGTAGCCTTCAATTTGAATTTGAGCTAAGAAACAAGAACCAAAATAGCTTCTACTTTCAAGACTGAGGAATCATCCCGTAAGTTCTAAAAAACTATTTGATCATTCTATTTAGCCAACATCAATGGTTCAATTTGATCAATCATTAGCACCGTGTTGTCATCAGGAAATGGAGAAGGAAGACCTAGTTGCACTAGATCTTCAATATGTTGTTTCATTTTAGTGATGCCTTATTTCATGACTTCAAGGAGATCTCTACAACTAATGGTTATGGAATTGCAACTGAGAACCTCATTGACTCACTTTACGGCAACCATTCTGGCAGTGATTCCTATGGCTACCAATGTTGCATCCATTGCATCATAGAGCTTCTGCAGCAATGTTTCAAATTCCATGAATCTATTAAAAACTATAGTTAGAGTGTTTTTAACTTAATCCTCCACCTTTTCAAATAATTTTTGTGTGTTTAAAAGGAAGGTGAGAGAAGGCCTGAGCTAAATAATATTTGAGGAGATTATTTTCCACATGGATTCGTAGAGCTCCTTTACCAATTTTATCACTCTGACGTTCCTTGGCCTATTAGCCAACTCCAGTGTCAGTTGTGCCACTCTCTATTGCTCTGCTTAGAACTGAGCTTGTATAGCCACAATATTGTTCTATTCACCTAGTAGCTTGTGTTGCAATTGGGTAACCTGTAGCAGCTGTTCTTCATATTTTCCTTGCAACGCTACTTTTTCCCACCTTAGGGTCATCGCTGCATCCTTTACATGTGTTAGCTCTACCTTTAAGGAATCATTTTGGGCCTGGACTACCCGATGAATCTGAAGGGAAATAGTATCTTTCAACTATTTATTCAAATATGTTATTTCATTGTCTTTCTTGTTGATTTTTGCTGTCAAACTGTTACAATTTGCCTTCTCCTTGGCCAAATCGGCCTACATCTTCTGTAGCCTCCTTGATGTCTTCAAGTAGTCTTCAGTGACTACAAAAGTGGATTCGGTCAATAGCTCAATTCTATCTTGGGGCCTGACAAGGGATATGTCAATGGCCACTGCATTCATTGTGTAGTCCTCAGGCTACATCTGCTCAACTAGCTTGATGACATTGGGTGACAAATGGGTCACCATCAATTGCTGCTGAATGGGGTCAAATTGTGACCATAGATGGGTTGTATCCAATGCTTTATTTTCCTTGGTCCTCTTTTTCTCTCTTCAGGCTTCCCTTGCCTTCCTAACAGCATCTGCTTGGGTTTGGAAGGTAGAAGGAGAGGCAATGTGCCCACCTACAAAAGGATGTCCCTGTGGCAGACCATATTGAATAGCCAGTTGTTGGCTATGGGAAATTTGAGGGGGAAGCTTCTTGGGAATAGAAGGGGAAAAATGGGGTAATGTTAAAGGTTGAGGTGTCAAAGATGGGGTGAAGTGAGAAATGGGAATGGTAGAGGTGGCAGGAGATGTCATTTGGCTGGATGAAAGCATCATGCCAATAGGAGAAGAAATAGACTGAGAAGGAGAAGGAGGAATGAAACTTACCTAAGGAGCAATTACAGTACCCTCCAAATTGCTTTTCTAGAAGAGAGCAAAAGTCACCACATGTCAGCATCCAAAAAATGTTCAGTTCAATACCTTGGTTCAAGATGTCTGTTTAATGCCTTGGTTTAATATTAATGGTTCAATACCTCAGTTCATGTGTAGATGACACGTAGTGTTGAACCGTTGAACCATTGAACCATTTTTGGTTCAATTGGTTGGTTCAACGGGTAGTTCAAAGGAGCATCCCAAAGACCAAAGGACAAGTTCCCTTTTGGAAGGTAGTAAAGCACAACCAAACCATTCAAGCGGAGGCTGCCATGTGTCATCTACTGAGCCCCTTTCTTCTCCATTCCCAAAAGCAGTGGAAGATGCCATGTATCTTCCCAAAAGTAGTGGAATCCACCACGTGTTGACATCTGAAAGATCTTATTCAAGTTTCATTTCTGAATAAAGACTGTGGTAGGTCCCAAGTTTTATTTCTAAAAGTCTACGAAAGCTGCCAAGTGTCACCATCCGTAGGAGCCTAACATGCATCCTAAACATTTCCACAACATAGATAAAGAGTAGCAGAGATTGTCACCTATCTCTATGCCCCTTTTTGTGGTGAGTCTCATTTATGTTAAGTTGTTAAGTGTCAAAGAATTGGATTGCGACAGGTGTTAAAGTCAAAATGTTCCTGAACAAGATATAGTAAGAATATAGGGAAAGCAAAAAGTGCCGCGTGTCTTCGATAAATATTATCAAAAGTGCCAAGTGTCTTTCTCCAGTGTCTCTTAATAAATAAGAAGATTTTTAGGGAAATAACTAAGTGTCCTCTTCTATTTCAATAGAACAAATTTTCTTATGTATCTATTTCAGCAAGTGAACTGTAGGGAGACAGAATGTTTAGAATTTAAGAACTATCTCTAATAGACACTTCTAGCTCAGTTAGAGTTCAATTTGGGTCGTAAGTTTGGGAACACATGGACAATCTAGAGAGATCCTGAGGCTATAAAGAGGAGTGCAGAGATCACCAAAGCATCATCAGATACTCAGAGAGAATTTTTTGAGAGAATTATTGTCAAGAGTTTTTTAGACTTTCTAGAGCTGTGATTAGGAATATCACTTGCCTTTATTCTATTTTCTTAAGTTGTAAAGTTTATGTAACAGTGCATGTTTCTATGCCTTTTATGTGGCCAAAGAATTAATGAGAAGATAGAGTTTTATTCCTTTGTTGATGTTCCTATGTCATTGCGAAAGTAGTCTAAAACTGTGAGCCTCTGTTTTTATTGTTTTGTATCTCTTACATTGATCATGCCTCATCTGCTCTTTAATGTAATTGAATCTTACATATAGTTTCACTATGCTTAGTATTAAGGATAAAAATTACATTTAGGTGCATCACCATAGTTAGATTTTCTTTCTTTTCATTTGTGTTTCTATTTAAATTCTTATCCCTTTTCCCCCCAACACTTGATATAAAGAAGAGACCAGCTTCTTAAAAATCTGGAGGTTGTTTCAAGTCGCATATCCCACAGCTTGAAACTTTCCATTGTTGGTGTTAAAACAAAGCACAATTTTAAACATCAACATCACCCTTTTAACCTATCATTTGTGTTAGGTCAACTAGGTTAACCTAGTACAATTTTAGGACTTTTTCTCTCCTTTGTTTTGTTGGCCTCTAGGCTGACCTAACATAGTCTTAGAGAGTTATTTCCAAAAATGTGCTAGGTTGACTAGGTCAACCTAGTATAGCTAACATTTGGTAATGTTTTTAGGACAAGTTACTACTATATATCCAAGGTCATTCCTTACCATTTAATAAGAGTGAAGAATTAAGCGAATGCTTGGATAGGTTATATAGCCTAGATCTGATTTATCTTAGTTATCCTTACATACCATGACAATATCTTGCAAAGCACCTTGGCCAAGGGGGAGATTGAGGCTCAATAGGTTCATCTTCAAATGTAAGTATTCATAACTTTATTCCTCTTTTGTAAGAGTAGACAAATAGTGCATATGTATTCTTATCTTCCATGTATTAGGATTAAGTATACATTGATGTGAGTATGTGTCTTCTAATACATGTTTAGTTTAGCTATATGTTTTTTGTTTATAACCCCCACTTTGTGCCATAATATTTGGTGTGTACTAGATTAGATTTACTTTTATTGTTATTAGATTAGTGAAATATCAAATCATAAGACTCTTTTAGTGTTGTTATGTGATTGTGATAGACTATAGGCTTTGGAACCTTATCTCACATGGTGTGTTGTGATAAGTGATCCCCTAATTAGGTCTAGTCGACCCTCACATTAGTTATGCTCTTACTTAACAATTATATGCCCCAATCAGAAGTGTAGGTGTGTTCCATCCCATCCAATCCAGGATTGATTTATGGACATGATGAATAATAAACCATAAAGGTCATGTTGTTGAGGGACAAGGATTTTTAAACAATCACCAAGCAGACTGACTCAAGCATAAATAATAATCTAAGTTCACTTAGTCACTTTGGAGTGCATAACTAAGGTGAATGGAAATGTCAATAAACATGTAAATGGGAACCCTAGGGTGATGAGCATGTCTATACCCCTCAAGATCTCACATGATGATGTGATAAATTCAAGTAACTTATTGGTCTGGGTTAAACACTTAGGACACACAAACTTGTGTACCTAGATATGTAAATAAGCTTTGATAGTAGATTTGGGGAGGCCAAGCCACAAAGACTAATGTGAGAACTTGAAAATATATTACTTAAGCCCTAACTCTATCACTATATAGATATAAAAGAGACTACTTAGATCCTCATCACCAACTATTTAAATCACTTGGAATGAGAAATGATGGTCATGATAGACCCAAGTGAGAGGGACTTAGATGATGGTTAGGGTAAATAAGGGCATATGTATAAGGTAGACATAAGAATTAAAGGGATGCTAGTGTGACCTTGAATCCATTAATGACTACCTATAGGGGACTTAGGATCTTGAGGGTCAGACTAAGCCTATAAGACCTAAGGCCACCCTTGACTGTCAAGACCCCATGTCCATCTTAGTGGTATATCCAAATACCCAAGAAAAAATAAGGATATAATAAAATTTATGGTGATTATTTAGGTCCTGAAGGAGTTTTTATAGGTAGAGGAAAGTATAAAAGTGTCCAGTTTGATCCTATCATCACTCTTGAGCTTGACTACCCTGATTAACCACTTTGAGCTACCAAATCAAGCACTCATATCTCACATGGCATGATGACTCGGGTTTAGTTATCTTATGGGGGATTTGGGGACCCCTATTCACTTAATATCCATAGAGGAAAGAGTGGGATTCAAGATCCCAACTCTATGAACAATCCCTAAGACCATCAACCCACCTATAATGCTTACCAAGAGCTCGAAGGTCACCAAAATTCACAAAGTACTCACCATACTATATGTATTGGACTAGGAGATATTAAAGGTATTTAAATGGGTGTATGGTCTATACATCCATTTTAAAAGGTTTTAGTTTTGGGGCCTTTACTCTATGAACCATCGTTAAGATCCTAGGCCACCAAAACCCTCTCTAACCCTTGATTATGAACTAATGAGTAAATTATACCCTTAAATTATTCCAAATAAATAATTTGAACCTTAAATTATTCTTGATTATTCCCCCAAGTCACATGGGCACCTAAATAGTATACTGGTTGGCACATGCAGGGTATGTATTGTACAAATCAAGCCTAAAAGAGCTATTTTAAGCCTATATATAAGAGAGTGGAATAGGTATGCACATATTCTATTTTTTTTAGGAGGGAGAGAGATCTATATATCTCAAATATATACTTAATGGCCACCTATAGGGGCATTCATGTCTAATAGTCACTTGCATGCATGCCTAGGTACCTAGGTAGAGGATTGTGTGTACACAAAGAATAGGTAAGTGGCTTAATCATGTCATCACAATTGATATAAAGGTCATAGAATATGGATTTAACACTATAAAGGGTGTAAAATTACCATCACCATTCACTTTTTAAGACAAAAATTAGGAACTCTACCTTTAGACATGTTGGCCTAATACCCTTCTCAAGGCAGTGCTACTTGAAGACTAAAATAGAGGATAAAAGGGAATTATATAAGACCTCAAACCATCATGGATATATTTTTAAAATATTTTCATGTGTAAGAAATAATTATTTTTAGATAAAGGGTTAGAAGTAGTTGTTGTGGTTCAAAATTACCTTGTGGGTGCACAAAATGCATAATTATCACTCAAGGAGAAAATTGATGAGATCAAAACTATAAAAAAAATTGCATGGGGTTATGAGATTTTTTTAATAGTTGAGGGGCCTTGTTTATAATAAACTAGTGGCATTGGTTCATATGTTAGGGGCCTAACCTTTATGAACCATTGCTAAGAACCCAAACCCCCTTAAACCTCCCGAAAACCCTAATAATGACCCAATAGAATCCAAATGAATTGGAATGGATTTTTATACACTTTTATCTCATATTTGAATTTGTATAGATCCCATCCATGGAATTGGTCTATAAATACAGTCGTGTGGACCCATCTTTGACACTATTTTTGTAACATTTAATGATATTCTCAAGGTGAAAAGTTACATGAGGAGTTTAAGATCTTTGGGGAAGGTAGTATGAGATTTCTTATAAATTCTCAAGTCATAAAACACATAATTATTCTTGTAAAAGATACTATAGGTTTGTACCAAAGGAGCAATTTATAAATACTTGTAAAGGGTGACCTAGTAACCTAGGTAAACATGAATTGTAGGTGTACACCATTGGAAAACAAAAATTCATGGTATAATATAATTTTATATACCTATAACATGATTTTTCACCCATTATTAATATTTTATTCAGGTCTCATGCTCATCCAAATAGTTAACATTAAGTCACTAGGCCTAATTGCCTAATAGGCCTATATATTCAACAAGGAAAGATGATTACTGGCATAAAGGGATGCCAAAGAAGTTATTTCAAGTCACAAAACATATTTAACTACCTCATTTAATATAATAGGCCCATTTCATATCCACCATGAAATATAAGGTAGTATTCCAAGCCTTATTGGCATACAAGAAGGAGGTGGCTACTAAATGCTTCATGAAGAAACCTAATTAAACCACTTTGATGATTTATAACTATCAAAGATAGAGATATTTAACCAAGATTGTAAATAACATGTTATTAATGGTTTAAATTAATTTTAAATATCCTCCAACACTCCACTTTAATGTCTAATATCTCATTAAAGACCCAAACCAGCTTAGGCAATGCATGGAAAAAGAATGGAGGGCTGATAGTAACTACTAATTGAATGAATTATGTTTATTCATGACCTTTTCATGCATTTTACATGCCAAATTTCACCCTCTTTATCTATTCATATTCTATAAATTCAAGCTCTAATTCCATTATATGGATCCCTTGACTAGGTATGATGAAACTCTGCCTGGATTATATCTTGTAAGCCTTGTGAATCAGTAAATAAGGACTATTTTAGATTTTATGTCTATCCTAGTGTGTTTTGTGTTTATTTATTTTTATAAGTTTTAAAGTTTCATTCTCATTTTTAGGTCCTTTCCCTCACCTAGCTGCTAGGATGTTACTCTATGCAGGTCATGTGATGTGTAAAGTGTTGATGTATGTGTTTTGAAGAGTAATCTAGTTGAAAATGCATTGAATAGACCTCTTATCCATTACCTTTAATTTGAATAATTACATCATATATTTCACATGAAGTACTTATGTTTATTATTTCATCTTAAACTTGTTCCAATCTCTATTCTTTATTTGGTTCACAAAGCGTTGATTAAGGGTCAGTTAGAGTGGATAAGTCAATATAGGTGCAACACCTCCCTTAGATTGGATTTTAATTCATGTCTCTCTCTCATTTTTCACCCCAAAAATTATTAGTCTTAGGATTTGAGATCAATTGATTCACTAGGGGAGATAACCCCACAAACTAGAGGTTTAGTCCATCCATAGGTCATCCACAGCCCTTGGACTAATCCCATGTTACCCCAAACTTGGAGAAGTTTGAAAAATCCTCTCTTAAGGGTGAAAGTTGGTGAGTTAATAAAAACTACTATTTAAAGGATATATTTGACCTCTAAAAACATCCCTCCAAACCATTCTTCTCCATTGACTTCTTAAGTGGAGAAATATGAGAAAAAGTACACCTTGCTTGGATGGACAAGGCATAGTGACCTACTATCACTCTTAGTGATTATTCATAGAGGGGACATGAATATATAAACCAATTTAATTAATTTTAATCTCATTAGGACCACTAATAATGGCCAAATTTTCATCTCCCAACTCTCTTTCTCTCTCTCATGGCCTACCATGCATCTAATTTTTGCCTTTTTGATCTTCTGAAGGCAGTGATGGAAGAGAGAGTGTGTCTAATGCATCTATATTACCTAAAACTTGATCCAAAGTTTTAATATGACCTATGGAATCCTAAGGGACAATATTAAACTATTTCTACTTGCAAGTAGATCTTTTAAGGCCGTACAAGTGCCCAAAATTTCTTATAGAGTGGTAGTTTTCTTAGTTTAAGAATTAAACTACAAATTTTATTAGTTTATGACCATATCTAAACATTATTTAACATAAAGTACATTGGGTAACTTATTGAAACATTTTCCTTTGAAGCTGGTACGTAGAAAACCTCAAAAATAGGCTAAAAGGTAACCAACATGACATTTTAGCACATAAGAGCATAATAAAAGGTTAAAACATGATAATATGACCTTAAAGACACATTAATAACCTTTTTTAATGACTCTAAACCTTATAAAACCTTTGACCATACTTTAAAAAACCAAAACCTTATGAATGACCCCTAAGACTATATAAGTATACATGAGACAAAACCTTGGACAAGGCTAGATAATGACTAATGTAACCATATGGATACCATTTATGACCATTTAATACCATGATAAGACAAAGTATAGGTTTTGATAATCCCATGAAAATTTTTAACTTAGAGGTGTTAACCAATTTTGACTTGGGGTCAAATTTTGGTCAATAAATTGACAATTCATAGGGTTAACATGCCTATAATGATAAAATATCAGTAGACTTATCCTTCCATTGGGAAATGGAATCACTCTTATGTTATAAATTGAACTAACATGCCTTCTAAAGAATCAAACTCACACCAAACCACACAAAAAAATCAAACACACTATGCCAATTCAAGGAAAACCACACACAAAAGACTCAAAACAACACACCTAACCTATAATGTATAGACCTCAAAACATGTTTGAGGTGATGAAATAGTTATTTTTGCTTTAACTAGGGTTAAAAATAATGTTTCTAGAGTCACATCTACTCCATGAGAAAAAATAACCATATGATGGATGTTTGTCAAAAAAATTGCTTGTGAAGGTGATCAAATGACTTACCAATCATGAGACCTCTATTTTCTACAAGTGCACCACTTGAGGCTTCTTTGAATGGTTTTTTTATCTCTCCTCAAGGTCTGTTTGACATTTCAGCCTACTTGGTATCTTTCATGTTCCTTTGGAACTTCTCAATTTACTCTTTGGAAGTCATGAAACTCTTATAAAATTAAAATTCATCTAGATTATGATGTTCTTATGTTTAGAATCATAAAACCCTCCTTTTTACTAGTCAAACACATTTTAAAGTGACTCAAGATTAACTTGAGGCCTATACTACTCCTTACTCATATAGAATTTTGCATTTACCTAATTACATTGTTATAATTCTACAATTTGCTTGATAGTGGTTTCATACTCTTCTTTATGATTTTTAGGTTTAACATTATCTTCATCATCAAGCTTATGTTCCATTTGAAGAATATTAGGCTTACTTACTTGTTTAAACTCCTACATTATGGCATGATACCACTACCATATATCATCACATTCTCCTTGACTATCATAATCATGAACTTCTTATTATTCAAGAATAATTGTATCATCTTCTTCATTTCCATACTCTAACACACTTGGAACATCACCATTACCATCCATATGTAGAAAATAGTTTCCCCATATAGCTTATTGAAGGGCATCATCAAGACTTACCTTGAGATACTCATCGTATTCTTTAGGCATAATGTATGTGCCAAGATCTATCTCTTTGTGTATAGATCAAACCCATATTGATCATATACCCACTCATCAAGGTATAAGTTAGCTATGCCATCAAGAGATGTTAAAGGTTCTTGATCATTAGTGTAGACACTTAAAAATTTCACCTTGACTAGTTGTTAATGTCGAACCACCATGGACCCAATTTTGATCCTTAGATTAGCTAATCATCTAGCTAACTCATTTCAAACCTTTACCATTGACTTAAATTTTTAATCCATCTATCCAATTTTGATCCCTAGGCCCTCGATCACTGCCAATTAGCCTAACCGATGACAGTTATCCTGACCATTGCAGGTTAGGACCACAAGCCTACTTTAAAGTAAATTCCAACTTTGTGCAAGATAAACATTGCATAAATTAGTAACTTCCTTATGTGAAGAAATAATATTTAAAACACTCTTAGTTAGCATCTTTATTCCCCTATAAAATTAATAATTTCCTCTATCTCAATTATCAACTTCATCTTATAAAAAGAGAAGAAGAGGACGTGAAATGGATCCACAAATAAATTCATGTCTAGGATATTGTGTTTTTTTGTGCAGGTATCCAACATCCCTTTAGTAATAAAGTAACAACATTGGAGACCTAAACCTCTATCCACATCACTTTTGAAGGATGAAGTACCATCACTCTGGTCAAATTGCCTCAGTCCTCCACTATCAAATGACAAGTATATTGTGTTTATCTTAATTAATTCATCTTATTTATAACCTCCCTACCCTAATTAAACCTCTTGAGATCTTATTATCCCTCCCATAGACCTATATCAAGACCTCCACTTGCTTATTCATCATTTTTCAACTCTACTTCAATATCCTCCCAGAACACACAGGCAATCACCAATGGTTAGCCCAACCACATATGGTTACCCCAATCATTACCAGTTACCCCAATCATCACCAGTTCCATCAACCACCATCAGTTAACCTAACCACTAGACACTATGGAAAAAAAATAAAACAAGCTATTTTTAGCCCCTTAGCCCCAATCAAATGCACTTTTCTTTGTTTTTGTTTGATAATAGTAATCTTTCTAATTTTCCAAACTAGAACCCGACCATTTTAACATAAATATTGACCTAATTTTTCTATTTTTAGTTGTTTTATTTTAAAAATCATTTAATTTCTCTTTATTACATGTATTTATTTTCATATCATTAAATGCAAGTATCCTTTCTTTTCATTTTTACAAGCTTAATTGTTATAACAGTGGATTGATAACCTCCTAGTAAACACTATGATTCTTGGATCTAGCTCATGCTAGGAAGTTCACTCAACCATCCATATAACAAACCCCTTTATGAGTGTTTTTATTATCTACAAGTTATTCCTTCTTAGCCAAAGAGGAGTTCTCAATATCAGCTGGATTCATGCATGCACTTTACCACGTATTCTTCTACACACCCTATTACTAGTTTCATTACTTTACTTCCAGACTAAGAAATGAGTGAAATAAAATGAAACATTTTGGCACACTTGGTAAGACCGGTTCCCTTTTTCTTCCTTATTATTTGATCATCAAATGAAATATGAAAATTTCTTTTTGGGATTAAAATAAACCTTTTACATACATTAATTGTCTACTTTTCTTAGTTCATTTAGTAACTTAGAAGGCAAAGTAATTGATCATAGTTTTCATAATTCTTATCACACACTAAGCCAAACCACAAAATAATTAACACATTAAAATATACTTGATACAAGGCTCAGCTAGGATTTCATCACCTAGCAGAAACCTTACCCTTGTTTGGCTATCCTACTTGGATTTCAACACCAAGGGGAGAACCAACTTAGCTCTCTAGTTGAGTATAAACTTTGAACTTGATATATTTTGGCTAAGCACATGACACTCTTACCACTATGAGATCATGAAGTGAGGGGGTAGGCCCCAATACCAAGCCACGTATTAAATTTCAACATATATTTTCCTCTTGAGCACCTAAACAATCTGAAACAACCTTAGATTGCCTCTTTAGTACCTGATCTACAAGCCACATTCCAACTTCACACTTTTTAAGGCATAATCCAAAATCAATCAAAAAATAATTCTAGGATTTGATGCACTTTTAGTGTATGCATTGTTTACCTTAAATTGTTTTCTTTTGATTACTCTTTTTTTGAGGTGTGAGCTTCACTATATTATTTCCTATTTTCTCACATGGTCTTTACTAGAAAATAGCCGAGAAACCAAATTGATCAACCACTACCTTCTTCCTCCTCCTCCATGGAATATAATTCTAATCATGAGGGTTTACCTCATTTTTATCCCCCTCCTACCAGAATCCTAGCTATTTTTGAAGGTGATTTTGATTTCCCTACCTTCCTTAACAATAACCTAATTGCTCTTCAAAACTATATCAATAACTTACCTAACCATACATCTATTGCTTCAATTCCTTTGATGGATCCTCCTTATGAAATTATTTTCCACCTTATGGTGGGTACCACCTCAACCCAACCCTTGTTAACCCAAGCCTCCTCTTCTTCCAACATCCCAACTACTATCACTACCCAAACCTAATCTAATATTCCAACCTCTAGCCAAACACCTCCTACCACACCCCACACTTCACATATAGGTTCAACTTTACCTCTAGTTACCTATACTCCACGTACCATGGGGTTATCTTCTACTTCTATTTACACCCTTCCCCTTGTCTCAACCAACCCATCAACTTCTACCCCATTTCAAAACTTGG
Organism: Torreya grandis; assembly: GCA_037957365.1. Taxonomy (NCBI): domain Eukaryota; kingdom Viridiplantae; phylum Streptophyta; class Pinopsida; order Cupressales; family Taxaceae; genus Torreya; species Torreya grandis. The sequence continues at coordinate 2,701,004 of JARHVA010001615.1, read as the reverse complement.
CGCTCTCCATACCTCAAACAGTTCCACCCATTAGCAATAGAGTCACCACTCAACCTCAACTTACCCAACCTCAACCCACTACCTCAGTCATACCTTTAACTCAACCCACCTCCATTCCTCAACAAGTGCCCATGATAGCACATTAATATATATCTCTAATCCACAAGGGTACATAGCATCTTCCACCCAACCATTTGTGTCAATTAACCCCTATGTGACACCATCTCAACCTTTTGTGACCACTTACCATTATGTGGCTTCTTCAGCACCTTCTATCACTTATCTAAACATAGCTACCACCCAACCTCAATATAATGTGCCCCTTAATTATGCATCTTCCCAACCCTGACCAGACTTAATCAAAATGTTAATGGAAAAAATGATGAACTTGGAGTCATCTATCTCTAGGTCTCATAAACTTTTATCCTATGATCAAATTTGTAAAAAAACCATTCATCCATCCTTCCCTATCCATGTTTATCCTCCTCAATGGGAATTTCCCAAGTTCTCTAAATTCCAAGGTAAGGAGGACCCCAAAAAACATTTGAGAGCATTCTTCCATTATTTTTATTTAATCACATATGATGATGCTCTCCTTATTTGAACCTTCCTCATGACCTTATCTGGACCCTCCCTTGATTGGTATAGTTCTCTTCCCATGCATTCCATCTTTTCTTTTTCTCAACTGGCCCAAATCTATTTATAACACTTTTTGCTAAACATATCTAAAAAGGTTTATATTATTGACCTCTATTCCATTAAGAAATTACATGATGAGTCAATTGTTGATTTTGTTTCTAGATGGAGAGGTCTCATCAACCATATTTATTTTTCCTTACCCCAACCCAAAATGATTGAAATCTTCTCTTGGGTTTGTGCCAAACATATTACCCCCACTCTTCAAGTTCAAACCTTCTAAACTTATGATGAGACATACACCATGGCATGAAAACTTGAAAATTAGGCCATTGATGAGGATAAATTGAAATTATAGAACAAAAATTCTAGTTTTAAATCTAATGACCCTTCCTCTACCAAAACTATTAACCAATCAAATACCAAGGCAAAATCATCCACAAACTCAGTTATTCTAAAAACCACTCCACCTCCAACTGTCAACCAACCACCTTGAACCAATTCTTCAAAATCCCATTAGCAATAAAATCAAAACCAAAACCCAGCTCCTCCAAGACAATATACTCCCATTGGAGAATCATATGCATTAGTTTTGGATAAATTTATCCAAGCCAACCTCATTCAATTTCCACCAATTAAACCACCCCAGCAATTTGGTTCTTCTAGCCCCATACCTAGGTGGTATAATGAAAATGACCATTGTGTCTTCCACCATGTTGTAGGACATGACATTAATAGATGTAATACCTTCAAAAGTCTTATCCAAAATTTGATTGATAGTGGAGAACTTACATTTGATAATCCCAATGCACCTCCTAATCAGTCCCTTGAAATTTTCTACAAGCCTTTATCCAATCATGTTCCTTCCACCCAACACCATGACAATCAACCCAAATTATCTCACTCTCATGGGGCATATACAATGAGTGTCATTAATAATGAGCCCACTATTGAAGAGACCATTACCTCAATCTCCCAAGTGGAAATACTGAAATCATCACCTATTTTTTTGTATACCCAAATGGAAGAATAAACCCCCCTCTCTCTTCATTTGATGACACCTTATCTTTAACTACCTCTCCTTTGGTGGAAGCACTGAAGGAGGCAACTATTTTTTTAACTACCCCTTTTTCTCCACCCATTCAAGTGGTAGAACTACCTTATATTCATTTGGATACCCAAACAAGTGAAGTAACCACGTCCATTATTTCACTTGAGGATTCCACACCAACCTCCCCTATCATAGAATCCTCTGCTCTCCCTTCAAAAACCATCCCAAGAGTGGAGATTACCTCATCTATCAAACCAAAAAAATTGACACCTTCCATCTAAGACAATAATGAAGGAGCCATTTCCTCTTCTCCACCTAAGGGCTTAAGATTTGAAACCAATAACCAAGGAACTAAACCCATCTATAAGCCTTTTTCCAAATTAGTCCAAAGTCTATAATTCACTTCCTAACCTAATTTTTTATAGAGCCACCTTTTAGCATCATCTTGGACTACCTTATCGAGGAAAATCCAAATCCTCAACTTCACTAAAATCCACCCTTAAGCCCATCATGACCCATTCACCAAATACTTATTCTAAAACCATAAGTGAACCATCCCAACCATCTCCACCTAAAATTGTGAAATCACCTTACAATTCTCTCACCAAGCCAATCAATAACTTAATAATTCTTCTCACACATAATCATTCACATCCCCCTTTATGGTTGGACTTAACATCGTCTAGTCCACCAAAGGCAAATCCAACTAAACTTCCTAATAAGGTAGAGTTACCCAAACTACTACCTTGAATTATACCCATACCACCTCCTTCCCATTTACCTTCCATCTTAGGACCCCTCCTTCCACCATTCTAGTTTACGTATTATTCCTCCAAGAAACCATCCCCTTTTTCTCGAACTACTCCCATCAAACTCTCTAGTTCTCCATCATTTTTAACCAGTCTATCCACCTCCACTTTTCCACCTATAGCTAAACATTCATCATCTAAGGCTTCCACATCTAAGTCTCCAACCTCTAAAATAACCATAACAAAGCAAACCCAACCAAAACCACTAACCAAAATCATTCCTCCAACTCCAACTTACACTCTAAAACCAACACCCAATAAGGTTACCACTCCTAAAACCAAAAACCCATTACCTCCAACAGCTTTTCTTGAATACTATTAAACTATTTTTCAAAGGTTTTTTCAAACCTCTTCCATTAGCTTACCTCAAATCAAACCTTTTGACCCTTCATGCCCTAAACCTCCTAATTCAATAGTAATTTGATCTATTCATACCATAAGGCACTGAGACATGTCATGAGGAACTGTAAAGCTCTCTAAGTACTTATTCATAGCCTATATGATGAGTATGATCTATTATCAGATGAACCCTTCTTACCCCCATTACCAATCTTGCCATCAACTCAACCCACCCAACATTTACCAATTCCCCCTTTCCTATGTAAGGATGAGAAGGAAGAATTGAAGCAAGCATCAAACCTAGAAAACCCCCTTATCCATACTATTCATGTGGTTACATGATCCTAATCCCACCATAAAGATAAGGGAAAAGCCAAAGCCTCCATTCCATGGACCTACCTATCAACCCCTCAAACCATCAACCAAACCCAAACATCTCTAAAGTATCCATTTTGGGAGCTTCTCCCTCTAACCCTTCCACGTTTTTATAATGCTTAATGTTGAAACAACTTCACCAAACATTGATGAAAATGAGCCTATATGAATTAATCAACACTTCACCTCACCATCACCAGGAACTAATCAAGGCTCTCAAATCAGTTGAGGTTCATCCAGATGATCCTCAACCTCTTACACCCTTGGTTGGAGCTCTCCATCTTTTGGCCCTTGTTAGCTTTCAAGATTCTAAAATACCACCCATTAATCTTAAGGATTTTGATCATCCCCTTTTTATTATCACATACATCAATAAAATTCACATCAAAAGGGTTATTATTTATGGAGGAGATAACATCAATATTATCTCCTCCCATGCATATGACCAACTTTAACTACCCAAAAATATCATGTCTAAAAGTATGATAGTCCTTTGTTCCTTTAATTATACCATGGCCACTATCTTAGGGACCATTTTCCTCCATATTCACTTAGGGCCTCATACCATTCCCAAACTATTTTATGTTATAGAGAGAGAGTTTTAATATAATGTGTTACTCATATGCCCTTGGATTTGTGTTATGGGTTACCTTCCTTCCACCTTACATTATTGTGTCAAATTTGAGCATTAGGGATAAGTTGTTATCATTAAAGTTGATCCTAGTCCCTTTGCCTCTTGCAATATGACATACTTGCCTAATGACATTCTCATTACTCCTTCATCTACCTTGTAACCATCTCCTAATTAAACTACCCTACCAACCAAAAACATCAACACTTCCTCTTACAACTGATGAAGCATCAACTAGATCAATAATTTCATCATCCCAAATTCTAGTCAAGGACCCCTTATAATCCACATTTCAATGTCTCTCTCTTGAATAATATTGCCTTTTAGCCTTGATGCCTTCTCTACTCTATAAGATTATGGTAATATCAAATATGACCCTTCTTAAGATCCCAACATTAGAACCATTGTCCCTTTTGGGCTCCCCAACAATCAAACAAATTTCATCTATGGGGAACTTGATCATCCTCTTTTCACTCCCCCCACTATCCCATTCATCTGACCATTCACAACCAATTTTTCCTACTTGGACAAACCAACCTTTACCAAAGTTTATCTTTACAGGTGCACTTGGAATGGGTTTGGTCTTGTCTTTTATCAATAGGGACCTCACAAGTTACCCATAATCAAAACTCAAAAACCTCATGAGTTCTTTGGCCTTGGGTTTGTACCACCAAAAGGACCCACCTTGCCAAAACCCATTACTTCCATCAATGAAGAACCTCCAACCCCATCTACCTTTGAATATGAGAACTCAAACATCATCCCATCCAATTTTTTTTGGATAAATGTCATTAGTTTAGGCCCCCTAACTTACCAAAAGGACAACCAAAATAAAAACTTTCCTCTTATCCATCTCAAAATGATTGAACATGACTCTCCCACCATCAACACCATCTAATATCAGAATGATGATTCCATTCTTGCTTACCTCAGTGTAGGATATTATTCAATTCATAAATCACTCCCTCTTAAGAACCAGGAAATGTTGAATGAATCAACCATTGATGTCAACTTAGGTACCGAGGATAACCCTCATATCATCAAAATCGATGAATCCTTAAATTTCATAGAGCTACAATACTACCCTTCTTTCCTTTAAGACCATAGCATAGTGTTTGGATGGTCATATCATGATATGCCTAGGATTGACCCTTTTATCACCCTCCATAAAATTATCACTCATCATGAGGCAAAGCCAATTTGGCAAAAGCTTTGTAGAATGCATCCTCGTATAGCCCTCTTAGTCAAAAAACTTTAGTGTATCTTATCCATCGACTTCATCTAACCCATTGAATACCCATAATGGGTTTCTAACATCATTATTATTAGTAAACCCATAGGGGAGCTTAACCTCTACATCAAATTTCATGGCATCAACCTTGCTTGCCCAAAAGATGACTTTTTGCTACCCAACATCGACCAACTTATTGATCTTACAACTGATCATGAAATTTTATCTCTCATGGATGGTTTCTCATGATATAACCAGATCTTGATTGCCCTCAAAGATCAACATAAAATATCTTTTATCACCCCATGGGGAACCTTCTATTATAGAGTTATGCGCTTTGGATTAAATAACATAAGAGCAACATATCAATGGGCCATGACCTATATCTTTCATGATCTCATCCATTAAATCATAGAGGACTATGTGGATGATCTCCTTGGGAAATCTAAACACCATAAGGATCACCAAGATGTTCTCGCCATCATCTTTGATAGCCTAATTCATTATCATGTCAGGCTCAACCCCCAAAAGTGCATATTTGGGGTCTTATTAGGTCAGTTTCTTGGTTTCATCATCTCTCTACATGGAATTGAAATAGACCTTACTAAATTCAAAGAAATCTTGGAGATGCCTCCTCCTATTAACCTTACACAACTTTGTATCCTATATGGAAAACTTCAATCCATCCATTGTTTTATCTCCCAACTATCTAATAAATTTTAGCCCTTCCACGACCTCCTAAAGAAGGGCACTTCATTTAAGTGGACCAAGGAATGTCAATAGGCCTTTGATTCAATCAAGGAATATCTTTTTTCTCCACCAATCCTCACCCCTCCTAAGGAATATCAGCCCTTTTACTGATATATCCAACACAGATCATTCCCTAGGGGCCATGCTTGCTCATCATGATGAACAAAATAAAGAACAAGCCATCTATTACATCGTATGCATGCTTATTGACTATGAAACTTGATATACCCATCCCAAAAAGCTCTACCTCACCTTAGTTTTTATGGCCTCCAAACTACATCATTATCTTCTTAATCATAAAACCTATGTTATCACTAACACTAACCCCCTCAAGTATATAAATTCTAAGCCATAATGAAACCAGTGTATGGCTAAGTGGCTCATAATTCTAGCTGAGTTCAATCTTGAGTTACTTCTACAAAAGTCTATTAAGGGCCAACTCATTGCTGACCAGTTAGTTGAGGCTCCTCTACCAGACAATCAACCTCTTCCTCTTGCCTTTCTAGATGAGTCTATTGCAACTCTTTCTCAAGAAGATCCCACCTACAAAGTGACCATGTTTTTTAACGGCTCTAAGTTCCAAAATGATGGGGGAATCAGAGTTATTCTCATTCCTATTAATGGTGAACCTCTTTCCCTTTCATTTAAACTTGACTTTTAATGCACCAACAATGTGGTTGAGTATGAAGCCCTAGTTATAGGTCTCCAAATTGCTCTATCCTTGGGGGTCAAAATAATTAGTATCTTTGGCAACTCCCAGTTAGTTATCAACCAATTCAATGGATCTTACAAATACAAGCATGATGTCTTATTGAAGTAAAAACCACTTGTAGACCTACTCTTGAAATCATTTGATCACTACCTTATCCAATCCATTTCTATATCTACCAACAAGTTCATAGACACAATGGCCTCCCTTGCTTCCCAAATTCCATCTCAACCTATTGAATCTAAAATTTTCATCACTATCCACCACTTTATCACACCCTTGTATATTATTTATGATCTCCCTACCATTTGTAGTGTGGGAAGGTCTCCTTTGGACCTTTGGTACCATCAATCTTATGACTACCTTAAGCTTGGTATCATTCCTCCAAAACTTTCAAAAAATGCCCAAAGAGCCTTTGTTTAGAGTACCTCTCATTACACCATACTAGGGGGAATCCTTTACAAATTTGGCTTCCATGGCCTCATTCTCTATTTCCTACATAGCTAAGAAACTTCCCATGCCATTAAATAAATGCATGATAGAATCTATGGGGGACACTTTAGCAACCTAGATGTTGCAAGTGTATCCTTCACCTTGGTTACTATTATCCCAACCTTAATAAGGATTGTTGTGACTATATAAAGAAGTGTTTCAAATGTTAAAAACATGTTAATCTACATCATGTACCTCCTCATGGCCTTCAAGTATCTATCAATTATTATCCCTTCTTGCAATGGGGTCTTGACTTTATTAGGGAAATCAACTCCCATTCTTCACAATGACACTGATATATCATTACTGTCATGAAATATTTAACCAAATAGGTGGAATCCATCCCCCTTATATCTAATAAATCTAAAAAAATTATTGACTTCATAAATCACCATATCTACCACTTTGGTGTTCCCCATAAGATTATCACTGATAATGGCAAATATTTTAAGAACTAAAAATTCCAAGGTCTTTACAATGCTTTTGGCATCAATATAAGATTTTCCTCACCTTATCATCCATAAGCTAATAGTTAGGTGGAATCCTTGAACAAAACTCTCATCAAGCTGATCACCAAAGTAGTAAGTGCTTTAGGTCATGATTTTCATGTGCATATCCCCTTCACTTTATGGACCTATCGCACTAGCATTAAAACTTATACAAGTACTATCCCTTTCTCTCTCATTTTTGGAACTGAGGCAAACTTGCCTCTTAAAGTCCAAATTCCATCCCTTCACATATATTTACATGAAATCCTTTTCAAAATAAATTATCATCAAGAATGCCTCACGCATCTTGAACCCCTTGATGAACATCACCTCACAGCCCTTAATCATCTTCATGTCTATCAAGAACAGATCAAATGTGCATACAAAAAACACCTAAAATATCAAGAGTTCAACATCAGAGACCTCATCCTCAATGAAAACCAACATGTAACTAATATGGAGAAAAACAAAAAGGACAAGTTTGCTTTTAATTGGTCTAGACCATATATCATAACCCATAAGTATGGATCAGGAGCTTATTATTTATCCTCTCTTGAGGGAAAACCAAAACCTGAGCCTCTTAGCACTTCACATTTACATCCTTTTTATTATTAAAACAAGGATCAAACTCATTTCTATATCTAACTTAAGCTCATCCCTTGGTTCATGAGATTTTTGCTACATTTCACATCCTTAACTCCTTTGGAAACAATTGACTACAATATAGATCCATGTGATTATCCATCATAGTTATGGCCTAATATTAAGCATGGGTACCATGGATCTATCCATGTCATGGTTCTCATAGATTATTTTCATCTTTAATCAAATGAAATCCTATGGTCAATTGTCTCTCAAACCACTTTCCCCATTTAACATTAAACTTTTATGCTCAAGCCTTGCATCCATAAAGGTCAAATTTCAAATCTTGAATAGACTTGTCCATATCCAACATGCATATCACGTGCATTTCAGACTACTATCTTGAAATACAACTTCCCAATAATCAAAAGTTTCTTAAAAATAGACTACTCCCTTGAAGGATAATTATACAATCCAATCCTACACCACTCCCTTGAAGTATGGCTATAGAATAATCATTCGAATCTTCTCGCATCAATAAACTTTAACAACTTATCAAACTAACAAGAAAAACAAATAATCTTATGTAAAAATTAAAGAAAGTAAGCCATAATCAGCTCTTATAAGTGCCATTTATAGATTTCCCACATCGATTAATCTACACATTATCCCATTATGCTATAATCGAATCCTATATATGGCATTAGTAAACTTCCTGCATTGATTAGTCTACATATCATATTAAGGCAAGGACTTGTTTATTATAGTTATTTGGTCACCTATAAAAGGGACAAGCTAACCCACATCAGGCTACCATTTCACCCATTTCCCATTTAACTATCTACTTATCACCTACTTTCCTTTCACACCTCTTCTCAAGGGACTATGAGCTTACTTAATACAAAGTGATCAAGACCCCATATTTCTCAATCAAAGCATGCTTTTTTTAAGCATTCGACAGGTTTATGTTCCCTAAGTCAATCTAACTATGGTTTTTCATTGATACATCCTTGCGAACTAGAGACACCATGCCTTTTATTTTTTATTTATTTGTTAGTTAATGTGGTCATATGTCTCACATTTAGTTTTTTGTCTATACCTACCTTATGTGTTTTCATTCCCATTAACACAATCATGACATTATGCACTAGAAATAAGGCAAATATAAACCAAACACATATCCTTTCCATGAATAAAACATTAGGGACTATAACATTATAACCATTCACAACATACCATTATAACATTATCAACATCATCTCTATATAATATCATCTAATCTATGCACAACATTACCACATTATCTATCTAGGTGTAATATTTGTATATGCTCATCATATCTAACCATATTGTCATAATCATCTTATAAACAAATCTATCAAAAATAAAAAATATCTTCATCAAACACATCATCATATAAATAAATAATCATCATCGTATCCATTATCAAAGGAATCAACAATAATAATCAACATGCAACATTTTATATGTCATCCTGAATCCATGAACATCATCACATTATAATCATAATACATCAATGCAAACCACAAAACATCATGAACATAAAATAACCAACATAATCAAAAAATTAAGCATCATATACATCAATGCAGTAATATATGTCATAATATATCAAATATCTCTTATATATATATATATATATATATATATATATATCACATCATAGACACATAGGTCAGTATCAAAATTTAAATCATATATACATCATAAAATCTCATCTATCAAACCCCTAGGGCACTAGGACAATTACCACCTGCACCACTACTACCTAAACCATCTAGACCTAAACCTACACTACTACCTAGTGGTGGCCACCTTAACATCCCTCTACCCATCTATCAAGGCCCACTATCCTAGAGTAGTTATCAATTAACCACCTACGAATTTGGCCTTATACTCCCCATAATGCATCACCTCTGGTAGCTAGGCTAGCACCATCACCTCATAATATCCAAGCTCCTCGATGGTGGCTAAGTATCATATCCTCAAAAATATGTCAGGTGGTCCTCCTATTGCTACTATGACCACCCCTATTCTCTATCTCAATGAATCTCTCTCCTGAGTCATTAATCCTAGAGATATATGCACCTGATCCCACTCACTACTTAGAGTAGAAACTACCCCTATAGAGTGACTATCTATGCCTATAAAGTAGTAACCTATCCCTATAATTTAGTCACCTAGGCTTGAGCCACTATAAGTGTTACTACTACCTATCTATCCTACCCTCCACCCATAACCTATGATGGATCCACATTCATGGGTTGTTGGCCCTCATCACCCCACCCAAAATTTGTTGCTACATACCTAGCCTAGAACCATGATGCATAACCATAAATAATCTTTGCATCATCAATAGCCACCCTCAATTGGGAGCTCCTCAAAATCTAAGAAAACCTCCTGTGGTTGTGGCTCTAGGAGTGGGAACTCTACATCCTCTCTCTTATATCATGGAAAATCAAGGGAGATCCCCTACACTAGTCTAAACTATCTTTGTACTTAGTGAAATAGGATCAACTCAGTCTCCTCATCCCATCTCCCATATATCTTATGCTATCTCTGGAATGATACTGTGTGGTACCTATACCTGGGCCAAATAGGCCAATCTACATACAACCTCCATACAACATCTCCCACCACTAAAGCCTCCAATGCATCCATAAACCACTTAATATCTCTAGCTCCTCCACCAGCACTTGTCAATGCATCAATATATCTCCATCACATGAAACCCACTAGAAAGGCTACCTAAGTGAACCCCTACCATAGTACCCCTAATGGTCTCACAACATGAATGTGCTCAAATGCCCAACAATGTAACACAAAACTAACACTAATACCATACCATCTATGTGATTGAAAGGCCGAAAGATACCTATATATTTATACTAATAACACTAGGGCCTATCTAAATATGGTCTTCTTGAGCAATGTCTCTACTAATACAACTAGTAGTAGGTATGGAAACCATTTGTAGATCAAATTTGGTAAATAAAAACATGTCACTACCATCATCATCATCATCATCATCATCATTAGAAGGCATCTATCCTCTAGGGCCATCTATTACATTGTCTTGATCTAGAGCCCACTTGCATGCCACCAAACATGATCTTGATTGGTTCCATATAATAGTTTATATCCTTACTCTTGATATGATAAATGGGCTCCCCTCAGATGGGTATCATGTGATCCTCATCACATCCTTTAACAAGATGGTCATATCACTAGTTGGAAATATAAAGATGTTTATTTTTGGGTCCCATCTCTTGATGAGTGCAACAATCATAGCTGCATCTCATGGCAAGTGTTGCTAATGTATCATAACCCCTAGGTTAATTATTTCTATGTGCCTCCACTCCTCTACTATCATCTTATCTTAAACCTCAACAAATATCTATAAGACTTGGTCCCTTATCTAAATCCAATCATGGGCCTACACAATAATCACATTAACATACCATAAACAAAATCACTATCCACCTATAACCTATTCCACTCTAGCTTACCTTTCACACTCAGTACACACCCCTACCTTTTATTTTTCCCCATTAAAAATTTTATATCCTTCTCTCTCTAATACTTACCCTCTTTTGTATAGCTTTCATTGACCTACATGACACCCTCACATCCTATTTTTAGAATTTTAAACCTTTATGCCTAATATTTTATAAAACCTTTGCACACTTTTTCAAACACCATCTAAGTATCCCTAAACTATCCCTAACACACTTTGACCACTGGTGGTTCTTCAAACCATCAACAGTCCCCTTAGGACCCTTTTCCTCCCATGTTCAATTGATGCCAATCAGTTTGAACCACCACCGGTCACTATGTGTGACCATCAGTGGTGCGAACCTCAAACCTATGATCTCTTGCAACTCTACCCAACCCTATTTTCTTTTAAAAAAACTACCTATACCTAGTCATATCTCAACACATCCTTCCCCTATCACTTTTATCCATAAACTTTGCCTAAACTAACAAACCTTAAACCTAGGCTATCTTTCTCCCTAAAATCCTACCCAAAATTATAACCCAAACCTATTCCTATTCAATTCACATTCAATATTAGTCAAATTTACCTGTAATATCAATTCTAAAACAACCCCCACCTCATTCCATAATCATTGTCATGGTCAAAGTCCTCATGTCACTACTCAGTCATGCCCTCATCCACCCTTTATCTTGTCAACACTCAACTCACCTAGACCCATTGTAGTCACCCACTTTTAGTTCTCTACCTTAGTATAATCTATGTCAAATAACCACAAAACAAAACACTCCAACCAAAATTCAAATGGTAAAAAAGATTTACTACTTTCCTTTTTACATCTTGGCTTTTTAGGTTTTTCCCTAACCATCAATAGTTAGGGTAACCATCAATGGTCAACATTGGGAACACTACTAACCATCATCAATTGGGGTCCCTTATAATTTTTCCAACTTTTTCATCAACCCAACCCCCATTAAACTCTAATCTTTTGGCATAACTACATTTGTCTTAAAATTCTTTTTTGGAGGGTTACCAACATCCCTTTAGCAAGAAAGTAACAAGCAAGCAACAAATTCTTGCTTCCTTGTTGAAGGGATGTTGAATGACATGATGGTCTAAGGTGTTTGTATCAGTCCCAATATAGAAAGAGAGAATTTGAAAAAAACTAAGAGGTCTATTTGTTTAGATTATTTAGGTCAAGGTTGAGGTTTGCATAGAGGATTACATGATGAGACAATGGGAAGATAGGTTAAAGGATTTAATATGTTTGAATATGTTTCTAAGGACATTAGTGGCATTCTAAGGTGGTATACAAAGTCTATCTTAATATGGATGATGGTTCAAGAGATTTATTAGATTTATCAAATTAAAGTGGTCAAAGGTGATGTATGGTGATAGGGAGAGCATGTGTGAGATGCTTCAGAGATCTATGAAGTTTGTTTTTATTGTGGTTAGGTGAAAAGAGTGTTTATAGTTATTTTAGGTGATAAATTATGTTATGATGATTATTTATATGCATTCATGAGCTTCTAATGTTTCTCATGATCTAGTGTCTTTTAGCTTAAGAGAAACTAGACCATCATTGAATGCCTTACAGGTATGAAGAGACTAGTTTGTTTATGTATTTATTACATGTACCTATAAATTTAGTTCTATTCAAAGAGTTTCATGAAGGTGTTTTCTATAGTACCAAGATATTTCCTTGAAATTTTGGTATCTTAGTGTATTCTCTAGCTCAAGTTATAAGCTTCCAAAATTGGCCCTGTGGGAAGTGACATGCCAGAGATAGTCAAATTTATGCTTCAAGAAATAGTCATAGGGAATTAAAAAATATAACCATTGGGGTTGAATTTAAATAAGTGTGCATGAGTTTTTTGGACTTGAGAGCATTATTTTACTTGTAGAATCCATGGAAGAGGTGTTTTAGTATTTTGTTTTGCTTTTTCAATGTGGACTAATTAGCTACTAAAAATAAAGTAAATGTAGGGTTTTGAAGATTACTTGGAGATGAAGATTGGTTGTGCATTTTTGATCAAGATTTTTTGGGAAATCCTATTTGGTTGGGGAGGAATGACCTAAAAATCACACTAACTCATAAAAAAAAGGATTAATAGAAAAATAAGTGGGATGCTTGGTAGGAAACCAGTCCCAAGAAGTAATACGTTTCCTTAGATGGATGTCAGCCCACATTTAACATTTAAGTTTATAAATAAACATGAAATTACAAATATATATATGGATAAGATATAAATATACAATGTCAAATATATTTAATCTATAACAACATTAATATGATCAAATTAATTATCTCATAATTCAGTAGCAATATCAATATCCTCTTGAGTTATAGCCAATTATTTATTAATGCTTTCCTGATTAGGTGTGAAAACCATAGTAAAAAGACCTAATTCAAATGAAATATCACTTTGATTAATGAAAAATGGTTTTTGAATAATGAAAATATCAAATATGCTAACAATATCATATGTTAATCTAGGCAGAGTCATCTACATGTAAAAGATGGGTTTTCAAAAAATAGAATGTAAGTTTTTTATAGGTTTTTAAGACTAAGAATGTTATGAAAATAGATTTTAATAATGTTTTAAAAGTTTATTAGGGATCAATGATGATCCTACATGATTGATGTTGATTTAGATAGATCAACATCGATTCTATGTATAAAAATAAACTCTAAAAATAGACTATAGTAACATCTTATATTATTGATAAAATAATTAAAACCAAATGTAAAATAGTGACAGATAGATATAGAAGAATGTAGATTTGAAATGTGAATAAATTAATGTGAAATACTAACCTTTACAACTAAAATCAAACTTGGAAAAATGAGTTAAATAACCTTCAATATCTTTTGATAATCTCTCAAACAAAGGTTCTACAAGATAACAAGATATTGACAATGTTCATATGTAGGTTACAATTAGATTTAGATAGAGTTTCAAAGTCCAAAAGCACAGTCACCATGCTCTTTGAGCCATGGAGGTTCATTTTATATATATAGATTGACGTTGATCTGGGAGAATCAACATTGATCACATAAGATCGACATCGATTAGCCTAATTTGGTCAAAAGTTGGCTTGGGTTGTTTTGAACTGCATGCTAAACTAAGTGAATGTAACACTAAGTTATTTGCATGGATTTTTGATGAGGGTAAGTTATTGGAAGGGTTGTTGAGAGATTGAATAGGTTTAGTTTTTATTTTTTTTAGGATTTTATGGTTAGAAATGGTAAAAATGGGGTTAATTACTATTTAATTATAGTAATTAAGTTTAATTAACTTATGTGGTAAAGGTAAATTGGTGAGGTGAATGTAATTATTTAAAATAGTTATGAATGGGGGCCATTATGTTAGAAATAATATGATAATGTGATGATGCACCACGTTAATACACAAGGTGTATACAACTAGCATCTACATTTTCCCCCTTTTATGGAGTGGCATGCAATAGCAGGTCGTGAGACAAAAACTATAAGGTGTCTAATGCCCCAAGCTTATTGTGAGAAGGTATTCCCCCTCAAACTAGGTGTTAAGAAGTGAGACAAAATGGATGATGGGTTTGAAAAAATTTAAAGTTATAAACATAATGGGGTGAGTGGAAAGAGATAAGTAGATGATAGCAAAGGATAATTGAAAGTGTGAATGATGTAAGGAAGCTCCAAAATTGCACTTAATGGGATAAAAATTAATGCAGGCAATAATGCCCCAAATATCAAATCAAGTAACAAAATTCCATAGATAAAATAGGTGGGCATAATTAAAAGATATCAAGAGAATAAAATATAGGAATGGCAGACTATAACATCTAGTGTGCATATGGTGTATGTGTTACCTATAGATGAATGTTCTTGAGACAAAATATACCCTTAGAATCTTACAATAGGAAGATACTAAAAATGGGTATGCCTTAAGGAGATTGGAGAATGGAAAAGGGGTCAAAATCCTAAAATATAAAAGGTAATATGACATAAAAATGGAATAGCTAAAGCAAAGGCAATAAGACAGGGCTTGGGAGTGAAACTAGGAGCATGTGAAATGGTCCATAAGTGCAAAAATTTCAACAAACCAAGACAATCAATGTTGATCATGAGAAAGGCTATATATAGGTATCTGACATGGTATAAGGCTCATTTATCTATCAACATGAATAAGAATTCAAGAGTAAAATTTTATGTGTGTTAACCTTACAAGTAGACATGAGAGACAATAGAGGTGAGTGAGAGCAAATGATGATGATGATGATGATGATGATGATGATGATGATGATGATGATGATGATGATGATGATGATGATGATGATGATGACTGTAGTATGAGGTAGACATTTATGTATTTTTAGCTAAATTTATTACTTTATTTATTATTATTTTGGTTTTGCATAATAAATTTGGTTTTTTAGGAAATTTGTGGTGGAAAGGGGGTAGATAGGTATATTTTCATTATTTTAGGAATTATAGCCTAAGGGGAATTTTTTTGGTTGATGGAATTGACATCGATCTATTAGGATCGATGCAATTCAAATGGATTGACTATGATCCATAAGGATTGATATCGATTGGGGTCAAATCAACATCAATCCTTAGAGGATTGATACAAATCACAAAACTTAGGCTTTTGATTAACTAAAAATATGTTTTTGATAGGCATGAGAGATGTTAATGATGAGGGATAGGGTCCCTCTACTATTAGGACAATTATAAGAGTTTATGGGCGATGTGGACTCAACTCATTTAGAGGCAATTAGATTCAGAGGGATTCACTATTATTTCCATTTCCATCAGGATATTAGTATGATAGTGGCATTGCTAGAGCGATGGGATTATACCACTAACAATTTTTTGTTATCAATTGGTGAGATGACGATCACCACAAATGATATCCACCATATTCTTTAACTATAGATTCTAGGTGCTCTTGTATATATTATTAATGAGGTTGGGTGAGTGGTAAAATTGGCATGATTATATGATGAGGATGAACTGGACATTGGATTCTTTACTAGGGGGTTCTCATTCCAACCATTATATGACTAGGATATTATAGAGAGACTAGTGTTAATGATGATGATGATGCTGGCACTGACCTGCTATGTGCTACCTAGTTCTATGGTAGGATGACTACCATGGAGTTTTATTGGTGTTGTAGTAGAAATGGTTGATTTTTGGAATATTTTTTCTTGGGTGCCCATAATATTAGGGAGTATATATAGGGACTTTTGGAGCTGGGTTACTAGGCACCGATTAGGGCTTGACATCACATTTATACTACATTGCTAAGTGTATGAGCACTTCTGTGTGATTCACCCCATAGGAACCCCATGGATCAGATTTGGAGATATGGTATATAGCATAGAATTCCTTTGGTAGAAGGAAGACCTAGTCATTCCATATGTGCATAGGGTAGTATGGGATCTATCACACTATAGATAGGTGTTTAGTAGCTTACAAATAGGAGATGTTATTTGGAGGCCTTATATATACTTCTCAGTGTGGCCTAGTTCAACGGTGGAGATAGGTGATTTTGCTTGAGAGATATGTGTACATGGATTATGGCTTGAGCACCTCAAGTTATTTTATTTTGATAGGGTTTGTTGGTAGTTTGGATTATTATAGGATGTTCCCTTGTCCTCATGCTTGTATAAACGAGATGATATAGAGTTGGACTGGCATGCACCTGACACTATATTTGTTTTGATGGGGCCACAAAAGGAGCCTATGGTGAGTGACCTATATTACATCGAGTATATTGATGTTTATGTAGTTTGGTTTGCATCTAAGATAGTGAGGAGATAGGAGAGAGTAGTGAGACCATGATAGGAGGTGGTTATTGAGGAGGTGAGGGAAGCTAAGCAGGATGACCTAAATGCACAAATGGAAGAGTAGGAGGCCCCTGATACATACATGAAGGATGTACCACTATAGGATGCCCCCACCCATGAGCATATATATAGAGCTATAATTACTTTAAAGAGGGAGACACTGAGGGTTGAGCTAAAAGAGGTACAAATAGTCCATGATACATTACAAGATCAAATTGCCACATTACAGGGTGATCTAGATAGCATGAGAGGTCAGCATGACTAAGCCATACAAGAGTGAGATAGGTATCGAGTAGAGATAGAGTAGATAAGGTCTAATTTGGTAGAGAGACCAGCTCTAGATATTGTAGGATCTAGTATTGTACCTATAGATATGGTACCACTCTAGAGATACATGGATTTGCTTGTTGAGATGTCATATTATGAGAGGATGTAATAGAGATGACTATCAAATGTGGCTTAGTTTTATTCATACATGGATAACCATAGTAGATCATGGAGGACTCCTGGGGGGTCTACTAGTAGAGGGAGTTCAATGATTTGAGGAGGAGATGATGAGGGAGGTGATAGCATTTACCTTATCATGATTGATTTTATTGAGTAAATCACATTATATGGGCCAAGAGCCCCATTTTATTTGTGTTATGACATTTGTACAAACACTTAATGTATATATACAAACATTGTTTATGTTTATGGATGGGTCATGTGTGTTTTTATGTAGTTACTGATGGTTATGGATATGTTATAATTTTATTTATGATGTGAGGTGATGGATTTATAGATTAGATGTTATGTTGTTTGTTGTTTTTTTGTTTTGTTTTTTTAATATTTATTGCTATCATGTATGTTATGGATGGATTACATATTTGACATGTTATATCATTAGATGAGTTTTTACTAGTGGATTATGATTATGGATTATGTTAGTTTATGATATAGATCATTATTATCCTCATAGATGTTAATGGTTTTTAGATGATTAAATGTAAATAAATTATGGATTTTGGATTTATGATTGATGATGATTATGGATTATAGATATCTTTTAATGATTTATTGTGATGAATTTATGGATTTTGGTGTTTATAGATTATGTATTTGCACATCATTAACTTAGACCATAACCCGAAGAGAACCTCTCATATGCATCCTTAGCTAGGTGATAAAATATATTGACTCAACCTTAGTTAGCTAGAGCTTTTAACCTTAGGCAAGGATGATATGCATTTTTGGTAGGATGGGGGATGGATTTATTTAGAGATAAATTACTTCACCTCATATATTAAAATCAAGATTTATATTTCAAAAATCACTTTTATGCCAATGCGTAGACTGATCAATATGAGAAACCTATAATTAGAAAGATGATCAATATGAAAAGCTTTCATGCGATATTGATTTTGACAATTTATTTTATTGATTTTGTTACTTTTTTAGGATTTTAAGTGGCATAATTTTTTTAAATGATCAATGCGGGAATTTTCCTACTTGGTAGCCATCTTTCAAAGGAGTGGTCTACATTTTGACATTTTTGTATAGTTATCCTTAAAGGGACCAGTCTACTATTTGCCATTATATTTGATTAGATCGATCCTTCAAGGGATTAGTCTATTTATTTATCCCATTTTGACTCTTTTAATTTTCACTGCCTACTTGATTTTGGATCCCAAAGATAATAAAGCAAGGTTTGACATAAAAAGATATCCTAGAATAGTTTCCATGAATTCAAGACATGAGATGATTGTGTTATCTTGGGAAATTAATGGTATTTAAGAAATAATGGAAATAATGATCTAGGTTTTTTCCCATTATAGGTGAAACTTATCCATGAGATAATGTTATGTATAGAGCTGGGTATACATATTCAATGTTGAGGTTATAAAGACTACTAGATAACCACAAACTCTCATATCATTTATTGGTATTTTTTTATAAAGGAGATATGATAGTATTTGAGATAAACTAACCCAAAATGAGCCAAGATATATTAACTATAGAAAGGGTACAGATGTAATGCATTAAGAGGTTCTTGTTCTGGTTACCATTAAGAGAGGCCAAATTATATGCTCATGATTCATATTTATGGGTTATGATGTATGGTCCAAGCCAATTAGGAGAAAATTTACCCCTTTTACTTCATTCTATATTAGTGACATATTTATTTTATTTAAGTACAAGGTATCTAATATTAAATTCTAATTATCTTACATATTGATTATATGGTCATTTTAGTCATTCTTGATATATACAATGGTAATCAAGGGTTATCGCATGATGCTCATCTAAGAGTTCAAGCTAGGATTAATGCTCTTGATGAAAATGCTCATCATAAATTATGTCCTTAAGAGAGACATGAAGATAGTGAATTTGGACTTCTAGAGGAAGTATAACTTCCATACCATAGACTAAGGAAAAAGGAGTAGCACCTGTAGGGTTTGAATACTAGTTTGATATGCCCATAAGGTGAAAGGGATGCAAAGATACCAATCTTTCCCAACTTTATTGACAACTTTGGTTAGGATTTTGACTAGGGTTTTATTAGATGATTCTAGTTGACCATTGGCTTGGGGATAGTAAGATGAGGAAAAACTTAATTTGACCTTAAATGAGTCACATAGTGCTCAGACTTTCTTATTATTAAAACATTTCCCATTATCTATTATTATTTTATATGGAATTCTAAAATGATAGATAATATTATGGTGGATAAACTCCACAATCTTTTCTACCTTGGTTGAGATAAGTGGCACATCTTCTACCCATTTGGTAAAGTATTTTGTAGTGGTAATGATGAAATTATGACACTAAGAGGACTTCAGGTTGATTTGCCCTATAAAATCAAGTCCCCATATGGCCAAAATTACCTTACTGCTTGTAATAATTTACTAGGTACATGGGATAATTTTACACGCTATTGACATTTTACACACTTCTTAACATATGCACAAAAATCTAAATATAGAGTGGGCCAATAGTAGCCTAGATGTAAGACATTTTTAGCAATTCAGTGGCCACTAAAGTGTCCACTGCATGACCCATTATGTACTTCCTAGATAGCTAAGGTAGATTCATGTTTCTAAAGATAATAAATAAGAATGCCATTGAAACCATAATTATAGAGAACATCCTCTAGTATAATATAGCGAGCAACTTTCTATTGGAAGACACACTCGACACCTTTAGATAGATAGGGAGAAGATAATCATGTAGATAAATAAGTAAAGACTTGTGCATACCATGGCTCCTCTAGGTTTTCATTGATATTATTAATATATGGGAGATCAGTTCTCATGTAAGAAGGTTGGTTAACTCAATGGATAAGGACAAATAGCTTGTAATCCTAGGATGAGGATGGGATAAAAGAGGTAAGAGATGCTATAGTATCAACAAAATTATTAGTTGATCTAGGAGTATTTTAGATGGCATAGCATTCAAAAGTGGATAAGAGATGATCATCCAAGGTCTTATATCTTTGGAGGATATCATTCTTGGATTGATATACACTAGTAATTTGATTGACCACTAGTTGAGAATCACCATAGATATTAAGGGATCTAATTCCTAATTCAAAGGTAGTTTGGAGGCTTATGATCAATGCTTTGTATTCATCCATGTTATTGATTCAATTAAAGTCTAATTTAAAAGATAAATTCATAATAACGCCTTGAAGAAGGATTAATATAATTCCTATACCGCTTCCCCACTCACTTTCGGACCCATCAAAGAATAGAGTCATTTGATATTTTGGGACTAATTAGGAAGTAGATGCGATAGATTCATCAATAAATTCATAATTGATTGGTTGGTTATCACTAAGAGGTGCTTTAGCCAGTTGATTAGCAATAATGTGACCTTTAATAGATTTTTTATGGAGAAATTCTAGGTCAAAATTAGTTAGAAGCATAATCTATCAGGCCATTCATTTATTTTGATAAGGTTTAGAATGCATGAACTTAAGGGGGTTGGTAGTCATAATTACGTACATATTGTGGTTAAGTAGGTAGTGATGAAGCTTAGAGGCTACACGGACCAATGATAGGCATAGTTTTTTGGCTTGTGGATAACGTGTTTCATACTCTATGAGGGTATGAATTATATAATAAATAGCTTATTCTTTATGATTCTCATTTATATGAGCAAGCATAGCACCCAAAGCATGATCCGTAACTAAGATATAAAGGAAGAAAGGTTTCCCTTCCTTAGGTGGAGTGAGGATTGGAGGTGATAGAAGATGGTTTTTGAGTGTGTTAAAGGCTTCTTGACAATTAAGATCCCACACAAAGTGACTATCCTTCTTTAATATATTATGGAAATGTTGGCATCAATAAAAAATAGGAGATAAAATGATAGATAGACTGAAGCTTACCCTATAAACTATGTAGTTGCTTAAGGTTGGATGGAGGAGGAATTTTTAAAATAGACTTGATTTTAGCAAGATTGACTTCTATTCCATAAATAAAAACAATAAAACCCAGGAATTTACCCATCAAGACACAAAAAATACACTTTTTTAGATTTAGATGCACATGATACTAAAGTAGATGATAAAAAATAACCTTAAATATGGATAGGTTGTCCTTAGAAAATTTTGACTTCCCAA
Source organism: Torreya grandis (assembly GCA_037957365.1). Classification (NCBI taxonomy): domain Eukaryota; kingdom Viridiplantae; phylum Streptophyta; class Pinopsida; order Cupressales; family Taxaceae; genus Torreya; species Torreya grandis. Next base: position 2,678,953 of record JARHVA010001615.1, on the reverse strand, counting down.
GGAGGTCATCTACATACTCTTTAATGATTTTGTGGATTATGCCATGAAATATATAAGTCATGGCCTATTGATAAGTGGTTCCTATATTCTTTAGGCTAAAGTGCATAACATGATAACAGAAGGTCCCCCAAGGAGTAATGAATGTAGTTTTATGTTGATCTTCTGGGGTAAAAAGTATTTGATTGTAACCAAAAAAACCATGCATAAAGGATAACATTTCATGACTAGCTATCAGGTCCACTAATTGGTTGATGTTAGGGAGAGGGAAATCATGTTTTAGATAGGTAAGATTTAAATCATGAAATATAGTACAAATATAAAGTTCCCCTATAGGCTTAGTGATTGGAATGATGTTGGACACCCATTGAGGATAATCAATGGTTTGAATAAATTTAGTAGATAAGGGGCATTGCAGTTCCTTTTTTACTAGGAGTGCGATGTAAGGATGCATTTTGTGTAGATTTTGTTTTAATGACTTAGCATCAATAAAAGTGATGATATTATGGATAATGATTGTAGGGTTAATACTAGGCATATCACTATAAGACCAAGTAAAGGCCTTGCTACGGTCTGATAAAAAAGTAGTAAAATATTGGTTTTCTTAAGGAGTTAAGGCTTTTCTAATTTTAATAATTTTTAAGGTTTCCTAAAACCAAATATTAATATCATCAATGGATTCATTTAATAATATATATGTTTTAGATGGAAAATAATAGTGTAAATAAGAGTTTTCAGCACCCAACTGAGTCAAGATTGACTCATCATCTTAACACTGAAGAATAGGGATAGTTGGCATAGCAGGTCCTATTAAGTTAATATATTATAAAGGGATGGTTTATGTCTTGCCATTATGATGAAAGATGAGGGGTTCTATGGAGATCATATTGACTTAAAAAAAATAAGGGATGGATACAGTGTTGTTAGTCGAGGAAGAGGTGTTGGATGATGAAGATTGAACTTCTTCTTCCAAGAATAGTAGAAGAATGGGTTTGGGAGATGATTTAAAATCTTTTTCATAGCCTAAGACATGTTTTTCATGTGGTTTTATAAAATCTCTTAATGTGACATCATGGGGACCCTGCTCATATCTACCCATGCGGAAGCCTTTCCAGGCATAATGATAAAGGTAGGTTTATGTGAATTGGGGTTTATTAAGAAATGAGAAATTAGATGTGAAGGGTTTGGCATGGATGCCATTATTAGGCCCTAGGGTAGTTTGATCAATTCCACCATATGTTAAGTGAGTATGTAGGAAAGGTGGCCCAAATAGGATGAGCTCACCTAGGCTAGGTGAATACATGGGATGTTTGTTAGGATAACCATATTCCTTAGGAGTGGGTAACACATTAAGGGTTAATAACTGGTATTCCCCCATTCAAATATGTTACATCATGGAATCAATGGAATCCTAAGCTAGTATTTTTGAAGCAAGAATAGTTGTGTTAGTCAAGGCTTGATTAGAAGATGAAGATGGGATTATGTTAGGCGAGGGTATTATGACATCACTTAGTCAAAAAGTGAAGTTGCATGATTTAAAGGGATGAGGATTAGTAGGGATGATGTGCACATGGCCTTCATGTTCATACTTAAGGCATTAATGGATTATGGAGGGGACACATCACATTGCATGAATCTATGGATGTCCTAATAAAATATTATATTGGAAAGTCCCCTCTATTACATAAAAGAGTTCATGGAGGATGTGAGAACCTATGCAAATGTGGAGGATGACCGTTCTTATTGTGGGTGATATCATGCCATTAAATGTGTAGAGAATTTAAGAAGATTAGGAAACAATGGTTTATGGTAGTTGTAACTCTTAGAAAGTGTGTGAAGAAATAATATTGATACTATCCCCACTATCAATCATAACTCTTTTAATTCAAGCTTAATTTATTTGAGTTGTGATGAAATGTGTGGGATATTGATATTTAGGTGATAAAATAATGACCTCAGAATCAGTGAAACTAATAGCTGATACCATTTGGAGGGCCCTTATAAATTTTGATAATGGTTAAGGCTCATCTAGATAGACCTCCATAGCCTAGAAAGCTTCTATCATTGCCAGTTGATGGTGTGGATAGTTTTCAATAAGTTCATACAATGACATTTTTATAGGCATTTGGTGGAGTTGTTTTAATATGGAGATTTGTATTAGCTCCTTGGCTTTGGCTGGGGTAGTCCCTATAATAGAGACTTTAAGCTTTTGTCTAGATGGTTTAGGCATATTATGGGTAGAGGTTCCTATTATTGAAACCTTGGATTTATTAAGATTTTGATTTTGAGAATAGGTGGTTACATGGACAACATCAATGTGTAATAATGGAGGGTTTGAAGAAGCTACTGACTCTTTATCACGTATAAGACTAGCAAGATTATGGACAGGTGGAATATTTGGGATGGTGACTTTTTGCTTAGGATTATTATTATTTAGATCATCATCCTAGACTAGATATTAGATTATGGCCTCGAGGGCTTTACATTTTTCTGTATCATGTCTAAGTACTCTATGATATGCACATATTTCCTAATTTTTATACTAGATAGGTCTTTTGGAGTGAATATTAATAGACTGTATAGGTGGTAGAATAATGAAGGATGTATCCAAAAATTATTTTAAGATTACAGCATAAGATCCTTTCAAAGGGTTGTGTTAAGGTTCTATAGTAGGTTGTGTAATATTTTTTGGAAAGGTATTGATTGTTTGGTTTTGACATTTAGCTTTTATAGTAGGGATGACCTGAGGCACCTTTTCTCTAAATAGGTATTTATCAAAATATGGTGGATACCAGGATGGAGTTGTGACTGATAATGGAGGGAAACTTTGCATTTTCCCATGTGTTTCAATGGAAGAATCTATGAAAGGGACAAAAGATAGATGGGGACCTAAAATAGATGATAGTGATAATACAAAATGGGTTGGCCCTTTGTTATTTCATGTGTTAAAAAAAGAGGGGGTATTCAAAATAAGGTTTTTGTCTTTTGATGTTTGAAAAATATCAACTTTAATTTGAGGATGAGCTAAGGCTTTCTTTGGTGGAATACCAAGACAATTGTCCCAGTTATCAATGATAGGAGATTTACCCTTTCCCTTAGTATTTTTGAGGTAAGGAGGTGTTGTGATAAAGGATGATTTCAAAGGGTCTTGGTTTTGGAAAAAATGATAGGATCCCATTATATTTTGATTATGGTGTATACTATGAAGAGGTTCACTAAGGACCACAGGGGTGGAATGCTTGACTCTAGAAGTATCAAAATGTTTATCTATGACATCTCAAGGAGTAGTTTCATTTTCCACTTTAGGAGATTCAATATGAGAAGATGAAGGGGATGGCTCACACAAATGATCCCATGTAATGAGATAAAGGAGCTCTATAGAGGTTTTGGGAGTTATTTTGATAGTTTCAGGTTGATTTATATCGAAATCATCTCCCATAAAGAGATCTAAGACCGAAGATTTCTATGAAATGTCTTTAGGCAATAACTGATCATAGATTGTATCGATCATATGTCTAGCCTAATTTTGTGTTTCCATAGGTTTGGATTGGACTGTGTTTGATGTGGATGGATGGTTTATAAATTGTTGCCTAAAAATATATAAAGATTGATTAGGAGGAGCATTTAGATTATCCAAATGGAGGTACCCCTTGTCAATGAGGTTTTGTACCAATGTTTAAAAGACTGGCATCATTCTATGTCATGTCTTATTACCCTATGATAAGCACAAAACTCATCCTCTTTATACCAAGTGGGTTTAAGATGTGTATCATTAATTGGTTTAATCAGAGGAAGCTCAAGAATAACTACTTATATGAGTTTATCCAATACAAAATCATAAGGTTCTCCTAAAGGGGTATATTTTTTAGGGGGGAAATGGGTAAGGCCCATAGGTGGATATGTTTGAGAAGTGTATGGTCCTAATTTATTGGGTGTTGGAGGGGGAGAAGTTTTTAGATTAACATCATTTATTTCCTCTTTTGGTTTAAGATTATTGTTATTGTTTTTTGATGGGTCAAGTTTGAATTTTTTATTGTGTAACTTAACTTTTCCCTCTTAAATGCCATGAATTTTGAGTTTTCATGCCATGGTAAAGGCTTCATCAAAAGTATTAAAAGTTTGAACTTATAACATGGATGAGATATGTTTTACAAAAGAACATGAAAACAATTCAATTAATTTAGGTTGTGGTAAGGAAAAGGTTAACTGGTTGACTAGGCTATGCCAATGAGCCATAAAGTCTTATATGGATTCATCTTCAAATTATTGAATGACATATAAATCTATGATAGTCACTTTCTGAGAAATGTTGATTGAGAAGTGTTCTAATAAAATTTAGGCCAATTGGCCAAAGGAAAATAACAAATTTTGAGGAATGGAGTTATACCAATCTAATGCCACCCTTGCTTGCAACATGGGAAATGTCCTAAGTAATAATGCATCATCATGTGATATAAGGTAACATGCATTTTTAAAGTCTCTAAGGTTTTTTTGGGGATCTCACTTGTTCTAAAACTTAGTAAACTTGGGAAGTTCCCATTGCAAGGGATATGGTCTGATAGGAATAGATGGGTGGATAGGCTCATTACAAATTTGCTCATATATGAGCATATTATTGTGTCTAGAGGTGGAGGATTCCAAATTATCCATCCTATTCATAAGTATGTTTATGAGGTACACTTGGGTATTATTCTGAGGCACATTCCCTAAGATACCTTGTTGAAGAATTTGATAATTTAGCACGGGAGCAGACAGGGGTTGTGAAGAAGAGTATCCAACTATAGTGGACATAATGGGTTGGGATGTTGCCACATATTATGGTATTTGTATTGGAATATTTTATTATGTAAAAGATTAGAATTAAGTGGTTATTGATGGTTATGATGAAGCCATGTACTGGGTAGCTAAGGATACATACTTGTTGGGGAGGTTATGTTAGAGGGATTTGTTGTGTGAGGGATTTGTTGTGTGTGAGTGATTTTTCGCATGTGTGGCAAAGCTTTAGAACTATATGCTAGAGTCATTCTGATGGGTGGGAGACTTACAAGTATTGATACTACTAATGTTTGAGGAGGAATAGTGGATGTATGCTAAGTGGTATAAGTATTTTGAGTATGAGTAATGGGGGTCAGAGAATTGGTAGATACTAGGTGGTTAGTTTCCTAAAGGTTGTATCACCTAGGTATTAAAACTAGATGGAAGAGATTTGGTGGAAAAGGATACCATGGCCATGGTAAATTCTTTGGTTTTCTTAGTTTCCTTGAAAGGAATCCATTATATATATCAAGAATCTTGGCTATGGGGGAAGGATAAATATGTATTACACAACTATTAAGATAGTAATTGAGAGAAATGGGGTTATTATCCAATATTTATATAAAGGATGGATCTCTTTGAGAATAAAAGTGTGGGAACATAGGATTCTCAAAGGACTCAAGGGTAGAGAAGGGACTAGGTGTATGTTTCATAGGAGAGGATGTGATACCCTCCTTGAATTATTTCTTTGACTATTGCCTAGTCAAAACCACGAGATGGAAAAGAAAAATAAAAACAAAAATAGAACAACAATTTATTTTTGAATTATCTCAGTTTTAATTGTGGATGAAAGATACACTAACTAAAGTCTTTCTAAAAAAAAATTCATTTTTTTAAAAATTTTAAGATGTGAAAACCAATAAAGAAAAAGGATAACGAGTATCCTAAGAAATGGTGATCTAAGGATGGTTTAGGGTGTTTTATTTTGGTGCTTAAAGGAAATTTGTATTGGTACTAGTACATGGCTTGATACTTGGGGCTTGTTCCCCTCACATCACAATCCCATAGCTAGTGTGGGTGCTTATCCAATATATACCAATGGTCCAAAGATTATACTCAACTAGAGAACTGAGTTGGTCCTTCCCTTAGTGGTGAAATCCAAGTGGGATTGTTAAGAAAAAAAAGTTGCATGAGGTGATGAAATCCCTGTCAGTTTCCTTATGTCAGGTGTTTAGATGTGTTAATTTATGATAGTGACTTGGCTTGTATGTGGATAAAGTGATGACTATGATATATTTCTACCTAGATTATTCTATGCAAAAAAACCTAAGTAGGAAAGATGGATGCAATGTATTTTAACCTTAAAATGAAAAAATGCAAATTCAATGTTTTTTGGATGAATTCACACAAAGAAAGGGAAAGAGATAAAATTCAATAATTTTTAATTTTAAAACAAAATATGACACCAAGGTCCCACTGGGCATGCCAGAATGTTTTAGTATTTTTTTTTTCTTTTTCAATGTGAACTAATTAGCTACTAAAAACAAAGTAAATGCTGGGCTTTGAAGATTACTTTGAGATGAAGATTGGTTGTTCACCATTGATCAATAATTTAATTGGAACTCCTCTTTGGTTGGGGAGGAATAACCTACAAATCACACTAACTCACAAAAAAAAATGGATTAATATAAAAATAAGTGGGTTGCTTGGAAGGAAACCGGTCCTAAGAAGCAATATGCTTATTTAGATGGTTAATATTCAAGTTTATACATAAACATGAAATTAAAAAGATATATATGGATAAGATATAAATAGGCAATGCCAAAGATATCTAATATATAGAAAGATTAATATGATCAAAGTAATTTTCCCATAATTCAATAGCAATATCAACATCCTCTTGAATTATAGCTAATTGTTCATTAATGCTTCCCTAATTAGGTGTGAAAACCACAGTACAAATACCTAATTCAAATGCAATGTCACTTTGATCAATTAAATATGGTAATTGAACAATGGGAAGATCAAATATGATAATAATATCATGTGATAATCCAAGCAGAGTCATCTACATATAAAAGACAAGTTTTCAAAAAATAAAATGCAAGTTTTTGACACATTTTTAAGATAGACTGTTATGAAAACATATTTCAATAATGTTTTAAAAGTCTAGCATGGATCAAATGATGATCTTATAGGATCGACATCAATTCAGATGGATCAACATTGATTCTATGTAAAATGATAAACTCTAAAAATAGACTATAGTAACAACTTATATTATTGATAAAATAATTAAAATTGAATGTAAAAAAGTGATAGATAGACGTAGAAGACTATAGATTTGAAATGTAAATAAATTAAAGTACAATACTAACTTTATGGCTGAAAACAAACTTGGCAAGATGAGTTAAAGAATCTTTAGAATCCTTTGATAATCTCTCAAATAGAGGTTATACAATATAGCAGGATATTGATAACATTCATACATAGGTTGTAATGAGATTTTGATAGAGTTTAAAATTATAAAATCATAGTCACCGTCCTCTTTGATCCATGGAGGTTCACTGTATATATATAGATCAATGTCAATTTTGGAGAATTGACATCAATCATAGAGGATCGATGTTGATTATCCCAATTTGGTCAAAATTTAGCTTGGGTTGTTTCAAACTGCATGCTAAACTAAGTGAATGCAACATTAAGTTGTTTGCACAGGTTTTTGATGAGGGTAAGTTATTGGAATGGTTATTGGGAGATTGAATAGGTTTAGTTTTTATTTCTTTTTAGTATTTTATGGTTAGAAATGGTAAAAATGGGGTTAATTACTATTTAAATTTAGTAACTAAGTTTAATTAACCTATGTAGTAAAGGTAAATGGGTGAGGTGAATGTAATTATTTCAAATAATTATGAATGGGGGCCATTATGTTAGAAATATCATGATAATGTGATGACGCACCATGTTAATACACAAGGGTGTATAAAACTAGCATCTAAAAGATGTCAAAACATGTTTGTGAAAAAAGCAAAGTTGAAGTAGACTTCCTGTAGATTATCCTCAAAGTGATTTGGAGATTTGGATGTTCATATAAGTGCATTTATTGATGATCAAATTTAGAGTTTGTTGACTCTGTTGTTACTTAGAGAACTCAAGAGGAATAAATTGGATTTATAACCTCTCTATTGGTCTTGAATTAGTGTTCTACGTATTGAATAATGTTTTTACCTAATTGTAAATTTATTCCATGCATTGAGGAAGTTTTGAAAGTGTGTCTTTATGTAAGAAAATCTCAATGAAAGAATACTATGCTTAAGGTCAATGTTTTTGGTAGACATGAGTGACTTTATGAGTGTTGTGGAGTTGTAGGTCACTTTAGATGGATGATAAAAGTGCTTGGATATTTTATTTAGATTTTTAATCTCTTGTTGGTGCTTGTAAAAGGTTAGATTGATCGCGGTTGTGAATAACTAGCTCAAAGACATGATGAATAAGGGTATGAGGGTTTCAAGACTTCTTGTGTCTATTAAACCTAATGTGAATGTTAATTATGCAAATGGTTCTTATTTGACCTATAAGATATTATTGGAGTGTTAGATGAACTTTTTGAATTTTTTCTTACATCAATTATCTTATTTGCAATGCCTTTTTGAGTATAAGATGATGCCTAAGTAGCAAAGATAGATCAAGGGGTGTGAGAGTTCAAGATTGGTCTATAAGACCAACACCTTTGAAGGTAGAAAGTATTGATAATTGATCCATGGTTTGGAGTTGGTTCTAAGAGAGATATTACAAGTTGGTTTTGCCCTGAAGGTGGGAAATGAAGTTTTGAAAGTAATCATTCCAGTATCATAACAAATTTGAAGAATGTTGAAGTGGTGTCTCTCTAGAGATTGTGTCATAAGTTGAAGTGTTATTTTGATGTCAAGATGACCTAATAAGGTCATAAAAGGATCTATTTTCATATTTTGAATGATCTGAATATGTTCAAAGGTTTGAATAAAATAGAAGTTCTATGTTGTTCTTAAAAATACCTATTTGACCATATGTTTCCTTGAAAATGATATGGCATGATCTAAGCCATGATGGATTTAGAAGCTTGAAGAGAAGTATGTATGGATAAAGGGGGAGCTTGATACAATCCTAAGGATAAATAGTATTATTATATATGACTCTTTTTCATTATTTTCAAAGGGGGAGAAAGACTTGCTTGGGGAGATCTAGCTTGAGGAGACGTGAGAATGATCTACTGTGTTAGAGTGTTTTTCCATCAATGATAAAGGAGGAAATTTATGTTGTTTGTTCTTGTTGGTTTGTTTATACATTGATGTTTTAATTGATTTCAAAGTTAAATTGAGTGTCATAAGATATCTTATGAAGATACATAGTGTTTTGTGAAACCTAGTCTTGTATTGGTGAAGGCATGAATAATGAATCCTGGTGGAGTAAGTGAGCTGACGATTATGAGAAGATATATAGTAGTAGTTGAGCATGTAATAAGGTGTTTTGTCATGATAATGAGTATTTTAGTGCATCTATAGTGGTAGGAAGGCCTCAAAATAGTATGGTGCCTAGTAGGTCTATGTCAATGAACCAGTCCTTAAGCATGAATATGGCTTGTAAAGGTATGATGGTGGTGATATAGATGTGTACGAGATTGAAGGAGTAAAATGTAGTGTTATATCATGTGAAAAATATGTTTATTTATTCACATGACTCTTAGAGTGAAATAAAGGGCTATGTTCTTCATAAGTGGTCTTCTCATAGACCTTGTCTTAAGACCCTCGTTAGTAGAATGAGGTATCATGATTAGTTTTGGATGATTGTGAGATCATGTGATCATGGATTGAGGTTTTACATGTTATTTAAATCATTTTTTTTTAATATAAGGTCTTAATTTGAATGGGAATTCATGAAAATGAGTTTTAAGGTCTCTTATGTGTAGAATAAAGAGATGAAGACTTGAGAAGAAACTTTTGATGCTTGTTGGCATGTGTGACTATTGCATGGGGATATGAGATCTTAGGGAGAAATTGAAAAGGGTCATAGCAATGATTTCCATTAATTAGGAGTTTTTTTTAGGGATAGAGTTATATGAACAAATGCTAACAATGGAAATTAGTCTAAAACCCTCTCAAACCCCAATTAATGACCTAATGTTGAATAACTTATTAAAATTTTCTCAAGAATTGTCATGTATGCCTAGGTAAGTGTTTTAAGATTGTATTAAACTCTCTAAGACATATATAAGTGGTAGTTTTTTGTCAGTATAATGAGTGAAACCTATATTAAAATGCATGTTTCTGAAGAAATTGATATAAAAGACAAAAGTTTCATTACACCAAGTAGTCAAATAGACGAATGGAGAAGCTAGAACTCATGATTTATAACCATGAAGGTATATGGGAAAATTATAGCCTCTATTTAAACTATTTTGGTTACTCATGTTGACCTATAACTAAACTGGGCTAATTGTGAAACTAGTGAGAAAAACTAGTCAAAGTGAGAAGGTGTTTAGGGAAGCCTTAAAAGGCCCAATTTGTGTGATATGCATCATGTAATGTTTTTAGAGTAATTTTATCACTTAATCATTCATTTTGAGTGGTTCCTAATCAACTGTAAGGGGTGAAAATGTTTTTCATAATTTTTCTTGTCAAGTTCAGTCATGATAGTGAAACTTACAATTGTGAGATTGGTCTACAAGACCAATATTGCATTTTGAGCCTATGATCTTTTTATTGGAGGTATTGTCAAAGACTTAAGTTTCAACCTAGCTGAAGATATAAGTGTTCAAGTCCTACCATCAAATCTAGTCCAACATGAGAATGACCCTAGGTTGTGGGTTACCTAATTTTGGGGTAAACCTCTAAATTCTTTAATGAGGCTAGCTCCTCATTTATGGTAATATAGTTATTTTCCTAAACCTATAATTATACCAAGGAAAAGGGAAAGATAATAAATTTAAAAAACAAAACCTAGTCTAAATGGTGATGCATTGAATGTTCAATGATCCTCTCTCAACTTAGACACTTTCATTACTACTAATGAATCCAATGGGGACAAGGATTGATCATATTCCATGACAGGGTTCCAAACATGAGTATTTTATATGAATGTTGAAAATAAACCTACAACTTGAAGGATAGAAAGAGATAGGTCTATGCAAGACACTATGGATTTATGACACTTCACACAACCTATAAAAAACTAATAGACTTGAAGCAAGGTACATGAAGGACATACAAAAGATGAATAGAAAACATACACTCTATAAATCAAACTCCAATAAAGTACACTTAGAATTAAACTAAAATCTTAAATTGTCTTATATTATTTCAAAAGATTTTACAAAGTGATTTTGGTAGAGTTTTGCTATATCTAGCGGAGGGATGATAATCAAGATCTCAATGCCTAGAAGAAAGAAAAGCCATAGAGGGAAAATTTTATCACTAAAGGGGTCATTAATGAGCTCAACTCCACTTGAATAACAGTTACAATTGCCATGTATTTATGCTCCTTAAATCTTCATTAATTAGGGCTACCTCAAAAAATTGTCATAACAATCACACCATTCTTTCTTCCACTTCTCATTGCATTTATTCTCTTTTAACAACTCTTAAATTATCAAGATCCATTGAATAATGACCTCTATGTTTTATGCCAAGAGCTAGAACACACTACACTATCAGTTTTAGACACGTGTCACTATGCCATTCGATCAAATTTGCATGATAGATTTCCTAGGAAGTCTTCTATCTTTGGCCTTCATTATCGACCATTGATTTGTGGTTATAACTATAGATAATGACAATTTTAAGCTCCCCATTTGTCTTGATTTTATCCTTTGAGAATATGACACTTGTCAATATCATGTGCTTCTTGTTGACCCTTCTATCAGTCTTGCCATTAAACACATTTATGCCACATGTTGACCCCTCATTTAAAATGATATCCTTTCTTACACACCTTTGATCTTGTTTGATTAGTTAATGTGGTCCATTGATCTTGATCAATAAGATCAAACATGCATCATAAATTTGTTAACTTTCCATGATTGTGACACTTGGCATGAATGTTTTCAATAGGATGTTCCTCTAACTTATTGACCTTTGCTCACACTGTTGGATCTTTAAAACCAACTAATATTTCCCTTTTCTTCTCTATATTATATTCATTACATGATTAAACATGCATCATTAATATTGGGTTCCAATGTTAAACATGGATCATTAATATTTATTAAAAAACACAATTCATGCCATAGATCTTGATCCAGTTACCTTTTTGACTTTTTTACCCTATCGAGAGCCTATGTGCCATAGATATACTACCTGGGCTCCCATGATCTTGACACCTATCAGCCCCATGTTCACTCTTTTGAATCCAAATAACTACTTTATGAGGCTTGAGTTTGACATTCCCATACACATCTTACTTGTTGAAGATTTTTAAATTCAAATGGTTAATTGTTGTATCTTTAATTTGACATCCCTAGGTATGTCTCATATTATTGGTTCATTTTTAAAGGCTTACAGACAAAAAATTTTGAAGAAACAAAATTTTAAAATGAAAGACATAAAATAGAGCACCTAATTTTCATGTAATTCTTCATTCAAGGGCTGCTAAGACAATCTTATAGCATGACTATACAAGAACTAACTATACATGTCTTAAAAACCTTCAACATGACTAACAAGTATAATATAAACATAAGTCATGACCCTTTAAGCTATAGGTTCAACCAATTTATAATTATATAAATTGACCAATAGGTATCTCTAATGATCTTATAATATCAGTTTCATGATTTTAAATATCTTGGTTATGTCCCTACAAGTGCTCTAATTCATGTTCATCATGATTGGTTCTCAAGGCAGAATGACAGTTCCAAGTATGTAAGATGAAGTGAATAGTTTGAGATGATATGATATAATTTAATATATACAATGAACATGATAATTTTGTTTGGGATGTATGTGACGTATACTTTATTTATATAATTTTGGGAGTCACTTTAAGGATGTGATATATGGAAGCCAAAATGGCTTATCGAATTGTGCGAGGATAGTGAGAAAGAAGCTTAAGAAATTGGTCTACAAGACCAATGGTGGACAATAGAACTAATGATATAAATATTTTATTATGTTATATAGGTCAAAAAGTAACTATTAATGTTTATTATAGTATTTTAAGTGTCCTTATAAGTGTTACAAACAACATTCATCATGAATGTGTTGACAAGCTTGTTGGAAGTTTTGTGTATTCATCTAGCAAAGATGAGTTTGGGGTGTTTTCCCAAAAGTTAAAGAATCCATTACATGTGAAGATGTTATTAAGGTATAAAATTTTAATTTTAATGTATTAATATTCATTATAATTCCATATTCAAGTGTTTAAATTCAATTGTTTATGACTAGGTTTTGGAGCAGTCAGATAGTTTTGAGTGGTCATGTTGTAAGAGTGTGTTTGAGGTATTTTGACCTATTTAGTGATGTAAAATGGACATGGTGATGAATATGAGGTCATGGAAGTTATATAAATGTTATTTTTTATTGTATTATGTGTCAAAATTTGTTTTTTTCTTCAGTTGTGTGAAACAAACTTTCAATTAGTGAGAAGAGCTAATGGCAAGTAGACTTAATGGCATCATTCAAGTAATGATATAAGATAAAAGGTGGTATGGACCTATATGAATTATATTAGGGGTATATTTGAGGTATATTTGAAGTATTTCATGTTTTTTTTAGGATAAATATGTTCTAAGATGGTACAAGTATAACATATGCTTTGAGAAGGCCAAATTGCATTAGGTTTCCCTAAGGCCTAATGGAGGCTTTGGTCTAAAGAAGTAATGACCAACCTATCTAGTGAGTGTTTCAATTTTTAAATGTGTGTATTGGCCTATTTTAGGATTAATCCAAGTATTGAGATATGTTTTTTACCAAAGTGGTTGAGATCAAAAGTCAATTATAAATCCAAGGCATAATAGGTCTATTTTGGCTAGAAAAGGAATGAGAGTGAAATCAAATAAAAGAACACATTTAAGAATAGAATGAGGTCATGGAGACCATTAGAGGGGAGTATAGGATCAATAATTAACATATAATAGGATTTATTAGTGTTCATGACAAGGTCAATTGACCTAATGAACCTAGTAAGATGCATATTGAGTGAAGAAGCCAAGAGGTTCTTTTGAAAAGGATAGAAGGTTGAGAAGAGCTAAGTGAGTTGATTATATTTTAGGAGACTATCAGAGCTACATCAAAGATGTGTTCATAATGTATGATAGTGGTTATATAAGATAGAGATATGAATAAAAGTTGACCAGATACTAGTTGAGAAACAAGGTATCTTGAGGTGATCAAGTTTATCTTGGTTAAGTTGGTGCTTAGTTAAGAGGGAGTGGTTCTTAGTCACTTATGGGGTTGGATACTCCTTATAAGTTGGATCTTGATAAAGGACTAGTTGAACTTGTGATTTAATAGTGAGGGTTTTATGCTCCTTGTGTGGTTGGTGCCTCACTAAATATTTATTCATTACTTATAGGATAGTAGTCCAAGAGTCAGTGGGGTTTATCCCCCATGAGGTTTTCCCACATAGCTCTTGTGTTCAGGTGTTATGTTTGTGCTTCATGCTCATATGAATGGTGGATTATGCATTGATATATATCTAGACTAGCTTAAATGTTTGATGAATTGTAATTGGAAATGAAATAAATTTCAAACACTGATTCATCCCCCCTCAATGGTTGTGCTTCCAACATTACTTACACAAATCATGAGAGAGTGCGATGAACACAAGGAGAGATAACTATCACTTTCCATTCAACCATGAAATACTACCTACACTTAATTAAGGATTTGAGAACTTAAAAACATCTTGAAATATTTTATTCAAAGGAAAAATTAGTACTTAAACAATAATGGATTCACCATACTAGATGTGGATATATTACAAGGCTAAAAGTGGTTACTTATATAAAGATATGGGAAGAGACAGAGAGGGGGTGTAGAAGGAGAAGATTTATAAGTGTCCAAAATGAATAAAAAAATAAAATAGTTGCATAATATTCCTAATAGACTTAAAAATACATGTGACTCTCTTCTAAAGACTCTCCATTCTCCAAGTGGCATAGGAGTTAGAAACTCATCTTGGCACCTTGCATAACTCTTCAAAATTGTCTTTCTTTGGATATGAAAGTGACAAATGGATGTTTTAATTATAAATTCACCATGAAATGATATTATAAAAATTATTTAACATCTATCATGAATTTATAAACTCTTATGATTTGATATTATGGCAGCAATCATCATTCATATGCATAGTTATCTTGAAACTCTTCATTTCCCACGCCTAGCTTTGTGAAAGTGGATCAAAACTTGAGATAATGTTATAAAAGTCACAATATCTCCATGTATGGAATTAAAATATCTTATTATAAATAAAAAAATCCATTTTGGTTCTATGAATAAATCCCAAGACTCGATTTTGTTCCTCAAGCTCTCATTAGGCTTATTTTCCTTGTAACCCTAAAATAATGTAAACCTCCTTGTGTATGGAATTATACAAATGGTAATGATAAAATAAGGGAATATTTGAGGACCTATTATGTATTTACATATCCATGATAATTTTTAGGTCTTGAGAGTGAGTGAAAGTGCCTTTTTCTACCTTTCTCTCTCCTCAATTAGGCCTCCTTGCCTAGAAGCCTATTTTTTTTCTCTAAACCTCTCCCACACATGTGAAGTAACCCATAATCATTTTATTAAATTTAAATATCATATCGCAAGCATCCATGTAAAATTTGAGTTCCTAAGATCCTATGGAAGTGTGAGAACCATGAAATGGCCTTGAGACATAGTCTCATATTAGGCATGTTTAAGACTGCCCTAGAAAATGAACTTTGTTGGATCACTTTAAAGATGTAATATGAATATTTTTGGAGTTTAATATATTAAATGAATCTTATGTGACATCATAAAATAGTTTTAAATTTATCCTTTACTCAAAACCCCACAAAACACCAAAAACCATGCAAAATAATGTATTTATTGTAGTCTGTACAACTGCAAGTATAGAAAAAATACACTTAGAGAACCTAATTGGAGTCATAAACAATATACATGATGTTATAGATTCAAAATATGTCATTAAATGTTCTTTATAATTCCATTTCTCACATCTAGTCTCTGTTAGGGTTTTACAAGGGTTTAAAGTAGATTTAGTTCTTAAGGATTATTCATAAAGAATAGATCCTATTTATCTATCCTAATGCCAAAAATTTATATTTATGGGACCCATACATCAATTCCAAACACAATTTACCACCATGAACCTTTTTAGGAAATTTATGAGCAAAATTTAGTGATATTCAAGTGGTTGAATGCCCATTTAAGAGGGGTTTGCATTCTTAAGCCTTGTTCATGCAAGTGATGGGATCAATATAATAATGGATGCCAAAAAAATAAAGTGTGAATACTTAAATTCCATCAATAAAAATCACTTATATCCATGAGAGGGTCACTATTATACCAAGTGATATAAATTTGCCTTTTGTGTTGCAGTCTACCTTAAGATAAACTCAAGGAAGGTCTTATAAGCCTAATTAGAATTTTATTTATTTTCCCATGTTTGTGATGATCATTGGAGGTATTATATATATATATATATATATATATATATATATATATATATATATATATATATGCAAGTGATGGGATCAATATAATAATGGATGCCAAAAAAATAAAGTGTGAATACTTAAATTCCATCAATAAAAATCACTTATATCCATGAGAGGGTCACTATTATACCAAGTGATATAAATTTGCCTTTTGTGTTGCAGTCTGCCTTAAGATAAACTCAAGGAAGGTCTTATAAGCCTAATTAGAATTTTATTTATTTTCCCATGTTTGTGATGATCCTTGGAGGTATTATATATATATATATATATATATATATATAAATATAAAATACCTCCAAGGATCATCACAAACATGGGAATATAATTAGAATTTTATTTATTTTCCCATGTTTGTGATGATCCTTGGAGGTATTGTGTGTGTGTGTGTGTGTGTGTGTGTGTGTGTGTGTGTGTGTGTGTGTGTGTGTGTGTGTGTGTGTGTGTGTGTGTGTGTGTGTGTGTGTGTGTGTGTGTGTGTGTGTGTGTGTGTGTGTGTGTGTGTGTGTGTGTGTGTGTGTGTGTGTGTGAAATTATAAAAACCTTAAAACCATCACCTTACCTCAAAAAATCCACCTTGTTCATACTACACTTTGTGGTTTGTGTGTTTGGTCTTAATCTTGCTAGGCCTAGATAGGGTTTCTATGTTTGTTTCACTTATGTCATCATGGGTCTAAGGGTCTGAATGAGGTCCTATGTCATCATGAAATAATATTAAAATGGTTTTAATTTCCTCAAACCTTTCATATACCCTTACCCCTCTCTAAATAATAAAAAACTCTCATAAAAGTAGGCAGGCATGTAGATGGTCTTGAATTGTGTATGCAAGGATATGAAGCTCTATTTAATCATATTGCTCAGTACCTTATTTAGGTCTCACTATCCTCAAATTATTTTACTCACCTATCCATTCTCCTTAATTATACCCTAATGTTCTATATTTATTATTCCCCTTCCTTAGGCTTGAAACTAACCTATTGACCTTATAACTTGTAGGTGTCTATTAGGAGAAGTCTGAGTGCATTTATGGGTTTTAGGACTCCATTACCATTATTTGACATCTCAATGACGCTATAATATCATTGGGAGTTTGAAACCCTTTAAATTTCTGATCTCAAGTCACCATGACTTCATAACACACACTATTCAAGACTACCTTCTCAAAGTGGTTGTAGGTGGTCATTGGAAGAGAGTTTGAACATGTGATCGTGAGGTTATCTTCTTCAACTCCACCATGACACCTTAATAGTAGCCAAACCTAATTGAGAGTTATTTCTCACTTACTTACAAGGTTCATTGGATACTATTGACTACTTTATGCTCCCATACGTAGAAAGTAATCAATCCATGCATGGGAACCCAAGAACATCACTTTTGGTCACCCTTATGTTTATTGAAGTGTTAATATAGTCTAAAGGAAGATCAATAGTTATAATGTTAATGGAATTAGGTCTAATGTTTTTTCATGTCATGAAACACATAGTGGTTGTATTTATACCCTATTTGAACTTATGTTAAGTGTTTTCCTTGTGTTTACACATGTGTGCAAATCCATAACATGCTTTAGGGTAGTCTTAGTGGTTCAAGTCTATTAAATATGAAGATGACTAAATATGGGAGCTTATGACTCATCATGAATATATCTAGTGTGTTGACTATATGTAGGGTATGGCTTGATCATAAGTATCAATAATGTTTTGAAGGTAAATGATAATCTAATTGAGGTCTTTAGCTTGTTCTAAGGCATTTTCATAGGTATTTAAATGTTATCCATTTTAAACCTTCACTTGAATCCATATATACTATTTTAAAAGGTTTTTTTTAACTTAATATGATGTTATTTGAAATAAAAATTCCACTAAGACAACCATTTACATCCTCAAAAGCCTTCATGAATCCCATTATTCCATGACCAAACTATTTCATATGTTAAAGGTGCCTTTTCACAAGTCAAAGACCTTTATTTTCCACTAAATGGGCCCAATATGTGTTAAAACATGTCCCTTAAACTTACCAAACCATAAAATGTGTTTTGAAACATTTTCTTACCCCTATTTTCCCTCCTCCTACCTACTAGTGATTATTCATGATGTGAAAACATGAGAAAATATAGGAATCAATCTATTTTGTAGGAGTTACAAGGTTTTATGGATTTATAAAATATGAATTTGGTTAGATAAATGTATGGGTATTAAACAAGAGTTTAACATAATCATTATATGAAGGAATCCATGTGATTTAGAGCCAAAAGATCCAAAAATTGACTTCCTTCCTCCATCGATCTCTTTAGCAACTTTGTAGAGCCCTTCAGGTTTGTGCTCAATCTGTAAAGGAGAGAGAATGTGAGGGTACAAATTCTTGGCCAAATTAAAGATAAATAATGGCCTTATAATCATGGGAATTAGTTTCAATATTATTACTTTATGTTGTATGAAAAAATGTTAAGAAGTTAAGTAATCTGGTTACCTTCCTCATCTACACAGGGCCAAAAATAGGGGACACTTTCAATTCATTATTGGATTATTTGATTAAACTAGTGGTTTTTAACATCTTCTCTAGTCCTAAAGGGTCTTGAAATGGCATCCTCTACTTTTGGTTCATATGTGTGAGCCTATAGGATTAAGAAACATCTAAGCTTCCACTATTTACAGACTGTAAGTAGGCTTCCATTGGTAAAAAGGGATTTTTAGTGCATATGTCTGAGAATGAATAGTGTTTTGAGTTTTAAAGATGGTGTCTTAAAGTGGTTTATATATCCTTAGTTTAATTTTAATGTTCAAATGGACCTACAACTCTCTTAAATGATGATTTTAAATGAGACTACCTGCATGTTTGAGCTTCACTACAAGGAAGGAGAGTGTGTTGCATGATAATGGCTTAGAGGTTATTAGAACATAGTAGAAAGCAATATAATAATTTTGTATTCATATGAAAATGTTACTATTTTAAAATATTCAAACCTCATTATAGCCTCATAGGCCAAGAAACTACCGACTAACCCTTCAATACCTTCACAGTCTTGCTTAGAAAAATCTAAGGTTGTTTAGAAAAAGTTGAGGTATTCAAAGAGTCCTAGGTTTCCATTTCTAAATATATATGATTGATTTATGAAATCCAAGTTTTTACTCTATTAATTAGGATAATAGATAATCCTAAGTTCCTTTTAAATCATTTGGGTATGAGTCAATAGACCAATTCAAGCCCTCAAATAACCTTTATCATCTGATGGTCTTATCACTGCCAACTTACCTCATTATAGGCCCTAAGTTGTAATTTTCAAGCTCCGTGTGACCTTACAACCATCACCCATGGGTTTAAATTATATACCCAAATCCAATTCATATAATCAAGGTCTAAATACCTCATAGGGATATCAAGTGCCATTAGTGCCATGAGAAAAGGCTTATGCAGGAATAAGCCCTATTGAGAGAGCATAATCACCACCTATAGGAAACAACTTATATCCAATTTTAAAAGTCTTTAAAAATCATTATATGTAGATGATCCTTGAGTGTAAGGAAGGGGTCATGAATAATTAAATTTATTTGTTAAGGAGATGGATTTGAACATAAGTAATTTCATTGGGGTCTCAAGTATAACTATGAGATCACTCTCCTAACTTAGAAACTTGTTCAACAAACCTCTTGAGTCAATCAACATGCATGAATTAGTACCCACAATACTATTGATAGTTTGTACCCTCAAACTTGATTAAGAGATGTTATATTCACATAATATGATATCTTGTTTTATGATGGTGATTAGATCATGGAGATAATGGTGCCAAAGGCAAGAGGTCTAAAGAGGTGACTAATTAGAATGGTGCAAACATGTACAGTGAACTAGCCTTGCTCAGTTAGTCTAGAGTACATAACTAGAGTAAATGACAATTCCAAGAGCATGCAAGAAGGGAGATCAAGATGATGAGTACATATGTATCTCTCAAGTCTTCATATTATGGTGATATCAGCCTAGGGTGACTACCTAGTCTAGGTTGCATAGCTAGGACACACAAACTTTGATGTATGACTATGTAGATGAACCTTGATAACAAAGTTAGGGAAGATAAACCTCAAGGTTATGGTAAAAACTTGAAATATGTTTTTTGAAACCCTGATTTCATCACTATAAAGGGATAAGAGAGAATTATTAGGTTATCACACTAACTATTACAAGCATTTGTATAAGATAGTGATAGCCAAAGCAAGCTACAAGAGAGAGAAAGGTTAGCATGATGGTCTAAGAAAATAATAAAAAGTATAAAATATGGAGACTAAAATGAGGATGATGATATAAAAATTTTGAGGTTACATATGTATATACAGGTGGGTTGAAGTTCCAAATTCAATCTAGGCCTATAAGGCCTAAAGCCACCATGAACCCTCAAGACCCCATATTGACCTCAGGGGCAACTCCAAACCTCCAAGCAGACTCAAGGCAATGTGGAAGTGTATAAATGTTTGTTAGACCTTGATGGAGGTTTTTAAAGCAAGGGAATGTAAATAAATGGTAAAACTTAGTCTTAGCACCTTCTTGATCTCATTGTTTTAAGCAAACATGCCAAGTTGTCACTTTCAACACGTGTATCTTTCATCATAGAGGGACTTAGACCCATGGCTATTAGTGTAAATTGTGCACCCATATGGAATAAATATCCATGAAGAAGTGAATGTTATTTAAGGGCTTAAATATATGAACAAACATTAATATGGTAACATACACAAACTACCTAGAAAGAATCTCAAAGTAAACCATATGTTTCTCATATCTTTGTACAATCTGAATGGGACCCAAGGTTATTTAGAAGATTTTAAGGGGTCTGTAGTCTAAATGTCATGGAAATAAGTTCTAGTTTGGAAGTATGTACTATATGAACCATCATTTAGATGGTTAACCTCTAAAACCCTTCCTAAACCTTGGTTTAGGCCTGATGAATGAATTACACCTCTGAATGCATCCAAATTAGATAATTAGGCTATGAAAAGGTCTTAATGGTTTCCCCATGTCCCCTGAGCACTCATATGGCCTACTTTTTGGCATGTGCAAGAGGTGTAATATATAGATGGTATACACACAAGAGGGGTTAAATGGCTTGCTTAAGCTAATATAAATGGTATGAAAGACCTAAGGGGTGATTTTCATGTTAGGAATAGTTAACTAAGTGATTCACAAATCCATATTAAGTTCAAAACCCATAAACCCTACATTTAACAAATATTGATATATCACCTTCCTCAAGACAATGCCACTTGAAGTTGGAAAAAGGGATAAAAGGAGATTAGATGACATCTCATATCACCATATAAATGGTTATCATGTTTTTTTAGGTGTGTGAGCCACTTTGGTTTGTAGGGGAGAAGCCATAGTTGGTCATTTTGGCTTGAAAGTGTCTCAAGACTGCTCAAAATGTACATTTCTCACCTGAGAGTAAACTTTTCAAGCTCATAACTATATGAAATAGTTGCATGAGGAGCTGAACACTTTGGGAGAGTTGAGGTGCCTTATCTATAAGAGATAAGTGGTATTGTTTTAGAGGTTAAGGTCCTAAAAATTTATGAACCATTGCTAAGAGTCCAAAACCCCTTAAACCTCCATAAAACCCTAATAATGAACTAATTATAATATCTTGGATAAAATGTATCCAAATTCATTAAAATGACCTAGCAAACACTTGGATCACATATCCCACTCAAAAGAGACTTCATCTATGATACTGGTTTATATGGATAGTGTACAAACACCCCTAAAAACTATTATTTTATAAGATTTTGAGTAGAAAATTAAGTGGAGGACTTGGTGAAGGGTTTTAGATCATTTTAAGAGGTTCTATGAGACTTGTTTCATATTATCAAATAATAAAATGTTTACAAATCTACCTAAAAATGCTTCATCAAGCCTTCACCAAATAAGCAATCTTAAAATGCAAGTAAGAGGTGACCTAGTCTTTTAAGTGGGGTAATATTGTAGGTGTGAGCTTGTAAATCCCAAATATTGGTATAGTAGGTTTTTCTAGGTGTAAATCAAGATCACTTAGTCAACTAAATGTTCCATCCAATCTCCATAACCATCCAAACAATGAATAGCCAAGAGACTAGACTATTTGTCCAGTAGGCCCCCTTACTCAATTAAATGGGGATGCTCATAGATGTAGAAGGATAATATGAAGTTAATGACTCATTATATAAATTATGTAAATTCCCCCTAAGGTGATCAAGATCCACATCCATGTTTATTATGGATTATTTAGGAAGTTTCTTTAACATAGTCAACATACAAGGAAGAGGTGGGCACTAGATGCTTCATGGAGGAGGCCCAATTTAACATTTTCAATGATTTTAACTATCACAAGGAGATAAACCTGACTAGAGGTGGTGTGCATAAGATCCTAATGGGTCAAAATTTTCTAAAAATAGACTCCAACATACCAAAGATGCTCATTTAAGACACTATTTAGCCTAAGCAATGCATAGAAGAGTGTGGAGTGATATTGTAACTATTGTGTGAGTGGATTATGACCATTATGAACTATTTATACCACTTATATGCTAGGATTATATTCTATCTATTTCTCATGGTCTTATATATTTAGGCTTTAAGGCCTTTGTTTTCATCCCTCAACTAGGTGTAGTAAAACTTTACCAAATTATATCTTAAAAACCTTGAGAATCAATAAAGAAAAGATTGATTGCAAAAAAAATTCTAGCATTAGTGTGTTATGGTTTGTTTATTTACACAAAGTGTGATGTTTATCCTCCTTTTCAGGTCCTCTCCTTCACCCAACTATTAGAATTCCATCTTATTTAGGTCATGTGATGTTTATCCTCCTTTTCAGGTCCTCTCCTTCACCCAACTATTAGAATTCCATCTTATGCAGGTCATGTGATGTGTTAGATTGTTAGTACCTATGTTAAAGAGTAAGTTGGTTGATAGTGACTCAAGCAGACCTCTTCTCTATTATCTTCAAGTTTAAATCATCCTTTATAACCTTCACATGAATTAATCATGATTATAAGTTCATTAATAAGCTTTTTTTAATCTTAAACTTTCACTTGATTCACCAAGTGTTGTTTCAAGATTAGTTAAGAGTGGATACATGAATATTGGTGCATCACCATCTTTAGAATAGGTTTCTTTTTCATGTTTTCACTCTATCTCTTTTCATCCCAACATTAATAGGTATTTGAAAGTAATCATATATTGATGTACCATGGGAGATATCCCCATAACCTAGAGGTTTGATCATCTAATAGGTCACCCACAACCTTTGGACCAAACCCATATTACCCCATGATTGAAGAAAACTAAACCATATTATTTAAAGGGTGCAGCTTGGAGTGTTAATAGTTAATTCATGACATTTTTAGACCTTTTCCTTCTAAATTCGATACATAGACCTATGTTTATGCATCAAGGATTTAGACTTTGTCTTCTTGACCATCTCCTAACTTGAAAATGTTTTAAGTGATTTTAATTATTTTTGACTTGTCTCATATTTTCATCTACATTGAGTTGTGCATTAAACTTGTTCTTGTTTTGATGTTAATTATCACTAGTCCACAATAGGACCTATAAGTCGATCACCTATAGGTACCTTTTTACTTGTATATGATGCTAAGACAACCCCTTTGAATCATAGACACCTTTAACAACTTTGACACTATCAAATTTTGTCCCACTTCTTTATCACTCTCTCAATAATCCTATATCTTTTGACTAAGCATATGTCATCCTCAACATGTCTATTCACCTAAACATACTATGTGTATAATCAGCCTATGTGTAAGTTTTGTGTGTTGACAGTGAAATTATATGAGTCCATTAATGTCTTTTGATGATACAATGGTGTTTATCCAGGGTCACATGGTTGTTTTAATGGGAGCTTAAGGTCTTTTCACTATTTGAACACTCTTATCCTAGACCTTAGACCCCATGAAAACTCACTTACAGGTCTGCATACTTATGAGTGAATGAAACACCTTATAAACTTATTTGAGAGTGTATATTTGTTAATTTCACTCTCACTTTCTTAGACCTCTAGTGTTCAAGGTGTTTTCTCATGATACCATGGACTTATCATTTATGTTTGGCTTAACATTGATTTTAAACCTATATAAGACCATTTATATACAGATCATGCTTTTCAAAGACCAAAATATGATGCCTCTTAATAGGTTGTTTGAAAATAGCTACTTATCAAGATATAACACATGAATCATGGGAGAGTGAGGGTATTTTATATGAAATATGGAGTAATAGAAACCTTTAATATTGATAGTCTTTCAAAACCACCAAACACTTGTAGCAAAGATGACTGAAACACCTTATACTTAATGTAATTTTCCTCTTATTGAAGACACTCCATGGATTTGAATTGTATGATGAAACTACCATTGAAAGGATATATTTGACCTTTGAAAACATCCATTAAAATAATTATTCTTCATTAAATTTTGAAGTGGAGAAATAGGAGCAAAATTAGACCCTACTTAGATGGACAAGGCATAGTGACCTGCTATCACTCTTAAAAATTGATCATAAAGGAGGGGACAGGAATATATATACTAATTCCACTAATTTTAATCTCATTAGGAACCCTAATAATGGCCAAATTTTCATCTCCCAACTCTCTCTCTCTCTCTCTCCTATCCATACCATGCATCTGATTTTTGCCTTTTTTAGCTTATGAAGGTAGTGATGGAGGAGAGAGAGTGTCTAATGCATTTGTATGACCTAAAAACTGATATAAATATATAATATGACGTTTTTAATACCAAGGGACACTTTTAAACTATTTTTACTTATAATTATATCTTCCAAGGCTGTATAAGTGCCAAAAAGTGCTTGTAAAGGGGTAGTTTACTTAGTTTAGGCATTGAACTACATATTTTGTTAGGATATAGCCATCTTTGAACATTTTATGACATATGGTACATTATGTAACTTCTTTAAATGTTTTCCTTTGAAGGTGGTATTCACAAATCCTCAAACATAGGCCAAAAAGTGACCAAAATGACATTTTAACACATAAGAACATAATAAAAGGTTAAAACATGATAATATGACCTTAAAGACACATTAATAACCTTTTATAATGACTATAAACCATATAAATCCTTTGATCATAACTGACAACACCAAGACCTTATGAATGACCCTTAAGACTAGACAAGTATACATGCGATGAAACCTTGGACAAGGCTAGACAATGACTAATGTGACCATATAGAGACCATTTATGACCATGAAAAGGCCACATACAAGTTTTAATAATCCCATAAAAAGTTTCAAATTAGATAGGTTGACCAATTTTGAATTTAGGTCAAAATCTGGTTAACATATATATCTCAAACCATCTATCTATCACTAAATCCATAAACAATAATACAACTAGTGATCTATGCCAAAAACTTAATCAAATAAATCATTTATGACCACTACCTATGTCTCCAACCATGGTCTCCCCATCATCCTAACTTTTGAGAACCTCTAATATTGGTTTCCTTCATATAAATTTAAAACTTGGTGTCACCACCTAATCCCATTGTGATCCCCTCCTTAGCAGCCTCTCTATCGAATCAATATGTCCTGGAGTAGCCATAGGATAACCTTCTATGACTACTCATGCCTTTGTCTCCTATTAACTTGAGGCAACTATTATACACTCTCAATATTTTATGAGTTTGGGTTGTGTTGTATCTCAAAATTATCTATTTATTTAAGATAACAAAAACATAAAAAAACATTTAATTCATTCCCCATATTTCACCAATGTAGGTGGAACTATAGTGGCTTGAGGTTTATTTAGACTATATAAGAAACACTCAGTATTTTATGAGGTTAGCTCAACCACCCTTATTTGAATGCTCTCTCTATTTTTCAAGCATATTTAAACCATTAACTCACCATTTTATGAGTTGGAACATTTTATATCTCATAATTCTCAATTTAGTTTACATACCTAAAAAATTCCAAAAACATTTGAAATCATTTGAAACCCCCTAAACATTCGAAAAGACCTAGGAAAATTATAAATATCATAAAATCATGAAAATTGGCTTAAAATTTCCATTCAAGATATAAATCTATCAAAATTTTCTAGGATGGACTTTCTTACTATCCATATTCATTTCTAAGCCACTTTGGCCTTTTTTCCTCCCATTTCTAGGATAACTACATCATCTTAAGGTTTGTATGGACTATGTAGGAAACACTTGGATATATGGGATATCTCAAGTTAGATTTATTTATCACTTTGTTGTCATTTGGCACTCTATGACCACTTATTTACCTTAAATATTTTGGGTCTTATAGCCATTTCATAAGTAATCACTTGTCCTTTAGTTTTCCCATTCTTATTATTTTCTAACACTCACCATTTTATGAGCACTTTAATTTTGAATGCTCTCACTATTTTGCAAGAAATTTAAGTTTGAATGATCTTGTCATTTTTTAAGTATTTAAAACTTGTATACTTTTTTCATTTTTTGATTTTATGCTGTGAGCATTGTGTATTCAAACTCTATGCACTAATGACTACTTGGCTTTTCTTACGTTCTCATCATTTTGTGAGAAATCCTAACCTGCACTCTCATTATTTTGTGAGATCATTCTCATTTTACACCATATATGTAGTAAAAACTATGAATTACTAATTCATTTAATTAGATGATATTCATCTCTTAAATTTTCATGTGTTTTTATCCTAAACCATGCTCTCACACTTACATGCATTTTTTGTGTTGACACTTTCATAACTGTGAGTGTCATCCCCATTTTGTGAGACCATTCTTATTTTACTCTACATGTCAACCATGTTTTCTTATCATCATTTTTCATCTATTCCATATCCTGGGAAAACTACATTTGGCCTAAATTTCACATTATATCTCATGTCCATAAAATTATGTAGGTAGCGTCTACTTACCTATTGCATCTAGATTTAGATTGACTACCCCTATATTTTATTTTATTCCCCCCATTTTATTTTTGTGTGTCATTATTATGTATAGCTTAGGGGAAATATTTTACCATTTTTTCTTGTGTTGTTTTTGTTTTACATGTGTTATTGCTACCTAGATTAGGGGTCACCCTGTCACCAAGAGTAACACCTCTATTACACATACATGAATGATTTATATATTGTTTTTTACTAACATTGTAAGTACCCATTATTTGTATATTGCCTTTGTGTGTTTAGAATAGTTTGTTTATTTCACCTTTATTTCATTTAGATTGTTTATTTATTTGGATTGTTTTATTTATTTATTTATAGCCTTGTTTTTTTATTTTATCTATTTTTGTTTGTTCTGTTTGTTTTATATGTTTAGTTTATTTGTTTAATTTTGTGTTGTTTATTTAAATCTTGTTTATCTTGCCTTGATTTTTTATTGGTTTTTTTTAATTTTTTGTTTGTTTGTATTTGCATTTTTTCCCTTTTTGTTTCTCAATTGCGGTAGGATTATTACAATTTATTTACACTTGAGTCTTGATTACCTATTTCTTATACTTGAGTTTTGAATTTGTGTTCATTATGCCACTTATTTTATTGCATTATATTCACTTTGGATTTGATTGTACATATCTTATGCCTAAGTGACTTGTACTTACCTTTAAACTAAGTTTTCCATGCTTTAGATACATATTTTTATTGTAGTTATCTATAACTATGATGCATAGTAACACAA
Organism: Torreya grandis; assembly: GCA_037957365.1. Taxonomy (NCBI): domain Eukaryota; kingdom Viridiplantae; phylum Streptophyta; class Pinopsida; order Cupressales; family Taxaceae; genus Torreya; species Torreya grandis. The sequence continues at coordinate 2,650,834 of JARHVA010001615.1, read as the reverse complement.
GCTAAAAACAAATTAGGCCAAAGTAACTATTAGATAATCCAATGGGTAGTAATTATCCTTATTCATATCTAATAAATCCTAAACCTACCCAAATGCAAAGTAATTAAATCACAACTGAATAGTAATCACTGCTAGTTAGGATGTGCATCTATATACTAGCATGTAGCCCAAATTTGTGCTTATCTTATATGCTATATTATTTTTACTATGTCAGTATAGATTAAGTACATAAACTCCCTTTCCTAATTTTCAATACTAGGTCAAATTATATGGACCTTCCCTAATCATATCTTCCCTACTGGGGAAAATAAGAATTGTATTATGATTCCATACAACCTACTAGGGCATTTTCACTATGTTGATAATTATAAATGCCTTTGGGAAAATCATTTTTTTTCACACATATACCCTAATGGTGTGCCTAATTGTGCTGATGATTATAACTAACTTTAGATAAATCATTATTTTCACCCATATACCCTACTAGAGCACCTCATTGTGCTAATGATTATAACCACCTTTGGGAAAATAATTATTACCACCCATCTGCCCTATTGGGGTAACTCACCATGCCACTGATTAACCACCTTTGGAAAAATTAGTATTTCCACCCTTGATACCTATAGATCTTAACATTTCCTTATTTTTGATGGAAAATTCGATGACTTTTTTGTCTTCCAATCCCTCAAAGGGGCATCCAAGGCTCATCCATCACCCTCTAAGGAATTATCCAAGGCATTAAAAACTTTATCATAATTTGAGAAGATGTTATTATGCATGTGTCTTTAAATGCCTTACCAAATAGGCTAAAACTGTAGACACCTCATTTTGGACATTATTATATTCCAATAAAACTTTAAATTTATTTCTACCAAATAGTGCAAATTAAGCCAAGAATCACTAAATGTCTCAAGTTTGTTCACACATCAGACATTAGTACCCAAAATCATTTTTAGGCATCACTATTTGGGGTATTATCCTATACACAATAATAACCTCCTATGAATTCATCTCTAGTCAGATTATGACCTAGAAAATTGACAGATTGGCCTTTAGACCCATTAAACAAGTCACTTAAATAATTCCTAAATTTCAAAAATGCTAAGTAGAATGAATTAACTAAATAAACCTAATTTAAATTTTAAGTGAAATTTCCATGTTCAATTACTAAATATTAATTTTTTTTAAATAAATTCCAATAAAATTGAGGTCATGATGATGTCATCATATTCAAAGTCAAGGAATTAAAAATATCTCCATTAAAGCCTTAAATTCATAAATGAAGAGCCATGCTTAATAAATCAGATCTTTATCCCAAATATTTATTTCTTGTATCTTCCTTAACTTAACCAGGGTTAAACTAAACCTAATCATGATTAAATATAACCTAATTTCACTTGGGTTAGAGTTAGTTGGAGAACCTATAAATAGAAGTGCCAAGGCCACTGTTAAAAAAGCTCTCAAGCCAAAGTTATAATGTTAAATTGTTGAGAAAGAATATATATATATATATATAAGCATAAAATATTATAACCCAAGTTAGTTGTGCAAAGAGTAAAATCAAGTTCAAGATATTCATAAGTTATTATTATTTTCATGTATTCAAGACTAGATGTAGGTTTTATTTTATAATGTTATAATGAAAAATTATTTATAGATTGCTTCATCTTTCCAAAACCAAGCCAAATAAATCCAAGGTGACAAGGATATATGATGAAAGGAGAACCATTGTTAAAGACTCTTTGAGCACATGACCGAAGACATTCCTCCAAAGCCAATGTGTAACTCTTGCTCATAAGGAAGGTAAAGAATACTTGTTTTATCTTATTTTATTTGTTACTTATATTTTTATCTTGTTCCTTGAGTAGATAATCTTGAGGAGTTAGATTTTTTTAGGTTTTTTTTATCATAGTAACACTTGGCTAACTCTCCTCTTAGATTCTTATCTCACATAATGGCATGCCTGGTGGGATCACACACCCAATATGCATAATGAGAGAATATTTGGACCTCTTTTGACCCAAGGATAATTCATTTTAGACATTTTTTTCTTGTATTTTATATAAATTTTCCATGTTTTATCTTTAACTATGAAACTATGAATCCGTTCTTGTGAAACTATAAATTTGGTAGAAAAATAATGAAATCATCGAGTGAAACCATGAAATCATTCTAGATAATCGTGAAAACATCTATATTTGATATTGTCTCTACTAAATTATGAATTTTAGGACCAAATTTGTTAAACTATCAAAGCAAACTATGAATTTGCCCCACATGAATCACAGTTTTTCCTTTGTTTTATGCTTAATTACAAAATTGTTTAGAAGTTGTGAAATCACTATTTACAATTTTGAAATCATTGTTTAGAGTAGTGAAATTATTTTTTTGAGTTTATAAGTTATTATTATATGTTGTGAAATTGAATTTTTAAGTTGTTAAATTATATTTCTCACTATGAAATCATTATTAAATAGCGAAATTGCACTGCTCTATTTTCTGTATTCTCTGTAGGTTTTTCTCATAGTTGTCAAATCAATGAGTTAAAGTGAAAAATCATTGATATAATTTATAATTTTTTTGGGAAACTATTAAATCACTTTTTAATTTTTGTATTACATTTTGGTTTTCTTTTTTTTTATATGCCTTAACAATTTCATAGTTCATAGTCATTGTGTAACTATGAAATCATTACAAAGAGATAATTTTTGTGTCTAATGAGATAACTTATATGATTTTCACCTTGGATTAGGTTAAAATTAATCCACTAACCTTGTTTTTAGATAATTGAGCCAATAAAAATAAATTATAAGTTCTTTTAAATCAATTTTCCTTTGCAAAATCAAAATTCACAACAAAGTTTAAAATTCATCCACATTTGGTTAAGGTACTTAAAAATCACTTAACAAATTTGTATTTTAGCATTTAATTTTTTTTTAAGTGTAAACAAGGCCAAAGGGACCAAAAAATTCAATCACATTTGATTTGATGCTATTAAAAAGAACATACACTTTATTTAGATATTTTAAGGGATTTTTCAATTTTTGTTTGTTCTTTGTGTATTAGCTAGTTTCAAATTTCATAGATTAAATTATTTGTTTATGGAAAACCATAAACTATGACATGTATACTCTCTTCCCAACCCCTTTAGGGAACTCAGGTGACCAAAAGTGCTTGGTTTATTGCCTTATTTTTTTACTCTTGTCATAAATAATGTCGTGTATGCTCTCCCCAAGCTCTGAGTGACTTGGGCGACCTAGAAATGACTTCTAAAGTCTTTTCAATTCACTTTATTTATTTTATTACATTTGGATTATGGGTGCAATTTCATCACCTCCTCATAAGTTCTTTATGGGTGTTGAATTTGGATTTAATCTCCCAACATTGTACCAACCCCACTCTATGGTAGGGTATATAAATTAGGGCACATGATATTAGGATTATCATAGGGTTGAGTGACTAGCCTCTCTAATCCTAATGAAAAATTGCGTTAGGTATTGCTAAACATAATAATTCACTAAGTAGTACATGTCTAAAGTCATTTTGTAAATGAATAGACCTTTACATATAAATTTAGTAAGTATAAACCCAATTAACATGATTGTGCCCTTATGTTAGCCACACTTACGACCATCTAGTGCGTTTCAAAACTTATAATTTTTTTAGTCAACCCCATTTTCCATAGAATTTATTTCCAAATGTCAAGTGCTCCTCACTCTAAGTTCATACCACATCCTAATGCTTGAGAGACATAGGAGGTATAATAATTCTATCTAAAAATGTTCTTTATTTTTTGGGTTAACACTTAATTACTCATGAGCATTGGTATATCAATGAGAATTTTGGTAGAAACTATGCATGCCCATGTTAATTCTAGGGATAGGATGAGCCATTAGTGTTATTTTATTTCATTTACATGTGTGTTTTGAGACTAAAATTATTTGTTTTTTTTTCAAAGGTTGAAATGAGTCATAATTATCACGTGTTGTCACTCCACTTTAGCATAAGAAGTGTTACTCTACCCATTTTTCTTCACACACTTTCTCCTTAGAGTTTTTATTCCAAAAATCATTTGTGTACCACTTGTTTAAATGGAGCATCGTTACACTACCCATTTTGTCTCAAACATTTTCCTTGTATTTTTTAGTCTAAAACCATTGTCACACCATTTGATTAAAGGAGTGTCGTTACATTGCTTATCTTATTCCAAAAACTTTACATTTTTCAAACCAAGTTCAAAATCATGTGTACCTTCGGTCTAAAAATGGTATCATTATGTTATCCATTTAAGTCTAATATTTTATGCATTTGAAAATTTTAAGTCTTTTAAACCAAGTTCAAAATTCATCTTGTGAAGTTTAAATTCAAAATCAATTGGTCTACACCTAGGTCTTGCCTAATTCTAGTTTGGGTGTTTATCTCTTACCTTTGGATTATGTAACTTGGATTGATTCCTTACTTTATTTAAAAACCCTTTCCCTAGATATAGGAATTGGTTTAATTTTGTGTGCTTAAAGTTGATTTATTTCCTTAAACTAAGGTTAAAATTCATTATTTAAGTATAACTCTATGCATGATTAGTTTACATTAGATCCTTGATTATCACTTGGGATTGAATGCTTTACTCATCGCTCTTATTTTGATTACTTAAGGTTGAATTTACCAATTAGTTTTAGGCATGTGCCTAGATTGAATGCTTTATATAAAGGTCAAGTTTATTTTAAAATCCATGTTTTGAGATTGAGTCAAGTGTTTCAAACTATTTGCCTTAGAGTTAGACTAATTACATGTTTTTACCTTGACCTATTTTGTTTTAAAGTCTAGATTTGTGCCTTTTAACTAAAGACCTAGCATTACCTTAAAGTTTTTATATCTATTTCAACCCTTTCTAAGTATATCTTTGTGCCTTTTGAACAAAGACCTAAACCTTTTAATTTTCTTATTAGACCTAGATTAGATTTTTTCAAAACACTTTGTATACACATAATTTTTTTATTAACTTTACCACTTGCTAACACTTTATATCTTTTAGGAACCTATTGAGTTTCAATCTCTTTGAGTGCATGCCTTAAAGGGTGTATCAAGAAAGGGGTGGGTAGACCATCGGTGCTTCATAATATTGTTATGGATTTGTATTAGTCCTACCATTTGTCTAACTACTTGCTATCAACACAACCTTATCTTATGTACTTACCTAAAACTTATCTCCTCTATTGAACCCTTCTCTAGGAATTTTTTTCCTTCATTATCCCTTCCTAAGCCTAAAATGTTTTTGGATAGTTTACAATATAGAGTTGAGTTTGCTGAATTAATATTCTAATTGATACTTGTTAGTAACAATTAACAATATAGAGTCGATTGGGCTAACTCTGTCAACTAAAATTTTATAAAGTTATAGGGTTAGATATACCTATATAAACACATCCTTTTCATCATTTATAATAGAGAGAAGATGAGAATAAGAAAGATATATTATACATCTACTTATCTAGCATTATACTTGAGGATCAATATTAGGGTTTCATACTTTCTTTGGAGATATGGATCTTGTCTTATGGAGAAGTCTTTTGGATGCATTGATAGGTTGTGTAGCCTAGAGTTGATTTGTTGGCCCCAAATTTTGGGTGAGTATTTTGTCCATCTTGGTATGGAACTAGATGGTGCAGAAGGACTATAGCACAGGAAGTCTATGGTGTGGAATCTTATGGGTGTAGAAGGACTGTGGCATGAAACCTATAAGGCACGAGAGGATAAATGACATAAAATCACTAGCATGAGAGGACCCAATCAAAGTAGAATAAGTCATGAGGAAATCAAGAACATAGAAATTATAATTGAAGTAGAATATTAGGGGAGCACATGGGAATCAGGAATAGTTAAAATAATGATTCATATGGGTCACCTAGACATTATTCATAGGAAGCTTTGCATTGGCCCATAAAAAGAGTAACACATGGTTGTAAGGATATATCATAAAGTAGGTATATAGGGGAATAAAGGCCTGGGTCCTTAGGAGGATTAAATTTTTTGAGCACCATGAGTCTCAGTCTATTAAGAGTTCATTATATAATTACTCTTGTCATTATTGATGTAACTATGTGGTCAGGGATAAACAAGTATAAATACTCCTATTGTAAAAGACTATGATGACATATTTTTGCCTATTGATGCTTAATATATGAAGTTATGGGTTTTATAAAACTTATTATGTTCATGAAGAATGGTGTCATGTGAAATAAGAATGGTGATTGAAACTTAGTATAAATTTTGACCCATATTTTCTTTAATAAGAAGTAACTTTGAACTACAATGGCACTAATCTTTGTAACTATGATAATCAAGCTTAAAACTCTAAGGATCAAAATAGTCTATCTTTTTTTTTATGGAATATATAATTTAATTCATGTTTGAAATAAAGAATATAACTAAGTATTATTGTGCAATAAAAACCTATAAGAACCAGTTTCAAGCTACACACTTCAGGTGAGTGCACAAGGCTTCAGTATTGCATGAAAGGGATAGTGTGCTATTTTATTAGGATAGACTTTAGCATTAAAGCTAGATTTACAATAGAAAACCCAAAATTTTGGTCCTATTACTAGGACCTAAAGCATTAAATACATATCCATTGAAGATGTTTGAGCGTATCACTCTCAAGAATAAATAATAATGGATTATTAAAGTTGAAGATAATTTTGTTGTTCCATACCTTAAACTAGGCATTTCTCATGATAATGAATAGAGATTAATCTCAATAGTGAATTGCATTAAACCTTCTTTGTTGAGATCCTAGTTCATTTACCCACTTGGCTATTAGTGTATGCTCAAAAAGGATCAAGAAATATTGGAAGAAAATAGTCTTAGACACTAGAGTGATAAAGAGATTTAGCACAACTTGGAACACCATGGATGAGAGTTGTTAACATTTGGTGGAGAGGAGTTCTGAATAACTACAATTTGAAGTATGTTGTAAATACCTATTCATGTCCTGAAGAAGCCAAATTCTAGTTCCTTCAAGAACTACATGGCCATTTCATTAGGCATTTTTATTTAGAAATAAAAAAAGTTATTTATTGATCATGGACTTGAGACTATGCCAATGGATAGCTAAACCCATCTATGCATGAGACACACATTTGAAAGGGGAGTAGAGAAGAGTTGGTAAAAGATTATGGGTTCAAAATGGTAGTTAGTTAGTGAGCATTGTGGAAATGAAAATATGATAAATCTCAGATAATGATTATAGGGGTTAGAGATGTAGGAAGAGACCAAGATAACTCAAGGAGTGTTGTCAGGATCCATACAGAAGCATAAACACATGACAGCTCCATCACTTTCAATCTACATCCTATGACACTTATATCATATGAAGAAGAAACTAGCTAGACAACAATAACTAAATAACCAAGTCTCAACCAACCTAGCTACCCAACCATAGTGCATGTTCATACTCATGAGTCAGATGATGTATACATACTCATGAGTCAGATGAAGTATATATATTGGGATCAGTCCCTTCATCAAATCTTATATAGATAGTTTGGAATAAAAAATTGAACCATTAAGGAATACTAGAGCTAAGATTTTTGACACTCATTTAGACTTAACACTTTCTTTCCCTCTTCAAGTGAATATTATGGTGTAATTTGGGATGTTTGGTGGTCCTAACATATAAGGTGGATAGAGTATAGGCTCAAATTTGGTTAACCAACTGGCTACCATGCCCCATATCATGAGCATTGCTACTACAGGCACTAGAGGTAGACTAGGTGGTGGTATAGGAGGAGGTATTAGACTTGCCCTTTAAGGGATAGGGGTTAGAGGTTCCAAAAAATGACCATTTAAAGCACCTTAACCAATAATGGTGTATTATGAAATGACACTTCACTTACTAGAATATCAAGGTATGGAGAATGTTGTTGACACATCCACATACGTGAACTTATTTGGAGAGTACATGACATCACCTCTTTTAAGCATAAGGCCATGTAGTTTTTAACTATAATTTTGGATCTCATGTAAAAATGGTATATAAATTTTGACCATCAAAAAGAGGTGTTTGACTATGATCAACTTAAAGTAGCCTTCCTTCAAGAGTTTGACATTCTTGAATTTGAGCAACAAAGCATAGCCACATTGAAGGACATAAAGCAAGGACTTACTAAAAGTGTGTGAGAGTATGATGAAAGATTTAAAACATTATTATTAAAATTATCGTTCAAAATCAATGATACTTAGCATGCACAGTGGTTCATGAGAGGATTACTACTACCATTTTGAGGAACCCGATCCTAGAAGAATTTTACTAGCCCATGCAAGGATTTAAAATCTACTCTTTGTGTTGAAGTAGTTTGAAGTATATATATTGGGATCAGTCCCTTCATCAAATCTTATATAGCTTCAATGGTGTCATATCTTAATAATTTAATAACTAATAATGAACATGATACATGTAGTGGTGTTTGGTGCACTAACTACAAATATGAAGGGCATATATAGAACAACTTCATGTGCAAGAACATCCACAAGGTACTCAAATAGACATGTGAAATATATCATTAGTAATATTATGTATGCTCTTGTCCCCTTATATAGTGATATATGCACACTAATGTGTCTAAGTATTGTAATATATGTGATGCTTATACTCATGACACTAATGATTGTTGACTAATCACTGACATCCATGAAGTATGAGTACAAGGAGTGTGCCAAACCTTTGTATCAAATAATTAGGACAATAGTGGCTATCATGGACAAGGAAGAAGACAAGGATGAGGAGATGGTAATTTCTCACCTAATACATGCTACAAATTTGGATCCCCAAACCATTACCAAAGGGATTATTTAGACTATTCAACATGTGCTTTCTATAAAAAGGACCACCAGATGGAAGAGTGTCCTAACTTGTACGTGGCTATCACCAAGGAGAGAAATGAAAAGGGTTTCAATATGATTTCAATTGATAAAAAAATTTATTACACATGTCTAGGTATCCTGATAGTTTAACAAGTGAATATTACCACATGCAGTGGAGGACATACCCTATATCTTTAACCTTGTTGAGAAAGTTTAATGGCAAGAACCACAAGCAAGAAAGTATCTTGATGCCAAACAATAGAAGGATGTGATTCAGAACACCATGATGTTAGTATGATAACTCTAGGGATAGATTTAATTTATCAAAGACAAGGAATTAATATAGCATGTTGATATATAGAGGGTAGTTGAGTCTTAATACATGGTGCATGATGACTTCTAGGAGTTGTGCACATGTATGCTAGATGAGTATATAATTTTAAAATTAAATGTATGGCTTAAAAATTAGTTTAAAAAACCCAATTAATTTCAACTAAAATTCATATGATAGACTAAGGATTTTTGTCTAAATCATTCTCAAAGACAAGACACTCCTATTCCCCCTACCCCTCTAGAAGATACAGAGATACTAGTCAATGTTGCTATTGATTGGTGGGTAATATAAGACATCCTAGTTGACACTGATGTAGAAATGAATGTCCTTACAAATATGTCTAGATAAAAATTATTATCTGAATCATACCTAAAGACAAGACACTCCTATTCACCCTACCCCTCTAGAAGATAAAGAGATACTAGTCAATGTTGTTATTGATTGGTGGGTAATCTAGGATATCCTAGTTGACACTGATGTAGAAGTGAATGTCCTTATAAATATGTATAGGGAAAAATAGCTAGTCCAATAATGCACCCATCACCACATGTACTATTTATGGCAAAAAAAGTAATGTATTACCAATTAAAGTCCTCAAGAATGAAATAGTTGACATACTTGGAGTACCTTTCAAGGCAAAATTTGAGGTTCTTAAGTTGGCAAAGGCTAATGACTACCAACCTCTATTGGGATGACCTTGGTGCTATGACAAAAATGAAAAACTAATCTTCTAGAAGCATTACATTAGTTTTGAGAATGATGACCAGTGCATTATTATTATGCTAGATCATGCATAAGGGTCCCCTTACATAGAACCTATCAATGTGAAAGAGGATATAAACCACATATATAATGTTACTACCAGAAGTGATGAGTAATGTGATTCCACCCTAGATGGTGTTATACAATGGACATACAACTAGTCCATTTTTGATACGACAAGTAATGCTTGTAATTGTTGGGCCCATGGTGATATCATTAGAAGGGTATGTAGTACCATCAACAGTCATGAGAACTTCTCATGCCAACATTATAAATATTACAAGTTTTTTCACCTCACTAGGCTAGAAATGAGAGTATCATTGGTAGGACCATCAATGGAGAGACTTGATAAAGCTACACAGTTCCACATACAAATGGAAGTACATAATTTTATCCAATGCCTTGAAGATTTCAATGACTCTAAAAATGAACGAATGAGGTCATTAGACCACCTCTTTGATGGCACCACTATAAGGTGGTGGAACACCCATCATGAGTGAATTATTTATTGGGATCAGGTATGCTCTACCCTCTATCATTGGTTTCATCATGATAAAAAAATTATGGGAATAATCATTTATAGCGGCATACAAATAGTTGAACCCCACATCAAAGCTTGTGCAATAATGTGAAGAAATGAAGAATCATACTTACTAGAGTACTTATGGGTATATGAAATCTATGGTACTTTATGCACATGGGAAAAACCATGGTACATTCATAAAGAGTGACACATGGGCACCTAATTTTGGCAATTATTAAAGGAGAACATAAACTCAACACTTTCCTATTCATCACCAAGGATGGACTTGTGCGTCACTCTTTAGGACATGCATGAAGTAGTTGTAGGAGACCCAATTCCCATCAAATATGGCCTAATAATTATCCATCATGACACTAAGGAATACCTACATCTCTTCAATGAACCTTTGACACAACTTGTTTCCATGTAAGAAATAGTTCTTGATCAGGACTGATGTAAGGAAATTTGCCTAGGAAAAATGAAATCTAGTGTTTCAATTAGAAGAGGGTGAAGGATCCAATCCACTTGATCCTCTATCAAATCATTTGTATGTTCAAATAAATTATGGAACATGAGTAGTTCATGATAATAGTACTGATAAATAACACCCCTACTCTAGAGGAACTTCTAAATCATAATAAGTACTTTATATGGACTTGTTTCTATAAAGAAGCTTTTGAAACACTAAAGGAAAAGTTGGTTAATACTCTAATCCTTAATTTTCCTGATTGGACAAGACCATTCCATGTCCATGTTGGTGCTTCTAGAATAGTGGTTGGTGAAATTATTTCACAACCAGGTGATAGAAACCTTGATCACCTAATTTAGTTCGTTAGTAGGAAACTCACTCCAGCTGAGAGGAACTACACAACCACAAAACATGGGGCACTATCCATGGTCTATGCTCTACAAAAGTTTTAATAGTACTTATTAGCCACTCCTTTTATCTTCTATATAGATCATGAGGCCTTAAATTATCTCATCAACAAACCAGTTATACATGGATGAATCTACCATTATATATTCTTATCTAAGAGTTTCAATTTTTCATCATGGTTAAATCTAGAAAAGCAAATTATGGGCCTCACCACCTATCCCAGATCGAGTCTAGAGAACCACCACGTGCCATCAAAGATGATCTTCTTAATGTTCAAATATTCTTTGTTACTCAGGTACCTAAAGAGTTGGAAGACATTGCATTCTTTTTTAATACTAGCTCTACACCTGATTGTCTCACTTCATAGGCCAAAAAATAGCTTACAATTTGTGTCCTACCCTTTTAGTTTATAAGAGGCAATATTTCTAAAATGGGTTGTGACAAAGTTCTTCAACATTGTGTAATGAAACATGAGTGACCCAAAGTACTTAAATAATGTCATGAGGGTATTATAGGTGGACACTACATTAGAGAGGCTATTACATATAAGGTTCTACTAGTTGGATTATGGTGGCCAACTCTTTCTCAATATGTTAAATTATATGTTAGACAATGTGACATATATTAGTGCATATGTAAACCAAACTAATGATACCCAATTCCATCTGAAGAACCCTTTGAGAAGTGGGCCATTGATTTTATTGGCCCCATCACTCTAGCAGGATGATGAACAAGATCCTGGTACATTATTAAAAAAATTGACTAACTTACGTATGGGGCTGAAGTTATGATAATAAAAGACTATACTACTACCACTACTGCATGATTCTCTAGGATAATATCATAACTTAGTTTGGATGTCCACTAAACTTCACTATTGATCACAACACCTAATTTTTAAATAAAACCATTCATATTTTATTCATTGAGTTCATGATTACACACCACAAAATAACACCATAGATATAATCTACAAGCCAATAGAATTTCTAAGGCCTTCAACAAGATATTAAGTAACACTCTAATAAAGATCTATAATATCAGTCAAACTGATTGGGATGATAGGGTGTCTATAGTATTATTGGCTTACTGAACAACCTATAAGCACCTAAACAAAAGCACACCATTTAATTTGGTGTATGGAAAAGAGGTAGTCCTATCAATTGAGTTTTTGGTACCATCTATATGTATAGCATGCGTAGGAAAATTGGTTGAAGATTCATCCTTGAAATCATGCCTAGATACTTTGTTATAACTAGACGAAGCTTGTTTCCTCACTCATTAGAGTCAGGATGTGGAAAAGTGCAAGTAGAAAGCATGGCATGATCACCACATAAAAACAAAACATTTTCCCCATAAATGAACATATTTTTATACAACTCCAAGTTCACATGACACCTTGGAAAGATTCAAATCCATTGTGATGTTCCTTTCATAATTCATAGCATTCAACCTACCAGAGCATGTCAATTACAAAGGATGGATGGTCAGTTCCTTCTTGGGCACTATAATGGAAGTCATCTCTAGCCGTATTTCACTTATAAATAATTCAAATATTGTAACACAATAAGGATTATGCCATTAGTCTATGATTTTTATTTCAATAAAAACATTGCCTTTTTGTGTGCATTATCTTATTCATGTATTTGTTTTTAAGTTTGTTTGTCTTTTCATGGAGCACCATGACTTATTTCTACTATGGGGTAAGAGGTTTGAATTCATGACTAATATAAAATCACATAAGTTACCTAGGCATGCAAGGTTCCTGGGTGTTAAAGGTATTTAGGGTGTGCAAGTGAGTATATGTGCACAAGTTATTTATGGTATTATAAAAGGGTGGAGTGTTCCCACCATAAGTTTGAAAACTCAAAAGAGGAAGTTGTCTTCCATTCCATGAAAAATGTGGGACACAACTATCCTCCACTTAAAATAAGATGCAAGATGTGATGTTTCACTAATGTAAAAAAGGATAGTAATGGCAAGAAATATGCTAATAGTGTGATGTGACAATACCATTAAATACATTAATTGCCAAAAGTGAGGATCAAAGCATGACAATCATTAAGGATCTGCATTAATGATAAGAAGTGATGGGTGAAGGGAAAGTAGTAATGACAAAAACCTCCCCCCTCAACCCTATAAATAGGCAAGTTAATATGTTTTTACACTTTGTGTTTAATTGATATTAACAAAGCCAAAGATCTGAAGAACTAAGAATGACTAAGATAAGGAGCCAATATCAAAGCAATTTTTTTCCATAGTAAACTATATAGGGAATTACAAATTTATAGATAGGTATTATAAGTTTGGTTACATGAGAAAAACATAGGGTAGTGTCAAAAGTTACAGTCTGTAGGTTGTAAAAATATACCATTAGATGGCACTCATGGTCAAAAAGCCAAAGTGATCAATTGCAATCATGTATTCTTGGAAACATTAGATAGTCACATGTTAACCTTTTAGTACATTGAAGGGTGATGTAGCCTAAGAGAAAGGCCCAAAGTATTGAACCATTAACTATGATACCAGAGGAAGAAGAGACACACAGAGGATACTAAGTTTTCATTAGGGAAGAAACACCACAAGAATAAGCTTAGCACATAGATAAAGAGGAATCAAGTATGGTGTGCTAGGCATTGAAGACTAAATAATCCCCACCCCACATCTATTGATTGAGGAAATTTGGTGTCTATAAATAATTTTGCGCATGGAGAAATGGGTCTCCAAGGTCCCCACTTACACAATATTTGACTATAACCACCATTAACCTAGAAATAAGGTTAAACTTCAAAATGACTATCAAGTTGAGCATCATAACACCAAGAACCAGGTGGTGTTCAATCTTAAGATCTTAAATAAACTAGATGTTACAAGGTTATTCCAGCTCTTCAATTTGTTTTACTTTAGAAAAACCATGGAGGCACTCCAGTTCTTTCTTTCATGAATCCATGAGGATTATATTTAATTTGTTAGGCATAGTATGAATATCATGCCCAAGATAATAATCAAGGTATCAAGGATAAAATGCTTAGGGTTGGTTATGGTCGATGATGCTGAAGACATCGAGGAATTCCAAAAGATCACCAGGGTGATGATCTACCAAAAGCAGGGCCATGCCATGCACATAAAAAACCTATAGGATCCTATCCTTTAAGTTATAATATGGATCATTATGACCAAGATCAGTGGGACTAATCACTAAGAGTTTAATATGGCACACCAATACATCTCTCATCAAGTCATTCAAGGATTGAAGTAAAATTAGGCTATGAATTTTATCTAGAATGTTGTTGAGGATGTAGATAAGACCCATAAGATACCCAAACATAGGTTTCTATGGGGGTAATTTCTTCTCTTAATGGTTTTTGATGAGATTGGTATACTAGAATACAACTTGGGATCACTGAAGTGGGCATACCCACATGAGCATAAGTCCCCTATCAAGTGCTACAAGGTATTCACATGCCTGTAGCACATCAGCCCTCCTTCAAATAAAAAAAAGTATTGGTTCAATTTAATGAAAGAAGTGTTTGGAAATGAGTGGTGTATCTTGAGGGATTTTCCCCCTTTGGTTTTTGATTAAGTGTAGTTTTCCATGAAGCAACACTTCTCCCTTTTGTGTATCAAGATGAACCCTTCTAGAGAGCTATCAGCATGGCTAAAGTTACCATATGCCTTCTCGATATGGTACTTCATAGACTCCATGAACCAGATATTTGATACGCAACCCATTACCTTAGAAGCTAAGACTATTGATCTATAGATACATAATCTCTAAAAAATGTATGTCTATCCAAGAAATAAGGCATACCAAGAGAGGAGGGAGATGGACCTGATAGACATAAGGTCAGGCAAATAATGGTGGGAGAATAAGTTCACAACTTGTTATATATGATAAACCCTAGAAAGGATCTAAAGGGTGGAGAACCTAAGGATAAGCTCCCAAAATCATCCCCATTGAAGAAAAATTAGCCAAATCTTGATATCAACACAAGTGGACAATAGTCTCCATAAAATTGGTAAAAGACTACCTAGGCACCACAACCAAATCCTTCTCCACCATGCTCATCTCCACTTAACAGTTCTCCATCTCCACCTTTACCTTCTCCTTCTCCACCTCTTCCTTCTCCATCTCCACCACACCCTTATCCACCATGCCCCTTTCCTCCATGACCTTCTCTACCCAAATCTCCACCACCACAAGTTCCTCCACCTCTCCCTTATCTTTCACCTCTACCTTCTCCCCATAAATTTAATCCACCACCATCTACCCCAAGGTTTTTCACTTCAAGGACTACACATCAGTGGGCCATAAACCTAGAACTTGAGAATGAAATCCCTATAGTATATGTGGATGCATTAGAATCCAATTCTAAGAAGAGACCTTTGAAAACTCACTTTTTGATGATAAGCAACTTTATGGAAAAGAGGGGGATGGTGAGGAATAAGAAATGATTGATATGAAAGTTTTTTTCCCTTTTATTACTACCAACAAAGAGGTGAAACTAAAGTGAAACTTTAATAAAGGGAAGGAACTAGTTAGGTCCACAAAAGAGCATGACCTTGATAAAACTACCAATTTTCATGAATGATATCAATTTGGCATCCCTCAAAGGATGTTGTACCTATGGTTACACTTTTTTATACAAGATGTAACCTTGGAAACAAGGAAATAAGTGTATTATTTGATGGACATGTATAATCAAGAGCATGAATTTGATCTCCCCCAAGATAGCCTCACTTTTGGACCTGATGCTCATGTGATACCCAATCCACTATGGGTGGATCACCAGAAGATCCCCTCTTCAAGTGAGTGAAACATTTTTGAAGATGGCCATGGAGGTCACATGCTAGAAAATTTTGGTAGATTCTGATGCATGGACTATTGAGAAGAAACATGCCCAGGTGGTGGGTATGTACAAACAATAATTTGCCACCAAAAAGGTGCTCACTGAGGAAGTGGCTACTCTAAATTAGTTTGTTAAATAGGCCATAGAGGTGAAATTTAAAACATTTAACCTCTACAAGACAATTTTAGGATAGGAGGAAACATTGATAGATGGTGTGCCTCTCAATGGGGACACCATAAGTAAACTAGAAACCTTGGTGGACCTCCTATTGAAGTGTTACAAGGAAAAACCCACATTGAAAGATGAGGGATTGGAACTAGCATAAGAATTCACCAAGGCAACTGAAGTCTGTAATCACACCCTAGAAAGAATTTTGGAAGATCCCCATTTTGAATGGAATTTCTTCAAGACTAGCACACCCTAACAAGATCATAGAGGCTCAAATACAAGTAGAAGAGGCCCAGAGGTATAAAATGGTTGATGTTGCAATCTTAATAAAGGATCACATTGTGTGAGCTAAAGCATTCATGGATGTAAAAATGATGGAAGAAATAATCAACACTCATCATTAATAACTGAATGCAAGTTTTGAAGCCCTCTAAGGACAAGTTGTTAAGTAAGTCTCAACACTTGAAGGCATCTAGAAGGATACCACTACATCCCTGGATGAACTGGTCAAGAAGGTTAATGAGATATCTAACCAACCCAAGGAGATGAAAAGTCCAAGGGGAATTCAAAGAAATGAATTCTAAGACGTTAGATGCATTGTTCCATTGCGATAATATGAAGAAGGAGATTGAGAAGATTGGACCTAAGTTTTTGACAACGGCTGCTAGAATGACTTAGTCTAAGACAAACTAAGAGTGTAGTTTGGGGTGATGTTGGCTCTAAATTTTGGCTAATTACTTTGTCCATCTTGGCATAGAACCAGCATGATGTGGAAGGAACATATCATGAGAAGTATATAGCATAGAACATGATTGGTGTAGAAGTACCATGGTGTGGAACTTATAGGGAACAAGAGGACAAATGGTGTAGAAGCACCACTGCAAGAAGACCCAGTCAAAGGAAAATAAGTCACATGGAACCCAAGAACATATGACTCAGAATAGAAGCAGAAGACTAGGGGAGTGTATGGGATGTGGGAGTAGTTAAAAGAATGATTCATATGGGTCACCCAGACCTTATTCATAGAAAGTTTTACACTGACTTGTAAGGAGAGGAACACATGACCATAAGGATATAACATAGAATAAGGATATATGGGGTGCAAAGGCCCAAATCCTTAGGAGGAATTAGTTTATTAAGAGCCATAACTCTCTGTCTATTGAATTTTTTGGATAATTACTCTTGTCATTATTGATGTAGCTTCTTGGTCATGGATAACAAGTATAAATACCCTATAGTAAAACATTGTGATGACATATTTTTGCTTATTGATGCTTAAGCTTAATATATGAAGTTATGGGTTTTATAATACTTCTTGTGTTCATGATGAATGGTGTCATGTGAGTTAAACATAGTGATTGGAACATAGCATGAATTATGACCCATCTTTTCTTTAATAATAAGTAACTCTAAAGTGTAATGACACTAATCTACATAATTATGGTAATCAAGTTTAGAACTTTAAGGATCAAAATAGTCTATCTTTGCTTTTATAGAATATCTAATTAAATTCATGTTTAACATAAAGAATATAACTAAGTATTACTATGCAACAAAAACTTATGGAAACTAATCTCAAGCTGCATGTTTCAGGTAAGAGTGCAAGACTTCAATCTTGTGTGAAAGGGCCAACATGCTAGCTCATTGGGCTAGATTCAGTGCTAAAACTATATTTATAATAGAAAACCTAACATGATTTATCATTTTCATCATTACATACCATAATAAACTCTTGTGATTTACCTTTCCCAAGGGAGATATTGAAGCTCAGTGGGTTCATCTTCAAAGGTAATTATTTCTAAATTTGTTCGTCCTTTGTAAGAGTAGATAGATATGCATTTGCACTTCTCTTCTATGAATTAGGATTCCATATACATTGACATGAGTATATGCCTTCTATGAATGTTTAATTTTAATGTTTATTAGCCCCACTTTGTGCCACAAGCTTTGGTGAACACTAGATTAGACTTTACTTTACTTATTATTAGTTTAGTGGATATGAAAACATAGGACCTAGTTTGGGTTATTGCATAGTTTTACTTGACTGGAGGCTTTGGAACCATCCCTAATGGTATTATTGTGGTAAGAGATCCCTTGGATAGGTCTAGTGGATATGTGACTCTGATTATCTAATATATACTCAATCAGAAGTGTAACTAGGATTTATCTTCTCTAAGCTAGGATTGCTTTATAGATCTCTTGTATTTTCTATTGCATGTATTCTAGTAAACCCGATGTGAATATAAAGCTTCTATTTTTTATTTTATTCCATAATTTTTATCATCTTATTATATGTTTAAATATTTAGAGTATTATATCAAACCTGTCAGTATAGTTTTAATAGTATGTGCATAGGTTTAACACACAGTTGCATCAAAGTATCTTAATTTTGCTTGTGCAAGTTTTCACTAAACATAGGTAATTAGATCGATCTAGTTGACATAGTATTTTTATTCAGTTAGATTATACCAATTAAGTTGACTTAGTTTTTAGTAATTTATTTTGGCTATCAAGTTCTACAAACTAAGTCAACCTAGTTGACTTAATTTGTAGTATTTCTTTTTAACATATAGGGTTCTTCAAACTATGTCAATCTAGTTGACCTAGTTCATAAAACTTCAAAGCAAAATTTGAGAATCACAACATGAAACTTTTTGATCTTAACCATCTTCAAGCCCACCAAGTTTCCTCTCTTTCCTCTCACTATCATTTCAATATTTCTTTTAGTTTTGTTTTTCACAAGTTAGCATTCTTTAAAACTATAACCCTATAACTAACAAGTTTATCAACATAGTTATGTAGTCTATCTTCTATCTAAAAGACATAATTGACCTATTTGACTCTATTCTTAAATACCTTAATGCTATAGAATAATAGTAACCTAGATGCTTGTTTTTTTTTGCTATTTGTATATAGTGTCACTTGAAATAACTCTACTATTCTTCATCAAGGAATTAATAATTATTTTTTAGTAATTAATTCACATTTCCTTTTGAACTATTTTCATGCTTGGATTAATTCACATAGTCTAAATATGTGGTTTTTTAGATTACCATTTTATTTACACTATTTTACTCTTTTTCACACACTACCAAATCATGTAACATTCAAAACACACTTAAATGCTTGTCTTCCCAATGTCTACCTACTTGGATTTCATCACCAAGGGGGAAGCCAACTTGGTTTTCTGGCCAAGTATAAATACATGGTTAACGTTATATATTATAAAATCACCTAACACCCTTATCATTATAGGATTGTGAAGTGAGGGGGTAGGCCCTAATACAAAGCTAGTACCATTACCAATACAGATCCCTTTTAGCCTAAACTACCTGAAATCAACCTTAGATTGTTTTTTAGTTCCTTTTCATAGCTAACCCTCTGTCCCATTAATTACAATTTTTTTAATAATTTAAATAATAATTAGGATCACCACTTAATTAGCATTTAATATTAAGTTACTTCTTGCTCTCTAATCATTATATTTTATATTTCAAAACTTGCACTAGCTAGTGTTGGTGCAATATTTGTGTTATGTCCTCTAATTAGAACAACCACATTGATCTGATTGATTATATGTTTGATTTCATATTCTTAAAAATATTTTTTCCTATTTTTATAAAATTATCATCTATGTCAACACATTCTCTCACTGACTAATTCACCTTTTCTACCTATAGTACATAGTCAACATGTTTGACTCTTTATACTTATTATTCAATCAAAAATTTATCTCTACACTACTAAGTCAACCCAATTGACTTAGTACCTGTAGGCCAATCTTGTTCTATGTTTGGATAATTCTATCTTCATTTTATGTCCTATCTAAATAGTACATAGTCATCCCTGTCGACTCTATACACCTTAGCTGATACTATTCTATGTGTGGTTATCTAGTCTTATTTCATAATGATTTCATATTTTTAGCCTTCGTTTAGTCAAGAAAATTGCATAATTAAAGATTTAGATCAGAACCTCACTTATTTTATTACTTCACATGGAACTATTCAATTTCTTCCTTCATATTTTCCTAATCCAAAACCAATCACTACATAATGTAATAAAGTTGAGGTCCTTCATCTTAGTCCTCCTCCCAATACCAATGTTGGGAATCTTCCACCCAATACCCCTCCTCCCACCAACACTAATAATCTCCATCATAATAACACTAATACCCCACCTTCAAATACTAATGCAAAAATTGACACAACTCATATTATTGTTTAAATAGTTCAAAAATGAGCATCATGCAAACAACTAATCATTCCCAAATGATGCAAATACAACAATTATTACAAATGACTAGTCAACCACCTGAAGTCATCATGTTATGATCCACACTTATAATAATTAGAAAATATGTAAAATGTAATGTAGATCAACACAAAAAAATAGATATTGGTGGACCAAGATGTCCAAATATTCAATATATGCATAATTGGAATAATCACCCCTAAGGTAGGGTAACACCATATAATACTCCTTTAGAAAGGAATAACTCCACAATGTATCTTCGAGGGGATAACCTCTAATATCCTCTTACAATAGAATAATTAATGATTACTTTATTCCTTTATAATGATAATCATATATTTTATATATAACTCTATCTAACTACAAATGGATGGGTAACCTCCAAATCCCAATATAGGTTGACCATTACCCAATGTACTAATTCTAAAAGTTACTCTATTATCCTAATATATTGGACCTATATAACTAACTAAGGGGGATGTTTTCCATATGTCATCATATCCATAAATATATATACATTAATATATAATATCCCTAGGTACATAGCATTCCTTCCCTCCTTGACATGTTTTATCATTGAACTATAGGAAGAAACCAAATAATGAGTGTGCTTAAAATCATTGCACACTTGTCTCCAATTTTGAGAATCTAACCACCCATTTGTGATCATGGTAGGTGATAGATTTCCAAACTTGTTTTAAAATTCCAATGAGATACTCTGATTCCATTCATGATCATAACTATATCACCTTGGTATCCATGAATAATTATTCTTCATTTGATTCCATGTACCATATTCCTATATGATACTCTAATTCCATTCATGACCATAGTAGTTAATATTCCATGCATAATCATAGTAATTTTCTCACTAATTCCATGTTCCATAGGCTATTTTGCTATGTTGATTCCATAACTAACCATAGTAGTCCTTCTTTGGCTTCCATGCATAACCATAGTTATTGGAACTCTAATTTCCTATATAGCCAAAGTGTCTATTATTATGACACCCCCTCACATGGCTCCATGATTTTTTCCTCTCACAATGATGTGGGTGTCTATATACCTCAAATTTTATTGATACTTTGACCTTATAAACCTTTTATTCTACTTCTCCACCTTTTGTTTTGGTGGTTCCTATTGGCCATTTTCGCCCACATACCAGATTCTGCCTGGTTTAAATAGTTGAGTAGGGTCCCAAAAGTTGATGAGTGGATTAGGTGGTTTTGAAGTAGGCTAAAATTTTCAAATTCATAGAATCCAATAGCACTATTCAAGGATAATCATGTAGACCAAAAGCTAAGTGCAAATTATTTTATTTAGCTAAGTCTTTACTTGTTCATTCTTTCAGACTTTATGGGGACTCATTGTTCATATCTCTTCAGGATTTTGTTCAGACAAAAATTCAAAAACAAAGTTTTTAAACGGTATTTTGGCAAAGAAAGTACCCCAAATTTTTTTTTAATGGTCCATTTCAAGAAATCCTAAAGTAATAGGTATTTTGGGAAAATTTTCTGAAGGAATTCCTTTGAGATTAAATTTTGAGGAAGTGGGCACTTTTTAAAAGCCAACTGTCCAATATTTTCATAAGCCAATGGTTCAAACTATTCAAAATTTGAAATATCCTTTACAAAACATTTGAAAGACACTTCTAGGAAAAATAATATATTTTCAAAAAGTTTGAAGGGTTCTTCCCTTCGAAAAAATTCATTTGCAAAAGTCTGAAGGGATATTTTCTTTTAGAAAGGTACATTTTGAGTTAAATAAGGGAATTGTAAAAATTCTAAAAGGCATGTTCAACAAATTTGAAGGGATTTTTCAAAAATCCAAAGGGTCACTTAACAGAATCCAAAGGGTTCCTTCCCTTTAGAAAGGGCATTTTCAAAAAGATGAAGTGGATCAAACATTTTTTTGAAAGGTCATTTCATAAGTTTTGAGGACCATTTCAAAAATTTTGAGGGGTATTTTCATAAATTCTAAAGACATGAATTCCTTTGAAAAAAAATTCCACAGGAAAGTGATAGACAAAAAGTTTGAATGAAGTGTCTGTGAGAGAAAATGTTGAAACAATTCTTTCAAGAAAGTGGCCAAAGAGAATTATCTGAAGGAAAAGTCCATAAGCAAATATCTCGAGACAAAAGGCTGTAAAGAAATATCCTAAAGGAATACATGTAGAAATGAATAGCATGAGATTTAAAGGTTAAGGAACTTCAAGGAGCTAACATGGAGTTTAAAATGCTGCATATATGATATTAACATGGAATTTCATGCATGCTTCATTTTTCAAAGTCCCTTATGGTGGATACTAGAGGCCATTTAGAATTGATTGGTCTTGAGTTTGAGTTGAATTTTTATCAGTGTCACATATATTTTAATTTATCTTGTTAATTTAAGGCTTTCAACACTTCCAACTTGTTCAAAATGAAGTTCTTCATCTAAGGTTGGAATAACATCTTCTCATGTAGGATAGAGTTACTTGGAGTTAACTGGACAAGGCTTATCATGCATTTTCCTTATTTTCTATGCAAATAAGGACTTTTTTTATTTTAACTCAAATTCCAAACATATCAAGTGGAGTTTCTCTTTGAATATTTGGCATAGCTTTCATTCATGGAGTAAATTAATCCAAGATGGGCCCACCATCCTTTTCAAATGCCAAAGAGATTTTCGTGCAAGACATAAGACAAAAGGATATTATTTCAAGGCTGTGTTATCTTTTGATAGCTCAAGTTGGACTTGTGTGATGTGGGATTTAATCTTATCTCTTATTTTCAATGTCAATCTTTTGGCTTCTGTATGCTTTTTACTATATAAGTTGGTTTTTTAGCCATTTGGAAGGATCCCTATCTCGATAAGACCAAAATTTGTCAAGATCAAGTTTTGTAACCGTTTTAAATAAATGGGACTATTTTTATATTCTAGGATGCTAGTATAGTGTATTTATGTCAGTGATTTGCATATGTGATAGAATTTTCTTCCTTGTCAAGTCCTAATTCTTACCTAGTTACTAGTTGATCAGATTATGCAAGTCATTTGATGTGTTTGATGTCTTTTGGTTGAAGTTATTGTAGATATAAGTGGCTATCTAGTGCCTTGAATTAGGCCTATTCCATCATTTCCCTCAAGCTTTGATCACTAGATAAAACCTTTTTATGAAATACTGATAAATAGGAGTTAAAAGTTTAGTCTTTTTCTTGTCTAATCAATATTTTTTAGAAGCTCAAATTGAGTGGATGAACCAAAATATAGGTGTATCACCATCATTAGCTAAGATTTTCATTCAATTTTCTTTCTTGCCTTTTCCCTCTTCCCTTTTTCTTGGTATGTTATACCATAGATTAGATATACTAATTGATACACCAAAGGGAGATAGCCCTTATAATCTAGAGATTCAATCCACTAATTTGGCCACCCATAGCCTAAGATTGTTTCCATGTTTTAGCAGACTATGAAGGATCAAAACTACCTTCACAAGGGTATGAGTCTAATTGACAAAAAAAATTTGCATGCTTGGTGGGACACTTACTCCTTGGCATAGATGAAATTTGGAGCTAAAGAGAAGCATTTGCAATAGAGGAGAATATCTACTATCTTCATCAAAAGCTAAAGATTCTCTAAGTTAAAGAGTTCATCACAGCATTCAATTAATTCTTCCATGCCAAAGGTTACTATGAGGTCAGCTAGTAAAGGTTTTCCTTTTTAATTCACTAATTTATCTTCTACATCATATAAAAGATCAAGGTTTAGTAGGACAAACCCATATCCTAAAAACTAATATTTATCTCCTAGTTATCCTACTGTTCTAATCACTACAGCCCCCACTATCCAAATGGCTATTAGAAACTAGGTGTTTATTCCATTCAATAGAGGTAGCCCACTAAATTTAGCCTAGTTTGATGACATTACAGTGTCTACCCTCAAGAGCATCCCAGTATTCTTAGGATAAAATAAAACAACCCCTATTAAGCATATCTAAGATATAGCTAATCTTTGTTCAGTCTATAATGTTGTTGAGGATAATGTTGCTATTAGATTACTTATTGTTTCCTTCAAAGGAAAAGCATTGCAGTGGTATGGAAACCTATCACTGAACTCCATTTCTACCTTGGATGAATTGGGCATAACCTTATTCAAGCAATTTGAAGATAAATTTGATCACCTCTCTTTGATTGAATAGTTAACTACTATAATGAGAGATCCTCATGAGTTCATGTCTGATTTTAATCTAAGATTCTAAAAGACATAGAATAGGATCCAATTTTACTTATTCTTAAACTTTATTTGGCCGAATGCTCAATATTTATACACTAATCATCAAAGAGGGAAAGTTTGGGCCTCTATTTTGGTCAACCCTAGATTGAAATATTGTATTATTTATCATGGTGTCTCTCCCTGTAATAGATTTTTTTGGGTATTGATAGAAATTCAAAATCATATCTTTGGTCTATGTAATATATATGCCCATGATGACTATAGGGAGCAATCTAATTTATGGAATTGGCTGGCTATAAATATTTAAAAATTTATTTGGGTCTTTGGGGATATTTTAATATGGTGAAAGAAAAATAGGATAAAATTGGGGTGACCATTAGGCCTGGAAGGGTAATGAGCTATTTTTTTGGTCCAAATTCAAAAGAATGCATAGAGTTAGAGACCCTCTTTAGAATGGGAAAAGCCTAAGCAGAGGAATTTGGTATACCTATTATAATAATTATATAACTAGTATAATGAAACACTCCAAACTTGATAGATATTACTTGAATAACGAGACATTCATTGTGATCTGTAATAAGGATGGTAATGTGGTGATAGCGCTACCCTTTACTATGTCCAACCACCACCCCATTGAAATGGCATTTTCATTGATTAGCAAAGAGAATAAAGATACCTAGTCCTTAAAAGGGTTATATAAATTCAATGTGTCTGAGTTAACTAATAGTGTGTGTTTGAAAGGTCTTCAGTCATCTGGAACATTAGCAAATTCATATGTAACTTTAGTTTCAAAATTGACCAGTGGAACTCTAGTATGGAAAATTCAAAAAAAATCATAAGAACCTATGGGCAGATCAAAGTAAAAAAGCACAAAAAACTTGTAAGGGACACTCAAGAGAAACTTATTCATGTTAAAATCTCATTGTAGCTTGACCCTACCAATGGAAAACTTTGGAAGAACTTAACCTCTTAAATCATCAAGTTAGATAGTCATGGAACTATATTACTATGGGGGCACATATATGATCTAGATTAACCTAGTTAAAGCTTGGTGATAGAGGCTCTAAGTTCTTCTTTAGATTATTAAAATATAAGAAATTAATAAGCAAGATTAATGATATCAAAGTTAATGGGCATCTTATGCAAGATGCAACCAGCATAAAAGAAGCTTTTTTTGAGTTATATTCCAATATTTTATTTTATGATGGCTCTAATGACCGTATTAAACAAAATAGGGATCTATGTGATGCCTGCATTCCTAAAAAGGTGACACAGACTTAGGCTTCCTTTCTAGATTCCTATATCTCACTCGATGAAATCAGAAACACCATTGACTCACTCATAAATGATAAATCACCTAGGGTGGATGGATATCTTGTTAAATTCTATAAAACTAATAAGGAGTGGCTTACTAAGGACTATCTAGAGGTATTTAATGAGGTAATTGATGTCAGCACACTTGGCCTAGACATCAATATAGGGGTAATTAATCTCATTCCTAAGGATGGTAATTTGTCTTTGATTAAAAACTAGAGACCAATTACCCTCCTCCATGTCTCTTATAAGATTTTAGAAAAGATCTTTGCTAGGAGACTGTCTTCAATTCTACCCTCTATTATCTTATAAACATAAACTATATTTGTTAAAGGGAGATACATCTTGGATAATTTAATTACCAGATATGAAGGTATGTATTGGGATACATACTTGAGTTAGGATGTAGGAATGATATTTCTTGACTTTAAAAAATCATATGACAGAATTGAGTGGCCATTCATTGAGTGAATGTTACATGCCTTTGGAATATAGGATAAATTTTGTAGAATTGTCAATGTTCTCTTCAAAGATACTTCAGCTATAATTGAAGTTAATGGGGAATTGATAAAATATATTGAGCTTCAACACTCTATTAGACAAGGTGCCCTCTAGTTCCTTCACTCTTTATTCTAGCAGTTGAAGGGTTGCACTTTTTCCTCAAATTCTCTAACATAAGGCCTCTAGTCAAAGGTATCTTGCTTCCTAATAATGATGCTCTCATCAATGTCCTATTTGATGAAACACAACAATCTTTGTCACCTTGGAACAAAGCAACTTGGCTCATGGTGTGGCTAGATTTGATATTTATTGCTCTACTTCTAGCTCTAAAGTGGTAATGCATAAATCACACATGATGAGAAAGGTTTAGAAATAGCCTCCTGACTAGTTGTCAAACTATGGTTGGAATTGGAAAGGGTTGGATGAAATGGTCAAGTACCTAGGTATTCCCTTTGCCCTCACACCCTCCTTTAAAATTATGTGAGAATGCATCTTTAATTAAAATAACAAGAAAATTGTAAAATGATAGGGACATTTATTATCCTTACTACGATCGATTCAAGTTTGTCAAAAGGTCCTCTCTTCATACAGTATATACTATGCCTCTTGTTGGCACTTTGGAAAATATGAGATTAACATCCTCCATAGAATCATAAGATACTTCTTATGGACTGATGGGAAAGGGGATAAGAAAAAGTCATGCTATTTCATGGAAATTTTGATCGAAGCCTAAAACTATTGTAGGCCTGGGGCTAAAGGACCTTTTATTATAGGGTATAACATTGGCAGTAAAGTGGATAATCAGAGCATGCAAAGGAAATGATCCTAGAAAATTTTTATTTAGGAATAATATTTTGAGAGGCTTTCCTAAAGGAAAGATAGGGTAGAAAGCATTGAATATATATGATCTTTGCATTGGGCCCTTCACTATAAAAGTTTTCAGTTATCTTATATTTTATTCTATTTGGTCAACTTGGGATGTTGTCAAGCCCTTTATCATTGCTAAATATGTTTTCAATTAGTTTGGGACAACCTTTCATGGGTATCGATCATTATGGTAGAATTTGGCTATCAACAGGAGGCCACTTGCCCTCATCAAAGGTTGCTCTGCCTTTGCTTGGTACACTAAGGGGTTAAGGGATTTTAAGGATCTCTATTTACATGTGGGATGGGCTTCTTGGTTAGAGCTTGAAGATAGATTTTAGATTCCTGACTCTCAACATAGAACATTCACTCTAGTCCAAACAGCATTGAAGGGAAAGAATAATGTGGTTCTCATAGAAAAAGAGGGTGAGTTATAGGATAGTGTGAAATGGAAGAAAGGTCCCCTTCTTCATGAGTTAACCTCTCAAATGATTTACAATAATCTCTCCTTATTTAATGTCCCATACCTCATCCTTAATTTTATCTGGTCTATGTTTGATACTCTATCTACCTAGTCATTTAGGTTTGATGTGAGTTGGGCCTCTTATCTTGAACCCAATAAATTCAAATTGTGTTGGTTGTTAATGTATAAGAAGCTGGCTATTGGTTCTATCTTGAGTAATTGTGGTCTTTCTAAACCTTTCTATTCTTTTTGTAGTAAAATTAAAATGGTTGAGCATGTATTTTTCTCCTACCCATATGCAGCTAAGATGTGGAATTATTGTCTAAAATGTTGGAATGTCATTTTCGATTGTGAAATTGGTTGGCTTAACATTGAATTTGGATATGTTTATCCTAAGATTAAATTACAATCTTTCTTTCATAAATTTTGGCTTGTGTTTTCTACTAAAATTTTATGGCTTTTATAGAATCAAAGGAACCTTGAGGTTTTCCAATAGAAGGCTAGATTGCTTGCTAACTTATCAATAGAAGTCATCATTTATATTATGTTTGTGCATATTTTCCTACATCTAAAGTACCTCAGGACCAACTAGAGAAATTTATTAGAATAGGATTCCTCAAAGTCACCTCTAACTTCCTATTAGACTATGGGGATACCCCAAACTGAGCCCCCATCCAAATTGGGTAGTGAGTCACTAGACAACATCCAAAGTAAAAAATTTAGAATATGAGTGGGACTACATAAAAGATGAATACTTTGACTAGGATGACCACCTAGTTTAGGAATGGATTAATCCATTCAACTCTAACTAGAATAGGATTGATAGTTGGCTAGATGTGAATGAAAATAAGCTAAGGGATGAACACAATGATGAGCTTGGAAGTTTCATAATCAGAGAAGCTGAGGATACATTTGTACCATTAAATTTGAACCTATTCTCTAAATTAGTTGATGAGAATGCAAAAATAGTGCCTTATTATTAGGGATTCACTATAGCATCTTAGAATTAGGGTACATAGGAGGAAGTTTGGAAGAAGATTGAAGAAAATATTAATATATTCTCTAGTAAGTTGGAAAAACTTATTGAATGAGGTGGCATGGTGGATGTTGAGGATGTCATGGAGTATCTTAAAAAGAGTAATATGAAAGGCCTGTTAGAAAAATTTGATCACTATCCTACTCATAAGGTTTTTGGGTAGATATGGTTGGGACCTAGTGAAGGTAAAATTCTTTAGAGGGACCTAATTCTATGGACTTTGTAGATGGATGCAAAGTGGAAGGCACTACTAGTAGTAGGGTGGAGGACTCATGTGCTTGATTCTTTCACCTTTGGGTGTTATGTTGTATATCCCATTTCTACATTACAATGTATTTCAAATACTATACATTGAAATGTACATGATGACCAAGGTGGTCACAAGGGAGAAATTGAAGTTATGTTTAGCTTTGTTGGATGTATCCCACATTAGGGGAACCATGTTAAATCCTATCTTATTATTATGAATTTTTATTTTTTTATTTATGTATCTCTATTTATATATCTTATTATTTCAATTTTGGGAAATTATTTTGTATTAATTTTTAATTAATTCCTAATAACTAGTATCAGAGCTTCAGGTTGTATTTGCTAAAGTGTTGAATCGTATGAAGGGTTATTAGTTTAAGTGGGAGATATGGCTCATGATAATAGATAAAAGGTAAAAAAATTAAATGGGTACAAATTTTTTCTATGAAAGATGCAGATGGAGGATTACCTCTATCAAAAGGACCTGGAGTGAAAGTAAATCAACCAATGAATATGATAGATGAGGTTTGGGAACTACTTGATAGGAAAGTACTTGGGGCCATTTGGTTATGCCTTGCATCTTTTGTCTTTTGTTATATATTATATGAGAAGACCCTCTGCTTCTAATAAAATATTTTTAATGAAAAAGTTGTTTAATATGAAGATGTCTAAAAATGGTTTAGCTACTGATCATTTAAAGGAATTTAATACAATTGTGAGTATGTTAAACTACGTAAAAATTGACTTTGATGATGAAGTCAAGGATTTACTTATTTTGTGTTCCTTACTAGAGAGTTGGAATAGCCTGGTAATGGTTATGAGTAACTCAGTCTCTAAAAATTTAAAGTTGAAGTTTGAGGATGATATAGGAGTAATCCTTAGAGAGGAAATGTGATGGAAAATCTCTAGGGAGTCTTATAATTTAGGTGATGTTTTGGTAGTGGAGAGTAGAGGGAGAAAAAAGTTTAGAGGAAAATGAAAGCATATAAATTCAAATGGTCAAGGAAGGTCAAAATCAAAGAGTAGGATGGCATGTTGGCACTGTGGAATTATTGGGCATGGGAAGAAAGATTGTTGGGATTGACAGAACAAGAATAACAATCAAGAAGACACCAAGGAGGTGAATGTGTAAATAGGTAATGTTTATCAGGATGCATTAATTCTCTTCATAGATAATATCTCTGAGTCTTGGGTTTTAAAATTAGGGGCTTCTTTTCATGATACACCATATAGGCATAATTTTATTGATTATGTTCAAGGGGATTTTAGACATGTTTATCTTAGTGATGATGAGATTTATATCATAGTATGAAAAGGAAGAGTTTAGATCAAGATGCATAATGGGAACACTTGGCTACTAAAGGATGTTAGGCATGTGTCTAAGTTGAGATCGAATTTAGTATCCACAGAGTAACTAAGAAGTGAAGGTTACATGGTGAATTTTATAGTATATTCTTGGAAGGTGACTAAGGGTACTCTTATGATAGAAATAGGTAAGAAGGTCGGTACCCTATATTTATCAAGTAGTGTTTATTTTTTTAATTTAGTTACTACATATGTAGATATAAATTTGTGGCACAATAGGCTTAGACACATGAGCCAAAAGAGCATACAAATTTTTAAGGATAGGTTACCTAGATTGAAAGGGTTTGATTTAGATTTATGTGAAGATTGTGCGTATGGAAAATAGAAAAGGGTAAATTTTCTCAAGGTTAGACCTACAACGAAGGAGAACAAATTGGATCTGGTTCATTCAAATGTATGGGGGATAGCTCAAGTATCTTTTATTGGTGGTTCATCTTATTATGTCACTTTTATTGATGATAAAACTAGGAAAGTTTGTGTGTATGGTATTAGGAGAAAATTTGATGTGTTTGATATCTTTAAAATATGGAAAGCCTCAGTTGAGAATGAAATAGGTCTCAAGTTAAAATGTCTTAGTTCAGATAGTGGTGGGGAATATTATAGCAATGAATTTTTTGATTAATTTTCTAAGAATGGAATTCATAGATAGAGGATAGTTCTAAGAACTCCATACCAAAATGGAGCATCAAAAAGCATGAATAGGACTATCATGGAGCATGTTAGGAGTATAAGGTTGCATGCAAGACTACCCCTTCAGTTTTGGGCATAAGTTGTAAACATGATTGTATATATAATCAATAGATGACCTTTATCTTCTTTGGATGGAGGCATACCTGAGGAAGCTTGGTATGGTAAGAAGGTTGGTTATTCCTTTCTTAAAGTATTTTTCTTTGAATATTTTCTTCATATTGATAAAGATGATAGGACCAAGTTAGAGGCTAAATATGAAAAATGCACCTTTATATGTTATGGTGAGGATGACTTTGGTTTCCAGATTTGGAGTTTTAAGGACAAGAAAATATTTTGGTCTAGAGATGTAGTATTTAATGAAAAAGTCATGTATAAATAGTAGTTTCAAGATCATAAAGAGGATTCCAAAAAAGAGTACATAGTGCTGGAGGACATTATAGATGATAAAGTGTCCAAGCAACTAGTTCAAGCACCTACTCCATAATAACCCTAAACTCCTATGGTGAGAAGGTATTCTAAGGTAAGAAGGGAACCTAAATGTTTTTCTTCGTCTCTTAATTATTTATTACTCACTATCAATAGAGAGCCAGAGTGCTTTGAAAAATCAATGTAAGCAGATGTCAGGAAGAATTGGGAGTAATGGATGAGGAGCATCAATCTCTCATGTGAAATTAGACTTGGGATTTTGTAAACCCACATAAAGGTAAGAGCGAATTATAGAAAAAGTGGGTGTATAGAATTAAAGAGTATGATAAAGGCAAGAAAAGGTATAAGTCTTGGTTTCTGGTAAAGGGGTTTACACAAAATAATGAAATTGATTTTGATGATATTTTTTCTCTATTGGTGAAGATGAATTATATAAGGATTGTTCTTGGGATAGTGGCAATAGAAGACTTACACTTCGAGCAGATAGATGTGAAAACTATGTTCCTTCATGGTGATTTGGAGGACTTATACATGGAGCAGCCATAGGGATATGAGGTCACATGAGAGAAGAACATGGTGTCTAAATTGAAGAAGAGCTTATATGACCTAAAACAAGATCCATGATAGTGGTACAATAAATTTGATATTTTTATGATGGAGAAGGAATAATCTAGGTGTCATTCAGACCATTAAGTATATTTCAAAAGGTTTGATGATGGTAATTACATTATCCTATGTTTGTATGTGGATGACATGTTAGTTGTAGGCAAGAACATGCAAGAAATAAAGGTGCTCAATAGACAACTTAGTCATTCCTTTACTATGAAGGATTTGAGGGTAACAAAACAAATCATTGGTATGAAAACAATTTAGGATAAGAAGGAATGAAAGCTGAATTTATCTTAGGAAGAGTACATTAAAAGGTTCTTAGAGAGGTTTAGTATGCAAGATACTAAATCGATTGGGACTCCTTTGGTAATCCATTTCAAGTTATCAAAGGAGTAGTATCCCAAGATAGAGGAGGATATAATCTATACGTCACATGTACTTTACTCATCTATAGTTGGAAACTTGATGTATGTCATGGTATGCACTAGGCCAGATATTGCCCATGCAGTGGGAGCAGTAAGTACGTACATGAGCGATCTAGGTAGAGAACATTGGAAGGCAATAAAGTGGATCCTTTAATACTTAAGAGGGACCATGGAGGTAGTTTTAATCTATGGTAGATTGGACACCACTTTGCATGGTTATGTAGATTTAGACATGGTTGGAGATTTAAAGAGTAGGAGGAACACTATAGGATATGTATTTACTATATGTGACACAGTGATGAGATGGATTTCACAACTATAAAAACTTATGAATTTGTAAACCATAGAGGTTGAGTATGTTGTTACCATAGAGGAAAGTAAAGAGATGATTTGTTTACAATAGTTGATTGAAAAGTTAGGGCATAAGGAGGAAGGGAAGTTGTGTAGTGATAGTTAGTGTTATACACTTAGAAAAGAAACCTACTTTCTACTCTAGGATGAAGCATATATAATTAAGGTGCCATTTCATTAGGATATATTTGTAGGAAGAGAAGTTAAAGTTGGAAAATATTCATACTAGTCATAATCTTATAAACATGATGACCAAGGTGGTCACAAGGGAGAAAATGAAGTTATGTTTAGCTTTGGTAGGCCTTCATAGGTGATAGTGAAGGGTTGAGAAGCCTGCTCAAATAAAATTAGTCTCCAAGTGTGAGATTGATATGGTGTAGACCCTATTTCCACATTACAATGTATTCCAAATACTATACATTAAAATGTATTGTACACTCTTTATGTATTCTCATCGGGGTTCGGGGGCAATGGCCCTCGATACATAGGGGTTTGGGAGCAGTAGCCCCCAAAATGTTTTTTGGACCACCTTAATGGGAAACCATTATGGGTTGACTTGGCCCATGGTTTTAGTACCTAATGTTTTTTAAAACTGTTATGCTGATGTATTATGTATAGATGGACTTTTAATTGGTAATATGTTATGAGAATCTAAGTTTAAGAAGGAAGAATAGAGTGTGTGAATTTGATGCAAATTTACGATAGTTTGTTGAGCACATATCCAAATAATATTTATGTATTGTAATTATGAGAAGACTGATTTGAGATTGGATTGTACTCTTGTGGCTTCTAATAAAATCTGAGCAAGTGTTTCTTGGTGGATGTATCCCATATTGGGTGAACCACATTAAATCATGTCTTCTTGTTGTGCATTTTTATTTTTGTTTTTTATGTATCTCTACTTATAGATCTTATTTCCACATTAATTTTTGATTAATTACTAACATTAGGGTGGTGCACTTTGATATAATCCTTTTTATTTGATATTGTTGTTATTTTCTATGATATTGTTGCTACTATTATTTTTTGTTGGGCTACCTATATAGGGCCATTTTTATAGTGTATAATCAGGTACTATGCTTGTTAATGGGGGATGTCCCACAATATAATATTTATTTTTTGGGAGCTTTTTAAATGTTTTTGGCATCTTTGATGCTTATATTAATAATTGAATTTACAATATATTTATAAAAAATGGTCTTAAATTAATCACACTAATTCAAGTTAGGAAGTATTTAAAAACTCAAGAAAAGTGGTTGGATTCTTACATGCAATCAAAAAATAAGAAAATAAAAGTGATAAGATTAATTAAGTAAATATAAAAAATATTAAATTAAGATGGGAAGCATGTCCATGACGTGCAACTCATAATCAATCACATCTTATCTCATATTTGACACATTGAATTTTGTTGTGACTTGGATATTGGAAATTTTTGTGAGGAAGGCTAGGTCCTATCCATGGTCTTACACTACAACTCACAAAAGGAACACCAATGAGGTGGAATGCATGTGAAAATATGGTAAAAAGGGGATTTTTTGAATGGTAATGTGAAAATTTGGTAATTTTTAAGGAAGGGCAGGTCCTATCCATGGTCTTACAATGTAACTCACAAATTGAATCCTTAGGGGAGTGATCAATGAATAAAATAATATTTCTTAAGGGGAAATATGATGATTTTAGGGAGTTAAAAGGTGAATGTAAGAATCAAAAATTAGGAATATAATAATAATACCTTAGGAGACATGAGGCACACTAAGGACATGAGAAGACACTAAGTGACTAGTGACCATCAATATACAAAGGATACATGTTCACTATAGACATAAATTTGTATAGTAAAATAAGTGTGCTACTAAGATCAACTCATATTGGTTTTTTTGAACAAGAAAATTAAAATGGACCTACCTTCCCCACAACATGTTTCCCATTCCTCATGACCCCTTACAAAGCCATCGGACTACTATGAAGACTGGGTACTTACATGAGAAAGTAGGTAGCACAAAAAGATTTTTTTATTCTCCTTTTCTAATCTACTATCCTACTGCACCCCAAAGGATCTTGGCTCTATCATGAGGCCAACTATGGAGTTTTATCTTTGATTATAAAAAAGAGATGTGCTTAGTTTCATGTATTTTAGTGTGATTTAATTTTTGAGAATTTTGAATGTTGTCTTTTGGATCATTACCTTTTATTAAATGATTCAGATTTTGAATATTTTTATGGATTTTAAGATTCTTCCCCTATGCAGACTTGGAATGACTAATAATGAGAGATACAGTTATACACACGAATGAGACTTAGGCTTAGGCTAAAGGAAACTAAGTATCCAAAGACAAGACTAACTAGAACACTTGGGCTTAACTATGAACTAGTATGTTATCTCAAGTCTCAACCATTTATATTCTTAGTTTGTGAAAGGAAATAAAGGGGAATAAGGGGAGATCCAAAGTGTACCAGTAAAAGGAGACTATAATGAGATAAATTGTTTGCTAATTGATCACTTGGTAAAGAAGGAATGACTAAAGGGAGTAAGGGTTGTATAACCAAGTCCCAATAATAAGTATTCATGTGTATAGAAATAAGATAGTAAACAATCATGAAAAATAAAGAGGGAATCATAAGAAAATGAACTTGAGAAGAAAAATAATGAAATTATGAAAAATAAATCCATAAGAGAACATAATGACATTATAATAAAAATAAAGTGTGAAACCAAAGTCATTATGTAAGATAGATAATAATTTGACACAATGTCAAATGATATAAAAATAGACAAAGATAAAGTTGGAAAACATGTCTAATCCAAATGAAAATGTAAAAACACCATGCATGTGCTCATAATTACTAATATATTTGTCCACACACATTATCCATAACATCTGATAAGTCTCTATGAAGTTAAATGAGAATTGTAGCTAATGTCTCATCGATCTTCAGTGAAAGTTGAGAAAATACTTCACATCAAATATCTTCGATGGAAAATGTATGAATATGTGAAGGATCATGTTGATGAGGGATATCATGTAGGGGATGCTCAGAAGAATGCATGGAAGTGGTTTCTATGGGGGATGAAGGGTTCACCGATGGGGAAGGTATCATGGGTGAGGGACTCATAGGTGGAGAAGGATCCATGGGTGAGGAAAGATCCATAAGTAAGGGACTCATAGATGAAGAAATAGTAGGTGGAGAAGGGACCATGCAAGGAGGAACCATGGGGGAAGAAGGGGGATCCTTCTTGTGAGAGTGACTTGTGGAAGGAATGGTATAAGGTACATGAATGGTTATGAGGTGATCCTTGAGATGTTGTTGAAGGATGTAGTAATGATCAGTGTGTTTTGTGCCACATTGGTGTTAGAGATAATATACCTCTTTGTACTTAGGAATATACTTAGGTAATACCTTTCAGGGAGGAATAGCCTTGTCTAAGGATTGAAGAGTAGTGGAATGAAAGGTATTGATATATTGTTGTAACTTGTGACAATGTATGGATGAATGGTTATCTTTGTTGTGGAAATAACATATATGCCTATAAGTAGTCTTGGTGGGTGTACTCATAGGTGGAGGTAAAATAGAAGCTGAAGGAGCTTGGTAGAGGGTAAAATATCTAGTCTAGTGACTGATAACTTTATTAATGTCACAATAATGTTGATCGACCCATTTGGTGGGTAAAGGAGCCAGTTACAGTAAATGGAGCAAACCATCACCAAGAGAAGGTGGGGATGGTGGAGAGATTAGATAAGGCTCAACTAGAGGAGAAATAGGATCAAAAATAAGAAGAGACTCAATGACAGAAGGAATAGGAATGGGATTTAAATTAGGATTGGATGAGGTAGGGGCAAGGTTTACAAAAGGTTGAAAGACAGTCACATGCATATTAGGGATAAGTAGGCTATAGGGGTTATGGTATCTAGTAAAGTGATAGGTCCCAGTCATAACATGATTTATAAGCATACTTATATAATGATATTCAGAAATTGGAGGTGTGTGCACCATCTCTACCTTACGATAAAGAGGAAAAATGCTTAAATTAGAAATGATATAAGATAGAACATGGGAAGATATACTAAAAGTCTACAGTAAAGAAGAATGATAAAATATAATCTTAGCATATTAGCATTGAATAAGACCTCATAATAATGAATCATCTAAGGTATAACCATAATCATAATCAAGAGTATGAAGATCAATGGCATAGGTAGGGATGACCTTGTCATTTGATGTTTTGTGATGAATGAAATGTTGAGTCTTAGTTAAGACAACAGGGATATCATCACAAGGTGGTTATAATAATGAGGTTGCAAATAAGTGGGAAGCTAAAATATGAGATTAGGTGAGAGATCAAATATTTTAACCTTAAGATTGATCTTTTCAAGCTCATCATCATTGAAATCTAGGAGTTTAGGGGGAATATTCCCAATGAGTTAGGGATGACCATTGTAACCTCTAATAGAATTGATGGGAAAGTTAAATCATTAAGAATCATGAAGTGGAATGCTTGGCAAGGGTTAGGGTATGAATATTGAATACACCCCAGTCTTGGAATTGTTTGAAATTCCAAGGGTTGGTGTGACCCTAAATTTTATAGATGGCTCCATTGTGAGGAAATTTCACACATGGGTAAGTAAAAGAGGAAACTATTAGAGGTACAATCATTGTGGGGTGAATCAAGATAATCTAATTTCAATTTAAATTCCCTCAAACCATTAATTAATCATTATAATCATTCATGAACCATACACATCATTCATAGCGATGAATAAGAGAGATAATGCAAGATCAAGCACATAACACATAACATATGTGGGAAACCCTCTTGGGGGAGAAACCCACTGGAACCTACAATTGGACTATTGTCCTATAATAAAAATAACCAATTATGACCAGATGAAATTGATTAAGGAACTATAATCCCTTAATTTAGTGAGACTAAAACCCCATAAGGTGTTACTCCACCTTTCTAGCTAAGCAACCACAACAACTAGATCTTTAAAAAGTTTCACCTTACAAGAAGGCTATAACCCCCTAGATGTTGAGCAACCACAATAACACCCATGAATATAAAATATCATAAATATTTATTACCTACCAATATGAGGGAGATACAAATTATAAAAAACTCTCTTCAACTTTTCACACTCTCTCTAGTCTTCACACACTCTCAATACATCCAATACCACCTTTGGATCACACTACACTTATTTGCTCAACCTCTACCTGTAAGAGCATTATTATAACATTATAATATGACCTATAGGTCATACACATAGCCTTTAATCTACTCTACTTATCAACCCATCCACTAGGCACACTTACTCTCCTTTGTCTTTGTTATACACCTCTCTCACACACACAAGCCTCTTCAAAGTCTAAAAATTGACATCTTTGATTTCACTATTTATAGAACATCCATGATCAAAAACTTCTTTGTCTACCATTAGGCATGCCTTAACCTTTAAGTCATATCTCACACCAATACATGTCTCAATACAATCCACAAAGGCTGGCCATAGCACCTATGGGTCACCCTTAAGTAGCAACTCCTTTCAATTAGGCCTTAATAGTGCTTATAGGTCTCATGGAGACCTATTCACCCCTTTATTACTTCATCAAGAAAAAAAGAAACATAGTACCACTTCCAAATACATAGGTCCACTCCACATAACCACTTAGACACCTTCAAGTAATTACAGTCATCATTACATACTCTACTCATGCACAAACTGCTCAAACACTAGCCTTATACATAGGAACACCATGAACAAACACAGTCAACTTATTAAGCATTGTTCATATTGAATATGAATTTGTCAAGCTGATAAATACCACACAAATCATCCAAAATAAGTCTATAACACTCTCAAATATCTAAAACATCATGAACCATCTAAACATCATAAAAATGAGCTCAAACATCCATCTTGGGTCACTTAAAGAACATGGTCAAACACATAGTCAAATTTGGTGCTTAATATTTCTAACCATACAAACATTTAGACCTTATAACTAGTTTCACTAAATGCACCATGGAGTCCTCTTCAACTTTCCTTTTTACATCATCAAGAACTTCATCCTGGATCAAAAGTTATATCACAAATAATTCAAACTAGTTTTTTCCTTCACAAATATTCAAATGCCAACAGTCACAGTTAAACGTCAGACACTATGCTATCATTTTGTGTCCTTGCATCTTAGATTAAACACACACCATTTATCTCCTTATACGTAGCTTCACCTTTACCTTTGATTTCTCATTGTTGGATCTTCATATTGACTTATTTGACTTAATGCACTCCATTGATCTCCTTGTACGTAGCTTAGTCTTTATCTACGTTAAACATTGGACACTTTGAAAACATCTTGCTCAACATGCACCATTGTTCTGTATATATATTATCATCTACTTGACATTATATCTTAGAATTATTTTGGTCTTTACCTCTACTCATCATTAAATAATGAACACTTATCCTCATCTCAATGTTTCCTGACATCTTGGAATAAACACACTCCATCAATTTTTTATGAGTAGCTCAATCTTTACCTTCATTACCTAACTATCACTTTTAACCATTTGACTCATTACACACCATAGATCTACATTTACAAACTCCTATGAATCATTAGATCTCTATTTGGTATTGATCTTTAACTTTATGCAAAATAGACTAAGTATGGGAACCACTTCAAACTACCTAAAAGCCCATCTTTGCATTACTATATATTTTTCCTCGATCAAACACATGATCTCAAATTTTCACCATAGAAACTAGGCATGATACTAAACAAACCCATATGACCATTTCCTCTTGAAACCTTAGTGCATGTAAGATATGCCATCATCAAATTGCTTAC
Organism: Torreya grandis; assembly: GCA_037957365.1. Lineage (NCBI taxonomy): Eukaryota > Viridiplantae > Streptophyta > Pinopsida > Cupressales > Taxaceae > Torreya > Torreya grandis. Next base: position 2,610,847 of record JARHVA010001615.1, on the reverse strand, counting down.
TCAATTATTTTTTTAACTTAGACAAATAACATAGCTGAGCTCAAATTCATTTCACATCATTGATTATTTATGTGATTAAATGAAGATTTTTATATCTCCTTTACAAATATGGCTAAGTGTTGGAACATAGTGAACTTATATTTGAGGGACCAACTTTGCACCTTAATAACTTTTACTGTGTTAATTCACATAATATAAAGCTTGGACCATATGATTTCCTCACATAGGAGAATCCAACCATATATCAATATAATCCTAAAACCCTCACATATATGAGATATTATGTCATTAATATGCCTCCTTAAATGTTTCTACCATAGAGCCAACTGTGCCTAGACGAGCATAATGAAGAACTGGATGAATTCCAATCATGCATACAAGAACTCCAATCATCCTTGACCTCTAATAGGACCCATTGCACATGATCAAAACTTTAGACTCATCCCTAATCATATATAAATATTAAAACTCTAAATATAGACTCATCCCTAATCATCTCTAAATAGTCAAACTCTGAAGATCAACCAAGCCTACTTCAAGCATACTACGACAAGCACATAACACACTTTGTCATTTTCACTTATGATATCAAGACACTTCATCTACTCACTAGGACACCTCCATGACATCATTTTTAACTCTACAATAGTCTCCCCCTTTGTCATTGATGTCAATAACCATCATACAACTCACCTTCCTTCTCTCTCTTTAAGCAATCTTCACACTAGGAGCATTCTCCCCCTTTAACATAATGACAAAGTGGGAACCAATAGATCCTATGGACATAAAAATACTACCAATATGATAATACCATCTTATAAATAATTTACATACTCCCCCTTACCTTGAAACTACCTTTTCTTGCCTTGACACCTCCCTCCTATTAATTGCCAACACACTCTTCTTCAACCAAGCACTATATGTAATGAAGAAAGAACACACAAAACATTTAAATCTGATGTAACTCACTAAGAAACATCTAAGAGGGACTCTCCCTAATATTTATGAGCCATTATACCTCTTGAGCATCTTCAGATCTCCACACACTATGAAGAACTACTATACATGCTACTAGCCTTCTCTCTCAAGCCATATCAAAGTCCACTAACAGAACTTCATGCCACTCACCAATAAAAAAAACATGATAAAATCCAATCTAATAACTCACCTTGAAACACTCATGCCTTTATATTTTTTATAAACTAAATAGAACATCAAATTTTCACACTAGGCCTGTATAGACTCCTCGTAGCCCTACTTGGAACTTGTAGAGCCCATAAATTTCAATAGAAAAATATTCAGGACCTAAAACTTAATATATGGATTACTCTAATATTCCCCCTCAATCACACCAATTTTCATCACCTAGATCATTTTTTTAAACATACTTCCTTCATAAACCTATTAACCAATTAGGACTCTATTTTGACAAAAACTTGAATAACTTGAAATCCACAAACCTTTAAATCTCTGTGAAAATTATTTGAAAACTAATTTATCCCATTCAACCTATTAATAATCCTCGTACCTCAAATCATAAGTTAAACCACTTTTCTAGCATAGCCCAAAACCCTATACTCTCAAAGCAATTGGGGTCAACAAACCTCCTTTTGGTCAATGCCTACCTCTAAAACATCTTGCACACCTGGAGATAAACATTACACACTTTTGGACCAATATTTTATCCTTCATACATTTAGGAACCTTGACTTCCTATACCATGGATTTGACCTACAATAAGATAGATAAACCTGAGAGCATACAAAAACCTCTAAAGGGCACAAACAAGATCATCAAGATACTAAACCATCTGGAACATATCATAAGAAAGTGCATAGACATTTTTTACCACCAATCACTTATTTACATTCAATAAATCTCATTATGCCACCTAGAAACACCCATTTTATCCCTATAGACACTGCATTCACAGTAAGCACTAAACCAAAATGGTAAAAATACCTTATGACATCACTTTGATCTCATCAAAGCACTTTTCTCATCTTGACAAACTAGTTCCAACTAGAAACACCCAATTGTTTCCTTCTAAGCCCTTTTGAATTACACCATAGCAACACTTTCTTCTCCACTAAAAGGAGTCTCTTAAGAATCATAGATAGAGACCTCCTCTACACCATAATGCTCTAAAACAAAGTGAAGTTAGGAGTGGCCCACATCTCCTTAGTAACTAGGTGATTATATGATTGTCTAATTCATATCCAAACTTGGTATAACTAGGCATGAACATAGCACAATCCTATAGCAAATAACATTTTACATACTACTGTATTGACATAAAATCACATAAGGCACAAATCTTATGCACTCACCTAAATCACATTAGAGAAAGACATCAAGGCCTGAATTGGGCTAGTTGAGACATGACACAACTCATTCTTTGTGGGACTTGGTCATTTTCAAAATAATATTTCATAGGTTTATCAGCACAAGCTATTTTGGGTAGATCTCATCTATTTGTAGGCATAAAACCTATTTATGGAACTAGTCCCAGTCATAGAGGCATAATTCTATATTGGGTTGGTTTTGGTTCTCAAAGGTGAAAGCCTTTGAGTTAACATGCTAAGTTCCATTTTAGCACTTAGAATATCAAGGGTTAATTTATATCGAGCTTCAAGCTCAAGCTAGCACTTTCAGTGTAAGAGTCAAGGCTTAGGCACATGCCTTTTCCTACACTCAAGCTTTTTTATAGTTTATGACTATGTCATTATTTGGAACAAAGATGCCATTAATGACATGGAACATACCTTCACCTAGAAATATATTCAAAACTATAAATTATACCATTATAACTATTTTATTCAAGTCATAATCATAAAACAATGCCATAACCATATAAACTAGTTCAGTACATAGATATATGCAATGCCATTCCTTCATTGATGTGGTTCAAATAAATAGAGTCCATAATAATAGAACATAGCATATGTTCAACTTAACACTACTCTCGACCCAGTGGCTCACAGGTGAGCCTGGAAATTATAATGTGGGTTCTTGAAAGAATCCATTATTTTAGCTTAAACTAATGGCATTCATGTATAATATGTAAACTTAATTATGTAGATCTTCACGTCATTAATAACACATCTCCTATTCACTAAACTATGCTTGGCTTTATAGAAGGTAAGAGCATCTTTGGCCAAGGTGAAGGTTGAATGTCAGTTGCTTAGATATCATTGAGGGTGATCATTTCACTAGATCCACTACACTACCTCTTTCATCCTCTAGTCACATGTGAAATCCACTTATGAATATGCCCTTATAAAATGGGTGCTAAGTAAAAGCCTACCATATAGTGCAAGATCTCCAAAGATTCCTCCAACTATCACAAAAGGTTCAAAAATAGAAATCACTTCACATGATTGCCTCATATCAAGATGTTTATTGAGTTAGAACAGGTCCATACTTAGGAAAAAAAGTAGCCTAACATTACCCCATACAAATATTTTAGTCTACCCTCAGACTAGACTTCTAACACTTTAGTCTTATAAAACTTTGGCATGTTCTCCTTTAGTTTTTCTTTGAAGTCCTTAAAGCCTTGAATTGCAAGATTGATTAGTTAAATGGCACCATCTACTTCTATAGAGGTAGCCTCAAGCACAAGAATGATAGTTTTATCTAATTCTTTTCAAAATGCCTCTAGTCTTCCCTTCAATTTTTTCACCCCACCATCTAGGATGGCTCCTTGCTCATTGGCCTCTGTTTGCAAGGCACAAAAGAACTCTTCTAGATCATACTTCTGGGTATTTGTCTATGTGATTAAAGTATTAACCTGTACTACGATCTATGCATGCTTGAACTTACTAATAATGTATGCCTATGCCATTAGTATGCCCTTCTCCCATTTTACCTTTTGTAGGTGCATGTCAATGACTGATGTCAGGGTTGAGAAGTTATAAAATATAATGTTGATGGCTTTTGTACCCTCTTCTAGCTTCACAAAGAGGTATTCCACCTCTTCAAGATTCATGGTGAGATCTTGATTCATTATAGTATAGGGGTCCTATTCTTCTTCTTCTATCACTAGTTCTACATTTAGCCTTGGGAGCATCTACTCTACTAGCGCATACACCTTGTCAACATCAAAAAAATTTAGAAGTGTCAATGCCATCCAAAAGGGATGGCTCAGCTTCTTCCACATGCTTGGCCAACTATTATATCTTGAACTGCATGGCCTTTATTTCTTCTTCTACCTCTAATGTGATATTTTTCCATTTTGTAGCTTAAACATTGTTAACGATGTTCTTTCATGCTACCTTGAAAGCCATTCAAAGGAGGGTGTTAGCTGACCTTACTAGATTTATTTCATGTGTATCAATAAAAAGGGAATTATGCCCTTCTATTTCATGCTTAAGATTTCCTTTTGAGGAACCTCAAAATGAGGCTCATTCATATAGAAATAGAGGGTAAAGGATACTTGGTCGTGCATCCTTGTCATGGCAGTTTTATAGGGCATCTATTCCAACATGTAGAAATCTTCATCGATAAACCCCTTCTACATTTTCTCTTGATTTCTTGGCTCAAACTCTTCTTCTTTGATGGTCAGTTCCATCTTCTCTTTCTCCTCTTCATTGGCATTGGTTCCTTATTTTAGCACCTTTCTAATCCTCTTGTTCTATTATGGGTTCTTCATCAAACTTTTCCCCTTGGTTCATATCTTCTTTCTCCTTGATGCCATATTTGCCCATCTCCTATGTGTCTTGGGTTTTTTATTTATATATTTACTTCTCCAAGGTACTAGAATCACCTTCTTTATCTCCATGTTCCCCTTCACTACCTAGGTGGACCTGGGATGTAACTTATTATGTTGTTCTAGTGGGGTGCTAGGTGCATCTTTTTCTTTTTATCTCCTAGGTTTTACACTAGCATAAACCTTCTCCTATTTTTATTTTTTGGCCCTTTCTTCTTAGGCTACCTTCTATTCTACTTTTATCTTCTTGGCCTACACTAAGGTCTTCTCTTCTTTGGCCTTTATTTCCTTGGCCTTTACTTGTGATATTTATTTAGGATTCATGCCTTTTTCCCTCATGGTAGCTCTCTTTTCCTCAAGCTCCAACACCATTTTTATTGCTTCTTCACTATATCCCATTTTTAGCCATGCATTTTTCTTCTCCTCCTTAGTTTTTGGAGGATGTGTAGTTGGTTCCTTGGTTTATATGGGTGTTGGCTTCTTAGCATATCCTAGTGTAGTAGCAATTCCACCTTAGATATCTTCATGATCTTCAATGGTGCTATGATCCTCTTCTTCTTCATCTTGGATAATATAAACCCTTGTCTTTTTTTATTCTTCCTCTTCCTCTTATGTCTCTTATTGCACCCTCTAAGATTCTACTTCATCATGGACCTCTTGATCCTCCATCTCTATTAGGGTAATGGTGGTGATTGCAACTGGCCCTTTTGATTTATTTTTATTCTCCCTCTTCACGGGTGTGGAAAATTTTGGTGTGAAGTTCACACGTTTCTTCTTTGTCTCTGAGGGGGTGACTTCATCTTCTGATATAATTTTCAACCTTAGGTGCTCTTGTATTTCTTCCAAAGATTTTACCCTCTTCTTCTAGGGATATTTTCTTTGTACTACCTATGCCACTTATCCTTCTTCACTAACCCAAATGGGGACTTCATCTTCCTTCTTAACTTACATTCCCTTATTTCTTGTCTTAATCTCATAAAATAGCCTATGGATGCACCCAAGAATCACCTCTTTTTGGAGGGGATGGATGTCAGTATAATCTTAATCATCTTACTCATTTCATTGCTTTCTCCCCTAGGTGCATGAATCGATGCCTCAATCTAAACCTCTCTGCATCCACAACCTTTACAGGGATGTCTATCTATTGTGCATTAGGAATCCTCCTTATCACACTTCTGAAGTACTTAGATGAAAAATCATATGGAAGCTTCAACCATCTAGACTAGTTGTTGTTTGTTAGTGCCAATTACATACACCAAAATTCTTCATAATAGAAAAGTTTACCATTCCAACTAGGGCATATGATAGCTACTCAATAATGTGCCATTCCTCTTCAAATTATTTAATTTACTACATGCACTACCCCAATACTCGAGCCTTGTACTTGGAGGTGAAATAAGTGGGGTAAGTGTAATTATAATACTTGAGAATCAAGGAATCATTATACATTGGGAATACCCATAGATTATCCTTAGCACCATTAGATATCATCACAATTGAAATTAAAATAGACCCCTATCATAAGGTCTCTCCCATTGTATGACACTCAAGCACATTCTTCACTATTTCCTTTTCAATAAACTTGGTGATATTTAGTTTTTCCCCCTATGCCATATGTTGTGTGATGCACAAGTAGGTTTTGGTCACATCTATCCATCAACCACTAGGGTAGAGTTTTGAACTTATGAGGCACACCTTCATTCTTATACCAGGGTCATTGATCTCTTTGATTGGGAATGTGAATCATCCCTTGTAGTAACTTAGGAACTTCACGACCCATTATACCTTCACATCATCTACCATCATTTGGTGGATATCCACACTAGAGGTTGGGAGGCCAATTATTCTTCTGATGAGGCTTGATAATATCCTCATGCACCTCCCCATAAAATAGAACTTGTCTTTATAGACATGCGAGTGGAGGAACTATATGAGTTCCTCTAACTTCCCAAAACATGGAAACTCATTAAACTGAGTTACATTGATGGTCACCAACTTGTCCCAGATGGAGACATCAAACATTTTCATGCCTCCTCCTATCTTCTCTTTGGTATCCACCATCCAATTCTACACCAGATCTTGTATACTACTAGAGGTTTTGTGATTGTATGCTTTCAAGTGGTAGTTGTACACAAATGATTCCCAATTTTTTTCCATCAATACTTCCTCAGGGAACTACATATCTTGGTAGTTCATCTTTTCAAGTACCTCTAGATAAACTTGGGTGACACTAACCCCTTCTACTAGTGGTGCTACTAAAATTTATAGAGGCCACTTTTGTTTCTATCTGCACTCACTTTGCTTCTTGTTGAGATTGATGCAGACCCAAACCCTTCTAATTTTTGCCAATTCTAAATTGACTAGTATTGACACATGGTTATTTTACTTTACTAAAGCCCCAAATTTTTGGTGGCATTTCATAGTCATGAGGATAGTGACTGTGTTTGGATTTTGAGCTTTACATTTTGTTAACGGCAACCTTGTTGTCACTCTACTTTTTTGTTGCTTGGTTTATGTACAACTCTCTCCTAAAACCTATATATACCAATATCAATGTGAATTTAATTTCTCCCTTTGCATAATCATTCACTTTTTGTGCTTTTAGGTGTTTAAGATCTAATTCTAGTAGGGTTTACTTGCTTTGACTTTATAGTTTGTTGGTTTTTGCTCTATTTTTTCTCTAAGTTTCAAGTTAGTATAAAGTTTGTAACTAGAACTAATCATCTTCTCTCTAATTTAAACTTTTAATTTTCATCTACCATCTTTAATGCAAGGGATTTGATAGTGTGGTAGCACTTAGATTTCTTAAAAAATGAAAAATCATATGAAATATATATAAAATAATTTCCACCATTGCATTTAATATGGATATTTGTGCCTCCACCATCACCTCTTTAAATTCTCCTAATAGTATTTTGGTGAAGTGATGTGTAGTTCAAATGGTCACTTCCCGCTCAACTCTAGGTGGATGCCAACTATATTTGATAATTTTATACCTATGATTTGTTCACTTGGCATGACCTTCACCTTCTTTATGGTAACTTGGGTGTAACACCTCATATGTACATGATTTAACTTCCTTAGTTCTACTTTCTCTTCTTGTTGCGCTTCTATTTCAAGTGCACTTTTCTATCTTGGTTAGTTTATTATGTTTCATCTTGCCTTGGTTTATCATACCCCATACAAATCCCTTGCACTAGCTTTCCAGTGCATCATTCTTCTCTTTTGTTTCTTGTGCATGATCATGTTGTGCATCTTCACTCTTTTTTCTGATCTCTAACCCATAATCAAGTTGTGTGCCTCCATTCTAGCTCTAGTGCACAGGCTTCTTATGCAACATTTCCTTTGTCATATGGTTCTAAAATATTCAAAGTTTGGAAACCTCCTCATGACTAGAAACTTAGGTGTTTGGCCCTAGGTGCTTAGAAAGTAAATGGCCTCAACTCACTTGACTGGTATTATACATGAAATTACTAGAGTAGTTCTTCCTTGGGATTAAAAGTGCCTTATAATTTGCATCTTATGCACTTGGTTCTTCTGCATCTTCCTCTTGAGTCTAGAAAGTTCCATGTGCCCATCACTTAATTTTTTATCCTCATGCTCTTAGAAAGCACAAGTGCTCAATTCACCCAATTAGAATTATGCATGAAAGGCCAGATGAATTTTTTGGTAGAGTGACCTGCCTCTTGGATCTTGCACATGAGGATCTTGTGCACCCAATTATTTTTTCTAAATATGGCTTATCTTCACATGCCCATAGCTTAGGTGTCTAGCCTCAGGTACTTAGGAAGTGCAAGTTCTTGACTCACTTGACTAGAATTATTCATGAAGTGTCAGCAAATTTCTTCAATAACCTTCAAAGTGCCACTTATTCAAAGGGAACTATTTGGCTTGTGCCAAACTTTTAATCTAGTCATCCTAACATATCTGACTTCTGACTAGGAATTTAGTGTTCTTATGGTGCAAACACCATCTTATTGTTGATATGGATTTAATTAGTTACCATTGAAATACTAAGGGAGAATTTCACCCCATAACATGTGCCAATTACATGTGCATATCTCCAATATGTGGTAGATGATATATGGGCCCATACACATTATTTGTAGCTTATCCAGGTGATTTAAGTACTTGGAGTCATAAATAAAAACTAATGCTCCTTTAGTTAATTCCTTATGCTTAATATGTTTTTCATGATAAAGATTTTGGCATGCCTTATCGATCTACTGACTCTATCTTGCTTGGGCACATATTTTGTCTAAGTGTTCCAAGTATATGCTTGTCATGCCAAAGCTTTTGGCATGACTTATAAATATACTGACTCTATCTTTCTTGGGCATGCATTTTTTCAAAGTGTTCCAAGTCTTCCAACGTTGTGCTCAAATATTCTTAGTCATCTAAGTGACTAAATTATGCAATGCCTAGCAATGGCACCATGAACTCCATCGATATAATTTCCTCAACACCAAACACCAATTATAATGGTATCACCTTGTTCAGGCACTTATATGTCATGTGGTACACCCATAGCACCACTAATACTCAATCATCCTAATCCTTGTGACCAATGTTGCATATGTTCATGAGTTACATTCCTAATATCTTATTGAATGCTTCAGCTGAACCATTTACTTATGGCTTATAAGGGGTGGTTTTGTGGTACACCACCATGTACCCAATCAAAATTATGGGCATCATCTCATTGATGAAGTGTGTGCCCCTTGTCACTAGTCAGATTGAGTAGACACCCATAGAAAATTATTATGTTATCTTAGATGAAGCACATGGATATTGTAGCTATGTAATATTTTATTGGTACATCCTTAGCCCACTTAGTGAAATAATTAGTGGCTATTAGAATATACCTTGTGCTTATGTGCCTTATTGTGGGATTAATCAGCCCAACAAAATTAATGGCTCATTTTTTGAATGGCACTAAAGAAATAATAGGGATGAGAGGAATCTCATCTCAGTGATTAGGTCTCCCTATGAACTATCATATATCACATGCCTTGGCATAATCCTTTACATTTTGAAATAGTCTTGGCCATCACAAACCTGACTGCAGTACCTTTTAAGCCATTGCATCCCCAGCATAATGACCTTTTGCTATTCCTTCATGCACCTCTTGAAATATTTAGTCCCTATCATTCTCTAAGACACATCAGCATATCACTTCATCTCTACTTAGTTTATATAGTTCTCCACTAATGGGCTAAAAGAGGGTAGCATGAACTGCAAGTTATTTCTTCTCTTTATTGGTCATAGTCTAGAGCACAAGCCCAGATTTTAAAAAGGTGGTGATCTTTTTTAAGTCTTAGGGGACATGTTCGGCTCTATATAGTTACTTGTATAGCATTTCCTCCTCAATAAGTACCACCACATTTCCATAGTTGATACGAGATAAATGATTTGGCCCTAAGTTCTACTTTTTAGGTTTGATGATTACTGATAATTGGAATTCCTAAAATAGAACTATCCATATGCATATGCATTGATGTAAAATAATATTATTCATAAGGTACCTAAGTTCCTCATGATCAGTGAAAAATATGAATGGGGTTGCCAATAGATATTGTCTAAATTTTTGTAGGGCATAGACCATGGCGAGCACCTCACATTCTATCATTGTGTAATTCTACTCTACTTGGGTCAAATTTATGATTGTGAAGGAGATGGGATGATCCATATTACCTTCATCAGGATATGCCAAAATAGCACAAATTTTATATCTAAAAGCATCAACATGGACATGCAAAAGGGGTCATCTAATCAATAAACTATAGAATAGGTGCACTGGCTAGTTTTAGCTTCAACATTTCAAAGCCCTCCTCTTGTACTCCACCCTAGTAGAATGGGACATCTTTGAATAAGAGATCCTCTAGTAGCATCACAATCTTTGTTTAGATCCTTATAAATTTCCTATAATATCTTCAATGGCCTAGAAAGGCATGAAATTATTTTTACATTGAAGGATTCTAGAGCTAGATGCTGATGGTTATTTTCATGGGGTTAATAAGCAGACCATCTTTGCAAATGATATACCTGAGCAAGGTTCTAAAAGGGGTCGTGAAGATGCACTTATTTAGGTTTGAATATATTTATAACTATTTTCACCTCTCCAACATGAGGCATAGGTTATCATAATGGTCATTTATGAGGTTGTACATCATCCAATCATTGAGGTATATTTGGAGGAATTTATGGATAAAGTATTTGAACATGGTGATCACCACTATGGATAATATGACTAGCACATTCTTGAGTCCAAAGGGAATCACATTGTATATGAAACAACCCCATTTAGTCTCAAAGGTTATTTTAGGCTTATCCTTCTCTTTAATATAGACCTGATGGTAGCTTGAGAAACCATCAATGAATGTATAAATTTCATAGCCTACGATGCCATCTAGGACCTCATTGGTGAACGAGGTTGTGAAGGGGTCAGTGACATAGGTAATGTTCAAGAGTCGATGGGTGACATAAATTTGGATATGCCTATTCTTATTGATACTAATGACCATCAAGATCACCCATTTAGATTCCTATATAGGGTATATGATACCTACATTCAACATTCCATCAATCTATGTGTTAACCTTGGTGTGGAGATTGGGATTCATTATGTATGGGCACTTTTTGATTGGTCTCATCCCAACTACCAACTTTATTCTCATTTTCCCAAGGGATGGGTGGGTGCCATTCATGTCCTAGTAGTTTCATAGGAATAAGTCTTGGAATTCCTTTAGGAGGTCAATGATTTGTGGCATTTATGCATCAGACTAGTATGCACCTAGAGTCACAATATTTGGTTCTCCTTCCATGGTTATTTCCACCTGAGTAGTCTTGAATGGTGCATGATAGGGCTCATTCTTCTCCTTGTGGGAATATTTGACTTATCTTTTCCCCTCAATTGTTTAAATTTGAAGATAAGTTGGATCTTCTTCACCTGAGGTGATATCATCCACATGATGCACACATTTTTTCTTCCTGTTAGAGCCTTCCAATTACACTCCTTCTAGGTTTCATCATCAGCTTTACTTGAGTCACTATTAAGCATCTACTCTTTAAATAAATTTGGGAGTGATAATCCTTTCTCCCTAAACATATCTCTTAGGCACTCATATAAGATGGTAGAGTCTTCAAACACTACTCTATGAATGACTTGTAGTGGCTCAAGTAGTTCCATATTCTATGAAGAAAAGGAGAATGTATACACAAACCTCTCCTTGAGTACATCCCAATTTTTTATCTCTTAGTGCATTTTATTTCAAATTTACCATACTCATTCCCAAGTCTTCAAAGTCTTGTAGAAGGCATGCAGCCATAAAATTCTTAATGTTTTCTCACCACACATAGTCTATTTTTCTTCACACAAGCACACATGCACTATTAGGTCAGAGTCACCTAAGTAAGTAGAGATATCCAAGTTTTCATTGCTTTTTCAAAACCTAGTGCATATTATTGCCTTCACATATTTCCAAGTTGAAAAGCTAGGCCTTTACGCTTCCCTACAATGACTAATAGTGCTCCTTAAAGTATACACTAGTTTACCCATTCTGTCTACCTCCTTCGAGATGCATGACTTAATGTCATGGACATAATCTTCTATCAACTTTCTCCCTTCATACTTTGAGAGCACTACAAACTTTCCTTTACATAAATGAAACACCTTTTTACCCTTTTTTTTGTTGTAGGGGACCCAATTCTTATGAGTGAAATCTTTTCAAATCAAGCCTATTCTAACTGGTTTTGGTACCGTCATTCACACTAGGTGGCACTTTAAAATATTAGTTTCATAAGCCTCCTTAACCTATTAATCATAGGTAACATTAATTATATCAAAATTTGATAATCCATCCTCCCATTCAAGCACTCATTGATGACTTGGGTTAATTTTTTTAGTGCCTTGCACTATGATGTTATAAATGTGGTTGATCTCATCTTCAAGATCAACACTCTCTACATATGGTGGTCCCTTATCCTTTGAGAGGGGGATTACTACCCTCTCCCTACCATTCTCAAAATTCATGTAGCACTTTTTGAAGCACATATCTATGTTATTGGCATAGCACCATGGCCCCCCCAAAAGGTGCTAGATAGTTGTCTTGCTCTGCCAACTCGATCACTTTAAAGTTGGCTCATAACTCTATGACCAGGATATCTACAATGGTGCCTTTCAAAATCTTGATAGAGTTTTGTTATCCATGAACAACATATGTGGGGAAGGCTTTAAGGCTAGCCTACCCATATTCCCATGAATTTTTGGTCAAAATTTTGACCTTTGTGCCAGTGTCCACAAGGACCTCACACACTAACCATTTATCAATTATGCTATCTACAATGAGTTCCTGATCATACTCCCCGCATTCTGTGTATGCCTTATTTCTCAGACCCTTACCATGTGGGGCATGGAAACTTCAATTATGTGAGGCATGGTATATTCTCTTGGACTTTTCCCTACATGATCTAAAAGTAATTTTTTCAATAGGGGAAACATTCCTTCTATTTGCAAGAGACATAGGATCTTTGTTAGCTCCTATATCTTAGTCTCCTAGCTATCTTGCTTTTTATGTGAGGTAATAGCCTATGCTTATAAGTCCCATACCAGCTGGAGTTATCCTTGAAATTTTTGAATGATGCTCATGGCTTATTGTAAGAGATCCTTTCTGATGCATACAATTAAGATAGGGTCAAGCCTTGGGTTCTAATTATGTTATGCACCTAGTATAGCCTTGTTTCCCATATTCTAGGCATAACTCTATTGTTAGTGCTATTAGTAGCTAAGTTTTAAACCCACTATGGTAGTAGTTTGTACTTTTATGGGTTCCTTTTGGATTGGTTTTGGCTTTGCATCCCACTTTTGTACCTACAAATTTCACCTTATCATTGCATCACCCTTGTTTATGCTAGGCTAGCTTTGAGTCAACTATTTATACAATTTTAGTCATTCCTCGACTAGATGTGGTCCTCAATAATGCCTGCACATTAGATGTATAGGGTAGTCATGTTGATAGTTCTTAGTCAAGCTGTACTTATACCATGATCATGGTGGGAATCTTCCTCCACCATGTCCTCTACCTCAACCTCTAGCACCTCTTTGATTCGCATAGCTGGCATTCTATTGGCCATAACCCTAATTTTAATGGTTGGCCCACCCTTTGACTATTGTAGTTACTTTTTGTGTACCTCTTTCCATGTTTTAGCACTTCTCATAAATTAATTAGTAGTCAACTATGGTATGAGTGTAGGCATTACACAAATTAAAATAGATAATTGTGTTAACCTAACTCATGCAGTACAACAAAGGGTAGTTGTAAGAGTCATGGTCCCCATGACAAACCTCATAACTTAGAATTAATTCTCACAAATTCCTTTGAGGGTAGTTATTTTTGTTATGTCCTTCCATCTCATAGTCCATACACCATAATCCACTTCAGGTGTCATGTATTGATCTTATCATCAATTTATATAATTAGGAGGCCATGGATGCAATTTGTTCCTCTATAAATGGGTTGATTCCTATATCAGTGCTTTTGACTACCTTGATAAGGATCATGGATTCAAGTGATTCTCAAGGGTCCATGAATTTATTCATAGATACTACTCTTTTGAATCGCACTAATAATCCTCTAATGAACCACTACACATGTTCGGATGGGTGGATGTCATAAGGAATCTTAGAGAGGAGAGTTTTTAACCACTAATCATATAGGTGCATACTCTCTAAGAATCCTTACATAATCTCCTTAAGCATCATGATGTTTTGTTGCTCAAACTCAAGAACATCAAACTCCTTAAGAAAGCTTCCTTCAAAGTGTCATAATAAACCATATCCTAGTTTGGATCAAATTTATGATACTAGGTATGGGTGTGATTAAGAAAGGTCATCATGAATTAAGTTGCCTTATGCTATGACTGGGTGATACCCTGAGTGTGCCATTGAAGCTCACATTTGGGCACATTCTCTATGGAATTATCTAAGCCTCAATACTTTGGTAAGTATATCACCATTTCATAATAAATATACTAAATGGGGTACTAGAATTTGAGGCACTTTCCCCCTAATGTCTATGTTTGAGGTAGTCTTCTAATGCCTCTGGTTATAGGTTTGGGTGTTGACCAAGTAATTTCTAGTTGAAACATTGAATTTTATGGCATGGTACTACTCACTTATGGCACTAAGCCACTTCCTATAGGTTGTTTCCTAGTCTACACAATTGACATATATTAAACTTGAGAGCTTGTGCTTATATTTTGTTGAACTGGAGAATTGGTGCACATGTTCTATGTTATCGAGCTAGCACCCAAAGATTGAGGGATATTTAATTAGATCCTCATAAGGAACCACTTGTTCAATCATAAATCAATTGTCTAAATCAACAAATTAGTCAAGGTTAATATTGATAATAGGGTCAATTATCACTATTTTTTATTTTGGTGGGGGGTCTATCACATGGGCTTGTGTTATAGGTTCAAAGGGGGTAGGCACTTATAACACATCTTCAATGGCCAAATTTTGTGGGGACATAATGCACTCTACACTCATCAATTAATGAACTCAATCTATAGATTTAATGTATCTCTCTTTGGTGCTATTTTAATTCAGAGGAACCTTCCCCATACCCTTCCCACTTATTATGGGTCCTCTCAACACTTCTAGGTTCCAAATCCTCTATTAGCCTATGCCTCCTCTTGTTATAATTTTGTATTTATATCTCTTACAAGTTAGTTTTCTCATCCTTATATAATGCTCTTCACCTACACTTCCCCTCTTCCCCTTTTGCACTTGATCATACACGTAAGGAAATTAGTCTTCCATTCTCATGGTTTTAAAACCATAATCCACCAGCAACTTCTTCATCTTTGCAGCAAACCCTCTTATTAATACACCTCTTGGTTTGTGAAAAACTCATACTCTACTTCTTTAGGGTAGGATTAGGTTGATACACCAAACTCTAGCACATAACTATTCAACGATCTATTCCACCACTTGTCTCTATCTCACATCTAAATGGTATTGTATATGTGAACATAGGATTATAAAATGGGGAGATTAGTATTGTGTTAGTGTATGAAATCAGAATAACATAATAAAAAATAACACCTTAAGCCTATTGGGTGAATATTTTATCATCAGCTAACTGATGGCAAATGGTATATCAAACATAGTACAATGAGATTTATGTGCCAAAAAGTGTGGGTTTACCACATCCTAATGAGATAAATATCTCTTCTCATCAAGGGGAGGTTCCCTATAAATCACTTTTATGTTATATATATAAATAAGCAAAAAATAATACTCAGGGTAGAATAACACCATCCATTTCTCTTTTTTCAGAGATGATGTTCATAGAGCAAAAGAGAAATCCTGGTTGATGACTGAAAGCATTCATCTTCTTTTAGAAATGGTATTCAGCAAATAGCAAAAAATCTACTCGAGTAGTAATTAGGTCTACAATAAAACCCACAAAAGCACAAAATCTTTCGTTGCCTCCCTCACTAATCTAAAACGTATGTAACAATAGAGTGAAGTAAAGCTCAAAGTCTTCACCTAAAACTACAATAGATAACAAGACCACAAAGGATAAAAGTAGTTCAAAGTCTTTCTGATATCCTTCAGAATGTCTTCACATAATTTCAACACAAACACTTTGCTTATTTAATGAAATATATTAGAGATTATCAGGAAAGAGAACATAAGAACGATCTCCTAAATAACACAAATTATCTAAACACAAAGTCTGAAAATAACCTGCTTCTCATTCATTCAAGAAAATATGATTTACAAGTTGAGCTCAAAGCCTCAAGAAGTATCTCAATTTCGGTAGAGTTTTTGCTCTTAATTATCTAGATATATCTTACAAAAGAGTCTCCCTCTATATATATATATATATATATATATATATATATATATATATATAGGGAAAAACCTTCAAAATTGGAAAAAGACTTAAATATTAAAACCCTAGTCAAAGATGAGTCACCATTGACTTTGAGACTTTTTTGGATTTTTACATGTAATTACATATTTCAAAAGTACACGTGAAAATGTCCCAAGTCAATTACAAAGTACATGAGAAGAATGAAGAAGAGAGTATGGAAGAATAGTTCAACTTTTGTCACCAGACTTCTTTAGATGAGCATCATACATGGCGATAGCTACCTGTATCCCGATATTGTCTGGTGCAATAGTATTTTTGAAGACTACCTTAGCTATGATTATGGCATCTCTTACTGTTATGATTGCTTTCATGTGACTAGTTAACCTAGTTTTCAGATTATCCAGGGTTAACTGATAATCTAAAATATTATCCACATAAGCCATGGAGAAAGCTTTCTCCTCGAATTCCCTTTGGATCATACCTTCGAATTCCTAAATCATCTCCTCTGCTAAAATGAATTAGTTTTCTCGAGAGGTAAGTCTACAAGGTAATTCTTCCAATTTATTCAATAGGTTAGTGTCACTTTCTTCACTGGCATCCTTAAAATATTAGTGATTCCTTAAGTACCCAGATCCTATATATTAGTGATTCAAGGTCGTTGATCAGTTCCTTAAGTACCCAGATCCTATATATTAGTGATTCTTTGATTTAAATATAAGAATCTCTATTGGCAATGACACTGGTTGATACTAAGGTACATTTCTTCAATGCTTTCATTTCTGTCCACTTACTAAGATATTTATTTATGCTGTCAATATCTTGAGAAACAATATTGAAAAGGTCTTCTAACTCTGTTCTTATTTTCTTCATTTTACCTATTCTCTCGACCACCTCTGTAAATAAGGAAATCCTTTGTGCATGCATCTTATCTATGTAATATTCAAGTACTTTTCCTTTTAGATAGGTCTTCTTTACTTTCTGTATTATGGGATCATCTACATAGAAAGCCTCTAGAGTTATCACTTCTAAGGAAAAAATGAATCTCCTAAGCACTGTGATCAATAGTTCCACTTTGCTTTGTAATAATCTTTCATTTCTCTCTCTCTATCAAATTTTTGGACCATGATATCCATTGTAGATTGCAAATTGCTCTTGGCCCCCTCGTGAGTTATTTTCCCTAATTCAACTCGAGAAATGGAGTAATTGCTTATATCAAAATCTTCAAGGGTTGCATCCTGTGGGGGTTTAGCTATCTCCAAAAATTTTTGCCCCTTATCTCCAATCAATTTTGAAAGGATTCTTGGCTTCTTAGAGGTCTTAGCTTTCACTGGCATTATTTTACCTAAATCAAAGTCATCTGGAGAGATGGCTTGCTTTTTCTTTTTAAGTGTGAAAATTGACAACCAAGGTGGGAGAGTAGAAACACTTATAGTAGTAACAGTCCCTATAGTTGGTGTCACTAGAGTAACATCTACACCACTGGTGGGAACAATGGACGTAATGGGCATAGTATCAGGCAAAACTAAACTGGCTACTGACTGGTCGAAGGTGGAACTATCCCTGATGCTGAAAGAAGGAGATGAAAGACTAGGGATGAATCTTGATGATCAAAGAACATCTCTAGAAGCACTTTGAGGGTCACCAAAAAATAACTCCAGGAGGAGAGGTAGCTCCAAAGGAGGGAATACTGATGGGAGAAATGGGTGAAGGAGTTACAACAAGTGATTGGGGTGGAAAAGAAGAAACTCTTGCAACTGGTTGTGCTCCCTCTTGTGGAGATAGAGCTTCCATCCCCTATTGATCTGTTAGCATGTCATTTGTTTCCATCTATTATGTTGCTTGTTCTTAGACACTTTGTTCCTCAACCCCCATATCTATTGACTCTGGGTCTTTCTTGGCAACTTTTGGTTTCTTAGACATGAAGATGATTCTAAGCTTGTGGGGCCTAGAAGGAGAAGGAACATCACTTTTATTTTTTGTCCTATTTTTTACTCTCCTTCTTGTCTCTTCTTGGAATTTAGCCTTGGATCCTATGATGAATTCTTTTAATGTGATCCCTTTGTTTTCTAACCAATCACTGGTGTTAGCCAATATTGGTTCAAATCTCACTCTCAAGGAGGTCAACTCTTTTTGAGACCATTGGATTAGAGGAAGAGGAGAGTTATCAACTTTTTTAGCAAGGTATCTATTATTAATTAGATCTCTATCATCTACTAGATTTGGGGGAATATCAGCTAGCCCTAGATATTTGATTTGTTCCAGAGACAATCTGTTGTAGTCCATTTTCCTAATATCTTCTACTGTCCTCAAATCTATCCAGATGTCTTCCATCATGGGCTCATAGAACTGAGTCTTTCTCCTAATCATGTCTTTAACACCTCTATAATCAAATTTGGGCCTTCTTTTGAAATGCTTCATAGTGAAAAGCTCCATTTTGGTCTCCATTGCTCTTGCTTTTGTAGTGGTCAACACTAAGTATCTACCAATCTCGATTGGAAACCTGAAACTTGGTTTCTTAAGTTCCATCTATTTACTGTGCACAATAATAATTTGTCTATAGAGCTCCATCAGGACCAATTTATCAGAAGGGAACCTATGGATCATATAGGGATAGCCTTGGAAAAAGCCAACCTGTAGATAGCAAAAGGTAGGGAATTGTAACAACATACAGCCGAAGTCATTGACAACAGCCCAGGCTTCATCTGATACTCTCTTCTACTCTAATTAAGGGTCAAAATGACATAAAAATACTACAAAAAAGGCATCATTTACCCTCTTAAAGTGATGGATTGATCCCTTCAATGTTAGCTGAGGGTAATATTGATATACAGGGGTGGTTTTTTTGTCTCCCTCTGACGTCAAACCTGGAAAGGTTCTTATTAAAGCTGTAATATATACCAGGTATGAAGTCATATAGAACTTTGAGGTATTAGATACCTTTGTCAATTGCTCATGCAGAGTATTTCTGTTCTATTCACCCTAAAAGATGAATTTTTTCCCTTGGAAAATTATCTTGATGAAGGGATACATCCATTCATGGAATTGATAAGAAGAGGGTAAACCTTGTACTCTATTGAGAAGAGTAATTAAGTCACCAACTTCCTATATAAAGTCACTCCTTGGAAAGTTCCATGGCCATATGGACAAGTTTGGTCTAGGGGTTTTGAGCCATCTATAATTGATCACATTTTTTGCCTTCTCGAGATCTTTATGATATTCCTTTTGTGCCTCGACAAAGTCAATCTTCAATACTTCAGTAGTAGGAGGGCACATGAAAACTTTATCAATAAATTTGGGGTCCAGTTTAATTACCACATCGCCACTAGCATCTAACACCACTCTGGTTTCTTTGTTGTAGAATTGGGCACACTGGAGGATGAACTCTGTGTGTCGCACTGCTACAAGAAAAGAGGAGACTAGGTGGATATTACTCTTGATCATTCTCTTCATTTCAGAGCTTGGATTTTTCACCTTGGTTCTCTCCATGAACTCAGCCATATCCACATGGCCAATCTCTATGTCCCTAATATCGTCAACATTAAAAGTGACTGAGGTGATTAGGAAAACACCTTGATATTGGTACTTCATCACCTTTGACTTCTTTGTAAAAGCTTCAGTCATCGGGACAAGCCTTTGTCAAAAGTACATTGATGAAGAAGGATCTTGAGGTGACACTGTGATAAGAGTCATGATTGTGTAATTAGGAGAAATAATGGCAATTTAGGAGAATTACATGTTTGGTGATCATGATTAGGGAAACACACTTGAAAGGGTTGAGGTGAGAGTAGGTCAAAAAGTGGAAGGAAAGGGGAATAGGCTCAAAAAATGGGAAAAACAAAAAAAAATAGAGTTATGAAAAATGAGGAGAATATATGCAGGGGAAGCAAAAATTGCCACCCTTGCATGTAGAAGTTCTTGCATGCATAGGCAACAAAAATTGTGGCCTCTGCACATTAGGGTGGAAAGGGGATGCATCGATGGTAAAAATCACCACTGATGCATGAGGAAAGAGTTAAATGTGTAAGGGCAGAAAAAATCATTGCCCTTGCACCTGGTAGGCAAAATTGATGTAATGGTGGCAATTTTTGCTGCCTTTACACTTATTTTGGTTTGCATTGCATCGATGGCAAAAATTGTCGCTGGTGCATGTTGGAGGTTGAGGAATGTGTTAGGGAGGCAAAATGCACCACCCTTCCACATGTTAGGGCAATGGGTTTGTAAAGGCGGTGAATTTTGCCACCATTACAAGGTTGGAAAGGCTGTCAAGTTTTCTAAGGGTGGTGGATTTTTCCATCGCAATATCGATTGAATGGGTAAAGGGGAAAAGATCAAAGAAGAGGGGAAGACTTTGACGAAGTCAAACAGGGAAATGAGGAAGGAGGAGGAGAGAAGAGAAAGTAAATCTAGAAAATAATGAAAAAAAAACTACTTTAAAAAGAGAGGAAAAATAAAATATAAATAAAAACAAAACCCTACCTGAAGAATAACATGAAAAGAAGCTCAAATCTGGCGAAAATGTGTTTCCTCTTGCTTGCTTGATCTTCCAAATGTAGAGAGAAAGAGGAGGAATGGAAGAATGAGGTTGAAATGGGGCAAAAAGAGATTAAATGGAAGTGAAAATCACCCCTAACCACTCGATGCATGTGGCTATTAATGCCGTGCATGAAAATTGAGGTCATGTAGGGGTAGCAAAAATTGCTGCCTCTACATGGAAGTTCAAAAAGATATGCAGAGGTGGTGAAAATAGCCGCTCTTGCATGGGAAGGATCAAAAACATGCAAGGGTAGAAAATTTCACCACTCTTGCATGATAGATGCAATGGTAGTGAAAAATGCCGCCAATGCATGTTGACATAAAAATAGATGCAGTGGTGGAAAAAAATGCCACCCCTGCATGAAAATGCAAGAAAACACTAACTCTGGGAAATGAAAACATTGTCCTCTGGCCACATCAAGATTGTAATGATTTTCATGTTTTTGGGAAAACATAGTAAGAAAACGTCATGAACTTCAAATGGTGTCAATCGAGCAAACGTGAGAACAAGAAAAACTTGCCTCAAAAAATGAACTTAGAGAGAAAAACATGAAATGGACAAGTTTCATAGGGGTTGTCCCAAAAATGAGCATAGTTGGTTTTGGGAACAATAGCTAGCTCCTATTGGGGAACTTCCATTGATTAAACTGATTGATGAGAGTAGAAACTAGTCTCTAAGTACCTTCACCCAAGCCATTG
Source organism: Torreya grandis (assembly GCA_037957365.1). Classification (NCBI taxonomy): domain Eukaryota; kingdom Viridiplantae; phylum Streptophyta; class Pinopsida; order Cupressales; family Taxaceae; genus Torreya; species Torreya grandis. The sequence goes on along the minus strand of JARHVA010001615.1, from coordinate 2,589,022 downwards.
GGTTACAAAGTCAAGCCAAAAAAGGAAAAGACACAAAAAACCAAAAGAAAATAAATAACATAAAAACTATACAAATGTATAAGTGAACTCATCTAATACTTCAAAGATTGAAGTGCTTCAGATGCTGCCACTGTGAGGTAGTGAAAATGATGCTCCATCTTGATACTCCAATAAGAAGTTATTCTCACCACAGATTTGATGAATGATAAACAGACCTATCCACAAAGAATCAAATTTGTCGTGCATTCCTTTTGGTTCTCTCCTCTTGTCCCACAACAAGACTTGATCTCTACTATGAAAATTATGAACCTTTGCCCTCTTGTCAAAAAGCTTCTTCACCTAATTATGATTTGCAGTAATCGAGTCCACCACCATGGGTCATTGCTCATTTAATTCGGTTAGACACATGATCCTTTTGTCAACTAAATTTTTAAAGGTTGAATCTTCGATTGCCTTTGCTAACCTAAGCGCTGGTAGTTCTAGGGTGATTGGTATCTCTACAAGCCATACAAAATTTAGAATGGTGGCATGCCTATGGCCCTCTTGGGTGTAATTCTATCTGCTCATAAAGCATCAAAAAATGCTTTGTTCCAAGTCCTCTGATTATCATCTACCAGTTTCTTGATAATAGTAACCAGATTCTTGTTACTCGATTCTGCTTAGCCATTCCCTTGTGAAAAATAATTAGAATTATGGGAGAGGGTAATTCCATAATAAAATCAGAACTGAGTAATCTCATAAGAAGAGAAATAGGTTGCATTATCTGTTAAAATCTTAGTTGGAACCCCAAACTAAGAAATAATATTTTCCTTAAGAAAGTTACATACCACTTCTAAAGTAGCATGCTTAGTTGGAATGGTTTCCACCCATTTGGTAAAGTAATCAATCGTAGTGAGGACATAATCATGCCTAACACTTGAAGGCAGGTTGACCGTGTCAATGAAGTCAATACCCCATTGTTGAAAAGGCTCTTCAATTACCACTGGCTTGAGGGGTAATGTGGCTAATTTAGGTTTTCCAACGAACTAATGACATAATTCACATCTACGTACCCATTTGTAAGCATCTTGAAATAGCATAGGCCAATAGTACCTCATTCGTAGAATCTTATGGGTTGTCACCAGTGTAGAGAAATTTCCTCCATAGGCAAAATTGTGGAAAAACTTCAAAAGTTTACCTTGTTGCACTTTATCGATGCAGCGAAGGAATACCCCATCAAGGATTCTCTTATAACAACCATTATCCCACACAACATAGCTAGCAGCCTTTAGCTTAACATTCCATTTTTTTTAATAGGATAAATGAGTGGGACATTCACCATAGGTTAGAAAATGAGTGATGTCAGAATACCACTCATCATTAGTAGTGATGAAGAGGATCATAGGCACGTCTTTGACCTCTATTTCTTCATTTCTTATCTCCTTGGGGATATTATCAGTAATCAACTGACAGAGGCCCTTTCCTCGCACAAGTTTGGTAGGTTTGATGTCAAGATCAAACTCTTGAATTTTATCAATCCAATTTCCCCTTTTTATACCAAACTCCTATTAATTCAGAATGGACTTCACCATTGTATCAGGCACCAAGACCATAGTATGTGAATTCAGGATATAAAACCTGAAATGCTTCACTACCTTGACCACCACGTAATCATGTTTCTCCATCTTTGAGTACTTTAGCTCATGAGTTTTGAGAGGACAGCTCATGAAATAAATAGGATATTCCACACCTTCTTGGTTATGTTGAACCAAAATAGCCGAAAGTGTATGCTCAGAAGCATAGCTGTATATTATGAAATCTTTTGCGTAATCTAGATAAACCAAAATTGGTGCGTGGGTGATTTCTTTTTTAATGTTTTCAAATGCTGACTTGCCCTCTACAGTCCACCAAAAAATGTCTTTGCCCTTCATCATATTCACAATGTGGTGAGTCTTCTCAGTGAACTCGGCGATGAACCTTCATAAAAATTCAATTTTCCAAAGAAAGAGTGAACTGCCATCTTACTTGTGGGTAGGGTAAGCACCTGGATGGACTTGACTCTTTTTGAGTCAATTTTTATGCCTTCTTAGGATACAATGTGCCTGAGAAGTTTTCCTTCAGTTACCCCAAAATAAATTTCTTGGGATTTAGAGAAATGTCATTCTAGTGACAATGTTCCATCACTTGTTGTAAATGATGCACATGATCAGAATGATGCTTGGAAAAGACTATTAAATCATCTAGGTATACTACAATGAACTTACCCATTTCATCTTTGAAGGCAAGGTCCATCACTCTTTGAAAAGTGGCACCAGCATTTATCAGACCAAATGGCATTTTTCGATAAGCAAAGGTGCCCCAAGGTGTGGTGAAGGCAGTCTTATACTGGTCTACTTTTCCAACTTCAACTTGGTTATACCCTAAGAAGCCATCTAGCATCGATAACATCTCTAAACCAGTCACCATCAAAAGAACTTGATCCATGAGAGGCTGAGGATAGTTATCCTTTAAGGATGACTGATTCAAGTTTTTGAAATCCACAAAGATGCGAATTTCACCATTCTTCTTCCTCACAGGGACTATGTTTGCAATCCATGTAGAATGATGGATTGGGAAAATTATCCTAGCATTCAACATTTTTTATATTTCAAATAGAATTACCTGATATCTTTGGGTTATACTATTTGGATTTTTACTTGTAACACACTGAATCGCTTTTGAGAGGAATGTCATGGTAGAATTTCTTCAGGCCTGAGTGACTTCAAATCATTGTAAGAGTATGCTAGGACATCTATATACTGGCAGAGTAGAATGGTGAACTTAAACTTTTCTTCTTGAGTGCAACATATCCCAATGTTTACCACTTTAGGATTTTTCTTGGTACCTAAATTTACTTGATCAAACTCCTGGGAGGAGCTTGAATCTTTTTGCTACTGTTTAATGAACCTATCATGTTTGTCAAATAGCTTCTCAAGGGAAACTAGGCCTTTTAGGATTTTATTCCCTTTAAGTTGTAGGAATTCTTTGCCTATGTCTGCACTTGATTCAGGGGCTGGCTCTAGCTTTTGAGGTTCACTTCCATCAAAATGAAGTTGCTCAAAGCTGCCTTTTTTCTCTAGGAAGGCAATGATTTGATTGTCATGGTTAAACACCTACCAATGACTGGAATTATTAAGTACACTTGGTCAAAAGACTAGTTCAATAGTGTATCTATCTCCTTTGAAATCAAGGTGAGGAACCAATAGAGTTGCTGAAATAGCTATTGCATCAACTGGGTCATTGAATTCCCTGGGTATGGTAGAGATGCTAAAAGCATCAAAGCTTTCAATTTGATCCCAGACTAGATTGTGGTAGTGGCACAATCTCTCATTTTTGGTTTGATATAGGGTCCTCACCTAACAAACCACCAGTTTAGCATCACCTTTGGCATGAAGGAGTTTGATACCTTTGTCTCTAGTAGCCTTCAATCTAAGGAGCAGAGATTCATAATCAGTTGTTTTGTTGGTGTTGCTAAACTGCAAATTTTATGAAGAAGGAAAAATATCTCCTTAAGCAGATATCAACACAATTCCATCTCCTAAGTTGGTAGAGGAGTAGCTACCATCGAATTCTAAAATCCATACCTCTTTAGACACTGATTTTCCTTTAGATTCTTCTTCATTTGAAGGGGGAGATTCTTCTACACTTGCACTGCGCTCCACTAATCTTTCTGCTATTCCATCTGAACCAATTTTTAGGTTGACACATTCTAGAATTTTATCGAGCATCTCACAAATTTCCTCCATAGACAAAAATTAATTACCCATACCTGAAGACTCAAACAAAATTTGAGCTCTAGGTGATGATGTTTTGGTAACCATATACTTTGCTTCTTTCTCAGGTAGCAATATTTGCATAACATCTTTGACTGGGATCCTTGCCTCATATAGGTCCATGCTTAATTAACCACCAACATCCTTGAAAAAAATTTGCCCAAGGAGGATATTGTAAGAGGTTGGAATATCGGCCACCAGAACCGTCATTTTGATTTTCTTCTCTGAAAAAGCTGCAAATGCAAATTAGGCATCATTAATTTGACCCAGGAGTGGAACTTGTTTGTTTTCCATAGAAAAACACCTCCTAAAAGTCTTAGTTAAAGTAAGACCAAGAGAATCTGCTACCTTTACACGCGTAACATTATCAGAAGCTCCAGAGTCTTATATAATTACTCAATTTATAACCATTTATCAACAGGGAAACATAGAAAACTTCTATTTTCTTGGGGGCGGTGAGAGGAGTAATGACAAGATTATTTTGGATGTATTTATTCTTGGAAGAGTCATGAGTCATCTTTGAAAAATCTTGTCCTATAAGGGAAGTTTTATTTTTCACATATTCAAAAAATATATCAAATTGTTTAGGATTGGCTCACAGATACTCAATCTCAATCATTTGAATCTTAGTCTTTTTGGCATGATCAATTATATCAAATAATTGAAATGAGTTAGAGACAGAAGAAGGGAGTCCATCATCCTAATCTTTAGTGGGTGTGGCACTAGTCTTAAAAATAGAAGTAGAAGGTATGGGATGGTTTGAGGTATTTACTTTTTTGTTAGTTACCTGATCCTTTGGTTGGAAAGGCAATGAAGTCCGTCATTTAGCAATAGAAACTACTGGCTGAGGTTTTTCTCCTACTTTTTTTTATCAACTTGTTGACTTTACATGTTCTAAGATCTATTAAAAATATCATAGGATCCATCAAACACTTCTCCCTTACTTTCAGCTTCATCCTGATAATCCAAAAAACTAATATTGAATTTGCCAGCTAATTATTCTTTTGGTTCTATGAAGAGATTAGCATCATCTTGTTGGTCCAACTTAGGTTGGAATGAGAAATCATGTTCAGTTTCTAGGTAACCAACTAATGAATTAGCAAGTGTTGCTTCAATAGCAAGGTTCCTCTATGGAGGAGACAGGTGGCTTGGTTGCCCTTGATTTCTGGTAGCATTGCCTTGATATGACTAGTTCTAAAATGTCCTTCTAGGCATATCCTAATAAAGAGGAGCAGACATACCTTGGGCCATTTGTCTTTCAAATCTAGCAATTCATTCATCAATTTTTGCACCATAGGATCTGTGGTGCTCGTAGAAGCACTTTCAGCAGATGAAAAAAAATTATTTTTATTAGAGTTTTTTCTAATCTTACCTACCAGAATAAGATCATCTTCCACCTCGATAGCCAAATTTTGAGCCACAGTGAGATCCATAGGACCATCCCATCTCAATAGGAAACTTACTTTAGAAAGTTATAAGTTGATGAAAAATCACTTGAGATTTTCTAGCGTTGGCTGAGCGATCATAGAAATTTGGTTCCTCAGCTTATTGAATTTTGCTATGAAATCCCTCATAGGCTCATGAGGCTCCTTCTTCATTTACATAACCTGAGCCAACAAGGCATGTGCATCTTCAATGGGTTTGAACCTAGCCTCAAACTTGGATTTGAGTGTATCCCAGTCAGTTATAGTTCGGGCTTGAAGGTGGTAAAACCAATCCACAATAGTGCCTTACAGAGTTTCCACAAAAAGTCTCGCTTCTACATCTTCATATTCCACACCTTTCATGTCGCATGCTATAGAGAAAGCATCAATATGTTCATCAGGATACACCTTCTCATCGCCATAGAATTTAAGGAAATTCTTTCTTAAACTATGAGGTAATTCATGTAAAGGTGGGATCAGATTGAGAGGACCAAAGGAGTTACCCCAAGGACCTTGGGCCATTATGATAGGATGATGGAATGGCGGGATAAAAAATCTTGGTGGGGTCAATATAGATAAAACCTTACTAGTACTAAGACTAGAAGCTTCACCAGGTATGTGAGATCTAGTGTTGGTAGGAGGGAAACTCTTAGTTCATTGAAGGTGAGATGATGGAGGAGAAATATCGAAATTAGTCCATTGCACCAACTCGAATATAGGATCAACAATACCTTGAGCTCGCTGGCTTTGTGTGTACAGTGGATCTACCAGAGTGTAAAATGAAAGAGGAACTAGAAATTCTTCAAGTTGAAGCTTGAGGCTTCAAAATGCATGTTCATAAGTCCCCAACAGAGTCACCAAAAGTTGTTGGGTGAATATTTTGGCATCATCTAACTGTTGGCAAAATGGGTATATCAACCATAGTACAATGAGATTTATGTGGCAAAAAGTGTGGGTTTACCACATCCTAATGAGATAAATCTCTCCTCTCATCAAGGGCAGGTTCCCTATAAATCACTTATATGCTATATATGTATATATATATATATATATAAGCACAAAATAATACTCAGGGTAGAATAACACCATCCATCTCTCTTTTTTCAGAGATGATGTTCATAGAGCAAAAGAGAAATCTTGGTTGATGACTGAAAGCATTCCTCTTCTTTCAGAAATGGTATTCAGCAAATAGCAAAAAATATCTTCGAGTAGTAATTAGGTATACAAGAAAACCCATGAAAGCACAAAGTCTTTCATTACCTCCCTCACTTATCCAAAATGTACGTAACAGTATAGCGAAGTAAAGCTCAAAGTCTTCACCTAAAACTACAACAGATAACAAGATCACAAAGTATAAAAGTAGTTCAAAGTCTTTCTGATATCCTTCAGAATGTCATCACATAATTTCAACACAAATACTTTTCTTATTTAATCAAAGAGATGAGAGATTATCAGGAAAGAGAACATAAGAACGATCTCCTAAATAACACAAATTATCTCAACACAAAGTCTAAAAATAACCTGCTTCTCATTCATTCAAGAAAATATGATTTACAAGTTGAGCTCAAAGTCTCAAGAAGTATCTCAATTTTGGCAGAGTTTTTCCTCTTAATTATCTAGAGATATCTTACAAAAGAGGCTCCCTCTATATATATAGGGAAAAACCTTCAAAATTGGAAAAAGACTTAAATATTAAAACCCTAGTCAAAGATGAGTCACAGTTGACTTTAGGACTTTTCTATATTTTTGCATGTAATTACATATTACAAAAATACACATGAAAATGTCCCAAGTCAATTACAAAGTACATGAGAAGAATGAAGAAGAGAGTATGGAAGAATAGTTCAACTTTTATCACCAGACTTCTTTAGATGAGCATCATACATGGTGATAGTTGCCTATATCCTGATATTGTCTAGTGTAATAGTATTTTTGAAGACTACCTTAGCTCTGATTGTGGCATCTCTTATTGTTGTGATTACTTTTGTGTCACTAGTTAACCTAGTTCTTAGATTATCTAGGGTTAACTGATAATCTAAAATATTATCCACAGAAGCCATCGAGAAAGCTTTCTCCTCGAATTCCCTTTGGATCACACCTTTGAATTCTTGAATCATCTCCTCTATTGAAATGAATTGGTTGTCTTGAGAGGTAAGTCTGTAAGGAAATTCTTCCAATTTGTTCAACAGGTTAGTGTCACTTTTTTCATGGCATCTTTGGAATATTCAAGGTCACTGATCAGTTCTTTAAGTACTCAGATCCTGTATATTAGTGATTCTTTGATTTCAATATAAGAATCTCTGTTGGAAATGATGCCGATTGATACTAAGTTACATTTTTTCAGTGCTTTCATCTATGTCCACTTGCTAAGATATTTATTTGTGTTGTCAATATCTTGAGAAATAATATTGACAAGTTCTTACTCTGTTCTCATTTTCTTCATTTTACCTATTCTCTCAGCCACCTCTGTAAACAAGGAAATCCATTGTGCATGCATCTTATCTATGTAATCTTCAAGTACTTTTCCTTTTACATAGGTCTTCTCTACTTTCTAAATTATGGGATCATCTACAGAGAAAGCCTTTGGAATTGCCACTTCTGGGGCAAAAGTGAATCTCCTGAGCACTGCGGTCAATTGTTCCACTTTTGCTTTGTAATAATCTTTTATTTCTCTCTCTCTATCAAATTTCTAGACCATGATATCCATTGTAGATTGCAAATCACTCTTGGCCCCCTCATGAGTTATTTTCTCTAACTCAACTTGAGAAATGAAATATTTGCTTATATCAAATCTTCAAGGGTTGTATCCTATGGGGGTTTAGCTATCTCCAAAAATTTGTGCCCCTTATCTCCAATCAAATTTGAATAGTTTTTTGGGTTCTTAGGGGTCTTAGCTTTCATTGGCACTATTTTACCTAAATCAAAATCATCTGGAGAGATGGCTTGATTTTTTTTTTAGGTGTGAAATTCAATGACTAAGGTGGGAGAGCATAAACACTTATAGTAGTAACAGTCCCTATAGTTTGTGTCACTAGAGTAACATCTACACCACTAGCAGGAACAATGGCCATAATGGGTGTAGTATCAGGCAAAACTTCACTGGTCACTAACTGGTTGAAGGTGGAATTGTCCCCGATGTTAAAAGAAGGAGATGAAAGACTAGGGATGGATCTTGATGATCGAAGAACATCTCTAAAAGTGCCTTGAGGGTCACCAAAAATAACTTCAGGAGGAGAGGCGGTTCCAAAGAAGGGAATACTAATGGGAGAAATGGGTGAAGGAGGTGCAACAAGTGATTGGGGTGGAGAAGAAGAAACTCTTGCAACTGGTTGTGTTCCCTCTTGTGGAGATAGAGCTTCCATCCCCTGTTGATATGTTGGCCTATCATCTATTTCCATCTATTATGTTGCTTTTTCTTGGGCACTTTATTCCTCAACCCCCATATATATTGACTCTAGTTCTTTCTTGGCAACATTTGGTTTCTTAGACACAAAGATGATTCCAGGCTTGTGGGGACTAGAAGGAGAAGGAACGTCACTTTTATTCTTTGTCTTATTTTTTGTTCTGCTTCTTATCTCTTCTTGGAATTTGGCCTCTGATCTTGTGATGAATTCTTTTAATGTGATCCCTTTGTTTGCTAACCAATCATTGGTGTTAGCCAATATTTATTCAAATCTCACTCTCAAAGAGGTCAACTCTTTCTAAGACCATTGGATTGGAGGAAGAGGAGAGTTAGCAACTTTTTTAGCAAGGTATCTGCTATTAATCAGATCTCTATCATCTACTAGATTTGGGAGAATATCAGCAAGCCCTAGATATTTGATTTGTTCTAGAGACAGTCTGTTGTAGTCCATTTTCTTGATATCTTCTGTTGTCCTCAAATCTATCTAGATGTCTTCGATCATGGGCTCATGGAACTGAGTCTTTCTCCTGATCATGTCCTTAACACCTCTATAATCAAATTTGGGCCTTCTTTTGAAATGCTTCATAGTGACAAGCTGTATTTTGGTCTCCATTGCCCTTGCTTTTGTAGTGGTCAACACTGAGTATCTACCAATCTCGATTGGGAACTTGAAACCTAGTTTTTTAAGTTCCATCTATTTATTATGCACAATAATAATTTTTCTATAGAGCTCCATCAGGACCAATTTATTAGAAGGAAACCTAGGGAGCATATAGGGATAGCTTTGAAAAAATCCAACCTATAGATAGCAAAAGGTAGGGAACTGTAAGAACATACAGTTGAAGTCATTGACAACAGCCTAGGATTCATTTAATAATCTATTCTTCTCTAATTAAGGGTTAAAAAGACATAAAAATACTATTAAAAAGGCATCATTTACCCTCCTAAAGTGATGGATTGATCCCTTCAATGTTAGTTGAGGGTAATATTGATATACAGGGGTGGTTTTTCTATCTCCCTCTGACATCAAACCTGGAAAGGTTCTCATTAAAGCTATAATATACACTAGGTATGAAGTCATATAGAACTTCAAGGTAGTAGATACCTTTGTCAATTTCTCATGCAGAGCATTACTGATTTGTTCACCCCAAAAGATGACTTGTTTCCCTTAGAGAATTATCTTTATAAAGGGATACATCCATTCATGGAATTGAGAAGAAGAGGGTAAACCTCGTACTCTACTAAGAAGAGTAGTTAAGTCACCAACTTCCTCTATAAATTCACTCTTTAGAAAGTTTTGTGGCCATCTAGACAAGTTTGGTCTAGGGGTTTTGAGCCATCTATAATTGATCACCTTTTTTGCCTTCTCGAGATCTTTATCATATTCCTTTTGCACCTTGATGAATTCGATATTCAATACTTCAGTAGTAGGAGGGCACATGAAAAATTTATCAATAAATTTGGGGTCCAGTCAAATTACCACATTGCCACTAGCATCTGACACTGCTCTAGTTTCTTTATTGTAGAATTGGGTGCACTGGATGATGAATTCTGTGTGATGCGCCGCTACAGGAAAAGAGGAGACTAGGTGGATATTACTCTTGATTATTCTCTTCATTTTAGAGATTGGATTTTTTACCTTGGTTCTCTCCATGAACTTGGCCATATCCACATGGCTAATCTCTGTGTCCCTAATGTCATTGACATTAGAAGTGACCGAGGTGATTGGGAAAACACCTTGATATTGTTAATTCATCACCTTCAACTTCTTTGGAGAAGCTTCAATCATCGAGATGAGCCTTTGTCAAAAGTACATTGATGAAGAAGGATCTTGAGGTGACACTGTGATAAGATTCATGATTTCATAATTAGGGGAAATAATGGCAATTTAGGAGAATTACACATTTGGTGATCATGACTAGGGAAACGTGCTTGAAAGGGTTGAGGTGAGAGCAGGTCAGAAAGCGGAAGGAAGGGGGAGCGGGCTCAGAAAATGGGAAAAACAAAAAATTTCTAGAGTTATGAAAAATGAGAAGAATATATGCAAGGGTGGCAAAAAATTTCGTCCTTGCATGTGGAAGAAGTTCTTGCGTGCATAGGCTGCAAAAAATTTTGCCTCTACATGTCAGGGTGGAAAGGGGATGCATCAATGGTAAAAATCACTGCCGATGCATCTAGAAAGAGTTGAATGTGTAAGGGAAAAAAAAATCACTGCCCTTGCACCTGGTAGGCAAAATTGGTGTAATGGTGGTGATTTTTTCTGCCTTTACACTTAGTTCTAGTCAGGTTGTATCGACGGCAAAAATTGCCGCCAGTGCATATTGGAGGTTGAGGAATGTGTTAGGGAGGAAAAATCTTCTGCCCTTCCACATGGTATGGCAATGGGTTTGTGAAGGCAGTGAATTTTGCCACCATTACAAGGTTGGAAAGGCTGTCGAGTTTTCTAAGGGAGGTGGATTTCACTATCACAACATTGGTTGAACGGGTAAAGGGGAAAAGATTGAAGAAGAGGGGAAGACTTTGACGAGGCCAAACGGGGAAATGAGGAAGGAAGAGAAGGAGAGAAGAGAAAGAAAATATAGAAAATAATTAAAAGAAAAACAACTTTAAAAAGAGAGTAAAAACAAAAACAAAACCTTACCTAAAGAACAACACGAAAAGAAGCTCGAATCTGGCAAAAATGTGTTTCATCTTGCTTGCTTGATCATCCAGATGTAGAAAGGAGGAGGAATGGAAGAATGAGGTTGAAATGGGGAAAAAAGAGATTAAATGGGGGAAAAAATCACCCCCAACCACTCAACACACACAACCATTAATGCCACATGTAAAAACTGAGGTCATGCAGGGGCGGCATCTGCATGAAAGTTCAGAAAGATATGCAGGGGCAGCAAAAATTGTCGCTTCTACATGGGAAGGATCAAAAACATGTAAGGGTGGAAAATTTTGTTTCTCTTGCATGAAAGATGTAATGGTGGTGAAAAATGTTGCCGATACATGTTGACATAAAAATAGATGCAGTGGTGGCAAAAAATGCTGCCCCTATATGAAAATGCAAGAAAACACTAACTCTAGGAAATGAAAACGTTGTCCTCTAGCCGCATCGAGATTGTAACGATTTTCACATTTTTGGGAAAATGCATTAAGAGAACGTCATGAACTTCAAATGGTGCCAATAGAGCAAATGTGAGAACAAGAAAAACTTGCCTCAAAAAATGAACTTAGAAAGAGAAACATGAAATGGACAAGTTCCATAGGGGTTATCCCAAAAATGAGCATAGCTGGTTTCGGGAACAATAAATCCTATCTCAAAGGAGGAGCTTAGTTAACAAAAAAAAAATGGAAAACACAACTAAAACATGAAAGAAAGACCTTCCTTCACCTTTCTTGGATGCTCTAAAATGCTTTTTATAGTGGGTTGATCAATTTGTTCTCAATGAGTCTTCATCAAAGGAGGCTTGGTTATCTCCTCTTCTCCTTGACACCTTTATGATGGATTTGCATTTGTCTTGGCTCAAAAATTTTGCATTATAACACTAATTTTAATTGATTTTAAATTTATTTATGCAGTATAAATTTTAAATATCCAATCTTAAAATTCAATAGGCAAGGCCTCCTATTTATAGATTTTTGGAATGGTTTAGAATCAACCTGAACCATCCATTTCAAGATGAAGATGTGGGCTAAGGATTAAATTAATTATGTAATTAAAATTTATAAATAGGGTCATAAATATTTGGGATAGAGGGGCATTAATTAGGCATGGAGGGTCTTAATGAGGCATGGGAGGCATTAATTCAGATATTTGTGGCATTTATGGCTTGTGGATGCCACCCCATAGGATGATGTCATTTGATGATGTAGTTAATGACAATCAATTTTTAAAAATAAATATTCAAAAAAATTCATGGAAAATTAACTTAAGATCTTGATTTGGTTTAATTAGCCTTAAACATGATTAGTCAACTTTGATGAAAAACCTTGGTAATTTGTGCACAAATTGGTTAAAATGTCATATTATTGGCTCAAAATTTGATTAGATTGGAATTGGAAGTCAATGTTAGATGCATTATATCTGTTATCCCATTTAGGATGTTAACAATGCAAAATAACAAAGGCACGTGTCTTGTACAAGAAATTTGATAGAAAAGAGCAATCCAGAGCACCCAAGTACAAAATTGGCATTTTAACTCAAAATTATCTTATCAAAATTAAATACTTCATAAATTACATTACCCCAGTTAATGAAACTTTGGCCAAAATTGACACTTGAATATATCAATTTCAACTCAGTTAATGTGTGTTAGTGTTTTTAGGCCAAATTGTGCATTTTGGTGGAAATTGGTCAAAAGCCTAACTGATGGTCATTGGTGACCAAATTTAGGTGTCTATAATATACACCTAAAAATTTTCACTCTATTACAGTCAACTAATATTCCTATTAGTCGACGCTAATTTTGCTTAACCTATTTTATTCTACTAATTTATCCTATTTCTAGCCATAAATATAATATCCCCTTTCATTAATCTACATTCACTAACCTTACCCATCCCCACTCTTTCATTAATTCTTCCTAAATCTCCCATTATCCTAATCTAATTCTAATTATCCATTATATGGGAGTTTAAAATTCCCATAACCTCACCTACCACTTACTAACCTACACCCTAGCCTTTCCCACATCCCTATATCTTTAATCCTCACCTAATCCCCCATCTAACCCCCACATAATCCTCCATTATCTATAACATAATGGAGAAGTCTCTAGAATTAGAGACTTCCCTCCAAGTCTCTAGAAACCTCTAATTCTAGAGGTTTCCTAAGGAATTTAATATTCCTTGGATAATCTAGAGCCATTGATCTCATCTCCTTAAATTTAAATAACAACCATTGATTTTCCCTCCTAAAATCTATATAAGCAATCTCTCCCTTAACCCTCAAACCAATTAGGAATCCCATACCAAAACCATGTCCAAATGATTCTAGAAATATTATAAAAAAATCCATGTCCAAACATCTATTAAATCCTTCATCAATAATCCAACATCAAGCCATCATGGAGTCAATTTGAGTCTAATCATCCACTTGCGAATCCTGGAAGGAGGTAACATAAAATAAGGGATTTGGTAAGATTTTATATAAGTCTGATTTGTTTTATAAATCCTTTCTAATATATATTTTGTGTTTTGAGATGAATTAGCTTGTTTTAATTCATAGTGTGCTCAAAATATCTCTACATTTTAGTGACTCTACTGGGGACATACCTCCCTTATTTAGGCTAACACTCTTGTTGGAAGCATTTTAGGTGATTATAAGATCAATTGTACATCAAATCACTACCAAATTTTCAATTTTTCATGTGTTCCAAGAAAATAGTGGGATTACACTATTAGTGGTGATATTTTAGTCATGGCATCGATAGTCCAAGTAGTGATATAGATTAGATAGGTCATTAATAGTTAGGGGTCTAGCAAGGTTTTAGGTTTTGATAATATTGTGACTTTACCAGTCATAGGATTACCCTGTTAATCATAGAATTGACATTTCCAATGGTGATATTATCATATTCTATTATATACCTTAGAATTTGTTAGTATTTGTACTGACTTTTTGTTGTGCTTTAGGTGTGTGTTTTTTTGTGTGTAGGATAGAAAGCAGTTCTTCTAAAGTTAGGCTATTTGGACATATTCGACAATCCCATAACTCTCCAAATATTGAGGTTGTTCTGGTAATAGTGATATTGTAGATTCTTGTAGTATTTTTATTAAATTTAATATTGGGGTCTATAATAAACTTTACTTCGATAACGTTTTGCCTATGTAGGTTATTTATCTCTTGTTGTTGAGTCTATGTGTAGGGTAGAAGGGTGAATCATCTCAAAACTAGGAAGAATAACTTTGCACCTTTTTGACAAATTTGTGACTCCTTTAGTGGTAGGATTGACCTGATAATAGTGGGATTATCATTCCCAATTATGATATTACATCATCATCAAGAATTGGTAAAATACTACCCCTATCTCCTTTAATTTGTCATTTATAAAGTTCTTAGGTGCTAATTAGTAGGGAGGTGAAGCTCTATAAACTATAAAAATAAACATATTCCCTTTTACTAATGAATTTTCTTGAAAACATTCCTTCATATAGTCAATTTGACCTATGCTTATATCTAAAAATAATCTATCTATAAGGGGTGTTTTTTATTTAGCAGGGTCATGGTAGAACATAAGAGCAAGAAGATTGTTTGGAGATTCATCCTATAGGCTGGTTTAGCCCCATCTTGCAATACCGCTACTCCCTCAGTCATGGGGTTGCCTTGCAAATAGTAACATTGTCATCTCAAGTCATGGATTTACAATTTAGCATAGTTAGGGCTAGGGTTAGAATATAATAGTATTTTCATTATAAATAATTGTATTTAAAAATAAAGCCCTATAATTATTTACAGTTTGATAGACTTTTTATCTGTTTAGAACATACATAGGTTGTTTGCTTTAGCCTTGAAATATCGCTATTAGGATATTTTTCACAATTGTGACTTTTTTTATTAGAGTAGTGTTATTGCTTACCCATCATGGTAACCATAGAATTTAGTTTGCAAACCTACCATTAGCTACTTGTGACATTGATCTTTTAGTCATAAGATTGTGCATTCTAGTCATGAGATTGCCCTGTGTACTCGTGGGATTGCAAAACTTGAGTTGAAAACCCTTTTCTTGTAGGTTTCTTAAGGATTTTGACACCCCACTCAAATATCTAACCTTTTTGATTACAGGGAGGGGTGCCACTTTGTCATTTTTTATTTAGATTTCATTATAATTAAAAACTCATTGATTTAAATAGATCATTATATTCTTTACTTGTAAATACTTATTTTCTTATTGTGTGTGTTTTATTGATTTGTAAATAATTTTTCATATCGTGAAAAATCTCACATAGGTAATTAGAAGCAGTTAATTAATTGTATCATGCATTTACCTATTTGTTGAGCCCTCCCTTAAGATAGCATGTGACATGGATTTCATCACTATGCATGTAGCTTAGTCTATAGGGGTTAGTTTCATGGATTTCACCACCACAATCTAACCAAACTTCATGTTATGATGGAGTATAAATATAAGGACAACCATTGCTATGTCCTAAGAAAAATTACCCATAAAGGGTTCTATAGTGTGAAGGGCGATCAAGCCCATATACCCAAAGTAGTTAGATAACCTCCTACATGGAATTGGGCCCTAACATACCATTGCGTATGTTGGGGACTCCCATAGATAATTTTGTAAACCTTAGATTAGGAAATTGTAACTATATTAGGTGTTCCATTGTAGGCATCAATAATAGTGACAAAGTGACCATCAAGTTAAAATAACGTCAAAAAGGTTTGATTGATTCCACAATGGGTCACTAGCCTATAGCCTCACTTGTGTAGTCATTAGATGGCATTGGCATCATGTTACACTCCCATATAGTTTACTAATTAGGGTTGTACTTTGTGCATGTTATTTTTATGTTGTGCCTATACTCATTTTATTTGTTAGCCGAGTTAGCCACACCTATAATTTTTGTGTGAATACCTTCGAAAACCTTATAGGATCACTTCTATCATCCCATCATCATTTCTTCATCTACTTCCTTCATCTCATCATTCCATATCTTATCATCACTTCATAAAATTTACCTTAGTCCACACCCTTTTCATTCCTCATCACTTCCACATTCATCCTAATAACATCCTTATTCCTTTGTAATTTGTATATTTTGACAAACTTTTGACCATCATATCCCCCCATAGTCACACTATATCATTCCATAATTATATACTTAGCTAATAGTATCTATTGTGGCTACACCCATCCCATAACATTTAGTATCCATTACCTTTTTGTCATATCCCTTGTGACCATTACACTTCTCCTTTTATCCATATCATTTACCCACACCTCATAGGATATATCTTACTTAACACCATCATATTTTTATATCCTTCCTTGTGTATTATAATTAGATCCTTACTATACTTTCATCCATCCTACACACATTCTCTCACCTATATCTATTCCATAGTGTTTTGGTCCATCTTATTTATATCTCATATTATCCCACATATAACATCTATCCACTTTCCATCCAATATCTTCATCATCCATTTCCTTTATATTTCCATCTCATAGCTATATCCCCCTCACTAATCCACACGCACCATATTAGACCAAGTATTTATCTACATTCATAGTCCCATACAATTGTCATCCTTCCCATTTCTTATAGAATAGTTTAGAAGATCTCCCTTTACCTCATATCTACCTTCTATCACATCTTGTTTTAATTATTACACCTCCACAACCTATCTTTTATACCAACCATCTGTTCATATCCCAGCTTATATTTACATATCATCTCATTCCTTCACTCTTTTTATCCTCATAGTTCATTTATTATTTACTCTTTCATTCCTATATCATTACACTTTGTTCTCCATTCCTTACATCTACTTGTTCAATCTTTCCACCCCATCTTATCATTACATCATCCTATCTACTTGAATCTTCCTTTCCAACATCATCCACCTATCCTAAATCCATCCATATCATCTTAGTAATCTATCACCTTCATTATATCTATAGTCCATTAATATTATTTTTTGTAATCACTTTATCCACATAGTCTATTCGTCCACCCAATTGGTCATTACTTCATCATATCCTCTTGTAATTATTTTATCCTTCTTTCATATCAAATATTTATTTACCCACTTATTTTATCTCCATATCACCCCATCCATATAAGTCCACATTTCATAACTATCATTAACATTATTCATATGTATTCCCATATCTTTACAAGCATCTAACCACCGAACGCATCTATATAATTCACTCCACTTCATTCGTGTATCATCATACCTCATTATAAATAGTCCATTCACATAGTCCATATCCCATCCATCCTAATCATGTATTAACCCATGTCTCATATTTAGTATTCATTCATCTACTCATTTTATCCTTGACCATCTCTCATTCATTTATCCATCTTTCCATCCCTATAATTCATCACATTTTAATTAGTCTATCCACATTGTATATATTTCACATGTTTTTACCTATGATTTTACCCCACTTATTCATATATCATTCATATAGTCCATCCCTCATATCTTTCCTATATCCTCCTCTTTTATTTAATTATTCCATCCATATAACTCATCATACATATCTACTACCTATACCATCCCTGATATCTTTTGTCATTCCATTCTTCTTACCCATTTGAAATCTCATCCCATTCCACTTGGTTATTAATCCCATCATTCTTCCACATATATCCTCATAAAATCCATCCATATTCAACAAATCAGTTTGTCTATACATTATTCCATAACATTTTGATTTTGAGCTTTTATTGCACATTCCTTTCTTGTCACTTGTGTATATCCATATTTTCATAAACCATCCATAGTCACTCCTCATCCATTTTATATTTGTCCATTTCCATTTGAAAACTAATTTCATCCAAATCCACCTCTCCCATTTAGTGATATTGAGTGGTCACTTTTATCCAAATCCTCACATCACACATCCCTATCATCCAATCCTCCCATCTTCTTTCTAGATACTAGTTTTTGTCTAAGATATAAAATTTTCATGGTCACCCATCCTTCTCCAATCATTAATCATCATCTTAATTTGACTTAAAATTATCATTATATATAGCCTTATAAGTTATCAATATATCACCCATCATTATCCTCATCTCTATCAAGTGTCTTTGTCACCTAGTACCCTTCAACTTATCTATCTACTAGTTAACAAAGTTATTTGATACCATCACCCTTTCTCATCTTTTCTATATTTGTTTCATAAAAGACTTTATCTTGTGGTAACTTTTGGTTCTCTCATATATCTACACCATCATCTTTGACCATTACTAGTCTAAATTTTAGATGGAAGCAAGTATTTGAAAACTCCTAACTTCATCTAACACATCTCATCCTATTAACCTTTCATCATGGTCATCAAAACCTAAGCTCAACTCCACCTTGAATAAGGCTCTAGTCAAGATAACAATACCATGGGACAAGTGATGGATCCTAATCAAGAATATGATGAGAATCATAGTGACATGAATATACCTCAGGTAGAGAATGAAAGATACAATCCCCTCCAAAATGGTGACGTCTAAAATCTCATAGACAAATATTTATATGAAAACTATGATCAAGTTCTATCATGATCCATATAAATAGGGGGCACCTTACCACCTACCTTTGACCGTACCCTCTTAAACAACATAATCCATATATCAAGACTAGATTCACCTCCTCAACATGCTCATCATAATCCCCAATAAGAAATAAAAGTAGACCATGGATTCATGGATGAAGAGGAACACTAACCACCCCTTATTAACAACCATACTAAGGCTAATAGGAGATAGGCTACCATTGAAGACTGCCTAGATCAGCTCACACAATAGATTAACCTCCTACTCCATAATCAATGACCACTATCACTAAGATGGAATAACCCCAATAATACTAATACCACCTATAATGACAATAACCTTGATAATTCCAATAATATCAACAACTTTATCCATACCAAAAAAATCATTAACAATACCCACCACACTCATATCCCACAAGATAGTCACAATCAGACTATTAATCCTCTTAAGGATCCAGACTGTTGGGGATCAATCAACAATATGATTACTATATGAAAGCAACTATATGCATAAATAAGCTAGATAGATAAGTAACTAGAATCAGAATTAACAAAGAACAAGAGATACAAGAAACCACCCTGAAAACTTGTATTCAACTCTTTACAGAAGGAATTACAATTGAAGAAACTTATTTTCTTCCACACCTCTCTCAGATGTACAGATCTCTTCCTAGATCTCTTTCCCTCAAGAGTCCTCTCTCTCAATTACAATCAACTCCACAATCTGGATTGATTCACATATACAATTTGTATTCTACTTCTACAGTAGTGTCTCTTACTCTACAGTATTGTCCTATGAACTATGAAGATCTATCTCTATTATATAACTATAGAGATACATGAGCATGCACTTACATCCATTAGATGCACCTCCTAATGAAGGGCTCTAACTAATTCTACTCAAAATAGAAACGCAGACTTACAACCAACAATTTTCCTTAACATGCAAACAATCTGTTCTCGCATGAAAGTCACTCTCTGGACATACACAGGTGACCGACATCGGTCCCTGTCAGTCCACCTGTGACCGATGTTGGCCAACCTGCTACCGACGCTGATAGCTCTTGGTCTATGCTAGACCATCGACGGTGACTGTCAATTTCTAGCAACTCTGCAACTCACTCATTTGGTGAAGCTTTTAGCTCCATACCCTAACAATCTCCCACTTGGAGATAAACAGCTGCACCAGTACCTGTACAGCAACATCTTCTAGCTCCTCCATCTTCAACTCAATTATGAAGACTAACAAAAGTTGAATGAAGATTCAACTTCTCCTTTGTAACCGGCTTGGTTAACATATCCACAGGATTCTTATCTGTATGGATCTTCTCCAGCTTTAACTCACCATCCTCCAATACCTGTCTAATGAAGTGGTACCTAAGTTGTATATGCTTTGTTCTTGAATGAAAGGCTAAATTCTTATCCAAATGAATTGCACTCTGACTATCACTGTATAGTCTACAACTCTCTCACTCCTTTCCAAGCTCTTCCATGAACTGTGTCATCCATATCATCTCTTTGCTAGCTTCTGTGACTGCAATATACTCTGCTTCTATAGTTGACAAGGCAACAACCTTTTGCAACTTTGATATCCAGCTAACCGCCGTTCCACCTACAGTGAAAACATATCCTGTGGTGCTTCTCCTGCCATCCAAATCACCTACCATATCTGAATCTACATAACCATGTAGAGAAGTATTTAAACCTCCATATCACAAATGCCTACTGCTGGTTCCTTTCAGATATCTAAGGATCCACTAAACTGCTTTCCAGTGTTCCTTTCCTGGATTGGCCATATACTTACAACTCCCACTGCTTGGGCAATATCAGGCCTAGTACAAACCATTGCATACATTAAACTTCCTACTGCAAAAGCATATGGAACTTTTCTCATGTACTCTACCTCATCATGTGAATTAGGACACTATTCTTTACTTAACTTAAAATGTCCAACCATAGGTGTGCTTACTGGTTTTGCATCCTACATATTGAACCGTTTCAACACCTTGTTCACATAATCCTCTTGAGACAAAATCAACTTGTGATTTTTCCTGTCTCTCTTAATATTCATGCCAAGGATTTTCTTTGCTGCTCCCAAATCCTTCATGGCAAATGTGTGAGCTAATTTCACCTTTAGCTCAGAGATATCCTGCATGTGTGATCCTGCAACCAGCATATCATCTACATACAATAATAGAATAATATATCTACCATTATCCAATCTCTTAAAATACACACAATGGTCAGATTGGCATCTGTTGTAGCCATGCTCAGTCATAAACCTGTCAAATCTCAGATACCATTGTCTTGGAGCTTGCTTGAGGCCATACAAGCTTTTCTTCAATCTTCACACTAGCTTCTCCTTACCTTTGACCTCATATCCTTCTGACTAATCCATATATATTTCTTCATCCAACTCTCCATGAAGAAACGTTGTCTTAACATCAAGTTGCTCAAGAAGCAAATCCTCAATAGCAACTAAAGATAGTACAGTCCGTATAGAAGTCATTTTAACAACAGGAGAAAAAATCTCACCAAAGTCAATACCTAGTTTCTGTGCAAAACCTTTCACTACCAACCTGGCCTTATATCTCATCTGTCCATTCTCACCTTCCTTCAATCTGTAGATCCATCTATTCTTCAGTGTCTTCTTTCCTATTGGCAACTCAACCAAATCCCATGTTTGGTTCTCTCTTAAGGAATCAATTTCCTCATTCATGCCTAGCTCCCACTGACTCTTGGAATCCACCTATATTGCTTCATCAAAACTCTCTGGTTCTCCACCATCAGTAAGCAATAAATAGAATAATGAAGGGGAATATCGAATTGGAGGTTTACTTACCCTTTCTGACCTCCTGTTGGGCATTTGAGACTTAGTCACAACACGTTGTCTGCCCAAATTCTCTGACAGTGACCAACCTCAGTCACTTCCAGGCCTGTTACTGACTATAGTCAGTTCTACCTGACCGACGTCGATTCTTGCCTGGCTGACGTCAGTTCCTATACAGTCGACATTGGTTCCTACATGATCAATGTCGGTCTCTGTGTTTTCCTTTTTGTGACTTTTCTTTCCCGTGAGCTCCTTTTGAACCTTCACCTCGTCCAATTTTTCATTACTCTGCTTAGGTTGATCCAGCTTCTTGAGCTATTCACTGTACATCACTTTTTCATTGAAAACAACATCATGGCTCCTAATTATCTTGTTAGTTCCTAGATTCCAAAACCTAAATCCGAACTCATCAGAGCCATAGCCAATAAATGTGCACCTCATAGACTTAGCATCCAGCTTCTTTCTATTTTCCTTACCAACGTGCACAAAGGCTTCACAACCAAAAACTTTGAGGAATGATAGATCTACCTTTTTACCTGTCTATGCCTCTTCTAGAATTCCACCATCCAGCGCTGTAGAGGGTCCTCTGTTAATCAGGTACACTGCAGTATCCACGACTTTTGCCCAAAACTCTAAGGGCAATCTAGCATGCAATCTCATACACCTTGCATGCTCCATGATTGTTCTATTCATCCTTTTAGCAACTCCATTTTGCTGAGGTGTTCTTGGAATAGTCCTTTGCCTGTGAATCCCATGCATATAACAATACCAGTTGAACTTGTGGCTACAAAACTCACCACCATTGTCAGATCTCAGGCACTTCAATCTCTTGCATGTTTCATTCTCAACCATAGCTTTCCAAATCTTAAACGTGTCAAAAACATCATATTTCTTCTTAATACAATAGATCCATACCTTTCTTGTAGCATCATTTGTGAAGGAAACATAGTACTGTGATCCTCCAATAGAAGCAACTTGGGCTGGTCCCCACACGTCTGTGTGAACAAGCTGTAATTTGTGCTTCTTCTTTGTTGACCCAGTCTTGAGAAAACTCACTCTCTTCTGTTTTCCAAAAATACAGTCTTCATAGAAATCTATATCTATGCTTTTCAAATCTAGAAACATACCTTTTGACTTAAGAATTGTCATTCCCTTCTCACTCGTGTGGCCAAGCCTTTGATGCCACAACTTTGCATCTACATCTGAAGTAGATAATATAAAAGGAGAATTGTCGGTAATACAATTACATAAATAGAGAGTACCTACTCTCTTACCTCTGGCTAATACAAGTGCACCCTTGGTAACCTTCCAAGATTCAACTGTGAGAGTTACTGTACAACCCTCATCCCCTAACTTTCCTGCAAAAATCAAATTTCTCTTCAAGCTGCGAACATGCATGACGTCTCTCAACACCCATGTGTTGCCATTCTGCATTTTTAGCTGCACTTTATCTTTGCCAATAATTTTACAAGGCTCATCGTCCCCTAAATAAACTATTCCAAAATCTCCATGGACATAGTCACTGAAATATTCTCTATTAGGAGTTACATGGAAAGATGCACCAGAATCTAAAACCCAAGATTCTATATTAGTATGAAAAGATAATATAAGAGCATCTTGTGCAACAATACCTACCACCTTTGCTTCTTCTTTATCATCATGATGTCTGTCCTCTTTAGGCTTTGACTAGCAATCTTTGCTTATGTGCCCAATCTTTCCACAATTCCAGCATTGTGGCTTCCTGCCATTTCTGGATTTGGATCTTCCTCTCATCTTTGACTTAGATCTTGATCTCCCTTTCTTTCCCTTCTCTTTCTGCCTTCCCCTGCTCTCAAAACTTAAAGTGTTCCCTGATGTCTCTTCTGTGCTTTTCCTGCGAATTTCTTCATTCAAGATTACACTAACAACATCATCTACTTTTAAAATATTTGAAGCAGATGCAGTATTACTAACTGCCATTACCAAGCTATGCCAGCTCTTTGGTAAAGATCATAAGATTAATAGAGCTTTAATTTCATCATCAAACACTATTTTGACTAAATTTAATTGATTTACAATTCCATGGAAATCATTTAGATGATTAGATACAGATCCACCTTCCTGCATCTGCAAATTAAATAACTGCTTCATAAGATATACCTTATTTGAAGCTGAGGGTTTTTCATATAAATTTCCTAAAGTAGTCATTAACTCTATCGTAGACTTTGCCTGTGATAAATTAGATATCACAGTAGATGCTAGACTCAATCTTATAGATTCAAGAGCCTTTCTATCAAGAACTTCCCATTCTTCATCATCCATGTCTTTGGGCTACTTTGCAGTCCCTCCTAATGGTAAGTATAGATCTTTTTGATACAGATAATCTTCTATCTACATTCTCCATAATTGATAGTTCTTTCCATTAAACTTCTCCATTCTAAGTTTACTTTCTTCTGCCATTGCTTCTCCCACTCAAACAGAAATCCCTGTGAGTAACCTGTAATCAATACACACTAACCAGATCTGAACTACCTATTAGTGAACCAAAGCTCTGATACCACTTGTTGGTATTAAGCTTTAGAACCTGCAACCAAGCTCTGATACCACTTTTTGGGGATCAATCAACAATATGATTACTATATGAAAGCAACTATATGCGGAAATAAGCCAGATAGATAAGTAACTAGAATCAGAATTAACAAAGAACAAGAGATATAAGAAACCACCCTGAAAACTTGTATTTAACTCTTTACAAAAGGAATTACAATTGAAGAAACTTATTTTCTTCCACACCTCTCTCAGATGTACAGATCTCTTCCTAGATCTCTTTCCCTCAAGAGTCCTCTCTCTCAATTACAATCAACTCCACAATCTGGATTGATTCACATATACAATCTGTATTCTACTTCTACAGTAGTGTCTCTTACTCTACAGTATTGTCCTATGAACTATGAAGATCTATCTCTATTATATAATTATAGAGATACATGAGCATGCACTTACAGCCATTAGATGCACCTCCTAATCAAGGGCTCTAACTAGTTCTACTCAAAATAGAAACACAGACTTACAACCAACAGTTTTCTTTAAAATGCAAACAATCTATTCTCGCATGAAAGTCACTCTCTGGACATACACAGGTGGCTGACGTCGGTCCCTGTCAGTCCACCTGTGACCGACATTGGCTGACCTGCTACTGACACCGGTAGCTCCTGGTCTATGCCAGACCATCGATGCTGACTGTCAGTTTCCAACAACTCTGCAACTCGCTCATTTGGTGAAGCTTTTAGCTCCATACCCTAACACAGCCTTGCCCAAGAATCAAAGATGATGAAATAAACACTCTAATAGATGAATCCTTGATCCTAAGCCCTCAAATACAGATATGTGGATTTCTACTCATCAACCTTGGACATCAAAAAAAATTAAATTCCCTTCTCCTCATGCTTGAGGTACCAAATTTGAGAAATATCAGGGAAAGGGTGATCCAAAAGACCATGAATAGGAATTCTATGTAGCTTTCCATGAAGTATTTTACGAGGATGCTTATCTATTGAGGTTATTCCCTAAGATTCCAATAGGGTCAACATTAGAATGGTTCATGCATCTACCCAAAAAGTCAATATCAATCTTTAGAAAATTAACAGAGCAATTTTTTAGACATTTCTCTTTCAATATAGAACATGACATTTCTATCATTGACCTCTATAACAAAAAAAATGTAACGGGGAAAGCCTTGTCTAATTTTTACAAAGATGGCATAGTTTGGCAAGCCAGTTGAGGCACAGTGTACCTAAAAAGGAACTAGCCAAAATCTTTGTGGATAATCTCAACACAGAGCTAAAATAACAATTAAAATTATAGTGTGCTAAAACTTTTGATGAGATCATAGAAAAGGGGATAAATATTTAAAATGCCCTTATCAAAAAGGGAACCATTAAATTGTTCTCCCATAATGAGCACACTTCAAATACAAAGAACTCTTTTTTAGTTAAACCCAAGGTATTTAATAAGAAAATTAATATTGTGGTTGATGGAGTGATTGATTCCAAGACACAACATGTGTAGATGATCCAAAGGAAGGGCCCCACACATGCCCTAATAACTCTACCATCAAAGTTCCATGAGGTAAGCCTAAGCCTCATGTAAGTAAAAGGCCACTAATAAGCTTGGGGGTCCCACTAGAGATGGTCTTGGAATAATTGGTTTCTACTAACATGATTACTCTACCTAAAATTAGACTGGTGGACAATCATCAACCTAAACCTAATTGGTATCATGAAGATGAGTTTTGAAAATATCATCGAGTAAAAGGACATGATATAAAGTAGTGTATGCAATTAAAGAATTATATCCAAGACCTAATATAAAGAGATGATATTGAGATTAAAGGAGAAGTGTCATTAAACCAATAAGAAAATCAACACCTTGGCATCTATAAAGATCCTCTCCCAAAGCATGAGAAAAAGAACTAGAGACCCCAATGAGACTAGGGTCAGGCATCATCTTTCAATTACACTAATTATCATAATGTTCCCTATCATTACATTTATACCATCAAAATCAACAAAATCCAAGAGCCCACTCCACCTCCATCTCCCATCCTAAACATAAATCTGGATATAGTTGATTATTTTATCACTACATGACGTAATAAGATTGTGATTCCCATGGCACCCCCTTAAGATCCTTCTACCTCATCTATTGTACCTAAGGGTAATAATTATAAGAAAACCTTAAGTGAGTTTGATAAAAATTATGATATTATTTAGTAATTAGAAAATACCCCTACTCAAATTTCCCTAACGGATATCCTTAAGACATTTGCATTGTATAGGGAAATATTAAATCAAGTAATCAATGATTTAAAAGTACCTAGTGACCTAGATATACATCAGTTTTAAGAACTAGTGGCACATCTATCCCCCTCTCAACAAATTACTTTTAGTGCTTGAGATCTACCTCTAGCTAGCCCACATCACAAGTATCCATTGTATATTGAAGTCACCATCACCCATCACCACATCTCATGCATCCTAATAAATGGAGGATCTAAACTTAATTTGTGCAATCTAGATTTCCTAAAGAAACTAGGATATTTTGAATCATCACTTGGGCCTACCTTGATATTGATAAAAGCATATGATGATAATGAAACACCATTAGTTAGGAATATTTATCTTCTTATCATTATGGGACCCATAATTCATCAGACATTGGTACATGTTGTGAATGTGGACTTACCATATAACATGTTACTCAAGAGGCCATGGATTCACAAAATGCAAGTTGTACCATCCACCCTCTATCAATGCTTAAAGTTACCTCATTTAGGAATGGAGGTCACCATTCCTAGGTTCATCGACCATCCTAGCTATCAAATGGATCAGTCCATATCCCCATCACCATATCTTGACATAAAAAATTATATCCTTAGTTTGATGGCTGCCAAATATATCTCTCCCAACCAATTAGAATCCACATCTACTCCAACACCTGATCTCACCAAGTTAAAAATAACATCCACTAGTTATGGAGAATATGAATATAAAACCCTTTATATCATCCATCTCCCTTTATCTCCACATAGCTATGGGTCCCTAGGTACAAAGAAGAATAGTCATGTTAAATATCAATTTGGGCCCAATAGCTTTTGAAAGCATAAGATTTTCATATAATGAGTAAATTGAATATGGGGATGATTATTGGCTCCTACTAGATGACGAGGTCTTCATCTTGCCAAATAATAACTATCCCAAGGTTCATTGAATGATGGAAAATATGAATTACAAAGGAAGAAGACTAAGACAATAGGAATATGGTTGATTAGAACCTATCACAGTTAAAGAGAGTTCATAAAACTTTGGGTTAGGGTATAAACCATATGGTGATGATCCAACCAATATCATTGTGAATTCTCTTTTGACCAATGAGTCATTTCTCCCTGAGGAAGACATCAAAATAAGAACTATATGTAATCATTTTAAGGAGCTTATTGCCATGAACCTATTCTTTGATATCACTATTTCCACCATCAATATTTCCCTCCAATTTTCTTCCCTCATAGACTGGGAATCAAATCAAGATCCCATCTTTTATACCTTTCAAAATGATGAGGCCATTTTATAATTCATGTGAGATCAAGATTATATGCCATATAAAGATCATAAAAAGGGATTTTCCATCAATCTTTTTCAGTCAGCATATTTTGGAGAATAATAAACATTCCACATTCAAGGTGAGGATGAATATTTAGAATAATAATCTACCAAATAATTAAATGACATTTCATATAGCTCCTTCATGCTAGAAGACTATTTTGAAATTGACACTGAACTACCAGGTTGTTTCACTTCTAATAATCTAAAAGTCTCATTTCCCCCTTATTTATATGTCAATCACCATCTCTTATTTAGGAGGTGATTGAAGTTAATATTAGAATCGAGAAGCATCCCAAGCTTTTGAAACTAGTGGCATCTCTTACAACTAAGGAATCTAAAGACCTTATTAAGTTGTTAAAGGAGTTTATAGATGTATTTGCATGGAGATATTCTGACATGCCAAGATTAGATCCTTCTCTAGTAGTACACCACCTAGTTATCCATCCAAATGCAAAACCTATAAAATAAAAATTATGAAAAATGCATCCTAAGGTGGTATTACTAGTTAAGGAAGAATTAAAAAAATTCTTGGAAGCCAAATTCATCTTCCCCATCGATTATTTAGATTGGATCTCCAACATTTCCCTCATAACAAAACCTCAAGGTAGAATCTATATTTGTATCAAATTTCAAGATATAAAAAAGGCATGTCCTAAGGATGACTTCCCTCTCCCTAACATCGATATGATTGTAGATTCAATAGCCTGGTATAAGATGCTCTCCCTTATAGACAACTTCTCAGGGTATAATTAGATCAAAATAGCCCCTAAAGATTATCATAAAACAACATTTATCACTCCATGGGGGACATTTTGCTATCAAGTCATGCCATTTGGCCTCAAAAATGTAGGATCCACTTATCAAAAGGCAATTACTATTATCTTTCATGATATGATGCATGACATCATAGAATATTATGTTGATGATATTCTAGAGAAGTCTTGCCTAAGGTTAGAGCACCATGTGGTCCTCAAGAGAATCTTTGAGAGATTATGAGCATATAAAATAAGGCTAAATCCCAAAAGTGTGTCTTTGAAGTAACATATAAAAAATTGTTAGGATTTATAGTCTCAAAAAGGGACATTAAGGAAGACCCAATGAAAGTTAAAGAAATTATAGAAATTCCCCCACTACGTAATCTCAAGAAACAACATAGTTTTTAGGGAAAACATCAAACCATAAGGTGTTTTATCTCTCAGCTAGTTGATATG